>JAWZYU010000005.1:86612500-87237500 GCA_038380435.1 Ryuthela nishihirai | reverse complement strand
TTTGATCGAGTTTTGCGAACGAGTTGTGAAAAATTTGAGTTCCCATATAACTTCTTAAAAACCTCTGCATGTTGCTGCAAATCGGGATTTATGTACAACTTCTCATACCATTTACCAGGATTGTCATGAGATCTGGTGACATTTGCGTCGGTTGTTTCACTTCTGAGTGGCTTTTTTCCTGCCCACACTGGGATAAATGACCAGGTCATAAGCACCAAGGGCTCGGAGAAAGTTGGGGGGAAGGGTCCCCATTGGACAGCTGTTTGGAGACAGATGGTAGCCTCCAGTCAAAGCCATCCATCTTGTTCGTTAACATGCACAGGGCATGACTCTCTCCTGCACACGGTTCACGTCTTAACATCCCATGCGACTGACGGTGGCCTTTCTAAACCCATTAGTGGTCGCGGCAGGATAGAGATTTAGATGAGATAAATCTTAACGGCGGCCCAATTACGACTCGAACCTGGGAACTATTGATACGAGACTTTAGCGCTACCGCCTGAGTCACTTCCATCCCCCCCCCCCTCACACGCACCCTCTTTCAGGAGTTGGGTTGTTTTACCCCTGAGCGGCACTTTTTTCACACAATGAGCTAAATAGCCAGGTCACAAGTATCCCAAAGGCTCAGAGAAGGTTGGGGGAAGGGGAACCCACTGGAGCAGCTGTTGGGAGACAGTTGGTATAGCTTCCCTTCAAGGCCATCCAGTTGTTCTTTAACGTACACAGGGTCTGTCTCTCTCGCACACTGAACCACGGTTTAACGTACCATTGACGGACGGCGACCTTTCCAAACCTCTTGCTGTCCCCTACTGACCGTGGGCAGGGCGGAGAGTTGTGCGGAGATAAATCTCAACGCTGGCCCAGGCGGGATTCGAACCTGGGAATTGCAGATTACGAGCCTGGCGCGCTACCGACTAAGCAGCCCCTCTCTTTCAGGAATAAAAAAATATTTCTATTAGTATGCTATTTTGATGAGGTCTGATTTTTCAAATTTAGATGAAGTGTTTTTTTTTTCTTCTTACAAAAGTGTAGCAAAATGAAACATTTTTAGCCGTCACATCTATTCATATGAGAAATAAATATTCACATCTGTTTTCAGTTTTCCATTTGTTTTTCACTGGCCTAGCAGCAGATATTAGTCCCCAAGGGCCAGTTTCCAATTTCCTTTGTCTGTCCCCTGAGAATTGCCCAACTCTCTACGTCTTATCTCGTCCATTTATTTTGGGGTGGTTCTATCACTTGACATGCCTCGAGCGTGAAGCTAAAGACAGATTTATCACACCGTCCTTCATTCCGTTAACTTACCGGGAACTTTTGCAATCATTGTTGACGGCGGCATCATTTTAATGGCAAGACTGAAAAAACTCGCATATCCTTTTTTTATGGGTTGGGTTGTTTTACCTCTGATCGGCACTTTTTTCACACCATGGGCTAAATGGCCTGGTCACATGGTCCCCGAAGGCTCAGAGAAGGTTGAGGGAGGAGACCCACTGGAACAGACGTTGAGAGACATATGGTAGTCTCCCGTCTAGGCCATCCAGCGTGTTCTTTAACGTGCACAGGGTATGACTCTCCCGCACACGGGACACGGCTTAACGTCCCATATGACGGACGGCGGCCTTTTCAAGCAGATCGGTGTCCCCTATTGACCGTGGGCAGGGCGGGGAATTTTGCGGAGAAAAATCTCAACGCTGACCCAGTTGGGACTCGAACCTGGGAACTACAGATTAAGAGCCTGGCGCGCTACCGACTGAGCCACCCCCGCTCCACCTCCTCTTTTATGAAAGTTCCGTAAGACAACAATTTCTATCGTATCATCTTAAAGATTTAAATTCAACATTTTAGCAAAACGTTTTAGATAAATTTTAAATACACTGCTTACAAAAATTAGGGGATATTTCAAAATGAATATGAAGCGATGAAATATCCCCTAATTTTTGTGAGCAGTATATATGAAAGGGAATATAAGATCGGAAACGGTTATTTTACCTACCCTATCATAAATGAGTAGTTGTGGGTTGTTTTATATCTGAGAGGCACTTTTTTCACACGTTGGTCTAAATGGCAAGGTTACAACGACCCCGATGGCTCAGAGAAAGTTGGGGGAGAGGTCATTCTACACAGATGTTAGGAGACAGATGGTAGCCTCCCGTCAGGGCCATCCAGAGCTTTCTTTAGCGTGCACAGTGTATGGCTCTCCTGCACCTGGGCCATGTCTTAGCGTTTCATCAGACGGGACGGCGGGTATTCCAAGTTCATTGATGTCTCCTTTCTCACCGATAGCAGGGCGGTAATTACGGAAGATAAATCTCAAGGTCACACAGCGTTGACTCGAACCTAGAAACTGCAGATTACGAGCTTTGTGAGCTACAGACTGAGCCAACACCCACCCCATACTGAGTAGGGAGCAGGTATCTATCTAAATCACGTCTTGTCAAGTGAAATTTCTAAGAATCAATCTATTTTTTTTTGGGGGGGGGGGGAGCGGAGAAGAGCCAGTTACCCTTCCATTTTGCCACATCAGATAATTTTTTTCTTTGTTATTGTTGTTAATGTATTTGCAAAATGGTACAAATTGAAGCAAATTAAGCTCTAGTGATTCAAGTATGCTAGTTAAAGGCATATGCGATTTTGCTTAAATTCCATTAAACCTATCTTTTAGTAGACAGTACGACTCTCTTAAGCAGACCACAACTCATCAAATAATTAGACGCATGGCGGCTGCTACTCTCTCTACCTTTGATGTAGCCTTTTACATAGAATGTGTGTAAACGTACAAAATCTTAAACTGGAAATTCATGGAGTGAAGCTGACTTTCATTATGTCGGCCCTGCAGACTACTGCTCACTCAGTTGGGTTGGGTTGTTTTGCCTCCGTGCGGCACTTTTTTGCACACCATGGGCTAAATGGCCAGGTCACATGGACCCCGAAGGCTCAGATAAGGTTGGGATAGGGGACCCACTGGAACAGCTGTTGGGAGACAGATGGTAGCCTCCCGTCAAGGTCATCCGGCGTGTTCTTTACCGTGCACAGGGTATGGCTCTCTCCCGCACACGGGCCACGGCTTAACGTTCCATCCGACGGACGGCGGCCTTTCCAAGCCCATCGGTGTCCCCTACTGACCGTGGGCAGGGCGGGGAATTTTGCGGAGATAAATCTCAACGCTGATCCAGCTGGGACTCGAACCTGGGAGAGCCTGGCGCGCTACCGACTGAGCCACCCCCGCCCCAAATCAGTTGGCTTACTTGAAATTTCTTTAGAACTCCAAAAAAACGGCCGATATTTGTAATAATCAGTTTACCTTTTCTGGAAAATTTCATTTCAATTTAAGAATTGTAATTTTGGTAAAACATTTCAGTCTTGTTCTCCTAACCTTTATTCTTGAGTGGCATTATTACTTGCAACTTTGGTCCCGAGGACACACTGAACTTTCAACCATTTAAAATTGTATTTGTTGTTTGAAAATTCTCACTTTTGCTTCTCAATGAAAAATCGTCATCAATCCAACTGGCTTAATGCTCACCAATAGTGAGTTGAACTATACGAATCTTTTTTTGTGCAAGACTTGCATCGAATTATTACGTTGGAGCATCGAGTCTCGATAACTGCAGAATGCAATCGTTTGTGAGATTTCATCATTTTTGGTAGACTTTTAAATACGCATCGAATAAATATTTAACTTAATTATCATAAATTAAACCACAAATTAAACCAGGGTTCAATTGATCTTGGTTAATTTAAGTAGAGTCGCTCAAAAAAGTATCCGAACACTATGGTTGATTACAGAATTCAGAAAAAATATCTAGCAACGATGCTTTTTAGAAATTAGTGATCTGGCAACCTTCGTGTCACGTGATTACAGAATTCAGGAAAAATATCTGGAGCGTGTACAGCAACTGTACACGCTCCAGTTACCGTTCACAGCAAACTGGAGAGTTTGCTGTGAACGGTAACTGCACACGCTCAATATTTCCGTGAGTGAGCCCACACGATCTAGTATCAAAATAATAGACCCCTACAGTCGCTCAAAAAAGTATCCGAACACTACGGTTGATTACAGAATTCAGAAAAAATATCTGGCAACGATTTTTTTAGAAATTAGTGTTCTGGCAACCTTCGTGTCACGTTACACGAAGGTTGCCAGATCACTAATTTCCCAAAAAAAAAATCGTTGCCAGACATTTTTTCTGAATTCTGTAATCAACCATAGTGTTGGGATTTTTTTTTGAGCGACTGTACCCAAGATTAAACCCTCTATGTGCAATGTTTCCTTTTTCGGCCAAGACGATTTGAATAACGTGGAGTGTTTGAGAACCTCATTAAAAGTATCAATAAAAGGTTCACCAAAGGAATTTTTCGTTGTTGCTTTCGGTGTTGCAGAAAGATTATGGAAAGATTTCTTGGTGGTGTAACTTCAGTGAGAGAAAGTGGGATTCTTTTTCGAGTGTCCAACACAGAAATATAAACAAAATATCCAGGGTTGCTATTCTTCTGTTAAATTTTTATTTGCAACTTAAATTTATATGAGAATGAATATTTTCTTTGTAGCCAGGTTGCAACTCTGAAGCAATGTGCAATACTTTCTTTTAAGGTGGGAAAACCCTTAACGCGCTTTTTTCCCTTTTGTGGTTGAAGAAAAAATAAACCTTACTATAGATATGTAAAAAAAAATGCAGTAATTTTCTCACCAAATACGATTTTTTCAATAAAACGATTTTATGAGAAGAACGCAAAAAAAAAGGTGCGAGTTAGTTAAAAAAAAATGGTTGCGATAATTTCGAAAAATCTTAGGGGGAAAAAATCACGAAACATGTGCAAATAACACAGTTATATTCACCAGTAAGAAACGATTTAAAAGACAATTTTCAAAAATGATCCAAAAATTGCCTTAGTCTTAATATATATATTTATTCGGATGTTGCAGTAAATAGGTAGTAAAAATAAGTAATCCGTCTTTCATCTATGTTATTATTTCCCAAAAATTAACTGGAAAGCGCAGTAAGGACAAACAACTATCGATGACGTTTAACTCTGTCCCAAAATGCATGCAGAGTCATTTCTCATCATCCACTGAATGTTAAAGTCATCCAAAAAAAATTAAAAAAAAATGCAAAATTAGCACCTTGCAAATTATTGAAAAATCCTAGGGAGTTCAACTTCAAAATGCAAAACAAGACATTAAAAACTGTCACTCTATAATTTCTGGAACATCTTCCTGATTGCACTTTGTTTGCCACGAAGTTTGCGTCGCAGGAAGCAACAGCTGTCAGGACTCCATTTCTGTCAAGTGACAATCCAACAAGAGTGAGCATCTTGTCTCCGATTGGACAACCGACATATGGCACGTTATAAAGTGGTAGAAGCTAACCCTAAAACAGAATCCTATCTCTTACTCACCTTGCTTATGGTTCCATCGAAGTCAGCAGTCCTGAAGCCCAATACGACCGACAGCAACAGAAGCAAGAGCAAAGTCGAGCCAGAACCCGGTAACGAAAACCAGCACTGTCAGGGCAAGGACGAAAGAGAGGACAGCCTATCGCCTCGACACCGCGCACGAGGCGTCAACGGTCTGGGAAATCCGACCGCGGCATTTGCAGGATAAAGAAACAACACCGCTTCCTCCAGCACAGTCACCAGAGATCACCAGCACTTCTGCATTGAAGGTTTATGGCAGCCACGTACCAGTGTGGATTGAACCTTATGAAGCGAGGAAGATGGGTTGCTAGATGAGAATGAGGTAGCGCTTGACAGCCGCACTGACTCGGCTTCAGAGTCGCCAGTAGAGGCAGGAATCTTTCTTCCTTCCTCGGTCGGCTGACGAGTGGTTACGAAAGCGGCGAGCTGGGAACGGGGCGCGCGCGCACGCAGAAACGGGCGACGGCGGCGGCAGGACTGCTTTGCTGCTGCGCGTGTGCGCGTCCGGGACACGGAGCAGGAGCAAAATCCTCCGCGTCTAACGTCTCATCTGATGGGTATCAACAACAGCACCCGACTGGGTGGGTTATGTGTGTAGACGCGTGTGTTGGATGTGCCCCCCGGTTCTGCCCAGGGGATGTAAAGGTCGGGAGCTCGCACCTAAAGCGCGTACGTAAATATTCGAAATGGTTTTACTTTTTTATATATTACTATGCGTTATTGCAATGATGCTATATGAATATACTGCTCACAAAAATTAGGGGATATTTTTATCGCTTCATATTCATTTTGAAATGTCCCCTAATTTTTGTGAGCAGTATATATTCGATGCCTTTTTTTTTTAAATATCATTATTGCTTACTGCAATGATGCGACGTAAAATAACCGAAATATATATTTTTTTTAAATTTCGGATCATATCTTTATTTTAATTTTTATTTAAACGATATGGTCTAAATATTACAAATGCCTTTTAAATATAACTCTAATTTAAACGAAGTCGAGCAAAATATTTTAAATATAACTCTAATTTAAACGAAGTCGTTATGAATTTTTACTAGAAAATTGAGCTTGAGTTCCAAAGAATGATTAGCAACAAAAATCATAAATGAACCAATTTATTACAAAGGTAATAAATCCACATGTATAAAACAAATTCAACTAAACACACGTCCTTGCCTTCATTAGCAGGAAGCTAAACCACAAAAAGTGTGTTTTACGGTTCTTAATTATTTTTCAGATATTTGTACTAAAATTATTTCAATATCTACTGAAGGCACAAATGGAATATTAATTCAACACTTGACAAGCAACGAAGATTTCATTGTTGAAATATCTGTATCTATAAACCATATTTACATATCTATAAACAAAGAAAATAGTAATGATAAAAATAAAAATATAGAAAAAGAAAGAAAAAGGAAAATTTTGACTTAGCAATGTCGAGAACCAAGGGTGGTGATAAAAAAGGAAGAAATGAATGAAGAAAAGATGAAGAAAAAGAAAAGATGAAGAAAAAGAAAGAAATAAAAAAAGGTTTTTTTTGACTTAGCAATGTCGAGAACCAAGGGGCACCTTATGCCCGTCCAGGTTTCGAGACTGAGTAAAATGTTAAAATACGTGGCAACACATACGTTGCTTTATCTCCAGTAATGAATAAATGATTCGAATTTACAAATGGGATGGTGGCTCAGTTGGTAGAGCGCCAGGCTCGTAATGTGTAGTTTCCAGGTTCGATTACCAGCTGGGTCAGCGTTGAGATTTATCTCCGCAAAACTCCCCGCCCTGTCCACGGTCAGTAGGGGACGCCGATGGGCTTGGAAAGGCAGCCGTCCGTCAGATGGGATGTTAAGCCGTGGCCCCGTGTACTGGAGAGCCATACACTGTGCACATTAAAGAACACACTGGATGGCCTTGACGGGAGGCTACCATCTGTCTCCCGACAGCTGTTCCAGTGGGTCCCCTCCCGCAACCTTCTCTGAGCCTTCGGGGTCCTTGTGACCTGGCCATTTAGCCAATGGTGTGCAAAAAAAGTGCCGCTCAGAGGTTAAACAACCCAACAAATTTACAAATTATATGCCGTTAAATATTTAATTGAAAATCGTAAAATCAAATAACCATTTCAAAGGACACCCAACAAACAAAGAGAAACAAACGAAAATAGATATTCAAAAAATGTTCCAATTTAATAATATCAAACTATATTTTTTTTAATTTTATATTTAAAGCGAACTAAACTAATTTCATTTCTAATAATTAAGTCTAAACTATTGTAAACTTTAGGAGCTAGAAAAACAAAATGTCTTTTTATTACATTTTTATGCGGAAATGGAACCCTTTATGGCAAGCCAACTTGTCTAGAATTATTGATCCCTATCCCTCACGGCCCCTTATATCTGTATAAATATACAAATAGGAGAATTTTGTATGTGTATGTTTGTCTAATGCTATAAAAACGTATCCTGTTTAAGGTATGAATATTAAAGTAGGAGGGGCTGGGGTGGCTCAGTCGGTAGCGCACCAGGCTCGTAATCTGTAGTTCCCAGGTTCGAGTCCCAGCTGGGTCAGCGTTGAGATTTATCTCCGCAAAATTCCCCGCCCTGCCCACGGTCAGTAGGGGACACCGATGGGCTTGGAAAGGCCGCCGTCCGTCGGATGAGACGTTAAGCCGTGGCCCCGTGTACGGGAGAGACATACCCTGTGCACGTTAAAGAACAAGCTGGATGGCCTTGACGGGAGACTACCATCTGTCTCCCAACAGCTGTTCCAGTGGGTCCCCTCCCCCAACCTTCTCTGAGCCTTCGGGGTCCATGTGACCTGACCATTTAGCCCATGGTGTGCAAAAAAGTGCCGCTCAGAGGTAAAACAACCCAACAAATTAAAGTAGGAAAAAATATTAAAGACTAGTTAATGTATATTTTAATGAATTAAAATCAAATTATGAAGATTATTTCCATGTCCATCTCCCCAGCTGCATATATCATACTGAATAACATAGTAAATCCATGCATAGTATAGTCCAATTAAAATGATTTTTTGATACAAAAGGTTTTAAATAATAATATCTAAATAGAATACATCTTAATTTTTTTGTCAAAATGTTTGCATGAGTAATGTTTTTTAAGTTGGAATCCAGATGCACGCCTAAGTATTTATAGCTACAAACTCTATCTAAAACAGGACAGTTGCAGTTTTGGAAGAAAAGACAGTTTTGTTTATGATATTTGATATATACGAGGATATTACTATTTTTTAGCTCAAAATATATGAATTTAGTTTTCTGTATAATTAAAATTAATTTATTTGCTGAAAGCCAATTATGGATCAATTGTAGATCATACTCAATTTCTTTTACAAGGCCATTTGTTATTGAACAGAGTGTACTACTGTTGCATCATCAGCTTACCACGTAAGGGATATCTTTATGTTTAAATGGCAAAAATCATTCAAATATATCAAAAACAGTAGACACTGCTGAAGGGCCATTGAATTAGTGTCATTTGCAATAAAATTGAATTTATATCTGTAATACCTCTAATACCTACCTTTAACTTCCTTAATACGTTTTTTTACATATTTATAATAGTTTTTATACTCTCTTTCATATTGCACAATATCTGGATATTTTTTATATCTCATATACAATATTTCTTTTTCGGCTATACATTTGATTAATTCATCAGTGACCCATTTTTCTACACGTGTTGCTTTATTCCTCCTATTTTTATTACTAGTAAAAATTTTTTTTATTATCAATAAACCTTTGAAAGAATTTTTTGTACAACAATCTATTATCAGTGCCATTACCATATATGCATAAATTTGTAAAATTTTGTTGCTTGACATAATGTTCAAAATTATAATAATTGATATTTGTACTATTTTTACAATTGGGTGAAACACTGTTTATTGAACGTATATTCAAATTACGTTTACCTACTCTTAACTTAAGATCAGTCAAATTGGATTTATAAACTGCCACATCAACAGAGACATTTTTTGATTTTCTGACAAATACATGGTTTAAACCAGGGGTTCTCAACGTGGGGTACGCAGTAAAAGTTTTTGGGGTACGCCGTGAGTGCTCAAAAGTCGCTAGATCTAGTAACAAAGTCACTAAGTTGGCAACACTGCTGTGCAAAAATGCCATTTTTTTGTGTTTATCGATATATGTAATTTATGAATACAAATTTTAATGTATATATATATGTGTTTTATTTTATTCCCATTGTTATACTATAACTGTAGTTTTATCTATGCAAGGGGTACGCCAGTTACATACACATTTCCAGGGGGTACGTGAAGCACAAAAGGTTGAGAACCACTGGTCTAAACAATTAAGGTTTACCTTACCAATTCTTTTTATACACTTTTTTGTCATTAAACTCTATTCGCTTTTTCTGTTGGCTTCTTTACACCAGTGGAAATAAACTTCATCTTATACATTAAGATCAGCACGCATCAGACAATGAACTCTTCCTGTAAAATCCAATCGCTTGTTCGACTAACATATTGCCTCTTAAGGTTAATTGCAATGTCCCTTGAATAACTTTCACTTAGATTAATGTAATACTAACTCCTTAAAAGGAAAATAAATATACGCTTTCAGCTACTATCGATAATTTTCCAATATTTCTTAACATCGTTATTATTTTCAAGTCTGTCTATTCCAATAAGCTAGTGACGTAAATCTCACGCTGAAGCATAACTCGAGCGCCAAATAACACATCAATTCTGCTTTATTGTTGCACGTTCATCTGTCGTAACAATATTCTAAATGCTACCTTTTTTGAACATCATGATGATTTAGCAAAATGACACAAATAAAGCTGGGGCGGGGGTGGCTCAGTCGGTAGCGCGCCAGGCTCGTAATCTGTAATTCCCAGGTTCGAGTCCCAGCTGGGTCAGCGTTGAGATTTATCTCCGCAAAATTCCCCCCCCCCCCTCCTGCCCACGGTCAGTAGGGGACACCGATGGGCTTGGAAAGGCCGCCGTCCGTCGGATGGGACGTTAAGCAGTGGCCCCGTGTGTGGGAGAGCCATACCCTGTGCACTTTAAAGAACACGCTGAATGGCCTTGACGGGAGGCTACCATCTGTCTCCCAACAGCTGTTTCAGTGGGTCCCCTTCCCCAACCTTCTCTGAGTCTGCGGGGTCCATGTGACCTGGCCATTTAGCCCATGGTGTGCAAAAAAGTGCCGCTCAGAGGTAAACAACCCAACCCGACACAAATAATTAGAAAGCCTCTTGTTTATTTGTGTTTTAATATCCCTATGCCTTTTTTCAATGATGCGACGAAAATATTAGAAACATTTTTTTTCCTTATTTTTTCAATATCATTCATAATATATTTTTTAAATATGAAATCGAGGCATCCAACATGCATCTCTTTTTTTTTTTAAGTTGTAGCTGGGTGGTTAGCGCGCTTGGGTACTGATCTAAGGGACGTGGGTTCGAGCCCCAGGTAAGGCATGGATATATGTGTCGTTTTTCTGCTGAGGCCCTGCCATCCTCTCAGACTTTCCACTATGGCCTATAAACAGACAGGCTCCTGTCAGATCTCTGTGGCAAGCAGCTGCTTGAGGGGGTTATTTATATTTATTTCATTTCATTGCTTATTTAAACGTTAAAACGTAAATACTTGAAATGCCTCTTCTTTTTAAAATATTACAATGCATGATTTCAATAACATAACATCAATATATTAAATATACTTTCTTATACCAAGTACATAAAAATAAGATCTCTGTCGAAATTTTCTATTAAAAAACACGTAAAGTCTTTTTTCAATTAAGAGATTTTCGATTATGAGAACCTAAAGTCCTTTCCCCAAATGACCACAGGTCACAAGGACTCAGGTCACAAGAACCCCGAGAACCCGACCACCAAATGACTCAGGTCACAAGGACCCCGAGAAATATTGAATACTATTGAATACTATTTGCATTTTCCCCATCATCCACTGGCTGAAATTAAAACTTTTAAGGAATGAAACAGTGGGTAAAGGAAAAACTTCTTTCTCTTTGAAAACGAGTTTCTCATGTGCGCCAGAGGCGATATGCGTCCTTCTAGTTTAATAATAATAATCTTTATTCATATTCATGTTAGTTATACAAAAACGCTTAAAGAAATGACCCGCAAAGCATCTGCTTCTGTACAGAAGAGAGGAATAATAACATTACATTATAATACGTATAGTTTAAAACAAGGTCGTCGAACACATCAGTCATTGAGTTAGTATTCACTTCAAAGGAAGATTGGGCGCCGATTTACTTACACAAGATTGCCGGCGCCCTATCTTCCTTTGAAGTGAATGCAAACTCAGTGACTATTTTGCACCATCGATATGCTTTATGTTTATTCTCTACGTTTTAGGACCCGTATAGGAAGATAGGTATCTTTTAAATTTTTTAATTCTCTTAAAATTTTCTGAGTTAAGTAACGCGCTAGGGGTGCGTTTAGTTTTCATATAATATTGCGAAGGGTTTATTCAATAAAATCAAAACACGGATGGTTGGAAAGGAATCAACCGTTTGACGATTCATTGCATAGGGGTTTTTTATAAAAGAAACTAAGAGTAAACAAGGAAACCACAAAAAACTTGTAATAACTGATAAAATTAAATTTCTAATAATGTAATAGTTCACATACTAGTCACTTCTCCAGCTCAAAAATAGTCTCTTCCCTCAGCTAAAAAATGGATATTAATTATTGGTAATAATTCATATTTGAGAGTATATTTTGAAGTAAAGGATGGAAAATATACTGGTTTCCATAAATTAAGGAAAATCCCTGTGGTAAGTAAATGGGAAACTAAAGTCAAAGCTCTATAACTTCTAAAATAAGTTTTTTCATTTTGTTTTGAAAAATGTGCTTGCAGATGAAGATCTCAATCAAATAAATCAATATCTCGATTTTCAACAATATTCGTTCAGTATTTAATGAGTTATGGAAGTTTGAATATTTAGCGATAACAATGCCAGCCACAAAAATTGACTTCAGAAGTTAATTAAAATTTAGTAATAAGTATCGTATCAAAGTGTTTAATAAAATAAGTTTGTATTTTAGAACTTTCTGTAAAGAATTCTTTTACTATTCTTCAGTTTTGTATAAATTTCTTAAGACTGGCATGGATGTTATGAAATATTCAAACATCCATAACTCATTAAATACTGAACGAATATTGTTGAAAATCAAGATATTGATTTATTTGATTGAGATCTTTATCTGCAATCACATTTTTCAAAACAAAAAACTTATTTTAGAAGTTATAGAGCTTTGACGTTAGCTTTCCATTGACTTAACATAGGGCTTTTCCTTAACTTATGGAAACCAGTGTAGAACACTAAGAGAACTTTCTGAGAAGAGTTTTGTGTCCTTAATCGTATATTTCAGCACATTTATAAAGTGAGACATTAATTGGTGACAGTGAAATATATTTTAATATAATATTCGAATTCATATTTATGTCGAATTAAAACGCAAGAACAAATATCACATATGTATGTATAAGAATATCCTTTTTCTATGCTGGCAATTTCAAGGTATTTACGATTCCTAGGTTTCGTAAATAAAAACAATAGAACAACGTGAGCGACGAAACACTTAAAAATCGGTTTTTTTTTACCTCTGAGCAATACTTTTAGTTAATCATGGGTTAAATGTCTAAGTCATAAAGACATAAAGGCTCGGAGAAGAAGCCATGCAGAGTATATGGCTCTCCTTCACACAGCTTAACGTTTTATTCGACGGACGGCTGTGTTTCAAAGCCCATCGGGTTCCCCTTTTCCATCGAAGGCTGAGTGGGGATTAGCGGAGATAGGTTCCATCCGACGGACGGCGTCTTTCCAGCACATCGGTGTACCCTGATGATCGAGGGCAAGGGGCGGGGGGGGGGGGGGCTCAATCGGTAGCGCGCCAGGCTCGAAATCTGTAGTTCCCAAGTTCGAGTCCCAGCTGGGTCAGCGTTGAGATTTATCTCCGCAAAATTCCCTCGCCCTGCCCACGGTCAGTAGGGGACACCGATGTGCTTGGAAAGACCGCCGTCCGTCGGATGGGACGTTAAACCGTGGCCCCGTGTGTGGGAGGGCCATACCCTGTGCACGTCAAAGAACACGCTGGATAGCCTTGACGGGAGGTTACCATCTGTCTCCCAACAGCTGTTCCAGTGGATCCCCTCCCCCAACCTTCTCTGAGCCTTCGGGGTCCATGTGACCTGGCCATTTAACCCATTGTGTGCAAAAATGTGCCGCTCAGAGGTAAAATAACTCAACCCAACCGAGGGCAGGGTGGAAGCGGAGATGAATTTCAACGCTAATACAGGCAGTAATCGAACCTAGGAACTGCAGATTACGAGCCTGGCCCTACATACTGAGACCTACCGTGTAGTTTAATCTTGATATAATATACATAATTAATTTAATAATATAATCATTCATTATTTCTTTATACTCTTTTAGATACGCTAGTTTCATTGTTTTTTTTAGTAATGATTTTTATATTGTTTCACTTTAATTTTCAAGCCATAATAATAGCTCTTGGAATGAATTTTAAACTCTATTCAGTTCTTAGAATGCTCTTTTGTTTTTCTCTGGTCTCTCTGAAGAGTGGACTGCAGAAAATTTCCTCACATCTCTAGAATCGTTCTATCCAATTGTCATTTCCTTAGAAGTCAAGTGCACGCGTCAGCCTCTTTAAAACATACAATTAATCACATCAGAGAAATTCTTACCGTTTCAAGTGGAACTTTCCATTCAATAAACACAAGATATATATAAATAACATCTTTTTGGACTTCTAACGTGACGTTTTCATTTTTCGAACTTGGGAGTTGTTTGTGTTTTTGGTGCAGTGCTTGGGTTCAGCATAAAAGTTTAAATCCTGGAAAACAGGAAAACTCTCTTTTAAAAAGAATCTCTCTATTGCAGCAATAAAACCTTTGAGAAAACCATAAAACACAGTTTGAATTCTGTTCATGTGTAGGAACATTTTCAAATAGAACTTTCAAAAAATTCATACAAATAAGACCAAGAATAAATTATTTAAAATATTTTTATGAGTACCTTTTACTACTATTTTTAGTATCTAATATATATAGGACATCCCTGTGGCTGAATGATTAGCGTGCTTGGCTATTGATCAGAATAACCTGGGTTCGAGCCCCGGGTGCTTGTGTTATCTTTCTGCTGATGTCTCGCCTTCCTCATAAGACCTCTATAGGGGAAAAACTGACAGCCTTCTGTCAGTCTGCTATATCAGACTTATGTGGAAAGCAGCTGCTTGAGGGACATTTTATTTTATTTTTATATACACTGGTTTCCATAAATTAAAGAAAATTCCTATGTTAAGTCAATGTGAAGCTAACGTCTATGCTCTATAACTTCTAAAATAAGTTTTTTGTTTGAAAAATGTGATTGCAGATAAAGATCTCAATCAAATAAATCATTATCTTGATTTTCAACAATATTCGTTCAGTATTTAATGAGTTAAGAAAGTTTTAATATTTAGCAATGCCAGTTACAAAAATTGACTTCAAAAGTTAATTAAAACTTAGTAATAAGTATTGTATCGAAGTGTTTAATACAATAAAACTGCATTTTAGAAGTTTATCTAAAGAATTCTTTCACTATTCTTCAGTTTTGTATAAGTTTCTTAAGACTGGCATTTCTGTTATTAAATATTCAAACTTCCATAATTCATTAAATACTGAACGAATATCGTTGAAAATCTAGATATTGATTTATTTGATTGAGATCTTTATTTGCAATCACATTTTTCAAACAAAAAAAACTTATTTCAGAAGTTATAGAGCTTTGACTTTAGTTTCCCATTTACTTACCATAGGGATTTTCCTTAATTTATGGAAACCAGTGTATATGGATGTTTGTGAATGATTGATTGAGTGATTAGTGTTATTCATCATCATCATCATCATCCTCAAGCAGCCATGGGCTACGGGGGTCCAACCAGACCGTGCAATTTAGTTCTCCAAGCAAGTCTATCCTGAGCTACATCTACTGCATCTGGCCACTGCACGCCAATTCTAACAAGGTCCTGTTTGACATTGTCTGCCCATCGCATCCTAGGTCTCCCCTTCTTTCTGAGGCCTTTAGGCACACTGTAACCTATTCGCTATTCGACAATCTATAATTATTCATACGGGCAACATGGCCAAACCAACGGAGTCTCTCTCTGCACAGTATACTGCTTAAAGGAGGTTGCAAACTCCTTTGCCTAACCTCATCATTAGTTACAAAGTTGAACCACCTAATGCCGAAGATACTGCGTAAGCATCTGGAATCAAAAGCATTTAGTTTCCTGTTATCCTGTTTACAAAGTGTCCAAGTTTCACTACCATAACTAACCCTAGAAAGAACCAAACTATTATACAGTCTAATTTTAGTCTTTACGTGTATACGCCTATTTCTCCACACTCTCCATAGATTCTTAAAAGTCCCGGCAGCAATCCCTATTCGTCTGTTAATCTCATGCCGCACATCACCATTATCTGTTACATAGCCCCCAAGATAATTAAACTGTGACACCTGCTCAAGACTGCAACCATTCAGATTAACTGAATCACAGCCTGCCTGACCAATTTTCATCACTTTATTTTTCTCTCTGTTTATAACCAAACCTACTCTACTACCAGTCTCATCAACAGCTCGAATGAAAGAGTTCATCTCATCAACATCATTTGCCAAAAGGGCTAAATCATCAGCATAATCTAAATCAGAAATTTTCCTATCTCCAGCCCATTTAAGGCCAAAATCTTTCCCTTGAAGTGAATTTCGCATAACATAATCAATAACCAAACTAAAGAGAAAAGGAGACAAAATGCACCCTTGTCGAACACCAGAAGTAATGCTAAACCAATTGCTACAAGCCTTACCAAACTCTTACACACGACTCAGTGTTATAATAGAGAGCTTTCATTATGTTAACTAACTTGTCTTATATACCATATGATTTCACAATCAACCACAAATTATGACGATCAACAGAGTCGAAAGCCTTTTTGAAATCAACAAAGCTAGCAACCAAAGGTTTCCGAAACTCTAAACATTTCTCAAGAACCTGCCTAAGTGAAAATATCTGATCCACACATCAGCCGCATCCCCTACCACTTCTGAATCCACATTGCTCATCACGCAATTGACTGTCAACCAGATTCTTAATTCTATTAAGCGCAATCATGGAAAGAACTTTACCTGGAACAGAGAGTAGGCTAATACACCTATAGTTATCACAAGAACTGCGATCACCTTTTTTGAAAATAGGGATAACAATAGCTCTGGTAAAATCCTTAGGAACCATGCCTTTATCATAAAAGATATTCAGAATTTCAGTCATCCAAGTGGTAACCGAAACATTTCCAGCTCTAAGCATTTCTGTAGTAATTTCATCTACCCCTGGGGATTTATGAAGTTTAAGTTTAGAAACAGCCAAAATAACTTCGGATTGTGTTATAGGGCCACATTAAAGCCACCAATGCATCTATCATCATTGCAAACAATGGGAATAGAACTAACCGCATTGTTTAGAACATCACTGAAATGCTCAGCCCACCTAGCCATGACAGAATCCTCACTTTCTATAACCTTACCTTGTTTATCCTTCAATCCCTGTATACCTGTCCGTTTTCTACCACACAAAACATTAACTATCTGGTACAACTCTCTGCTGTTGTGCTGTCTAACTGCTTCCTCGGCTTTGTCAGCCAAACCATCAAGCCAAAGATTCTTATCAGCAGCTAACTGATCTTTTACACGTTTATTACGTTCTCTGTAATGCTTTCTATTAGGACTAGTAGGGTATTGATTAAGGACATTCCTGCAGTTCTTTCTTTCCGAAATAAGCTCAAGTGCCTTTATCACTCAGATAATTCTGCCTCTTCTTTTTCCTAAAAGAGTACTGTTAGTGTCCAAAAAAGCCTGTTTAAAATGATCCCATTCTTCCTCAACTTCAGTGGTAAGCATACCATGACTGTCATAATGACTAAGTAACCTATCATGGTAAGCTTTGGCTATAACTGGGTCTTTCAGAGCTTCAGTATTAAAAGCAAATTTTTTAATCCTAGCACAACACTTGTTAAGTTTAAGTTGCAAGACACCTTTAACTAGGTAATGGTCAGATCCAATTTCAGCTCCCCTATATGCCCTGGTATTTCTAACAGAACTAGCCCATTTGCTGTTAATTAATATATAATCAATCATATTCCTATGCAGCCCATCAGGTGAAACCCATGTGTACTTATGTATGTCGCGGTGTTTGTAATATGTGTTAGTTATTCTGAAACCATTGAGTTTACTTACCTGTAGGAGACGTTGCCCATTGCCATTGCAGCTACCAATAACAAAAGGGCCTATTAGTCCTCCCCAAAGGTCAGAGTCAGTACCAACTTTGGCATTGAAGTCACCTAGAACAAGGGTAATATCTCCTTTCTTGACAGAATTCAAAATATCCTGAAGTTGTTCATAAAACCTATCCTTCTCATCCTCATCGGCATCCTCAGTGGGGGCATAACAGCAGATAACATTCAGGTCTTTAACACTTGTCTGAAATTTTGCTGTAAGAAACTTTTCATTAATGCACTCATATCCTAGAAGAGCATCACTAGCGTGTCTGCTGAGAAGCAGACCCACGCCTTGGTGATGCTTATTGTCGTCCCTCCCTGAAAAGAGAAATTTAAGATTATTTTTAAGAATCTGCCCTTTATCTATCCATCTGGTCTCTTGCAGGCCGAGAATATCTAAATTATAATGGTGGAATTCTTGTGTGAGGACATCAAGAGAAAAAGCTCTGTGCAGAGTCCTCACATTCCAACTACCTATGGAGAGAAAACGGTTAGTAGGATGTTTAAAGAAACTATGTTTATTGAGAGAGGGAATGCCGACAATATCAAACAGCCCCCTAATCGCAGACATGAGGCAAAGACCGTTCCCCCACCACTAAAGGCTGAAGCCATCTGCACTGGAAGACTTCCTCCAATGTAGAATTTGACGATGCCAATAGAAGCAAAGGGTTCAGGTGCCTGCGATGACCTCTGCTCAGGATTATCCACCAGCTGATAAACATATCCTGTGAATCTATTCACTTGGGGCTGTCAACCCACAAATAAACAGAAAACACAGCGGAAGATTTTCCCTCCACAGAAGCCCACCAGTGCAGCAAAATCAGGATCCATAATCAAGCTCAGAGCCATATATCTGTCCAGTCCAGTGGGTTTATATGGTCAGCACCAGGACCCTGTGTGGTTGACCACTCCTCAGCAGGGTAGAAAAAAAAGAAAAGTAGCCATAGTTGTCCAGATGAGTAGGTCACACTAATCTGGCAGCCCTCCCCTTCCGTTCACTTCCACAAGAGAGTATCTCTTTTGAAAGTTACTAACGGTCCGCACTACGAGAAGGCGGGGTCGGACATTAGGTGCTAGGCCTGGCCGGTTCTAAGCATCATCACAGGGGATTGGTGCATAGCTCTCCTTCCAGTGACTACCTAGTTACCATTTACAGACCTTAGTGTTATTACACTAATTTAATTATGATGTAGAAATGGTAGAACTCCGAAAATTTGCATCTAGAGTAAGATGGTTCACAGATCTTGGGGAAAATCTGAAATCTGACTTCCGACGTGTTCTTCAAGGGGGGGCGGGGGGGGGCTCAGTCGGTAGTGCGCCAGGCTCGTAATCTGTAGTTTCCAGGTTCGAGTCCCAGCTGGGTCAGCGTTGAGATTTATCTCCGCAAAATTCCCCGCCCTACCCACTGTCAGTAGGGGACACCGATGTGCTTGGTAAGACCGCCGTCCTTAGGATGGGACGTTAAGCCGTGGCCTCGTGTGTGGGAGAGCCATATCCTGTGCACGTTAAAGAACACGCTGGATGGCCTTGACGGGGGACTACCATCTGTCTCCCAACAGCTGTTGCAGTGGGTCCCCTCACCCAACCTTCTTTGAGCCTTCGGGGTCCATGTGACCTGGCCATTTAGCCCATGGTGTGCAAATGCTTAACACAACACTTTTGAAATTTAAATTGCAAGAGACTTTTAACAAGATAATGGTCAGATCCAATTTCAGCTTTCCTATATCACCTGGCATTCTTAACAGAACTAGCCCATTTGCTGTTAATTAATATATAATCAATCAAGTTAGTATGATTAAAGCGGATATTTTTCTCATGTGGTTCCCCAAAGTGATTGTAATTCATGGGGAAGGTAGCCATATGAGTTCGGAGTGGCTTATTTGTATTCACATGCACCCTGTGCTGAAAACGAAAGAACCGAGCTCAAAAATGCATTTTTTAAACTCAAGAAAGAATATAAGTGCATCTGAGGTTGAGACAAGGAAAGAGTTAAAGAAAGTTTGGAAAAAATATGATTACATTCTTTAAAAAAAAAGACACGGTTCTGTGATAAAGAAAGCCAGTTATACATCACCAACTACTCCCCAATTTTACTCTGTAGTTGACCCATCAACTCACCCAGAAGAAGCGCGAGGGAATTTTCAAAGCCTTATACATTTTTAATTCCTTCTCTTCATATAACCTGTCCGTGGTTAAAACTGAAGAACCTATAAATAAAAGTTATGTAATTTCCCTGCATTGAATTGCATAAGGTACTTATCATTTAAATATTTATCGCATTACCTTTTAAATTCTCATTTTAATATTTATCTCTATATCCCACGCCATCCTCCTACCTCCCCCCTTCATCCACCACCCACGCCATCCTCCTATTCCTCCCTTCTTCTCTTCATCCCACGCCATCCTTCTATTCTCCTCTCTCTTTATACATCCGCTGATCTTCTGTTTGCTGATCTCACTCGTCCTGACGTGCCTATTACCTTCATTCTTCATACTTGCCAATCAAATTCTATCTCTTGTGTCACGTGTTTCCCGTTCCACTAACTAAACGACACACGCACTGCGAAAAATTCCGGAAGCATTTCCGGGATAAACTGACGCTCGAATGCCAGAGGCTTTTATTTCAAGATCGATTTCACGTGTTCTGTCGGCTTCTACTGTTAAAATAGCGAAAAAATTTGTTTTCCCAAGTTGATATTTGACAGATAGTCAGGGTTCTCCTCAGAAATAAAGTTATAAGTTGTTGGCGAGTGGGTGGGTGGGGGGCGGCGGCGATTGAAAATTTGGATAGGTTTAAGGGTTTTTTAGAACGTCAAATCAGGGGTAAAAAATAATCAAACTAACGACACTGCATGTAATTAGTGAATTGTTACATGTGATAACTCGGGGTCTAACTTGTCTGTGGGGTTGGCTCAAACGGTAACGCGCCAGACTCGTGATCTGAAGTTCCCAGCTGGGCCAGCATCGAGATTAATCAGCTCCGCAAAATTTTCAGCCCTGCCCTCGGTCAGTAGGGGACACCAATGGGCTTGTAAAAGACGGCATCCGTCGGATGAGACATTAAGCCGTGGCTCCATGTGAGAGAGAGCCATACCCTGTGCACGTTAAAGAACACGCTGGATGGCCTCGACGGAAGATTACCATTTGTCTCCTAACAGTTATCCAGTGGGTCTCCTCCCTCAACCTTCTCTGAGACTTCTGTGTCCATTGTGACCTGGCCATTTATTCCGCTATGTGCAAAAAAGTGCCTATCAGAGGTAAAACAACCCAATCCCACTAACCTTTCAGCCATTTCCTTCTTTGGTTTGGAAATTAATATGAATATGAAAGAAATATTCTGTTAACCCTACATTAGTACAATATTTTGCAGTTCATTTCCTCTTATTAGCCTTAGTAGCTATACACCTCCTTTTCCTTCATCAAAATGGCCTAATAACCCTTTAAGTACTCCAAGAAATTATAGTAAGTCCCCCATTCATCCTTATTTTTGAAATGTTATTATTATTTTTTTTTTTGCATTCTTATTCCGTTTTCATTATACTTTCCATTCCTTCTAAGAGATACAGAAAACTTCATTTCAACCAATCCCCTATTCACCCACAATTCATATCGAGCCCTATTTTCAGGGGGAGAAAGCAAAATAATAAATAAATAAATAATTATTGCCACAGAGGTGTGACAGGAACCTGTTAGTTTATACGCCATAGTAGGTCTGTGAGGATGGCGGGATCTCAGCAGAAAAACAGCATAATATCCATGCCTTACCCGGGGCTCGAATCCAGGTCCCGTAGACCAGTAGCCAGATGCGCTAACCACTCGGCCACAGGACGGCAGTAGGAGAAACCAATGGGGTAATTTTTTATAACCTAAGACACTCCCCTCATCAAAAATTTTCATTTACTATATAAACCTTGATTGGTCAACAAAATGAGGTTTAGAATGGGTTGTTTTACCTCTGAGCAGCACTCTTGCGCACACAATGGGATAAATGACCCCAAAAGCTCAGAGAAGGTTAGGGAAAGAGAATTTCCAGTTAGCAGCTGTTAGATGGAAGTTTCCCGTCAAGACCATAAAGTGTGTTTCTTAGAGTGTGCACGGTATGGCTCTCCTGCACGGGGCGGGGGTGGCTCAGTCGGTAGCGCGCCAGGCTCGTAATCTGTAGTTCCCAGGTTCGAGCCCCAGCTGGGTCAGCGTTGAGATTTATCTCCGCAAAAATTTCCCGCCGTGCCCACGGTCACTAGGGGACACCGATGGGCTTGGAAAGGCCGCCGTCCGTCGGATGGTACGTTAAGCCGTGTCCCCTGTGTGCTGGAGAGCCATACCCTGTGCACGTTAAAGAACACGTTGGATGGCCTTGACGGGGGGGCTACCATCTGTCTCCCAACAGCTGTTCCAGTGGGTCCCCTCCCCCAACCTTCTTTGAGCCTTCGGGGTCAATGTGACCTGGCCATTTAGCCCATGGTGTGCAAAAAAAGTGCCGCTCAGAGGTAAAACAACCCAACTCTCCTGCACAAAGACGGGACTTATCGTACCATCCCACAGATGGAAGCCTTTCCGGGGCCCATCGACCATCGGTCTGCCCTTTCGATCGAGGCAGGGTAGAAATTTAGCGGAGACAAATCCCAAAGCTGATTGTGGTGATACTCGAACCTGGGAACTGCAATTACGAGCCTGTCGCGATACCCCGCCCCGAAGGATTGGAAAAATAATCGTGGAACAACAATTCCATAAACTCATGAATCGACAAAAAAAAGACAAAAAATGAGCAAAAGCAGTAAAAAAAATAGGTAAAAACAAGACTTATCCATGCCTTATCGTGACTCGAACCCAGGGTTCTTTGATCCGCAGCCACTCGGCGAAAGGCGATGCAACCTTCAAAATCTTTCTTTTTATCCCTCACCCCTTAACGAAATCTTGATGAGGCTTCTAGAAGTAGTTCTCTCTGGAGGAGAGGGTTGACTCAGTCGGTAGTGCACTAATTTTCGAGTCCCACCTGGGCCAGCTTTAAGACAAACTCCGCTAACCCCCCCCCCCAACCTGCTCTTTGTCAGAAATGAAAAAACGAGGCATCGTGTGCATGAGAGAGCCATATTAAGGAATTAATTAAGCGCAATTTAAAGAACATGCTGGATGGTTTTGACGGGGGACTTCTAACAGTTGTCCAGTGAGTTCCCTTCCCCAAGGGGAAGGGGTGACTCAGTCGGTAGCGTGCCAGGCTCGTAATCTGTAGTTCCCAGGTTCGAGTCCCAACTGGGTCAGCGTTGAGATTTATCTCCGCAAAATTCCCCGCCCTGCCCACGGTCAGTAGGGACACCGATGGGTTTGGAAAGGCCGCCGTCCGTCGGATGGGACGTTAAGCCGTGGCCCCGTGTGCGGGAGAGCCATACCCTGTGCACGTTAAAGAACACGCTGGATGGCCTTGACGGGAGGCTACCATCTGTCTCCCAACAGCTGTTCCAGTGGGTCTCCTCCCCAACCTTCTGAGCCTTCGGGGTCCATGTGACCTGGCCATTTAGCCCATAGTGTGCAAAAAAGTGCTGCTCAGAGGTAAGACTCTCTAAAATTAATGGATGCCTGCTCCGCCAAATACGGCACTACAGGCTAATCGGAGCTACTCTAAAATTTTGTTCCCCGCGACCCCCTTCTCCGGGTCCGCTGAAAAAACACCATCATTTTCATTTTTCATCTTTCTCTTTATTTAAACAATAACATGTATACAAGTATATACACATAAGGTACTATCTGGTACCCTTTACGAAACATAAACAAATAAATAAAACATTTTAATTTAAATGCAAAGTAACAATTGGCTACAAAGTTTTCTATCTTCTAAGTCCTTTTTCTTGAAGTTTAGTTCACCTCAAATAATATAATCTTCTCGTCACCGTAGGAGGAGAGTCGTATCTCCTTCCATTAGTCCATAATATCCAATATTTTATCTTCTAATTTCTTCTTCGGAATTTTAGACCGTTTTGAGAATTATAATCTTCTTATCACCGTAGGAGGAGATCCAGTCCCCTCCCATTAATCTATAATCACGAGTATCACGCAAACAAACCTCATAAGGTCTCTAATTTGAGACCGTAACACTTCCATCTCCCACAGAAGATTTAATCTATCAGGACCAATTCTAATTAGATTATTTCCTCTTATCATAGGGGCGAGGGTGGCTCAGTCGGTAGCGCGCCAGGCTCGTAATCTGTAGTTCCCAGGTTGGAGTCCCAGCTGGGTCAGTGTTGAGATTTATCTCCGCATAAATCCCCGCCCTGCCCACGGTCAGTAGGGACGCCGATGGGCTTGGAAAGGCCGCCGTCCGTCGGATGGGACGTTAAGCCGTGGCCCCGTGTGCGGGAGAGCCATACCTTGTGCACGTTAAAGAACAAGCTGGATGGCCTTGACGGGATTCTACCATCTGTCTCCCAACAGCTGTTCCAGTGGGTCCCCTCCCCCAACCTTCTCCGAGCCTTCGGGGTCCATGTGACCTGGCCATTTAGCCCATGGTGTGCAAAAAAGTGCCACTCAGGGTAAAACAACCCAACCCATCCTCTTATCATAGCTAAATGAGGACAATCAAAAATATAATGAATGGCTCCCGCTCTTCGGGAACCACAAGCACATGAACAGTTCTTAATCTTGAATCGATTAAAATATTTCGGAAAATATCCGTGATCAATAAGGATGTAATTTAAAAAGAAATCTGTTGTTCTTTTGATAGATACTTTCTTTAAAAATCTAAATGTATGTCTTCCTTTCGTATCTTCTTGTTCCCATCTGAATTGCCATTTTTGCATGCTTTTTTGTCTAAGTCTTGTCTTCACACTATCTTTTGAAATAGGCATTTCAATATCTATTTGTATTCTTCTGCATGCTTTCTTTGCATGTTCATATGCTAACCCATTTCCAATACAGCCTTAATGGCTCTTTACCTAGTGGAAGTATATCTTCCTATCATCTTCAAGTTCGGTTATTGTTTTTTTAATTTTATCCACTGTTGAATTTTTATGATATATTCTCTGTAACGCATATGTGATTCGTTCACATATGCGTTACAGAGAATATATCATAAAATATATATATCGCTAAAGTGATTCGTTCTCACTTGGCCTGCTCAATTTTGGGCGTTTTGTACAATTCGGACCACTGATTCATGTTAACAGAGAGATGATTCTGGTTTCAACTCTACTCTCGGACAATAAAAATAGTCTTTTTTATTTACTTTTTGTTGCATTTCTGGGTAGAATGCATTTTTTGTTGTTTTTGGTCACTTTTCAGAATCTGGAAACATCTATATTCCCGATCCCAGTTCAGCGTCTGTGAACAAAAACTAACTGAGATTGAAGAAGTGCCGGATATGGAGAAATCGCTCCGGTCGGTTGCTACAGCTCAAAGTTTGGGTACAGTCGCTCAAAAAAGTATCCGAACACTATGGTTGATTACAGAATTCAGAAAAAATATCTGGCAACGATTTTTTTTTAGAAATTAGTGATCTGGAAAACTTCGTGTCACGTGACACGAAGGTTGCCAGAGCGTGTACAGTTGCTGTACACACTGCAGATATTTTTCCTAAATTCTGTAATCACGTGACACGAAGGTTGCCAGATCACTAATTTCTAAAAAAAATCGTTGCCAGATATTTTTTCTGAATTCTATAATCAACCATAGTGTTCGGATACTTTTTTGAGCGACTGTAGGTGGTCATATTATTTTGATACTAGATCGTGTGGGCTCACTCACGGAAATATTGAGCGTGTGCAGTACTGCACACGCTCCAGTTTGCTGTGAACGGTAACTGAAGCGTGTACAGTTGCTGTACACGCTCCAGATATTTTTCCTGAATTATGTAATCACGTGACACGAAGGTTGCCAGATCACTAATTTCTAAAAAAATATTTGCCGGATATTTTTTCTGAATTCTATAATCAACCGTAGTGTTCGGATACTTTTTTGAGCGACTGTACCGGTCAGGGATTTAGAAAATGTCATGTAAAACGCAATGTGTCAACAAAAAATGTATTTGTTTTAGAAATAATGTTCTATGCAATTCCAAATGCCATTTTAGTAATCCCTGTTGTAACAAATGATTTTATTGTGCCTTTATATAAATAACATTTTGTATGTTGTATAATTCAGTCAGATTGTTTATTTTACACTTTAACTGTCTATCATTAGTTTTTTCATAGAATACCTAGTTATTTCATAAAATAACTAGTTAAAGTGTGGAATTATTAATTTATTACACGCTTTAACTGACTTGATCAGTTATTTCAAACTTAGTAAAGAGCCAATAGGTTAAAATTATATCCTTAAAGAGCCACAGGAAAAATTCTTTACTTAAAAACGAAAATATACCTTTCCAATGAGCAATGAATTTAAAAAACACTCTTTTTTTAATGAATCCTGATATTTTATAAGAAAGAAAAAATATATACTTTTTAATGAGTACTATGACTTGGCAAAATGGTTTAGTTACGAACTTAAAAATGTTTGGTCAAAAATTGGAAGATATGATACAGATTCAGTATGTTGATGGTTTGTTTTATCAGCAGCAAGTTCTTTTGAAATGAATGAGTCGCATGCCGATCATGACCCATGGATTATATGGGTCTGTTTTAGAGGATACGGATATCCGAAACTAACGCGCAATCGCATATAACAGATGTAAATGCAGATGCAGATATCATGCAGATATTATGTCAGCGCTGATAGCAGACAAAATCACGAATGTGAGTAGAGTCGCTCAAAAAAGTATCCAAACACTATGGTTGATTACAGAATTCAGAAAAAATATTTGGCAACAATTATTTTTTAGAAATTAGTAAAAAAATTATAAAAACTGTAATCAACCATAGTGTTCGGATACTTTTTTTCAGCGACTGTACAAGAATCAATTAATTGTAGTTTCGGGTTGCCTTTTTCTGTAAAAAGCTAATACTAAATTCAAGTTTAATATATTAAGTGCCATTATTTTGTCTTAGTATTCTGTAGAACAAAGTCTAAAAAATGATCTTTTAAATTAAAGATAAACCTATGTAGGATTGTACAAGTGTTTCCTGTTTTAAACATGTAATGAGCTATAAATAAAAACAATGCTTTAGTTGAAAAGCTTTATTTTGAATCGCTTTTACAAAAACAAAGCCTAGAATCTCTTGTATCAAATGCAAATGAAAGAAATCCTTCATTTGGAGAGAGAGAGCACGTAATTCTTGTTGTCGGCCATAAAACGAGGTAAACTGCATTTAAATTAAACAATTTAAATCTAAAAGTTTGTTCAGAGAAAACGCTGTCATAAGACAAAAAGCAGGCAAGATCGGAAACGGCTGTAAAATAAAATGAAAAAAAGATAAGAAAAAGTTTTGATTAGAGTTCATCGTGCACATAAAAAAATGAATTCTCTTTCTCGACATTAAACGAACATCGTATCCGGTCATCGTTATACACTCGGAAAGGGAACGCCACTTTAAAGAGTACAAAGTCATTTCGACCGCCGCATCGCGACTCCTTCGTCCGTAATGACCCTCATCAATCCATTCGCCAAGTCTGCTTGTCCCGCCAGCCGCTGCTGCTCGGAAGGAACTCGAAAGCAGAAGAAGATCACGCTACAAAGTCGGAGAGCGGAGAACGGAGGGAAGAAGGAATCCTCGCGCTCTTTTGTAACCCAAGCCGGCCCCGAAGACATCTCTCGCTGTCCTCATCTGTCAGATGGGATTCAGATTTGGCACACAACAAAACATCAGGCTTAAACTTACTGATGACTTTTCTTCTTCTCTGGCTTTTTTTTTTGTTGAAAAAGAGGTTTTTCAGCTGGTAGAGGATATCACAGAGCTTGATGTTGCGGATGCGGAATGAAGTTGACAAATACACTATCCTGTTTAAATTATATGAGAATTTACGTGTTATGTGAATGGGATTCTAACTTCCAAGCTCTGTAACTTCTAAAATATGCATTTAATGGGAAAATGTGACTGAAAATTAATTAAAGGTCGTTCTCAAATTTATTTAAATCTAGATATTTCAACAATATTTGTTAAGTATAGAGTTCTGGAATATTTAACATTTATCTTGTTTTTTCAAGTCATATATAATCGTCTAAACTCTTTAAACATTGAACGAATATTGTTGAAAATCGAGATTTAAATAGAATTGATTATGATCTTTAATTTATCTTTATCTATAGTATAGAAGGTTAGTAAGAGCCATCTTAGGAAAAGGCATCTTAGGCATAGGATAGAAGTTCTAGAGTTCGAAATTATATTCCCATTGACATAACGGAAATTCTCTAATATTTTGGTAGGGCAGTGTATGTCACTTCTGGCCCTTAATAAGCAAGTTAAAAAATTTATAAATAAAATACTTTAGAATAGAGGAGCAAGAAATAGTTTATTCAACCAAGTTATTTAGCAATTAATGCAAAGATGATGAAGTTGGGTTAGGTTGTTTTACCTCTGAGCGGCACTTTTTTGCACACCATGGGCTAAATGGCCAGGTCACATGGACCCCGAAGGCTCAGAGAAGGTTGGGGGAGGGGACCCACTGGAACAGCTGTTGGGAGACAGATGGTAGCCTCCCGTCAAGGCCATCCAACGTGTTCTTTAACGTGCACAGGGTATGGCTCTCCCGCACACGGGGCCACGGCTTAAACTCCCATCCGACGGACGGCGGCCTTTCCAAGCCCATCGGTGTCCCCTACTGACCGTGGGCAGGGCGATGAATTTTACGGAGATGAATCTCAACGCTGACCCAGCTGGGACTCGAACCTGGGAACTATAGATTACGAGCCTGTCGCGCTACCGACTGAGCCACCCCCGCCCCACAAAGATGATGAAGAGTTTTGGTGAAATACCTAAGGTATTTCATTAGTATGAAATATTTTTTTTCTTGGTTATCTTTAAAAACATAAAAGATCATTGCAGAAACTTCGAAAATTATATTAGTAAACAATTTGATTTTACAGAATTTGCATTTTAATTATCTTTTGTGGTAAATTCTTATAACTAAAAATACTGTTGAACGTTTACGTATTAATCGAATATTATGGAAAAATAGAAATATAGTGATATATCCAATAATACTTTTCAATAAAAAGTTTCGTTTCAGGGTTAGGAAGCGCTTCTTGTGGCTCTGCATTCGCATAATATGAAAATGTCCGATGACTTTTCGCAATATAATGTAATATGCAGAAATTCGTTCCGCACAGGGGCGGGGGTGGCTCAGTCGGTAGCGCGTCAGGCTTGTAATCTGTAGTTCCCAGGTTCGAGTCCCAGCTGGGTCAGCGTTGAGATTTATCTCCGCAAATTCCCCGCCCTGCCCACGGTCAGTAGGGGACACCGATGGGCTTGGAAATGCCGCCATCCGTTGGATGGGACGTTAAGCCGTGGCGCCGTGTGCGGGAGAGCCATACCCTGTGCACGTTAAAGAACACGCTGGATGGCCTTGACGGGAGGCTACCATCTGTCTCCCAACAGCTGTTCCAGTGGGTCCCCTCCCCCAACCTTCTCTGAGCCTTCGGGGTCCACGTGACTTGGCCATTTAACCCATGGTGTGCAAAAAAGTGCCGCTCAGAGGTAAAACAACCCAACCCAAACCGTTCCGCACAACAGCGTCGAATGCGTACATTTTGTAATTATTATAACTAAGTTGCTCAGTAAGTTGATTGGTTAGTTTCTGTTTTATGGAGCAAGAAATTTGGTAAGTTAGTTTAGTTAAAATACGCTAGCTCAGTACACCTTGCACCTATTTATAAAATTTGCAAAATAATATAGAACTTTCTCACAGTATAGTTTTATTCTGTTTGACAACACTGCACATTACACAATCATCGCAAACTAATTAGCTGGACATCCTCTACAGCAATATTTCTCGGATTTACCACAACGAAACTAATTAACCGATAAGTTTCCATCAACACTACACCAGCAAACTGATTATCTTTAGAATTAAATCTCTAGCTATGTTGAAATTGGTTCAGATGTACGGATAACTGCAAAATAATGGAAGCTTCTAACGCTAAATGAAAACCTACATTCCTAACGAAAACCAACATGAAAATGAAAACCTACAATTCAAAACTTCATGTCTTTGGAAATAATCATTTTAAGTAAAATATCGGTGGAATTAAATAAGATTCCTAGCATTTCTAAAAATTTTGTTTACAGTAATATTCATTAGTATTTAGAGTTATGAAAGCTAGAGCGTTTATTAGCATTGCAGTCTTAAAAATTTATCCCACCAATTAATAAAGACCTTTTTTTTTAAAATATAAAACGGTTCTTTAACATGTGCATTTAAGAAGTTTGTGCATTGATTATTTCAGTGTTATTCTATTTTGAAGCTATCGGTTTCCGTGCTATTGTTGAAGGTTGGAGGAAGCTTCCTTAAATAATTACGGAAATACTGTCGATATTTAAAGAGTATCATTGAATTAAGTTTCCAATGTTATTTTTCCATTAAAAAAAAACCTGATTTTAAGACAGCAAAGCTTTGATTTTCCCTCTCCATGGCATAACATTGAAATCTGCCGCACTTTTCGTACACAACTATATACACCCAATTCTGTTTTTACACGGATTTTTTTTTTACACGATTTTGATTTAACACGGTTTAAGAAAAAATTCCAATTCTCTTTTTACACGATTTATTTTGATCTAACACGGTTCAAACGGCGCCTTTTTAAAAATCTACAATTGAATTTAATTCTGAAAAAATATTCATATTCAAGAAAAAAATCCCTAGAATTTACATTTGTAATAAAGATGCCCCTTTTATGGTCACAATTTTCGAAGTAGTTTTAACTTTGAAAATGTACTATAGATACACATTTCGTGCATTAAAATCCCCAAAATAAATAATACACTTACATAACTACACAACAAGTTTTTTCTATGTTTTATTCTCTATTTTATGGAAAAATTGTACAAAACCTACTTCATTCGGAATAAAGTAGCAACATTGAGTTCCGGGAATTCCCCTTAAATTTTGTCTTCCATACATACGTTAGTCTTGGTCTCTCATTTCGTGTTTAAAGTTAGAAGTGTTTAGATGTTTAATAGAAGAAATCGAAAAAAAATTTGTTTTGGTTTTTAAAGTTTTGTGTGCATAATATAAATTTATTAAATTTTGCTTATAGGTAATTTATAATTTTTCATCATCTGTTGAAAACTACAAATCAAACTACAATTACAAAATCATAGATGAATAACTACAATTCAAATATTTTTCGTAAGTCTTACCACGATGTCGGATAATTCAACTATACAAAAGCAGAAAAGGAAAGCTATCTCTTTGGATACTAAGATCCAAATTTTTGATCGTTTGAACGAAGTTACCGTAAGAATCATCAAGAAAAATGAAGATGCTCTTAGAAAATCTCTGCTTTCTGGAACAAAATTGAACCCTAAGTCGTCATCGTACACGAGAGATATTGTAAAAGTGAAGATGGAAAAGGCACTAATAATGTGAATATAAGATAACTGGCAAAAAAGAACATCTCTAGAAAGAAATACCGTCAAACAGATGGCATTACGAATGTATAAGTAGATACAAGAAATGGAACCAATATCAGTTCAGTTAAACAAAAATTATGAAATTTCTGCAAGTACAGATTGACTTGCAGGATTTCTTCAAAGACACGCATTTCATAATGTAAAGATAAAAGGTGAAATTGCATCTGCAGATGAGTCGGCTTTTAAAGAATTTTGTCCAAAATTGGCCCAAATAATTGAAGGTGGTGGATACACTCCTTATCAAGTTTAGAATGCAGATGAAACTGGTCTTTTTTGGAAAAAAATGCCGAGTAGAACCTACGTAGCAAAATCACAAAAAACTGTTGGTGGCTTAAAAGCAGCTAAGGATTGTATGACCTTTCTATTTTGCAGCAACTCTACAGGAGATCGTATGTTAAAACCGCTGCTCATTAATCGATCCCTAAGACCACGGTCAATGAAAGGTGCAGACCTGAATAAATTGCCAGTGTATTGGATGACAAACAAAAATGCCTGGGCTGCAAAAGAAATTTTTAATGAATGGTTCCATAAATGTTTTGTTCCAGAAGTTAAACGCTATTTGAAGGAAAAAAATCTCGAATTTAAAGTTCTATTCATTATAGACAATGCGCTTGGTCATCCTGTTTTGGAACACCCAAATGTGCAGTTTTGTTTTCTGCAGCCTTCCTTAATACAATCACTAGACCAGGGTATAATTGCCACATTAAAAACTTTCTACGTAAGACGAACATTCTAATACATTATGGATAAACTAGATAAGGATAAAACACTAGCAGTTATTGATGTGTGGAAGAAATTTTCTATTTTAGATTGTATCAGATATGCTGGATTGACGTTATCAGAATTAAAGGTTGGGTTGGGTTGTTTTACCTCTGAGCGGCACTTTTTTGCACACCATGGGCTAAATGGCCAGATCACATGGACCCCGAAGGCTCAGAGAAGGTTGGGGGAGGGGACCCACTGGAAAAGCTGTTGGGAGACAGATGGTAGCCTCCCGTCAAGGCCATCCAGCGTGTTCTTTAACGTGCACAGGGTATGGCTCTCCCGCACACAGGGCCACGGCTTAACGTCCCATCCGACGGACGGCGGCCTTTCCAAGTCCATCGGTGTCCCCTACTGACCGTGGGCAGGGCGGGGAATTTTGCGGAGATAAATCTCAACGCTGACCCAGCTGGGACTCGAACCTAGGAACTACAGATTACTAGCCTGGCACGCTATCGACTGACCCACCCCCGCCCCAATCAGAATTAAAACCATCAACTTTAAACGCATGCTGGAAAGCTATTTGATCAGAATGTGTAAAAAGCAAAGATCTTGTACCCTCAAAAAGACTGAACATTCTAATATCATCAGTTTAGCACATGCAGTTGGTGGAGAAGGATTCGATGATTTATCGTTTGCAGATATTGATGAATTGCTGGTTGACAAAGTTCTTAGCGAAGATGAAATAATAGAAGTGGTCCTTGAAACCCCTCATGAAAAAGAAAAAAGTGATGGTGATGAAGAGGTTCCACTGACTCCAGGTTTAATTAAAGAAGGGCTTCAAATGGTTAGCAAATTGGAAAGTCATTTTTTTACACATGATCCCATTTTCGAACGAGCTGAGTAGTTTACACGTGAACTGAAATCATGTATGGCGCGTTATCAAGAATTATACCAAGATCTAGTCAAAGCAGGACTCAACGATTGATTACAGAGTTCGTTGTCAAAACTAATCAAACTTCAGAATCACTGGAAAAAAAGTGATAATTTGGCTCCCCATGCCACAGAGAGCATATCACCATTGGAGTATGAACACGACGGCCAAATTGTTTCAAGCGATGAAAATTATTTAATTCCAGTCTTACGCAAATGAATGCGTCTATTATCAGAAAGTGACAACGAATAAAATCTAGTTAATTAAAATATGTAAGTCATATTTTTTTTTCAATTTTGTTTTCTTGAATTAGTGACATATTATTTTCTTTATGAAAGATAATTTATTTTATATATGTACATATAATTATCTTTATAAGTTTATAAAATAAAAAAATGTGTTTAAATGAATAAAAATCAAATAAAGATTTAATTAAAGATTTTGATATGATTTGTTTGAAAACAACTTATTATTTGTACTGAGTTTCCACGTCTGGAACCAATCTTCAACTTTTTCATCTGCACTGTATTTTTTTTACACAGTTTTTTTTTTGCACGGTTTTTTCGGGAACCTATCTACCGTGTAAAAACAGAATTGGGTGTATTAATTTTCTTCGTGTTTAAATTCTCCCACTGAAATTTTTATATCTACTATTTCCTTCTTTGACTTCCGGGTCATTCCATTGTCTTTTCCTTTCAGAAAAATATATGGGGGTCCATTACACATTTACACATTTATACATCACCAAAACTAACAATTTTTACAATCAGAAATACATGTATTTGTATAATTAATACAACAAAATCTTGGAATAGAAAATTGGCAAAAGCACTGACAGAAATAAACAAATAGACAAGTATCTGTGTGTAATTTAGGAGTTATGAGTCATTAAGTCATATTATCTTTCTAAATATCACATTAAGTCATACTGTTATGCGAAATATACTAAGTCACATTAAGTCATACTGTTATGCGATATCACATTAAGTCATACTGTTATGCGATTAAATCATTACCAATCAATTCTTCATCATCATCATCCTCAAGCAGCCATGGGCTGCGGAGGTCCAACTTGACCGTGCAATTTAGTTCTCCAAGCAAGTCTATCCTGAGCTACATCTACCGCATCTGGCCACTGCACACCAATTCTAACAAGGTCCTGTTTGACATTGTCTGCCCACCGCATCCTAGGTCTCCCCTTCTTTCTGAGGCCTTTAGGCACACTGTTCATAACCCTATTCACCAATCTATAATTATCCATACCGGCAACATGGTCAAACCAACAGAGTCTCTCTCTGCACAATATGCTGCTTAAAGGAGGTTGCAAACTCCTTTGCCCTAACCTCATCATTAGTTACAAAGTTGAACCACCTAATGCCCAAGATACTACGTAAGCATCTGGAATCAAAAGCATCTAGTTTCCTGTTATATTGTTTACACAACGTCCACGTTTCACTACCATAACTAACCCTAGAAAGAACCAAACTATTATACGGTCAAATTTATAGTCTTTAGGTGTATACGCCTATTTCTCCACACTCTCCGTAGATTCTTAAAAGTACCGGCAGCAAACCCTATCTGTCTGTTAATCTTATGCCACACATCACCAGCATCTGTTACATAGCTCCTAAGATAATTAAATTGTGACACCTGTTCAAGATTGCAACCATTCAGATTAACTGAATCACAATCTGCCTGACCAATGTTTATCACTTTAGTTTTCTCTCTGCTTATTACCAAACCTACTCTACTACCAGTCTCATCAACAGCTCGAATGAAAGAGTTCATCTCATCAACATTTGCCAAAAGGGCTAAATCATCAGCATAATCTACATCAGAGATTTTCGTATCTCCAGTACATTTAAGACCAAAATCTTTCCCTTGAAGTGAATTTCGCATAACAATATCAATAACCCAGCTAAAGAGAAAAGGAGACAAAATGCACCCTTGTAGAACACCAGAAGTAATGCTAAACCAATTGCTGCAAGCCTTACCAACTCTCACTAACTTGTCAGATATACCATATGATCTCACAATCAACCATATATTATGACGATCAACAGAGTCGAAAGCCTTTTTGAAATCAACAAAGCTAGCAACAAAAGGTTCCTGAAACTCGAAACATTTCTCAAGAATCTGCCTAAAAGAAAATATCTGATCCACACAACCCTAACCACTTCTGAATCCACATTGCTCATCACGCAATTGCCTGTCAACCAGATTCTTAATTCTATTAAGCACAATCATGGAAAGAACTTTACCTGGAACAGAGAGTAGGCTGTTACCCCTATAATTATCACAAGAACTGTGATCACCTTTTTTGAAAATAGGGATAATAATAGCTCTGGTAAAATCTTTAGGAACCAAGCCTTTATCATAAAAGATATTCAAAATTTCAGTCATCCAAGTGGTAACCGAAACATTCCTGAGCATTTCTGTAGTACTTTTATCTACCCCTGGGGATGTATGAAGTTTAAGTTTAGAAATAGCCAAAATAACTTCAGATTGTGTTATAGGGCCAACATTAAAGCCGCCAATGCCTCTATCATCATTGCAAACAATGGGAGTAGAACTGACCACATTGTTTAGAACATCACTGAAATGCTCAGCCCACCTAGCCATGACAGAATCCTCCCCTTCTATAACCTTACCTTGTTTATCCTTCAATCCTTGTATCCGTTTTCTACCACACAAAACATTAACTATCTGGTACAGATCTCTGCTGTTGTGATGTCTAACTGCTTCCTCGGCTTTATCAGCCAAGCCATCAAGCCAAAGATTCTTATCAGTAACTAACTGATCCTTTACACGTTTATTAAGCTCTCTGTAATCCTTTCTATTAGGACTAGTAGAGTACTGATTAAGGGCATTCCTGCAGTTCTTTCTTTCCGAAATAAGCTCAAGTGCCTTATCACTCAAATAATTTTGCCTCTTCTGCTCCTTTTTTCCTAAAAGAGTACTGTTAGTGTCCAAAAAAGCCTGTTTAAAATGATCCCATTCTTCCTCAACTTCAGTATTAAGCAAACCATGACTGTCATAATGACTAAGTAACCTATCATGGTAAGCTTTGGCTATAACTGGATCTTTCAGAGCTTCAGTATTAAAAGTAAATTTTTTAACCCTAGCACAACACTTTTTAAATTTACATTGCAACACACTTTTAACAAGGTAATGGTCAGATCTAATTTTGGCTCCCCTATTGACCTGGTATTCCTAACACAACTAGCCCATTTGCTGTTAATTAATATGTAATTAATCATATTCTTATGCAACCCATCTGGTGAAACCCATGTGTACTTATGTATGTTTTGTGGTGTTTGTAATAAGTGTTAGTTATTCTGAATCCATTGAGTTTACTTACCTGTAGGAGACGTTGCCCATTGCCATTGCAGCTACCAATACCAAAAGGGCATATTACCCCTCCCCACAGGTCAGAGTCAGTACCAACTTTGGCATTGAAGTCACCTAGAACAAGGGTAATATCTCCTTTCTTGACAGAATTCAAAATATCCTGAAGTTGTCCGTAAAACCTATCATTCTCATCCTCATCGGCAACGGCAGATAACTTTCAAGTCTTTAACGCTTGTCTGAAATTTTGCTGTAAGAAACCTTTCATTAATGCACTCATATCCTAGAAGAGCATCACTAGCGTGTCTGCTGAGAAGCAGACCCACGCCTTGGTGATGCTTATTGTCGTCCCTCCCTGAAAAGAGAATTTTAAGATTATTTTTAAGAATCTGATCTTTATCTGTCCATCTGGTCTCTTGCAAGCCGAGAATATCTAAATTATAATGGTGGAATTCTTGTGTGAGGACATCAAGAGAAAAAGCTCTGTGAAGAGTACTCACACATTCCAACTACCTATGGAGAGAAAATGGTTAGTGGGATGTTTAAAGAAACAACGTTTATTGAGAGAGGGAATGCCGACAATATTAAACAGCCCCCTAATCGCAGACATGGGGCAAAGACCCGTTCCCCCACTACTAAAGGCTGAAGCCATCTACACTGGAAGACTTCCTCCAATGTAGAATTTGACGATGCCAATAGAAGCAAAGAGTTCAGGTGCCTGCGATGACCTCTGCTCAGGATTATCCACCAGCTGATAAACATATCCTGTGAATCTATTCACTTGGGGCTGTCAACCCACAAAGAAACAGAAAACACAGCGGAAGATTTTCCCTCCACAGAAGCCCACCAGTGCAGCAAAATCATGATCCATAATCAAGCTCAGAGCCATATATCTGTCCAGTCCAGTGGGTTTATATGGTCAGCACCAGGACCCTGTGTGGTTGACCACTCCTCAGCAGAGTAGAAAAAAAAGAAAAGTAGTCATAGTTGTCCAGATCAGTAGGCCACACTAATCTGGCAGCCTTTCCCTTCCGTTCACTTCCACTACAGATTAGAAAAACTGCTTTAAAAAATCTCAGGTAATGGATAAACTAAGAAATTGTATTAAAAGCATCTTCGATATCATTGACATTTAGCAAATACAGTTTGACTTTCTTCTTAAAATTACATTGATTTTTTTTTCTCCTGTTTTATATGATTAGGCAAAGAATTATATATTTTTGGTGTAATAAAATTAAAATGATTCTTTTCTTGATTTAACAACATGAAACCTGTTTTCTGAATATCTGGTGTCATATGTGATCAACTGTTTTTTTATTCCAATTGTTGTTTTTATTTATGTAGGGGAAAAACATCTATATAAATATAACTTTCTTTAAAGAATAAATATATATATCATTGCTTATGTAAAGATAATTTACATTACTAATATTTCAATTTGTAATTAGTTTCAAAATTTTATTTTTTTATTTTTATTAGATACAACAGGTTTGGTATATAATTCTTCCCAAAAAGTGATTCCATAGCGTATAACTGAATAAGCCTATGCAAAATAAACTAAAATTACCAATTTATTATGAGAACATGATTTGTGATAATGTAACCAAAAAATAATTTACAAAAAATGTGTGCAAAAAAAAGTAATGTTTTACAGACTGTATTTATATGTGTTTTGTTTTTCTTTCATTTTAGATTTTGTTCAACATAAATGCCTAGATATTTAACACATTATACCGCTTCAGTAGTTTCAAAAACACATCCATTTCCAAAGTTGCAACCAGAATTGTCCTATTTTATGACAATCTCTTTATTTGTAGTCATTAGGACAAAACAGATAAAATTTTAATTTTATCCACATTCATTTCCTGTTTATTGCTACTATACCAATTTCTTACGCTTCTTAAGATTGGATTGTTTTACCTCTGAGCGGCACTTTTTTGCACACCATGGGCTAAATGGCCAGGCCAAAAGGACCCTGAAGTCTCAGAGAAGGTTGCGGGAGGGGACCCACTGGAACAGCTGTTGGGAAACAGATGGTAGCCACCCGTCAAGGCCATCCAGCGTGTTCTTTAACGTGCACAGGGTATGGCTCTCCCGCACACGGGGCCACGGCTAACGTCCCATCCAACGGACGGCGGCCTTTCCAAGCCCATCGGTGTCCCCTACTGACCGTGGGCAGGGCGGGGAAATTTTGCAGAGATAAATCTCAACGCTGACCCAGCTGGGACTTGAACCTGGGAACTACAGATTACGAGCCTGGCGCGCTACCGACTGAGCCACCCCCGCCCCACGCTTCTTAAGTCATTGTTAATTTTAGATAATAAATCGTTATTAGAGTCAGTTGATTAAAATGAGCCATTTATTGACCATCTGCAGATAATGGCCGAAACATCTCAGTTTCCCCACTTCACCACTTTCTTAATTTCGTATTTGCCCACACAGTTCAATTTAGCTCTCTTAAGCACTTATTTTCAAATCCCACTTAACTAGTTATTTTACACTTTAGATCTTTGGCGTCTGTAGATATTCACGTTTTTGCTTCTAGAGATAAATTAAAAATGAATTTTCGGTTGAATAGGTATGGTGAAATATTAATAAATAAAAATAAAAATAAATACCCCCTCAAGCAGCTGCTTGTCACAGAGGTCTGACAGGAGCCTGTCAGTTTATATGCCATAAGTAGAAGGTCTGAGAGGATGGCAGGACCTCAGCAGAAAAACGACACATCCATCCATCCATGCTTTACCCGGGGCTCGAACCCAGGTCACTTAGATCAGTAGCCAAGTGCGCTAACCTCTCGGCCATGGGACAGCTGAAATATTACGATTCGCATATACGAAATCTCCCAAAAGTTTTGCTACGCCCTCTAACGGTGGAAAAATTTTAAACGCACCTATGTTAAATAATCAAGTGTAAAGTAAAAATCTATTGTACATAATATATCGGAAAAATGACACACATTGTTTGTAATCTTTGTAGTAAGTCGTTATTGATTTTTGTATTTTTCCTTTAGTGACCCAGACAAACCGGGGCGGGGGTGGCTCAGTCGGTAGCGCGTCAGGCTCGTAATCTGTAGTTCCCAGGTTCGAGTCCCAGCTGAGTCGGCGTTGAGATTTATCTCCACAAAATTCCCCGCCCTGCCCACGATCAATAGGGGACACCAATGGGCTTGGAAAGACCGTCGTCAGTCGGATGGGACGTTAAGCGTGGCCCCGTGTGCGGGAGAGCCATACCCTGTGCACGCTAAAGAACACACTGGATGGCCTTGACGGGAGGCTACCATCTGTCTCCCAACAGCTGTTCCAGTGGGTCCCTCCCCCAACCTTCTCTGAGCCTTCGGGGTCCTTGTGGCTTGGCCATTTAGCCCATGGTGTGCAAAAAAGTGCCGCTCAGAGGTAAAACAACCCAACCCAGACAAACCATGTGGTTTTTGGGTTCACTCATATTTTTCTATGTTATAAATTGATGAAATATGATGATGAAATAAAAACTGATTGATTGATTGATGCATTTTTTTCTAGAAACTTGAAATTTTGGTCATACAGTGTGAGGGTTGTGGGATCACAATCAAAATCATTGAAAACAATGATTAACACTCTTATCCCCAGGGCGTGGAAAAACGCTTTTTCTTTTTTGCGTTAGAACGAGAATTTATGAAATATTATGATTCGCATTTTTCAACTCCCCAGATATTTTCTACTCGTTTCCAAAAAAAAAAAAAAAATCACGAGTTGGGTTGGGTTGTTTCATCTCTGAGCGGTACTATTTTGCACACCATGGGTTAAATGGCCAGGTCACAAGGACCCCGAAAGCTCAGAGAAGGTTAGGAGAGGGGACCTGCTGGAACAGTTGTTGGGAGACAGATGGTAGCCTCCCGTCAAGAAAAATCACGACTAATATTTTCATTTTGTCGTCTGTCTGATATCTAACTTTTCTATTTTTAGAGATAAATTAAATATTTTTTGGATTGTATTATTAAGATTCGCAAATTTTGAATCTTCTAAAAGTTTAAACTGCGTCCTCTAGCGGTTGAAAAAATTGAAAATTGCGAAATTTTAAACGAATATTGCAAGCTATGCATTTATGCTTGATATTTGAAATTTGATGATCGAATGTGAAGCTCATGATGTTTGCATTTGCAACAATAAGTTGCCCCCTTACCCCCAGGGTGGGTGGTAAATGCAACTGTTTTGTTTTAAGAGAAAATTCGAAAATTCTTTTTCAGTTGGATTAGTACTAATGAAATATTATAATTCGAATTTTTAAAATCCTAGGTAGTTTTAATTTACGTCTTTAGAGGTCACTAAATACGGAAACGGCGAAACTTCTAATGAACGTTACAAATGATTTATTTGTGGAAGAAATTTGAAATTTCGACGGTAAGGATGTCAAAAGATATTCCACTGACAGCAATAATCTGTCGTCTTTTCTCAGAGAGGTGTAAGAAAAATAACTTTATTCATTTTAAGGAATAAAAGACAAATACTTTTTGTGTTGTATAAATAATAATAAAATATTACTATTTACATCTTCGCAATCGTATATATTTTATACTATAGCTAAGGATGTCGATGAGATGAATTCTTTCATCAGGATTGTTGATGAGACTGGTAATAGAGTAAGTTTAGTGATAAACAAAGAAAAAACTAAAGTGATGAAAATTGGTCAGACAGATGGTGCTTCAGTTACTTTGAATGGCTGCATTCTTCATCAAGTGTCTCAGTTTTATCATCTTGGGAGCTATGTAACAGATACTGGTGATGTGCGGCATAAGATAAATAGAAGAATAGGGATTGCCGCTGGGACTTTCAAGAACTATGGAGAATTTGGAAAAATAGACGCATACACCAAAGACTAAAATTAGGTTGTATTATAGTTTGGTTCTTTCTAAGGTGAAGTATGGTAGTGAAACATGGACCCTTTGTAAGCAGAATAACAGGAAACTTGATGCCTTTGATTCTAGATGCTTACGCGGTATCCTGGACATTAGGTGGTTTGATTTTGTAAGTAATGATGAGGTTAGAAGAAGGAGCCATCAACCTCCTTTAAGCAGCATATTGTACAGAGAGAGAGAAGCGTTGGTTTAGCCATGTTGCCTATAAGCATAACTACAGATTGGCAAATAGGATTATGAGCAGTGTGTCCGAAGGCTTCAGGAAAAGGGGGATATCTAGGATGCGTTGGGCAGATAATGTCAAACAGGACCTTGCTAGAATTGACCTACAGTGGGCAAATTCAGTAGCTGTAGCTCAGGACAGACAGCTGTAGAGAGCAAAATTATACATAGGGTAAGACCTCCGTAGCCCATGTCTGCATGTGGATATTAATGTCTGTATGTATGTAATCCTCGATTAGTGCGAATTAAAATTACAAAGAGTGCAAAAATCAGTATGCGAAAAACTTTATTCGCTTTGAAAATGAGATTTCGATATTCGCCAGAGGCGATATGCGTTCCTCCAGTTATTTCCATCGTTATATTTAGCTTGCATGTGAAAAATATAAAACTTTAAGCGAATATTCCAAACGATATGATTATGCTAGAAATCTGAAATTTCGGTCATAGGTTGCCAAAAGGTTACGCTCACAGAATAGTCTGCCCCCTGTTCACACAGGAAGTGGGAAATCGCAACTTTTCATTTTAAGGAATAAATGAGAACTTCTTTGTACGTTATATAATGAAATATTACTATATTACTAATGAAATATTACTATTTGCATTTTTTCCGTCATCCAATAGTTATAAGTTTTTTTTAATATAAACGCAAAAAAATTATATAAGAAAAAAATTTAACTCTAGTTCTTTAGGTTTCAATTCTTACAACTTCTGATTTTCAAGATGAATATTTATCTCTGATAATATTCATCTATCAATATTCAAAATGAATATTGATATTTATGTCTGCCCCCCTCCACCTTGCTCTCGATCAGCAGGGGACAACGATGAGCTTGGAAAGGACGCCGTCCGTCGTATTGGACGAAAAGCCGTGGCCCCGTATGCAGGAGAGCTATACCTTGCGCGTGATAAAGAACAAACTGGATGGCCGTGATGAGTCTCTTTATCCTAACAACTGTCCAGTGGGTTCTCTTCCCCCAACCTTCTCGGAACTCTTGTCACATGGCCATTTAGTGCACTGTGTGCAAAAAAAAGCGCCACTCAGTGGTAAAACAACTCAACTCAAAATTTAAATTAATGTATCGACTTGCCTAGAGGTCTTATCGCCCTACTTCAGTCAGATTCGCGGCCTAGTCATTTTACGTCAGTCCGGTTCGTCACAAGCTAAAGGGGGCCGACTACTAGCATCAACCCCCCCCCCTCACTCGATATGATGACCGACTACTAGCATCAACCCCCCCCTCACTCGATATGATGACCGACTACTAGCATCAACCCCCCTCACTCGATATGATGACCGACTACTAGCATCAACCCCCCCCTCACTCGATATGATGATCGACTACTAGCATCAACCCCCCTCACTCGATATGATGACCGACTACTAGCATCAAACCCCCCTCACTCGATATGATGACCGACTACTAGCATCAACCCCCCCCCCTCACTCGATATGATGACCGACTACTAGCATCAACCCCCCCCCCCTCACTCGATATGATGACCGACTACTAGCATCAACCCCCCCTCACTCGATATGATGACCGACTACTAGCATCAACCCCCCCCCCCTCACTCAATCTAATTTAGGATGCCAGTTCGTGTGGACGAGAAAAATACAGAATTGACTGATTTCTTTCGTTTGTCAAACATGCGTGATGGCAAAAAATTCCGTTAATTTTTTTTTCAAGCTTTCTTTTTAATAAAATCGAGGAAATTTATATATAAAAACAGGTTTTAGTAAATCTGTAGATGTGTTGGCAACGAAAACAAGCTTAGAAAAATTAGAAATTTTGATTGGTTAGTTCGATGCCAAAACTTGACTTTGTTTGTCTAAAAAACGTTTTATGCCTCTAAAAAACGTAATCTTTATACTTAAGTAATGAGTTAAAATATAAAAGAGTGTTGTTGTTTTTTCTTTTGTAGCTACGGCTATCTTCTTTACTTATAAGTCGTTAAAAATACATTAAAAGTTCACTTACGGATAACTTCATCTGCTCAACCTTTCCAAGTAAACACTGATAATTTATTTATTTATTACTTTTATTACTTTTTTTATTATTTATTACTTTTATCGAAAACTGAGAAAAGGAATCAGATCGGAAAACTTACAAGTTTAGAGAAGGACAACGGTAAAAGAACGAAAATCTTTTAATCAGCAATTCCCTAACTTTTTATTTTGTATGCCATACACTAATTAGTTTTTTTAACCAGTACTTGGTAAAGATGAACTTACAAAACACCATTTTGCTATCGAAAAAAGCATTTTCAAACCAGGTACATGAATAAAATAGAAAGTAGTGAAAACTGATTCATTCTTTGCTTTCATTATGCTACAATGTTATGCAAATCCATGTGTGAATGAATCCTAGCACTACACTCACGTACCACTGGCAGAAGCTTCCTGTATTACTAGTGGGGTGGGGTTGTGCTACCTCTGAGCGGCACTTTTTTCGCACACAATGAGCTAAATGGCCAGGTCACAAGGAGATTGTTGGGTTGTTTTACCTCTGAGCGGAACTTTTTTGCACACCATGGGCTAAATGGCCAGGTCACATGGACCCCGAAGGCTCAGAGAAGGTTGGGGGAGGGGACCCACTGGAACAGCTGTTGGGAGACAGATGGTAGCCTCCCGTCAAAACCATCCAGCGTGTTCTTTAACGTGCACAGGGTATGGCTCTCCCGCACACGGGGCCACGGCTTAACGTCCCATCCGACGGACGGCGGTCTTTCCAAGCCCATCGGTGTCCCCTACTGACCGTGGGCAGGGCAGGGAATTTTGCGGAGATAAATCTCAACGCTGACCCAGCTGGGACACGAACCTGGGAACTACAGATTACGAGCCTGGTGCGCTACCGACTGAGCCACCCCCGCCCCCTCACAAGGAGATGAAGACTCAGAGAAGATTAAGGAAGGAGACCCACTGGACAGCTGTTAGAAGACACATGGTAGCTTATAGGTCATCTTCGAGGCCATCCAGCGTGTTCTTTAACGTGTACAAGATGTAGCTTTCCCACACACGGAGCTACAGCTTAACGTCCCACCCGACGGACGGCGACCTTTCCAAGTCCTTCAGCGTTCCCTACTGACCGAAGGCTGGGTGTGAAGTTTTGCGAAGACAAATCTGAATGCTGACTCAGGTGGGACTCGAATCTGGGAACTGCAGATTACGAGCCTGACGCGCTACAGACTAGCCTCCTCTACCCATAATATTACTGGTATTCCTACCACAGTTTGAAAATCGCTCCCTTAAATCAGCGGTTCGCAACGTGGTCGTTTTCAAAAATTCCTATACACGAACAATATTTTTTCAACAATTTCATAGGGGGAATCTTACTTTCTGACGTACCCTCGTATTTTATTGACAGAAAGGAGTGTAGTTGTGTCGTAATAGATTTTCAATCTGCAAATCTCCAAGTTTGATTTATGAGTGGGAGACTTCAGGTTTTGGAACAGGGACAACGACAGGATTTCGAAAACATCTGTTCCATCACGAATAAGCTCTAAGTATAAATCTCATTGTCTTGAAGATGATTGATTGCCTTCAGCACAAAGCAATGGGAAAACTAAGATGTTGCTTTTACTTATCAGGTTTTCTCAAACTTGGCAACGTTGATTTAACTGCTGTAGTGGCTGCAGAAACGAATTGCTATTCTAGCAGGCATACCCAAATGTGTGTTTTACTTTTAACTATTTCCGTGAAATTTCGTTTCAAATATTAATATTTTAATTGTTTATTTTATGTGTAGTTCCATATAATAAAATATCCTTTGATGTTAAAAGAAATGCCGGATGATTTTGTTTACCTGTAATATGCTGTTTTTTTTTTTTTTGGGGGGGGGGGGGGTTTGCAGTAACAGTATCATTGAAAAAGACGATATTAGTGAATTCTGATGTTTTAATCAAACAAATATTGTTAGAAAATATTCATGGATATAAACTGAAGCTATTGTAACATAACTAATATACAGTAAAAAAAAAGTCATGGAAAACAGATAGAAGTGTCCAAAGCCAACGCAAAACAAAAACATTAAAAAATGGTACATACACTGGTGAACAAAAGTCTAAGTTACAAACATAAACGTTGGCATAGCAACATAACGACTTGAGGCTTTTATGAAATTGAGGTGAGAGCTACAGTCGCTCAGAAAAGTATCCGAACACTATGGTTGATTACAGAATTCAGGAAAAATATCTGGCACCGATTTTTTTAGAAATTAGTCATCTGGCAACCTTCGTGTCACGTGATGCGAAGGTTGCCAGATCACTAATCTGTGACCATCCCATGGTCCGAACTCAGACTTCTGAATTGTTCTCACATTTTAAACGTGGACAAAGGTTTTAAACGTTCGAAGGGTTTAGTCAGCTCTCAACAAGACAAACGGACGAGGATGTGGAGAAAGTGCATCAGGCCATTTATGAGGACCATTCGACAAACAATTAATGCCATCTGTGGAATTGTTGGACTAACGTACTAATCGTGCTAAAAGATCTCAAAGACGGAACTCACGAGGCAAACTGCTGCCAAATTTGTGCCTGGACTACTGACTCAGGAACAAAGACAACATTGGCTCACTGTGCAGATGACCTTCACGAGCACGTGAAAAAGGACTGAAACTTCCTTTTGTAATGTCATAACTGGTGACGAAATCTGGGTTTATGGGTGTGACCTAGAAACAAAGTAGCAATCATCCCAATGGAAGAGTCCTCCTTCACAGCGACCAAAGAAAACGAGGCAAGTGAAGAGCATCTGTTATTTGATGTGGAGGGAATTGTTCACAAAGAGTTTGCTCCTATATTCCAGATAGTAAATCAACACTACTGTATAGAAGTTCTGAAGGGTTTGAGGGAGAATGTGAGGTTGAAACCTCCAAGAAAATGGCGCCGTCACAACACTTGGTGGTGCATCACGACAATGAGCAAGCCAACACCAGTCTGCTCAACAGTTTTTGGCCAAAAATAATATGGCGGTAGTCCCCCCCCCCTCCCTCATATTCACCAGACCTCGCACCCTATGACTTCTTCCTGTTCTCCAAGAGGAAGTTCCACCCTAAGGATCTACGATTTGGCTGTATCAAAGTGATTCAGGCAGAATCGAAGAAAATGCTGAACAGCTCCTCAAAAAAAGAGTTTCGAGTTGTTTTTTAGCAGTGGGAAAAACCTTGGGCTCACTATATTAGCTCCCAAGGGAACTACTTTGAAAGAGATAACAGTAATTTAAACCTAAGTTAAGCCTGCATTTTTTTTCAGTTCAGTAAATACTAATAACCATTCGGATTGAACTGTTGTCTACGGTCTAATTACCTGCCTCCGCAGAAATAATAATAATAATTTATTCTGCTCTAGAAAGTTACAGTAAAACCAACACAGAGATAATTTTAAAGGATATTTAATTTTCAATAAAAGATAATTTAAGATTTTCAACTGGCATAAAGACATTTGATGATTAAATGGAGAACCTTATCTTCATATTAACCAGTTTTTTAACACTGTGGATACTTATTTTCCATAGGATTTTACTGTCAGTGATAGAATATATTAAACTGCAGCTAACCATTTTCTTATGAGTTTGACTTTACGATCCAGTTTTAATAGTTATTTTTCACTCGTTTTAAAAAAAAAACACGATATGTTGTTTTCACTTTGCAGTCTATCCGACTGAAGAAATTAAACTTAAATATCTGTTGGGTTTGGTAGATACTATAAGATTCGAGTATTAGGATCAGCATTTTCCGAATTTTCTAATAATGTTAATTTCCACGGTAAAAGGGCATTAAACTGACTTAAAGTTGCAGAGTGTCAAAATTTTAACATTTGTACTTTTTTTACACAATTTTAGACTTTTTGTTTAAATTTTCGCGATTAATGAGGCTTAAAGATAGATTTTCCAGTTTTCCTCTTAAATCCTCGTACTTCTTGAAGAGTGGTGTGCGATGAAATGATCTGTCTGTCTCATACAGGTCTGGATCTAGAAAAAAATGAAAGAGAAGTTGGGGGAGGGGGAGGTGGGAGGTGGAGCCGGGAAAAGGGGGGCAAAGGACTAGATTTCCATTGCAGTATAACATTTTTCCTTACGTTTTAGAGGTCTTGAAAATATTTCCTGAAAAATGTATGAAATATGCACAAGTTTTATAATTTTTTTGCTTCCATTTTCGTTACTATCATTCTCAAAGGAGTGACTCTCCTCCTCAATTTAGACATGTCTCGCAGAATTGCATAACAGTTTCTTTCGAACTTCAACCAATAACATTCATGCTTATGTTGAAACAGAAGCTATAGATTTCTGCTTCCTATTAATTAATTTACAATGTCATCATTCCACATTCTAGGCGTATAGAGGCAGATGTACATGCACATCATGCGGTAGTTAATTCGGATCAGTGGTCATCATTGATATCTGAATGCAACTGTTAGTCGAAGTATCGCCTAGTCTAAATAACAAAATAAGGCCCATTCTCAACAGTAGTATTTGAAGCGCCTGAAGAATGAGCCGAAATTTGGCTCTAACTTTTAACACTCTTAGCAACTGGAGATCTGCATGATTATCAACTCAAAAAAGAGATATCGCCCTATTGATATTTGTTCCTTCAAAATTAGCATCGCCTTTTTCTCGTTAACGAGATCAATGGCATTATTTAAATCATTCTTACTCACCCAGCACCTACTTTAGGCCAATGCAATCTTATCGCTATGACTAGGTCATTACGCTCAGAACTACTAAAAACGTTATCGACGTCTGGAGGCTCTGTGGTTAATTTTTATAAACTATAGCAATTTTTATAAACTCTCCTGGAAAAACGTGGAAAACTTCAACTGAGGACAGAGATAATTAACGAAAAGAAAGAAAACCGAATAGAATAGAAAGTTCTAGATTCTAATGTAGTTCCAAGGTCATAGAGATCGTAAAGAAATTTTATAATTGTACTGTCATTAATATTTTACGATTTATATATTATAGTAGGGGTCAGGGGAAATGTGCGGTGAATACGAATTACTTTTCTTAAAGGTAAAAACTGCAAGCTTACAGTAACATAAGTTCGATAATTTGCACTAGGTTGTAATTGTACTGTAGATTTCTTGTTAGGGTTTATATACGAATTGATTTCTGTTGTGTGGGGCAGGCTCATTCTGCAGCTCAAAAGGCTCATCATTTGATGCTCCTAAGTTCCAGTTCCAAGAGAGCTATCTGTTGAGATTTATATTTGCTCATCCCTGCCCTCGGTGAGAAAAGTCATACCGACGGCTTGAGAAGGTCGTTTACGTGGATGGCCTTCTGGTTCACATTGAAAAACACACTTGATGGTCTTGGACCGCTTCTGTCTCTTAGAAGCTCTCCAGTGAATCCCAACCCCTATCGGGTGGGGTGGCTCATTCGGTACCGCGCCAGACACTATTCTGCAGTTCCCAGGTTTGAGTCCCAGTTGGGTCAGCGTTGAGATTTATCTCCGCCCTGCCCACGGTCAGTAGGGGACACCGATGGGCTTAGAAAGGCCGCCGTCCGTCGGATGGAACGTTAAGCCGTGGGTCCGTGTGCAGGAGAACCATACCCTGTGCACGTTAAAGCACACGCTGGATGGCCTTGACGGGAGGCTACCATCTGTCTCCCAACAGTTGTTCCAGTGGGTCCCCTCCCCCAACCTTCTCTGAGCCTTCGGGGTCCATGTGACCTGGCCATTTAGCCCATTGTGTGCAAAAAAATGCTGCTCAGAGGTAAAACAACCCAACCTACCTCTATCCAATTCTGAGCTCTGGGAGTTCTTGTGAATCCGGTTATTTAACCTATTGTGTGCAAAAAAAAGGGGACTCTCAGATGTAAAACAACCCAACCCTGAGATTAGCTCCATTGCCTTTAGGAGAGTGGAAAAACGCAACTTTTTCTTTTAAAAAACTAATGAATCTTTCGTTTTTGGGTTTTAATAGGTACTAATGAAACATTATTATTTACATTTTCCGAATCATCCATTAATTAAAATCCTTACCGTTAGACGGAGCTAAACCAAAAAACGACAAACTTCATTCTCTTGGAAAGCGATCGTTCGTTATTCGCCATAGGCAATATGTTATTCTTCGAATTTATTATTCAAATGCATTAGACAAAGGGTTTAGCAAGGAGAGTAGTAGCTCTTTGAATCATGTATTCAGAAGCTTTTGTTTAAATGGAAATATTTCATTCAAGTTTCATGCATATAAATATTCGTTTATTAACCATTGTACTATTATAACAACATTATACACCTATCCATCGATTTGTACGGTCAAAAAATGCAACTTGTTTCGATTTGCATGGTGATAGACTCAGTTTTACGGATTGAGGTTTTTTTTAAGAATGGTAGACATATTGCATATTATGAAGTAGCAGCTGTATAACTTCAAGGTATAACTGTTATCCCAAAGTTAAAATCAACTAAATGGTTTAACTGATATCCTTATTTTGAAGAATAAATATACATAATAATAAATTACTATATTAATAAAATCGTTATCTGCAACAAGTTATATTTATATTCTTGCCTTTGCAATGCAATCTGTCTGGCGGCATCCTAATAAAATGAAGTTTGTTTTGAATAAGCAGAGAAGATCGTTTACGTGGATGGCCTTCTGGTTCACGTTGAAAAACACACTTGATGGTCTTGGACCGCTTCTGTCTCTTAGAATCTCTCCAGTGAATCCCTACTCCTATTCAATTCTGAGCCCTGGGAGTTCTTGTGAACCCGGCTGTTTAACCTATTGTGTGCTGAAAAGGAGGACTCAGATGTAAAACAACTCAACCCTGAGATTTGCTCCATTGTCTTTTGGAGGGTAGAAAAACACAACTTTTTCTTTTAAAAACTAATGAAATATTCTTTTTTTGGGGGGAGGGGGGGTTAATAGGTATGTCACTTTTCTAGACCGAATTTTTCAGGTTGGGTTGTTTTACCTCTGAGCGGCACTTTTTTGCACACCATGGGTTAAATGGCCAGGTCACAAGGACCCCGAAGGCTCAGAGAAGGTTGGGGGAGGGGACCCATTGGAACAGCTGTTGGGAGACAGATGGTAGCCTCCCGTCAAGGCCATCCAGCGTGTTCTTTAACGTGCACAGGGTATGGCTCTCCCTCACACGGGACCACGGCTTAACGTCCCATCCGACGGACGGCGGCCTTTCCAAGCCCATCGGTGTCCCCTACTGACCGTGGGCAGGACGGGGAATTTTGCGGAGATAAATCTCAACGCTGACCCAGCTGGGACTCGAACCTGGAACTACAGATTACGAGCCTGGCGCGCCAGCGACTGAGCCACCCCCGCCCCCGAATTTTTCAGATAATAAAAACCGTGTTTTATGTACAAGTTTAACTTTGTCGACTATTATATAGGTTAAATGCAGCTGATCCATAAGTACGCTATTTCTTATAATATCACATAAAATATTTTTACAAAATAAAGCATTAAACAAGGTACAAATGCTTACTTTCAAATTTCTATTCAGTTTATAAACTTCCTTCTTTCAAATTTTGTCTTCCAATTCAAAACATTACATTCTGCATTAACGATGAGAATCTTTTCCCGACCCAAAAGAAATGTATGAGCAATTAATCTTAGATTATCTGAATTAGTGGAAATGAAGTAATTTACTTTAATGCTTGTTACAACTGCTGAACTAAAATTTGAAATAAATATGTATAAATGAAACTTTTAATGTACGTTTTATTCATAACAAGGATTTTTTTCGGAACCTATCACCCTTCTTTTTCCATAAGTTGTGGCTTTCGATTTACACGGTGATTTATCGGAACCTATCTACCGCGTAAATCTAAGGAAGGGTGTGTATTTTAAAAAAAGTTGTTAGTAGAGTATAATATTATAGAAGCTTTCTTTACAATCTCTGAAATTCCAGAGAGAAACCCCACTGTCGAAATGTAAGATCTTTGGAAGATATGTTCATACTGCTTAAATTCAATTAATCTCAATTAAAGTGGGAAGGAAATGAGTGTCATTTGATGGGCTGAATCTTTTTGATCAATGCTGTGGCCTAGTGAAAGTTGCATTTGCTCATGAATATGTATAGTCTTACACTAACGTAATGAAAATTGGCGACATGATGTTAACGTAATGAAACTGGCGATATGATTGATAATCTGGCTTTCCTGAATGGTTCTGTCTTCCAAACAAGTTGCTCATCTGCTTTTGAAATTTTCTCAGCTGTATTCCTGTCTTCACTTATTGGTGATGCTTGATTTGAAATCAACTTAAAGCACAGCAATTCAATAGATATGCGAAAATGTGAATTGAGATTGAATGAAATAACTAATCAATACCTTTAAACTCTTGACACGCTTAATCCTCTTGTTTCGCAACGTAGTCTCAACGTAGTTCAATAACGAAACTCGAATATTGTATAAAATATTGGAATAAGGAACGAGGTTTTTTTGATTATATGCACATACACAAATCATCAGATAAGGGATAGGGTTGGCTCGGTGGTAGGCGCCAGGCTGGTAATCTGCAGTTTCGAGTCTCAAATGTCCCACCGTTGAGCATTTTCTCCATTAATCTGTCTGTTCTGCCCTTGTTGAGAAAGGGTACAGATGAATTTGGAAAAGCCGCCATCATTTGGATGGAAGCTGTGGGCACGGTCTGCAGAAAAATTATATAATCTACACGTTAAAGAACACACTGGATGGCCCCAACGGAATGTTTCCATCTGCCTTCTAAAAGCTGTCCAATGGATCTCCTTCTCTGAGCCTTTGAGGTCTTTCTGATGGTAAATTAGTCCATTGTGTACAATTGTGTTACTACTAACAGTTAAAACAGCCGAACCTTCAGATAATCAGTACTGAGGATCCAACCAGAGATCTTAAATAGTACACGAGATAATGCAAAATAGATTGGTTTAATTTTTAACATAAAGGATTTTAATGACTCATTATTTACGAAGTAGGTAGAACTGTAAATGGTAGCTAGGTAGTCACTGGAAGGGGAGCTATGCACCAATCCCCTGTGATGATGCATAGAACCGGCCAGACCTAGCACCTAATGTCCGACCCCGCCTTCTCGTGGTGCGGACCGTTAGTAACTTTCAAAAGAGATACTCTCTTGTGGAAGTGAACGGAAGGGGAGGGCTGCCAGATTAGTATGGCCTACTGATCTGGACAACTATGGCTACTTTTCTTTTTTTCTACCCTGCTGAGGAGTGGTCAACCACACAGGGTCCTGGTGCTGACCATATAAACCCACAGGACTGGACAGATATATGGCTCTGAGCTTGATTATGGATCCTGATTTTGCTGCACTGGTGGGCTTCTGTGGAGGGAAAATCTTCCGCTGTGTTTTCTGTTTGTTTGTGGGTTGACAGCCCCAAGTGAATAGATTCGCAGGATATGTTTATCAGCTGGTGGATAATCCTGAGCAGAGGTCATCGCAGGCACCTGAACTCTTTGCTTCTATTGGCATCGTCAAATTCTACATTGGAGGAAGTCTTCCAGTGTAGATGGCTTCAGCCTTTAGTGATGGGGGAACGGGTCTTTGCCCCATGTCTGCGATTAGGGGGCTGTTTGATATTGTCGGCATTCCCTCTCTCAATAAACATAGTTTCTTTAAACATCCCACTAACCATTTTCTCTCCATAGGTAATTGGAATGTGAGGACTCTGCACGGAGCTTTTTCTCTTGATGTCCTCACACAAGAATTCCACCATTATAATTTAGATATTCTCGGCTTGCAAGAGACCAGATGGACAGATAAAGGTCAGATTCTTAAAAATAATCTTAAATTTCTCTTTTCAGGGAGGGACGACAATAAGCATCACCAAGGTGTGGGTCTGCTTCTCAGCAAACACGTTAGCGATGCTCTTCTAGGATATGAGTGCATTAATGAAAGGTTTCTTACAGAAAAATTTCAGACAAGCGTTAAAGACTTGAATGTTATCTGCTGTTATGCCCCCACTGAGGATGCCGATGAGGATGAGAAGGATAGGTTTTATGAACAAGTTCAGGATATTTTGAATTCTGTCAAGAAAGGAAATATTACCCTTGTTCTTGGTGACTTCAATGCCAAAGTTGGTACTGACTCTGACCTTTCGGGAGGAGTAATAGGCCCTTTTGGTATTGGTAGCTGCAATGGCAATGGGCAACGTCTCCTACAGGTAAGTAAACTCAATGGATTCAGAATAACTAACACTTATTACAAACACCGAGACATACATAAGTACACATGGGTTTCACCTGATGGGCTGCATAAGAATATGATTGATTACATATTTATTAACAGCAAATGGGCTAGTTCTGTTAGGAATACCAGGGCATATAGGGGAGCTGAAATTGGATCTGACCATTACCTTGTTAAAGGTGTGTTGCAACTTAAACTTAAAAAGTGTTGTGCTAGGGTTAAAAAATTTTCTTTTAATACTGAAGCTCTGAAAGATCCAGTTATAGCCAAAGCTTACCATGATAGTTTACTTAGTCATTATGACAGTCATGGTTTGCTTACTACTGAAGTTGAGGAAGAATAGGATCATTTTAAACAGGCTTTTTTGGACACCAACAGTACTCTTTTAGGAAAAAAGGAGCAGAAGAGGCAGAATTATCTGAGTGATAAGGCACTTGAACTTATTTCGGAAAGAAAGAACTGCAGGAATGTCTTTAATCAATACCCTACTAGTCCTAATAGAAAGCATTACAGAGAACTTAATAAACGTGTAAAAGATCAGTTAGCTGCTGATAAGAATCTTTGGCTTTATGGTATGGCTGACAAAGCCGAGGAAGCAGTTAGACAGCACAACAGCAGAGAGCTGTACCAGATAGTTAATGTTTTATGTGGTAGAAAACGAACAGGTATACAGAGATTGAAGGATAAACAAGATAAGGTTATAGAAGGGGAGGATTCTGTCATGGCTAGGTGGGCTGAGCATTTCAGTGATGTTCTAAACAATGTAGTTGGTTCTGCTCCCATTGTTTGCAGTGATGATGGATGCATTGGTGGCTTTAATGTTGGCCCTATAACACAATCTGAAGTTATTTTGGCTGTTTCTAAACTTAAACTACATAAATCCCCAGGAGTAGATGAAATTACTACCGAAATGCTTAGAGCTGGGAATGTTTCGGTTACCACTTGGATGACTGAAATTCTGAATATCTTTTATGATAAAGGCATGGTTCCTAAGGATTTTACCAGAGCTATTGTTATCCCTATTTTCAAAAAAGGTGATCGCAGTTCTTGTGATAACTATAGGGATATCAGCCTACTCTCTGTTCCAGGTAAAGTTCTTTCCATGATTGTGCTTAATAGAATTAAGAATCTGGTTGACAGTCAATTGCGTGATGAGCAATGTGGATTCAGAAGTGGTAGAGGATGTGTGGATCAGATATTTTCACTTAGGCAGATTCTTGAGAAATGTGTGGAGTTTCAGAAACCTTTGGTTGCTAGCTTTGTTGATTTCAAAAAGGCTTTCGACTCTGTTGATCGTCATAATTTGTGGTTGATTGTGAAATGATATGGTATACCAGACAAGTTAGTTAACATAATGAAAGCTCTCTATAATAACACTGAGTCGTGTATGAGAGTTGGTAAGGCTTGTAGCAATTGGTTTAGCATTACTTCTGGTGTTCGACAAGGGTGCATTTTGTCTCCTTTTCTCTTTAGCTTGGTTATTGATTATGTTATGCGAAATTCACTTCAAAGGAAAGATTTTGGCCTTAAATGGGCTGGAGATACGAAAATTTCTGATTTAGATTATGCTGATGATTTAGCCCTTTTGGCAAATGATGTTGATGAGATGAACTCTTTCATTCGAGCCGTTGATGAGACTGGTAGTAGAGTAGGTTTGGTTATAAACAGAGAGAAAACTAGAGTGATGAAAATTGGTCAGGCACGCTGTGATTCAGTTAATCTGAATTTTTGCAGTCTTGAGCAGGTGTCACAGTTTAATTATCTTGGGAGCTATGTAACAGATAATGGTGATGTGCGGCATGAGATTAAGAGACGAATAGGGATTGCTGCCGGGACTTTTAAGAATCTATGGAGAGTGTGGAGAAATAGGCGTATACACCTAAAGACTAAAATTAGACTGTATAATAGTTTGGTTCTTTCTAGGTTTAGTTATGGTAGTGAAACCTGGACACTTTGTAAACAAGATAACAGGAAACTAGATACTTTTGATTCCAGATGCATACGCAGTATCTTGGGCATTAGGTGGTTCAACTTTGTAACTAATGATGAGGTTAGGCAAAGGAGTTTGCAACCTCCTTTAAGCAGCATATTGTGCAGAGAGGGACTCCGTTGGTTTGGCCATGTTGCCCGTATGAATAATTATAGATTGGCGAATAGGGTTATGAACAGTGTGTCTATAGGCCTCAGAAAGAAGGGGAGACCTAGGATGCGGTGGGCAGACAATGTCAAACAGGACCTTGTTAGAATTGGTGTGCAGTGGCCAGATGCAGTAGATGTAGCTCAGGATAGACTTGCTTGGAGAACTAATTTGCACGGTCTGGTTGGACCTCCGTAGCCAATGGCTGCTTGAGGATGATGATGATGATGATGATGAGGTAGAACTAGTATCCTAATTTTAAAAACTACTCAAGTTGCAACTCTGTGTTATGTAAATGGGAAGTTAACGTCAAAGATCTATAACTTCTAAAATATTGTTTTTTTTTGTTTTAAAAAATGTGATAGCAAATAAAGATTTGAATCGAATATATCAATATCTCATATTTCAACAATATTCGTTCAATATTCAATGAGTTGTGGAAGTTTGAATATTTATTGATAATAATGCCAGTTCTAAGAAATTATACACAATTGAAGAATACTGAAAGATTAATCTGCACAAACTTCTAAAATATACGCTTATTTTAGATAATGTAATCGTTGTCACTGTTAAATATTCAAACCTAGGAAACCGGCTAAATACTGAACGAATGTTGTTGAAAATCGAGATATTGATGCTTTCGATTGAAATATCTTCAATCACATTTTTAAAAACAAAAAACTTATTTTAGAAGTTATAGAGCTTCGACGTTATGTTGCCATTTACATAATATACGTTTGTGATTTAACTTTTGCCCACCAGTGTATATTCTCACTCTATAACAAACTCTGAATTCAAGAATAATGTTGACCGCCACTATCTTTCTGTCATGAATATAGAAATTTGAAATCAATGGTATACAGTCGCTCAAAAAAGTATCCGAACACTACGATTGAATTCAGAAAAAATATCTGGCAACTATTTTTTTAGAAATTAGTGATCTGGCAACCTTCGTGTCACGTGATTACAGAATTCAGCAAAAATATCTGGAGCGTGTACAGCAACTGTACACGCTCCAGTTACCGTTCACAGCAAACTGGAGCGTGTGCAGTTACTGCACACGCTCCAGTTTGCTGTGAACGGTAACTGCACACGCTCAATATTTCCGTGAGTGAGCCCACACGATCTAGTATCAAAATAATATGACCACCTACAGTCGCTCAAAAAAGTATCCAAACACTATAGTTGATCACAGAATTCAGAAAAAATATCTGGCAACGATTTTTTTAGAAATTAGTGATCTGGCAACCTTCGTGTCACGTTGACACGAAGGTTGCCAGATCCCTAATTTCTAAAAAAACATTGCCAGATATTTTTTTTGTATTCTGTAATCAATCGTAGTGTTCGGATACTTTTTGAGCGACTGTACAATGCCAGTTGTGTCTTTTTTTAGTCACCCTTTCTGCCCTTTACAGTTCGATTCACGATTATGTCCTGGGGCGGGGTGGTTCAGTCTGTAGCGCGCTAGGCTCGTAATCTGCAGTTCCCATATTCGAGTCCCGCCAGGGCAAGAGTTCAGATTTATCTTCCCAAAGCTCCCCGCTCTCCCCTCGGTCAGTAGGGGACACTGATGAGCTTGGAAAGGTCATCGAAAATGATGTTAAGCCGTGGGCTTGTGCGAAAAGAGCACGTTAAAGAATACGCTGGATGGCCTTGACGGGAGGCTACCATCTATCTTCCTACAACTGTCCAGTGGGTCCGCTTTCCCAAACCTTCTCTGAGTCCTCGGAGTCATTGTGACCTGGCCATTTTTCCCACCGCGAAAAAAATAGTGCCCCTCAGAGGCAAAAAAACCAACTCTAATTAAAATCTTTTTAGTCACTCTTCGGGTTCAGGTTTTTCCTGTAAGCTATAATCGCTTTTTTTCCAAGTGTTATCATTTTCCCTTTAATTGCTTTTTAATTGACCTGAAAAGATTGGAATTAACAAACAAACCAATAAAATTTCGTTACTTTCCTTTTTTTTTTTTGCTATATCGTGTAATCGGTAAGACTGCGTAGTCAAACTTATTACCTAATCCCATAGTGCTGTTAAAAACCTGTTAACCATTTTCAAGCAATAAAAATCCCATTCTGTATCATGTGTATTACATGCAGTGAATTATATCATGACAGGTTCATAATCCGCGGTTCATCGGCTCAAACTTCTCCAACGTTTTGATTTTCATTACAGGTCTACCTTCTGCCCAAGGCGACAAAGATGATACAAGTGATCTGGGTGGAGCCAATGATCCTCAAAGAAACTATAAGCTATCACACCGTGTACAGCTCTCTTCCCCCCAAAGAAATTACAAGAGGAAAACCTAATGAAATATTTATTTTGAATTTATATTCGATGTTTATTTGTGATCTGGGTTGGGTTGTTTTACCTCTGAGCGGCACTTTTTTGCACACCATGGGCTAAATGACCCGGTCACATGGACCCCGAAGGCTCAGAGAAGGTTGTGGGAGGGGACCCACTGGAACAGCTGTTGGGAGACAGTTGGTAGCCTCCCGTCAAGGCCATCCAGCGTGTTCTTTACCGTGCACAGGGTATGGCTCTCCCGCACACGGGGCCACGGCTTAACGTCCCATCCGACGGACGGCAGGCTTTTCCAAGCCCATCGGTGTCCCCTACTGACCGTGGGCAGGGCGGGGAATTTTGCGGAGATAAATCTCAACGCTGACCCAGCTGGGACTCGAACCTGGGGACTACAGATTACGAGCCTGGCGCGCTACCGACTGAGCCACCCCCGCCCCCATTTGTGATCTGATAATTGGTAACAGTAGAAAGACTGAAAATCAGCTGCCTAGAAATTTATACCTTAATTATACCCCGTGGTTTGCATGATTTAACTGGGGATCCGAATTCAAATCAAAGATATAAAATGAATTCTTTCTTCCTAATTTCTTAATAGATTTCTATTTGGATAACATATGACAGGCTCCTGTCGAACCTTCGTGGTTTGTAAGATACCCGAGGAGTAATTAATTCTCCTCAAGCATCCTATGTCGATGTCCGAGTGGCTATCGATCGCGGTTGCAGAATGAAGAAATATGGGTTCCAATCCCGTCTAAAATCATAAAAGGTTTCTTTCTGATGCATGCTGTCTTTTTAGCCGAAGTCTCGCTCTACTCACTGGTCTTCGCTATCGCATAATTTACTGACATGCTCTTGTCAGTCTTCCATGGCAAAAGCTTTAAAAGGGGAAAACTCAGAAGCCTTTTTTTATTTATTATTACTACATTTTACGCCAGTGTTCTTGTGCTGCCCAGTCATACCCCGAACAAGTTGAAAGTAAACTCGCTAAATGACTGGAAGCTCTTATCTTTCCCTGAAGGAAATATCCAATGGATCTATTTCCCCATTGCATATTTTTCCTTGAGGGAGATATCCAATGGATCTATTTCCCCATTGCATATCTTTCCTTGAGGGAGATATCCAATGGATCTATTTCCCCATTGCATATCTTTCCCTGAGGGAGATATCCAATGGATCTATTTCCCCATTGCATATCTTTCCCTGAGGGAGATATCCAATGGATCTATTTCCCCATTGCATATCTTTCCCTGAGAGAGATATCCAATGGATCTATTTCCCCATTGCATATCTTTCCCTGAGGGAGATATCCAATGGATCTACTTCCCCATTGCATATCTTTCCCTGAGGGAGATATCCAATGGATCTATTTCCCCATTGCATATCTTTCCTTGAGGGAGATATCCAATGGATCTATTTCCCCATTGCATATCTTTCCCTGAGGGAGATATCCAATGGATCTATTTCCCCATTGCATATCTTTCCCTGAGGGAGATATCCAATGGATCTATTTCCCCATTGCATATCTTTCCCTGAGAGAGATATCCAATGGATCTATTTCCCCATTGCATATCTTTCCCTGAGGGAGATATCCAATGGTCTATTTCCCCATTGCATATCTTTCCCTGAGGGAGATATCCAATGGATCTATTTCCCCATTGCATATCTTTCCCTGAGGGAGATATCCAGTGGATCTACTTCCCCATTGCATATCTTTCCCTGAGGGAGATATCCAGTGGATCTACTTCCCCATTGCATATCTTTCCCTGAGGGAGATAACCATTGGATCTATTTCCCCATTGCATATCTTTCCCTGAGGGAGATATCCAATGGATCTACTTCCCCATTGCATATCTTTCCCTGAGGGAGATATCCAATGGATCTACTTCCCCATTGCATATCTTTCCCTGAGGGAGATATCCAATGGATCTATTTCCCCATTGCATATCTTTCCCTGAGGGAGATATCCAGTGGATCTACTTCCCCATTGCATATCTTTCCCTGAGGGAGATATCCAATGGATCTATTTCCCCATTGCATATCTTTCCCTGAGGGAGATATCCAATGAATCTACTTCCCCATTGCATATCTTTCCCTGAGGGAGATATCCAATGGATCTATTTCCCCATTGCATATCTTTCCCTGAGGGAGATATCCAATGAATCTACTTCCCCATTGCATATCTTTCCCTGAGGGAGATATCCAATGGATCTACTTCCCCATTGCATATCTTTCCCTGAGGGAGATATCCAGTGGATCTACTTCCCCATTGCATATCTTTCCCTGAGGGAGATATCCAGTGGATCTACTTCCCCATTGCATATCTTTCCCTGAGGGAGATATCCAATGGATCTATTTCCCCATTGCATATCTTTCCCTGAGGGAGATATCCAGTGGATATACTTCCCCATTGCATATCTTTCCCTGAGGGAGATATCCAGTGGATCTACTTCCCCATTGCATATTTTTCCCTGAGGGAGATATCCAATGGATCTAGTTCCCCATTGCTTCTGTGAGCTTTCGGGGTGCCTGGGCTTCCATTCTCTCCTTTTAGTTAAGTACCATTGTAGAAGAAGGTTGTTTTGCATTTTAGTGGCGCTTTTCGCCCAACATTGTAATGAATGTCTAGGTCATAAAAAACAAGTTTAGGTTCAGTCACGCACCTAATGGGGTTAGAGGAGAAAAATCTCAAAACTAGCATTGAGATTTTTCTACCCCACTTCACCCACGGAGAGAAAGGGCACCCAAGGGTTTTAAAGGCTGTGGTGGACGATGGTATATTAAGCAGTGTTCCCTTGTGCAGGAGAGCCACACTCTATCTACCCTGTGGAATATGCTGTATATTTGACGGGTTGGATTGTTTTTCTTCTAAGCGGCATTTATTTTGCACACAATGGGAAAATGGGCACGCCACAAGGACCTTCTCTGACCCCAAGGGTTCACAGAAGGTAAGGGGAAGCGAACCACTAAACAGCTGCTAAGAGATGATAAGTCCCGTCAAGGCCTTCCTTGATTTCTTTAACATGCACAGCTTATGACTCTTCTGCACAGTGAGCTCTTCTGCACAGTGAGCCACGCTCTACCTCCCTTCTTACTAATGGAGGCTTTTCGAAACCCATCGATGTTCCATTTCTCACCGAGGGCTGGCGGAGGTTTAAGGAAGATGAAATTCAATGCTGACACAGGTGAGACTCGAACCTGTGAACTGCACATTAAGAGCCTCGCACGCTAATGACTGAGCCAATCTTCACCCACAGTGGTAAAGAGTTAAAAATATCTTTAGTGCCTAATTTTGAGCAATTTAATTCAAAACAATTCAGAAAGACATTAGGGCTTATCATTAAACAAAAATGAGTAAAAAAATGTTTTACATCTTGCCCCTCCAGAAATTTTTCATCTGTATTTCCGGTGCATCTCTCTGGGGGCGGGGGTGGCTCCGTCGGTAGCGCGCCAGGCTCGTAATCTGTAGTTCCCAGGTTCGAGTCCCAGCTGGGTCAGCGTTGAGATTTATCTCCGCAAAATTCGCTGCCCACGGTCAGTAGGGGACACCGATGGGCTTGGAAAGGCCTCCGTCCGTCGGATGGGACGTTAAGCCGTGGCACCGTGTGCGGGAGAGCCATACCCTGTGCACGTTAAAGAACACTCTGGATGGTCTTGACGGGAGGCTACCATCTTGAGGGACGTCTCTGGAACGTCTCCCAACAGATGTTCCAGTGAGTCCCCTCCCCCAACCTTCTCTGAGCCTTCGGGGTCCATGTGACCTGGCCATTTAGCCCATGGTGTGCAAAAAAGTGCCGCTCAGAGGTAAAACAACAACAACAACAACCGGTGCATCTCAAAATTTGAAAAACACAGATTTAATCCAATAAAAGGGCAGAAATGTAGGAAATATGCCAAAGATTTGATAGTAAACGGAAACAATTCTTGCGCTAAGGGAAACAACAAAAATAAATGACCTCATTCGAATTCTTACTGTTCAGTTCTTCCTGAAAGACAAGAAGATACTCTTTAAATCCGCCTCGTCCCGCAGATCCATCTGATAAGAGTCGGATTTGAATTTCAAACCCTTTCCGCAAATTTCGAGATTGCCGCTCTGCTTGTAACATTTTTCTTCTTTCGGTTACATAAAACATCAACAAACAAACGAGGAGCATCAGACCACATTTTGAGATTGGCTTCTACGGTACGTCGTCTACATCTCTTTTTCGAGAAAATCCATCTTCGTCTATTATAAATCAATCCAACCAATGAACAAATTGCTGAAGTTGCCCCAGTAATAAAAAAAAACGATTTTGGCACTGCGGTGGCAATCTTCTTTTTCATCTCTTTATCTGGGATTTTTTGTTCTTGATCTTTTCGTTCTTTATTCCCTTCCAGAAAGAAAAAAGAGAACTCATGAATATATCGATAATATCTGAGTTTATTTCTGCGGAGGCTGATACCACATGCAAAAATACAATGTCTAGACAATCCACAAGCAACTTAAAGGCTATCGAAGTCCAACGAGGCTGGCCTCATTTATTTCTCTGCATATCTCTGTTTAGGAAGGAAGTTGGTTTATTCCACCAATCCCCAGCTGAGGAAGGATTCTGTAAAAGGTTCTGTTTGCTGGTATTCAGATTTTCTCCGGTTTTCAGAAATCTGAGAGGACACGTAACTGGACTTGGGAAAGCTGCTAATCTTTTGATAGAATGTTTTATACAGAAGAGCTACATAAAAAGCTGTTTAAAACACCAACAGGATGGAAATGATTCTGACTCTAACAGTTTTTTTTTTATTAAGCTTCTGTTCTGCGCGGTACTCTACTCTCTGGATATTGCGATGAATCGTTTTTTGACTGCTGTCTTCGAGAAAAAAACTACGCGAGGTTGGAAAATAAATTGAAAAAAAAAAATCAATAAATTTCGAATGTTAGGTGTACAACCCAATATCACATTGTATAAATCCCAAAATACGAATAAAGCCCGGTTATGAGGAATTTAAACAACCAGAATAAATTGAAGAAAATAAATAATACATAAATAAATAAAAATAAATAAATACCCCCTCAAGCAGCTGCTTGCCACAGAGGTCTGACAGGAGCCTGTCAGTTTATATGCCAAAGTAGAAGGTCTGAGAGGATGGCAGGACCTCAGCAGAAAAACGACACAAACAGCCATGCCTTACCCGGGACTCGAAATCAGGTCCCTTAGATCAATAGTGCTAACCACTAGGCCATGAGACGGCTTAATACATAAAACTGTCAAAAAAATAAAACTTCTTCCAAAAATGTAACTCTCCAGAAAACAATAAACTGTTCTGCACAAAACGTTAATTCAAAGTAACTTTTGATGTTAAGTAAACTGTTTTAAGTTAATTGCACAGTATATTTAGTGAAGTTAAGTTTAAGGGCAAACAGTAATTAAGGAATTCTGAAGATCTTCATGTGAGGTAAATACATGCATTATTTTTTGCTTTATTTTTATGTATGTGTATATCTTTGTGTATGTTCATAATTCTATAGTTATTTTGCGCTGTACTTTCGGTCACTATCACGAAAAATGATTCGCAGTGTGTATTAAGAATTTATTCATAGTATTTATAGGTAACAATACTTAATATGTGAGTCAGAATCATTTCAATGCTGTTGGTGCTTTATTGGATATTTCTAAGAGCAAGTCGCAAGCAATTGGAAATCATACTTATCCGACAACCCCCAAATCCTATAGCTGTCACCTAACGACTGGGATTTTACTGTAACTGGGACTTTACTGTATTTTTTCCCCTTCATTTCACCAGTTTCAACATTTAATTCCTCATAATACACTTAGAGCAGAGGAGTCGGAACATTTAACATCTGAGGCAGCATAACAATATTGTGTTCTCAGATTTCACAAATATACTATGTTGAAAAAAGTGTCCTAAAAGAAGTGCCATGGATATCTGGAGCAGAGTTCCGCGGTGCCACTCTGCTCCAAATAATGGAAAGCCACTTTCAAAGCTCCCTAACATTGAAAATAAACCTTTTATGCAAAAACTGTTATTGGCGGTAAATTGTAGATGTCCTTCAAATCTCTCTAAATATATTTTCAGCAATATTCGTTTAATATTTAAAGAATGAATGGAAGCTAAAGCATTTATCTTCAACTCTTGACACTTGTGAAAAAAAATACTCCAGTAGATAAAACATAACTCTTGTAACAATTTGTTCACTAACATAAATTAAAAAAGCTCACCGGACGAAAAATTAGTCACCCCTGGCTGAATGTCACCTAATACCGGGTAACGCCTTCGTTCGACCTAAGAACAGCCGAAATCCTATCTATCCACCAGTGTGAGGATGTATCCACATTCATCCACTCTTCCAGCAGCAAATGCCGCAGTTCGGCCAGATTGGCCAGATGGCTGGGATGGCGCTTCACTCGTTGCCCCAAATACTCCGACAAGTTTTCTATGGGATTCAAATTCGGAGATTTGGTGCGTCAGTCGAGATGGGGGCGGGGGTGGCTCAGTCGGTAGCGCCCCAGGCTCGTAATCTGTAGTTCCCAGGTTCGAGTCCCAGCTGGATCAGCGTTGAGATTTATCTCCGCAAAAATTCCCCGCCCTGCCCACGGTCAGTAGGGGACACCGATGGGCTTGGAAAGGCCGCCGTCCGTCGGATGGGACGTTAAGCCGTGGCCCCGTGTGCGGGAGAGACATACCCTGTGCACGTTAAAGAACACGCTGGATGGCCTTGACGGGAGGCTACCATCTGTCTCCCAACAGCTGTTCCAGTGGATCGCCTCCCCCAACCTTCTCTGAGCCTTCGGGGTCCATGTGACCTGGCCATTTAGCCCATGGTGTGCAAAAAAGTGCCGCTCAGAGGTAAAACAACCCAACCCAGTCGAGATGTTCGAAAGCTTCAGAATGTTCGTCGTGCCAATCCGACACACTTCGAGCCCTGTACACGTGACAATTGTTATCTTGGTTGGAAGACTTGGTATCCTTCTGGTGTTCACTATGGATATGACCTTCTCTGAGCCCAAGGGGTCCGTGTGACCTGGCCATTTAGCCAATTTTCTATTCGTACAAATGTACTGCTCAGAGGAAAAGCAATTCAAACACAACCCCACTAGGTGTCCACGGAAGAATGCTATTTTTGCAGTCAAAGAAAAACCGAGGAAAATGAAACGGAGTTTAATGTGAAAAATTCAATAATAGTAAAGCACTGGAATAACCCAAATAACAAATGAAGTGTTAGCTGAAAAAGCAGAATTTCGTTAGAATGGTATCCGGACTGATGATCACCTGAAAATATATCAAGAGATTTTTCCCTGAGTTGTCGAAATATAAAAAATGATTTAGAACTGCGATGGAAGGTCTCCTTTTTCATCTCTTTACCAGGTGTTTTTGTTGTTGATCCTTTCATTTTTTATTCCCTTCCAGAAAAAAAGAGCTTTTGAATATATGAATGGGTGTTTTACCACTCCGCTACCTAAGGCTATTTCAACTTCACTTAACGGTAAGGGGGCGGGGGTGGCTCAGTCGGTAGCGCGCCAGGCTCGTAATCTGTAGTTCCCAGGTTCGAGTTCCAGCTGGGTCAGCGTTGAGATTTATCTCCGCAAATTCCCCGCCCTGCCCACGGTCAGTAGGGGACACCGATGAGCTTGGAAAGGCCGTCGTTAAGCCGTGGCCCCGTGTGTGGGAGAGCCATACCCTGTGCACGTTAAAGAACACGCTGGTTGGCCTTGACGGGAGGCTACCATCTGTCTCCCAACAGCTGTTCCAGTGGGTGCCCTCCCCCAACCATCTCTGAGCCTTCGGGGTCCATGTGACCTGGCCATTTAGCCCATGGTGTGCAAAAAAGTGCCGCTCAGAGGTAAAACAACCCAACCCAACTTAACGGTAAGACTATGCACGTTATGCAGATCTACTGCCAATTCAGTTGGGTTGTTTTACCTCTAAGCGGCACTTTTTTGCACACAATGAGCTGAATTGCCACGTCACAAGGACCCAAAGACTCAGAGAAGGTTAGGAGAGGGTACCCACTGGAACTGCTGTTGGGAGACATATGATAGTTTCCGTCAAGGCCATCCAGTGTGTTTTAACGTGCACAGGGTATGGCTCTCCCGCACACGAAGCACAGCTTAACGTCCCATCCGAGCCTTTCCAAACCCATCGGTTCCCCTACTAACTTTGGGCAGGGCGTGGAGTTTTGTGGTGATAAACCTCAACGCTGACCCAGCTGGGACTCGAACCTGGGAACTGCAGATTACCAGTCTGGTGTGCTACCGACTGAGTCACCCAACCCCTCTGCCAATCCAGTATTTATCGGTATATTTTATACAATGTAAGATCTCGATGTACAGTCGCTCAAAGAAGTATCCGAACACTGGTTGATTACAGAATTCAGGAAAAATATCTGGAGCGTGTACAGCAACTGTACACGCTCCAGTTACCGTTCACAGCAAACTGGAGCGTGTGCAGTAACTGCACACGCTCCAGTTTGCTGTGAACGGTAACTGCACACGCTCAATATTTCTGTGAGTGGGCCCATACGATCCAGGTTTTTGTGAGCTCATACGATCCAATGGGTTGTGAACATTAACCACAAACGCTCCAGTTTGCTGTGAACGGTAACTGCACACGCTCCATATTCATTTCATTATATATTCATACGCATTATATATATTAAAAAAGTATCTGAACACTATGGTTGATCACAGAATTCAGAAAAAATATCTGACAACGATTTTTTTTAGAAATTAGTGATCTGGCAACCTTCGTTCACGTGACACGAAGGTTGCCAGATCACTAATTTCTAAAAAAAATAGTTGCCAGATATTTTTTCTGAATTCTGTAATCAACCATAGCGTTCGGATACTTCTTTGAGCGACTGTACTTGGAAACAGAAGGTAAAGCTTAATGCTTTAAATGGCATCATGAACGTCAGCTCATCTTGTGAATAGAGAGAAAATCCATACACAAAGAGTATCCCAAAACAACTGAGAATATTTGCACTGTAAATTGGCAACATTCTTTAGAAGCTGCGCGAGTGTACCCATTGGTTAATTTTACTGTCTCGTAACCATGACAACCGTCGTTTAGTTTCTCGCGGTGTTCTATTACGCATAGAAATCGTTCGAAGTATCTTCGTAGACTCCTGTTAAACGCATTTTTGTGACAGTTTCTTCCAAGTTTTAACGTTATGAATATTGAAACTGCGCTATGCGATAAAATTTTTTGTGCGACTTAAAGAAAGTGTTTAGGAAACTGGGCAAGTATTAAAAGACTGTTCTTAGCATTCCTGCCACATGTTAAACGCTTTCTGGAACTTGCTGTTTGGAACTGCCTTCGAAATCGCCTTTTTTGAAACCACCTCCCTAACCAATAACCAGAAATCACATGGTGACAAACCTGAATTGCACAATGCAGTTCAGTTTTGATATTCATAAGGAAAAAAAATGCAAATAGGCTATATATATATTGTATGTATAAAAATACATACAAAATTATATAAAAACTTTAACAGCATTAATACAACACAAATACGATGCTTATGCATACTTACAGATATATCCATTTTGGCAGGTACAATGAGACATCAGTGTGCTTCTGTCCTGCAGATATTCATTAATCTATATTCCAAAATTTTTTTCTATTAAGCCGTGGTCCCGTGGGCGGATGAGCCATACCCTGTGCACGTTAAAGAACACGCTGGATGGCCTTGACGGGAGGCTACCATCTATCTCCCAACAGCTGTTCCAGTGGGTCCGCTCCCCTAACCTTCTCTGAGCCTTAGGGGTCCACGTGACCTGGCCATTTAGCCCATAGTGTGCAAAAAAGTGCCGCTCAGAGGTAAAACAATCTAACCCAACCAATTTTTCTTTATTATTTATTAAAACAAAATCTTTAGAGACTAACGAAACTTACAAGAAGTTTCCAAAAGAAGGATAAATTGAAATTGTGATTTATAAAACGTACATGGGAACAAAAAAATTCACTTTGATTATTAATATTAATTTTTTCCTAACATCTCCTCCCATTGCTATTGTTTATCGTTTAAGTATTTTTAGTCATCATCATCATCCTCAAGTAGCCCTGGGCTACGGAGGTCCAACCAGACCGTGCAATTTAGTTCTCCAAGCAAGTCTATCTTGAGCTACATCTACTGCATCTGGCCACTGCACACCAATTCTAACAAGGTCCTGTTTGACATTATCTGTCCACTGCATCCTAGGTCTCCCCTTCTTCCTGAGGCCTTTAGGCACACTGTTCATAACCCTATTCGCCAATCTATAATTATTCATACGGGCAACATAGCCAAACCAACAGAGTCTCTCTCTGCACAATATGCTGCTTAAAGGAGGTTGCAAACTCCTTTGCCTAACCTCATCATTAGTTACAAAATTGAACCACCTACCTACCTATTTTTAGTAGTAATTCTATATCCTCTATTTCAACAATGTAAATCTTTAACCATTTTAAACTAATGTTTATAATTTTTTTCCATTCTTATGTTTATGGGGAGTGAATTATAGATTCTCGGCCCATAAAACATAAAATACCTATGTGAAATTTTCTTTTTAGCTTGTGTAATGAAAGATTACATTCTACATTTCGCAGATTACAGCATGTATCTTTTTTCCTTAAAATATTAGGACTACTATATACAGTATATACTAAATACATTATTCTACATGTCTGTAACTTTCTTAAAGATATTGTTTTTGACCATTTCTCTTCTTCTGTCTTTGTTATAATATGTCAATATATTCAAGCACTTCCTTTGAAAAACTTCAATACCACTGATAGATGTTAAATAAGTTCCTCCCCAAGCAATTAAATTATAATATATAACAAACTGAATTCATGCATAGTATAACTTTAGCATAAATACATTTGACACTATCCTTGTTATATGATATAATCTATATAAATAGTATCTTCATTTTTCGTCAGCATATATGTGTCTTGCACTTTAAATTTGAATCTATGTGCACTCGAAGATCTGCGATTGTTGCAATTTGCTCAATATCTTTAAATGACCATGATCTGTCTTTATTACACATATTACCATGTATATATAAGTCGAAGGAAAAATAATCATCTTTATTAGTGAAGGTCTGTAAATGGTAGCTAGGTAGTCACTGGAAGGAGAGCTATGCACCAATCCCCTGTGATGATGCATAGAACCGGCCAGGCCTAGCACCTAATGTCCAACCCCGCCTTCTCGTGGTGCGGACCGTTAGTAACTTTCAAAAGAGATACTCTCTTGTGGAAGTGAACGGAAGGGGAGGGCTGCCAGATTAGTGTGGCCTACTGATCTGGACAACTATGGCTACTTTTCTTTTTTTTCTACCCTGCTGAGGAGTGGTCAACCACACAGGGTCCTGGTGCTGACCATATAAACCTACTGGACTGGACAGATATATGGCTCTGAGCTTGATTATGGATCCTGATTTTGCTGCACTGGTGGGCTTCTGTGGAGGGAAAATCTTCCGCTGTGTTTTCTTTTTGTTTGTGGGTTGACAGCCCCAAGTGAATAGATTCACAGGATATGTTTATCAGCTGGTGGATAATCCTGAGCAGAAGTCATCGCAGGCACCTGAACTCTTTGCTTCTATTGGCATCGTCAAATTCTACATTGGAGGAAGTCTTCCAGTGTAGATGGCTTCAGCCTTTAGTAGTGGGGGAACGGGTCTTTGCCCCATGTCTGCGATTAGGGGGCTGTTTGATATTGTCGGCATTCCCTCTCTCAATAAACATAGTTTCTTTAAACATCCCACTAACCATTTTCTCTCCATAGGTAGTTGGAATGTGAGGACTCTGCACAGAGCTTTTTCTCTTGATGTCCTCACACAAGAATTCCACCGTTACAATTTAGATATTCTTGGCTTGCAAGAGACCAGATGGACTGATAAAGGTCAGATTCTTAAAAATAATCTTAAATTTCTCTTTTCAGGGAGGGACGACAATAAGCATCACCAAGGCGTGGGTCTGCTTCTCAGCAGACACGCTAGCGATGCTCTTCTAGGATATGAGTGCATTAATGAAAGTTTTATTACAGCAAAATTTCAGACAAGCGTTAAAGACTTGAATGTTATCTGCTGTTATGCCCCCACTGAGGATGCCGATGAGGATGAGAAGGATAGGTTTTATGAACAACTTCAGGATATTTTGAATTCTGTCAAGAAAGGAGATATTACCCTTGTTCTTGGTGACTTCAATGCCAAAGTTGGTACTGACTCTGACCTTTGGGGAGGAGTAATAGGCCCTGTTGGTATTGGTAGCTGCAATGGCAATGGGCAACGTCTCCTACAGGTAAGTAAACTCAATGGATTCAGAATAACTAACACTTATTACAAACACCGCGACATACATAAGTACACATGGGTTTCACCTGATGGGCTGCATAAGAATATGATTGATTACATATTAATTAACAGCAAATGGGCTAGTTCTGTTAGTAATACCAGGGCATATAGGGGAGCTGAAATTGGATCTGACCATTACCTTGTTAAAAGTGTGTTGCAACTTAAACTTAAAAAGTGTTGTGCTAGGGTTAAAAAATTTACTTTTAATACTGAAGCTCTGAAAGATCCAGTTATAGCCAAAGCTTACCATGATAGGTTACTTAGTCATTATGACAGTCATGGTTTGCTTACTACTGAAGTTGAGGAAGAATGGGATCATTTTAAACAGGCTTTTTTGGACACTAACAGTACTCTTTTAGGAAAAAAGGAGCAGAAGAGGCAAAATTATCTGAGTGATAAGGCACTTGAGCTTATTTCGGAAAGAAAGAACTGCAGGAATGCCCTTAATCAATACCCTACTAGTCCTAATAGAAAGCATTACAGAGACCTTAATAAACTTGTAAAGGATCAGTTGGCTGCTGATAAGAGTCTTTGGCTTGATGGTTTGGCTGACAAAGCCGAGGAAGCAGTTAGACAGCACAACAGCAGAGAGCTGTACCAGATAGTTAATGTTTTGTGTGGTAGAAAACGGACAGGTATACAAGGATTGAAGGATAAACAAGGTAAGGTTATAGAAGGGGAGGATTCTCTCATGGCTAGGTGGGCTGAGCATTTCAGTGATGTTCTAAACAATGTAGTTAGTTCTACTCCCATTGTTTGCAATGATGATAGATGCATTGGTGGCTTTAATGTTGGTCCTATAACACAATCTGAAGTTATTTTGGCTGTTTCTAAACTTAAACTTCATAAATCCCCAGGGGTAGATGAAATTACTACGGAAATGCTTAGAGCTGGGAATGTTTCGGTTACCACTTGGATGACTGAAATTCTGAATATCTTTTATGATAAAGGCATGGTTCCTAAGGATTTTACCAGAGCTATTGTTATCCCTATTTTCAAAAAAGGTGATCGCAGTTCTTGTGATAACTATAGGGGTATCAGCCTACTCTCTGTTCCAGGTAAAGTTCTTTCCATGATTGTGCTTAATAGAATTAAGAATCTGGTTGACAGTCAATTGCGTGATGAGCAATGTGGATTCAGAAGTGGTAGGGGATGTGTGGATCAGATATTTTCACTTAGGCAGATTCTTGAGAAATGTTTAGAGTTTCAGAAACCTTTGGTTGCTAGCTTTGTTGATTTCAAAAAGGCTTTTGACTCTGTTGATCGTCATAATTTGTGGTTGATTGTGAGATCATATGGTATACCAGACAAGTTAGTTAACATTATGAAAGCTCTCTATAATAACACTGAGTCGTGTGTGAGAGTTGGTAAGGCTTGTAGCAATTGGTTTAGCATTACTTCTGGTGTTCGACAAGGGTGCATTTTGTCTCCTTTTCTTTTTAGCTTGGTTATTGATTATGTTATGCGAAATTCACTTCAAGGGAAAGATTTTGGCCTTAAATGGGCTGGAGATACGAAAATTTCTGATTTAGATTATGCTGATGATTTAGCCCTTTTGGCAAATGATGTTGATGAGATGAACTCTTTCATTCGAGCTGTTGATGAGACTGGTAGTAGAGTAGGTTTGGTTATAAACAGAGAGAAAACTAAGGTGATGAAAATTGGTCAGGCAGGCTGTGATTCAGTTAATCTGAAGGGTTGCAGTCTTGAGCAGGTGTCACAGTTTAATTATCTTGGGAGCTATGTAACAGATAATGGTGATGTGCGGCATGAGATTAACAGACGAATAGGGATTGCTGCTGGGACTTTTAAGAACCTATGGAGAGTGTGGAGAAATAGGCGTATACACCTAAAGACTAAAATTAGACTGTATAATAGTTTGGTTCTTTCTAGGGTTAGTTATGGTAGTGAAACTTGGACACTTTGTAAACAAGATAACAGGAAACTAGATGCTTTTGATTCCAGATGCTTACGCAGTATCTTGGGCATTAGGTGGTTCAACTTTGTAACTAATGATGAGATTAGGCAAAGGAGTTTGCAACCTCCTTTAAGCAGCATATTGTGCAGAGAGAGACTCCGTTGGTTTGGCCATGTTGCCCGTATGAATAATTATAGATTGGCGAATAGGGTTATGAACAGTGTGCCTAAAGGCCTCAGAAAGAAAGGGAGACCTAGGATGCGGTGGGCAGACAATGTCAAACAAGACCTTGTTAGAATTGGTGTACAGTGGCCAGATGCAGTAGATGTAGCTCAGGATAGACTTGCTTGGAGAACTAAATTGCACGGTTTGGTTGGACCTCCGTAGCCCATGGCTGCTTGAGGATGATGATGATGATGATGATGATTAGTGAAAAATACTTAAATTTGGTTTTTCCAACATTTAAATTTAATAGGGTACTGTTGAACCAGTTTTTTATTAAATCTATATCGTGACTGATGTCCAGATATAGATCACTATTCTTTGAATTTTCCGCAAAATTCCCCGCCCTGCCCACGGTCAGTAGGGGACACCGATGGGCTTGGAAATGCCGCCGTCCGTCGGATGGGACGTTAAGCCGTGGCCCCGTGTGTGGGAGAGCCATACCCTGTGCACGTTAAAGAACACGCTGGATGGCCTTGACGGAAGCTACCATCTGTCTCCCAACAGCTATTCCAGTGGGTCCCCTCCCTCAACATTCTCTGAGCCTTCGGGGTCCATGTGACCTGGCCATTTAGCCCATGGTGTGCAAAAAAGTGCCGCTCAGAGGTAAAACAACCCAACCCAACTCTTTGAATTGTTGAAATCACTTTTGTATCATCAGCAAATAACATTACTTCTCAAGTTCAAGTTGAAAATTCATTAAAATAAATTAAAAATAAAATAGGTCAAAGTATTGATCTCGCACATCATTATTGTGGCACACCATTAATGAGCAGTTTAATTGTACTTTCGTTGGACAAATTGCATTCTATTTTTTAACTACTCAAAACAACCCTTCTGAATCCTTTGGCAAATAATTTCTTTAAGAGTAGTTGTAATTAACTGTGTCAACAGATTTTGCTATGTCCAAAGATATAACCCCGTTTTTTGCGATTTATCAATTGCACTCAAATTTTTTATTTAATAAATTATTTATCAATAATAATTATTTAATTATAATTTTGAAAAAGTCCATTTTAATATAACGTCTTCAATATTACATCCTTCCCTGAATCTAAATTGTGAACTGCAAAAATAATTTTCCATGTTCAAGCATCCTAAATTTCTCCTCTTCATAATTCTTTCTATAACTTTTCATAAACTGGGCAAAACTGATATTGGCCTAAAGTTATTCGTCATCTTTGTTTCCTTTTTGATAAAAAGGAGCAACACTAGAAATTTTTAACTATTGTAGAATTTGCTATTTTGGAAGAAAAATTAAATCTGCTAAATATTTAACATGATATTGAACAACAATTATTTCTGGCCTTGGGTTCAATCTTGTCCTATACTACAGATTTATTATTATTTAATATGGATATGTAATCACTTCCTTAGAATATGATATATATGGATATATAATGCCTCCGTAGAATAATAAATTTCCTCAGTGTTACCTTTAAGCAACACTTTTTTTTTGCATACCATGGGCTAAATGGCCAGGTCACAAGGACTCCGAAGACTCAGAAAAGGTTGGGGGAGGGGACCCACTGGAATAGCTATTGGGAGACAAATGGTAGCCTCCCGTCAAGGCCATCCAGCATGTTCTTTAACGTGCACAGGGTATGGATCTGCCGCACACGGGGCCACGGCTTAACGTCCCATCCGACGGATGGCGGCGTTTCCAAGCGAATAGGTCTCCCCTACTGACCGAGAGTTTTGCAGAGGTAAGTCTCAACGCTGGCCTAGCTGGGACTCGAACCTGGGAACTGCAGATTACGAGCCTGGCGAGATACCGCTTGAGCCACCCCGCTCCCATTTCCTCAGAATTCATATAATCCAAGTACATAGAATTCGGAGAGTCCTCTAGCATGTTTACATAAAATCAATCATCAGCAACATCAGTACTACCTACTTTAATATTTACCAATATTTTTCAGGAAAAATATTTAGTTTACAGTTCTTTTCAGGAGTACTCAATATTTTATTTAAACATTGTCATTATTTTCTAGAATTTCCCGGGGCGGGGGTGGCTCAGTCGGTAGCGCGCCAGTCTCGTAATCTGCAGTTCCCAGGTTCGAGTCTCAGCTGGCTGAGCGTTGAGATTTATCTCAGCAAAATTTCCCCGCCCTGCCCACGGTCAGTAGGGGACACCGATGGGCTTGGAAAGGCCGCCGTCCGTCGGATGGGACGTTAAGACGTGGCCCCGTGTGCGGGAGAGCCATACCCTGTGCACGTTAAAGAACACGCTGGATGGCCTTGACGGGAGGCTACCATCTGTCTCCCAACAGCTGTTCCAGTGGGTCCCCTCCCTAACCTTCTCTGAGCCTTCGGGGTCCTTGTGACCTGGCCATTCAGCCCATGGTGTGCAAAAAAGTGCCGCTCAGAGGTAAAACAATCCAATCTAGAATTTCCCTCATATTTATTAAATTCCCTTTGATAATATTTATTTTTGGCGATTTCAATTTCTTCTACTGTAAAGTTTCTAATATTTTCATATTGATCCCAGTAATCCCTAATATTAGGATATTTTCTTTGTTTTCGATAAAACTTAAAAAGATTTTTTCTCTTAACTTAAAAAGATTAATCAATTCATTCGTTATCCAAGGACTTTTATTTTCCTATCTGTTAGCTTTATTATTTTATCTTTCTGTTTTCCTTAGTGAATTTTTTCATTGCTACTTGTATCTGATTAATAAAAACATGATACGCGCTGTTTAACTCTGCATAGTTGTTAGAATTAGTATTTAGCTGTAAATTAAAGTTTTATATACATAACCAATTTTTTTCTAACAAATAATGAGTACTCTTTATATTTATCCAATAACCCATTTATTTTGCCCAGTTTTAATATTATTGGATAGTGATCAGTTACATCCTTAACATAGATCGTGAACTATATTGACTGATATATTTCTGTACTCTTAGAAATATATGATCAATGCAAATTCTTGAGTCTTTAGGCTGGGTTGGGTTGTTTTACCTCTGAGCGGCACTTTTTTGCACACCATGGGCTAAATGGCCAGGTCGCATGGACCCCGAAAGCTCAGAGAAGGTTGGGAGAGGGGACCCACTGGAACAGCTGTTGGGAGACAGATGGTAGCCCCCCGTCAAGGCCATCCAGCGTGTTCTTTAACGTGCACAGTGTATGGCTCTCCCACACACGGCGCCACGGCTTAACGTCCCATCCGACGGACGGCGGTCTTTCCAAGCCCATCGGTGTCCGCTACTGACCGTGGGCAGGGCGGGGAATTTTGCGGAGATAAATCTCAACGCTGACCCAGCTGGGACTCGAACCTGGGAACTACAGATTACGAGCCTGGCGCGCTACCGACTAAGCCACCCCCGCCCCTCTTGAGTCTTTAACGATTCTGATATGATTTGATATTAAAGAATGATAACCCTATCCACGCAGTAAATTTAAATAGGGTAGAGTCTCATTTGTAAATAAAAAATATAAAAATCTTGCTACAGAGGTCTGACAGGAGCCTATCAGTTTATATGCCATAGTAGAAGATCTGAGAGGATGGTAGGACCTCAGCAGAAAAACAACACGAACATCCATGCCTTATCCGGGGCCCGAACCCATGTCCCATTAGATCAGTAGCCAAGCGTGCTAACCACTCGGCTATGGGACGGCTGTCTCATTTGTATTTTGCAATATATCGATATTTATATCCCCAACTATTACACTATTCTTATAATTCATCATTTCTAATATATCTTTGACTACTTCACAAAAGGTAGTAGGGGACACCGATGGGCTTGGAAAGGCCGCCGTCCGTCGGATGGGACGTTAAGCCGTGGCTGCGTGTGCGGGAGATCCATACCCTGTGCACGTTAAAGAACACGCTGGATGGCCTTGACGGGAGGCTACCATCTGTCTCCCAACAGCTGTTCCAGTGGGTCCCCTCCTCCAACCTTCTCTGAGCCTTCGGGGTCCATGTGACCTGGCCATTTAGCCCTTGGTGTGCAAAAAGAGTGCCGCTCAGAGGTAAAAAAATCCAACACAACCCAACTGCACAAAATTTTAAATGGTATGTTTATGTGATCGACATATTGCCCAAATATCCATGTCCAAATTTCAATCATAGACATTATACACATCTCTGCAGTATTCATTTTGAAAGGTATTTTAACGAAGTTAAAGACATTAGTTTGATAGTGAAAGAATACTTCACCAGATCTGTTTTCTTCCCTACAATCACAAAACATATCATTAACCATCAATTCTAAACGTATCAACTTCGTTTCCCGATACCACTGATCCCATTAAGCACCAAAGCATCAATTATGAAATTGGTCATTTCTAATAACAGTAATATTTCACTAAAATGTGCGCAAATACTTCTAATATTAATTATGCAAAATATTCAAAGTGTCATCACTATTTATATACTGTAGGAACTCTTCATCACAACACATTCGAATGAAGTGTAACTAGCTACACTATTCTCTAAATCGTAACTTTTATGCACTAAGTTATTACCCTTATTGTTGATCGTAATCGTAGACATTTTTACTTCAACGTCAATGACATTCAATACTCTTGATTCTAATTATCTTCGAATTTTCATCTTTAGTCCACTCAGATTTATTTTAATATTTTTTGCTTATATCGTTTCGTAGAGTAGCTCTTTTATCGAAGGTGCCAAATGTTCGTTGCTATTAATTTTTAGAACTCATGAATTTCCAAGATACACATTCTGAGGAAATAACTTTTTCTTCTTTGCAGCCAGAAAATTTTTCTCCTTTGATCCTTATCTTTAAATTGCATTATAATCGGTTTTGTTTTTTTCTGATCGATGTAGGCACTCTATTTATATTACTTATTTCTATCTTTCTGTTACATTTAAGGCTTTCTGAATTCCTTCGAAGACCTCTTCTAGTTTCTACGTCTTCAGGTACACCCACTATTTCCAAATTAGAGTTTCTAGAATATTGTTCCAAATCATTCACTTAAGTCTGAAGGTCAAATATTTGGTTACAGAGAGCCTTATTTTTAGTTGGGTTGTTTTACCGCTGAGCGGCAATTTTTTGCACACCATGGGCTAAATGGCCAGGTCACATGGACCCCGAAGGCTCAGAGAAGGTTGGGGGAGGGGACCCACTGGAACAGCTGTTGGGAGACAGATGGTAGCCTCCCGTCAAGGCCATCAAGCGTGTTCTTTAACGTGCACAGGGTATGTCTCTCCCGCACACGGGGCCACGGCTTAACGTCCCATCCGATGGAAGGCAGCCTTTCCAAGCCCATCGGTGTCCCCTAATGACCGTGGGCAGGGCGGGGAATTTTTGCGGAGATAAATCTCAACGCTGACCCAGCTGGGACACGAACCTGGGAACTACAGATTACGAGCCTGTCGCGCTACCGACTGAGCCACCCCCGCCCCCTTATTTGTAGTAATTAAAGTTTGCTTTCCTTTCTTTTAATTTCGAGTACATCACTTTTCAGTTCTTCTGTGACATTTGTTATGTCCTTTATAACTCAGAACTAAACTCAAGACACTTTTTCATTTGGGGCGGGGGTGGCTCAGTCGGTAGCGCGCCAGGCTCGTAATCTGTAGTTCCCAGGTTCGAGTCCCAGCTGGGTCAGCGTTGAGATTTATCTCCGCAAAATTCCCCGCCCTGCCCACGGTCAGTAGGGGACACCGATGGGCTTGGAAAGGCCGCCGTCCGTCGGATGGGACGTTAAGCCGTGGCCCCGTGTGCGGGAGAACCATACCCTGTGCACGTTAAAGAACACGCTGGATGGCCTTGACGGGAGACTACCATCTGTCTCCCAACAGCTGTTCCAGTGGGTCCCCTCCCCCAACCTTCTCTGAGCCTTCGGGGTCCATGTGACCTGGCCATTTAGCCCATGGTGTGCAAAAAAGTGCCGCTCAGAGGTAAAACAACCCAACCCAACCCACTTTTTCATTTCAGTTAACTCTATCATTATCAACTTTATTTAAATTTTCAAACTCTTCTTTAATGCAGTTTCTAATGTCACTCATAGTGAAATCTCTAAGGTAGTTCTTTTTCATTTGCAGATTGCTTTTTTTTCTGTTACCATCCCTATAAGACCAATAATGCCAAACTGAGCGTCGAAAATTCAAGATTTAAAATTTTAATTCTTGTGAAACTTAGTGGAAATAGCTATGTAGCCCAGGTTGCTCTTCTGGGCTACATCGCCATTTGCACAGTGAGTTGGGTTGTTTTACCTCTGAGCGGCACTTTTTTGCACACAATGGTGCACAATTTTGCACGCTCAGAGTGTGCAAAAAAATTTTTGCACACTCTGAGCGGCACTTTTTTGCACAATTTTGCACACAATGGCCAGGTCACATGGACCCCGAAGGCTCAGAGAAGGTTAGGGGAGGGGACCCACTGGAACAACAGCTGTTGGGAGACAGATGGTAGCCTCCCGTCAAGGCCATCCAGCGTGTTCTTTAACGTGCACAGGGTATGTCTCACCCGCACACGGGGCCACGGCTTAACGTCCCATCCGACGGACGGCGGCCTTTCCAAGCCCATCGGTGTCCCCTACTGACCGTGGGCAGGGCGGGGAATTTGGCGGAGATAAATCTCAAAGCTGACCCAGCTGGGACTCGAACCTGGGAACTACAGATTACGAGCTTGGCGCGCTACCGACTGAGCCACCCCCGTCCTTGCACAGTGAGCCTCACTGCATATATAATGCAACCCAAAGGCGCAAAGCCTACCTTTGAATAGTAAACCAACATGTGCGAATAGAGAAACGACCCAGGTGTCTTTTAACATCCATAAAAAACAAAGAACCACTTTACTGCATTTTCATATGAATCATACTCACATCAGACTCGCTTGGCCTGCGATATGTTTCTGTCTGAACGTGCAAAGAATGTGATCAGGTCACATACATGTTTTCGTATTAGTATCAGGGACAGATCACGTAACGATTGAATGATTGTGTGTCCCGATAATAGTGCTGACAGTAATAAGATTAGCAGAAAGATTAAACTTGGAACAGATACAGTTTGATGCCACACAAGCTGACATTTTCAGCTAGTAGACAATACATCAAAAATCTGTTGCTTTAGAGATCTGTGAGTAGAAACAATTGAGATCTCTACCAATCCAGACAATCTACTTTACAATCTCATTAAATAAAAACTGAAAACAAATGCTACTTACAGAAAACAAGTAATCTAAAATCCCACAGAGGAAGTGTTTAAAGTAGGGTGTCTCATTCCATAGTATGCTGGTCTAAAAAAATTGATTTTCAAAGGTTGAGTTGTTTCATTTCTGAGCGGCACTCTTTTTTATCCAAAAAATATAAATGCCCAGGTCGCAAGGATTCAGAGAAGGCTGGGGGATGAGAACCTACTGGTACACCTATTAGGAAACTGTCATGTCCCTCTAATTTATTTATTTATTTTTATTGTTATTGCACATATCTGTGTTAAGTGTATTTTCGGAAGTATTCGGAATGGGAATGTGACTCGTCAGTTGTCATTGGGGCCCGAGATAGCTGTGCTCCGTGTGCTCACCAAATGAAAGCGCTTTTATTACTATGCCGTCACTAGGTCACTAGCGAGGCGGGGGTGGCTCAGTCGGTAGCGCACCAGACTCGTAATCTGTAGTTCCCAGGTTCGAGTCCCAGCTGGGTCAGCGTTGAGATTTTTCTCCGCAAAAATTCCCCGCCCTGCCCACGGTCAGTAGGGGACACCGATGGGCTTGGAAAGGCCGCCGTCCGTCGGATGGGACGTTAAGCCGTGGCCCCGTGTGCGGGAGAGCCATACCCTGTGCACGTTAAAGAACACGCTGGATGGCCTTGACGGGAGGCTACCATCTGTCTCCCAACAGTTGTTCCAGTGGGTCCCCTCCCCCAACCTTCTCTGAGCCTTCGGGGTCCATGTGACCTGGCCATTTAGCCCATGGTGTGCAAAAAAGTACCGCTCAGAGGTAAAACAACCCAACCCTAGGTCACTAGCAGGAGGTTCTGATGTGGGTGACGCGGAGAGGATCTTAAACAATTTAATTCAAGGATAATTTCAAGGACCCTAAGCGCTCAGAGAATGTTGCGCGAAGGGCTTCAACGAACTTAGTTTTTTTTTAACCTATAGGAAGGGACACTTTTCTTTGGCAGCTGTTAGGAGACATATGGTAGCTTCCCGTCAAGGCCATCCAGCGTGTTTTTAACGTGCACAGGATATGAATCTCCTGGACATGGGTCGGGCTGGTTAGGTAGTTTTTCCTCTGAGGGGTGCTTGTTTTGCACACAATGGACTAAATGGCCAGGTGACAAGGACTCCGGGGGAGGGGGTGGCTCAGTCGGTAGTGTGCCAGGCTCGTAATCTGCAGTTCCCAGGTTCGAGTCCTAGCTGGGTCAGCGTTGAGATTTATCTCCCCAAAATTCCCCGCCATGCCCACGGTCAGTAGGAAACACCGATGGGCTTGGAAAGGCCGCCGTCCGTCGGATGGGACGTTAAGCCGTGGCCCCGTGTGCGGGAGAGACATACCCTTTGCACGTTAAAAGAACACGCTGGATGGCCTTGACGGGAGGCTACCATCTATCTACCAACAGCTGTTCCAGTGGGTTCCCTCCCCCAACCTTCTCTGAGCCTTCGGGGTCCATGTGACCTGGCCATTTAGCCCATGGTGTGCAAAAAAGTGCCGCTCAGAGGTAAAACAACCCAACCCTAGGTCACTAGCAGGAGGTTCTGATGTGGGTGACGCGGAGAGGATCTTAAACAATTTAAGGTAGATGTAGTGAGGGCTACAAACAAAAAAGGGGGCGCAGCTGTTTCTCAAAAAACCCTTAAGAGTTTGTTAAGGAGAAGGTTCGGTTCTATGTGAACCCTCTCCTTAACAAGCTCTTAAGGGTTCGGCTCTATGTGAACCCTCTCCTTAACAAGCTCTTAAGGGTTCGGCTCTATGTGAACCAGGGTTCCGTTCTGTGCGAGCCAAGGTACGGTTCTGTGTGAACCAGGTAGTAGGCCAGAATTAATTATCTTCTCGCCGAGTTTTGAGGTTGGTGAAGAGATTTCTGTAGAGTACAGATTTCCACCTCATCATATGAATGCTTGCAGTAACAAAGCAACATTCGGATTAATTTGAGATGATTGAAGGAAATCCGAAAGAACATCTAGGAAGCCACATAATTCTGATCGTCAACGCAGCTAAGGCCAACGAAATCGAGGGTCTACTACTCTTGTGCATTGTTTGTTTGTCATTTTTCTACACGACATTTAGCAAGTCTGAAGCATATCTCACACGGGAATAAAAACCTGCGAACCTGTGGATTCACCTAGGTAATGGTGAATATTAATTAAGTGGACTAATTGATCTTCCCTTACGAAGCGAGAGGCAGATAAAAGAATCTTTACATCCCTTCTCCACTGTGGCGCACGACATTTCGCGCAGTCGCGGCAGATGTCAATTCTTTTATCGTCACTGTCTCTGTACAGTCGCTCAAAAAACTATCCGAACACTATGGTTGATTACAGAATTCAGAAAAAATATCTGGCAACGATTTTTTTTTTAGAAATTAGTGATCTGGCAACTTCGTGTCACGTGACACACCATGGGCTAAATGGCCAGGTCACATGGACCCCGAAGGCTCAGAGAAGGTTGGGGGAGGGGACCCACTGGAACAGCTGTTGGGAGACAGAAGGTAGCCTCCCGTCAAGGCCATCCAGTGTGTTCTTTAACGTGCACAGGGTATGGCTCTCCCACGGCTTAATGTCCCATCCGACGGACGGCGGCCTTTCCAAGCCCATCGGTGTCCCCTACTGACCGTGGGCAGGGCGGGGAATTTTGCGGAGATAAGTCTCTACGCTGACCCAACTGGGACTCGAACCTGGGAACTACAGATTACGAGCCTGGCGCGCTACCGACTGAGCCACCCCCGCCCCATGTGAAACACGAGTAGCCCTGCAAAACAGTGGAGGTACAAACCTCCGTGGAGACAGGAGTGAAGCAGCAGTGTGAATTTCATGACATGAAACGGAGCGTAAATCGCAGGTTGTCTAGTTAGTTAGTCTATAGCAGTGTCTCGCAAACTTTTTTACTCTGCGGCACACTGAATCTAATTTTTTTCCGCGGCATACTGAATCTAATTTTTTTCCGCGGCATACTGAATCTAATTTTTTTTCCGCGGCACACCTAAAAAAGAATTAAAGCAAACTCTATATAATCGTCATAATATTTACGCTTTGTTGAAGTCATCAGCCTGGTTTTACTTGAAAATTTGCTCTCGTTCTTTAATTCATAACTCGGTGTTTGTTTCAAATATTTGTCCATTCTATGGCTTGAAATAATCAAAAATTAATACCAAAATTTGGAAAAAGCTTGATAAATACTTACAAGATCCCAGTTGATAAAATCTGAAAGATTTTTATTAAAGCTAGGAATATATTATAAAACTAGGAATAGTAATGGAATATGTACTGAAATGATATAAGATTGTTCTCAGCTGCACGTAGTTAATAGAGAGCACAGAGATTGAAACTGAATATTTATTGGACACAGCCTGTGGTGCTAGATTTTGCAGCTGTGTAACCAATTGTCTGAAATACTTTGAATGGATAAAAAAAAACGATGAAGCATGGGAAATAAGAGGAACAATTACTCTTAGAATGCTTCCACATTATCGGATAGTTATTTATATTGGCCAAGAGTCAGGAAAGGCCATAAATATTAATTATAGAAAGTAACCTACTGTTATCCCTCAGATTAATGTGAGAACAAGATGTGCTCAAACTGTAAGGAGTTACCAATGAAGGTAAAAGTGATATGTCAGACACTCTCCTTGAAAAATGCATTATCATTGTAGGGTCATGTACGAATAAGAAGTACGTACAAGAGTAAGAGCAGTGTGTCAATTATGAAATAGTAAGAAGGGTGCAGTTTAGAGAATTTTTGTTAGTGACAATAGTCCTTTTGCTAACCAACTGTATAGTACCTTGGTTAATATTGTCAATACCTGAATTTGATTAGATAGGCCTGCAGAGTGTGGCGTACAAATTGTTGAATGCCGAGGTGGCATCGTATACATTGTATATAAATGAAATCTACTAAATTAAGGACTGTTGAAAATGGAGGAAGCAAATCAGTGTAAGGAGTGATGCTTTAAGTGGTTATGTAAACTCCGCGTTGGTAACCAAAGGTCTTGTAAATTAAACAATCGTCGGTTAACATGGAAATATGTTGGAATCAGTCATTCTCACTTGGCAGATTCTGCATAATGAACTATGTTCTCTTGATTGCCAAACTTTCTGAAATATGGTTGGAAGGAATTTTTATAACATATGTAAAGAAAATGCCATATCAGAACTGGTGCATAAGAGGTTTAATTTTGTAGGATGAAATAGACTATTGCATCATAAAATAAGCCCTAGGGGTACGATGAATGTTATTTTGATAATAAACACTCTGTGAAAGAGTTAAGCAAAGTTGAATTTTAAAATTATGTGAAACTTTGTTGATTTTATATAGATATTGGATACTTACACCTTGTCTCACTTTTCTTCCATGTAACGGAGTGACGCCCTCAGAAGAAATAATTACAGAGCCACAGTGAACAGAAAGAGACTTCAGGACATTGCACCTTGTGAAAACAAAAGGATGTATGCTAAAAGGTTGTGCTCTTTCAACAAAATATGATCTGTGAAAAGTCATAAGACTCTTTCTTAGGCACGAACTACAATCCTTCAGGGAGTCAAAGACTCGGTGCTCTATACACCCCACTACAGGCATTATTCTCCCACCTCAGTTGGGAAAAAAGACCGCTCGGGAGAGAGTCTGGAAGAAATGGACAATTTAGCATTGGCAGAACCGGCCTGCTCTGAAAGACGGAAGGAGCTTCCGTGGACGCTTATCATTATCCAGTTCCAGCGACTTTCCCGTGAATGATAGGACTGTTTTTTTTTTAAGAAAGCTAATTTTCATTAGGATAGCAATTACAGTATATTTTCATGTCATTTTGTATATATTTAGTCTGTAAGTACATAGTTAAGAAAGGATATGTGGACCTCATTTATGTGAAAGTCAAAGGAGGGAGAGTTTTTTTTTTTTTTTTTCATAAGGGTGAAGGTGTATTATGCGCTGATTATACATCAGGCATAACGATATTTTTTTTGAAATTAATTTCTCACTTGATTGAGTTTTTTTTTAAAACACAGAGGGAATACACGAACAGACTAACAGGGTGGACACGTTAGGAGGGGGCGGGATTCGCAGCTGCCCCAACGGGCCACACACAGAGAACACCCAGCGCCCAGATGACACGACACAGAGCCCATGGGTGGGTGACAGGCGGAATCACCATTCATTCTCTTGCAGTGTGAGGTCCGTCCAGAATGGTCTGGAGGTGCTAAAGACTACTGACAGTTTTAATGTGATCTCACACGGGAAGCTATATTCGGGAAATCGTCCCCCACATCAAATACAGATGTAGGACTGGACAACATCGTCCAGTTGTTTACAGTAACGAACGAGGTATTCTGTTTCCCAGGCGGCGATGTCAACCTCAAGCACAGCGACAGACCCCCGGGGGGAATTTATTACTCGTAAGTTCCTCTACAGATGCTACATATGGTGAACATACCATTTTCGGGAAAAACAATGGGAACGGAACGTGGGGTAGAGTAGCGAGGCAGGGAGGGTTTCAGTTGGACTGAGATTTTGAACAGAGTAGACAGTACTGAGATTTTAGAGAGAGCAGTTGGACAGGATGGCGAGAGCTCTGGGCGGGCCAGATTCAGTATCGGCATATCGGAATCATTGAAAATGAGTGCAGGACTTTGAATCAAAAGCAGTGTGATTTGATGCGTTAATGCAAGAACATCCCTATGAATGAGTGGTTCCCTAAAATTAGAAGCAGAGAGACTGGAATTTACTTCCGAAGTGCCTAACCAGTGAAGGGCACTCTCCCCCTTTCATCATAACCACGATGATGCAGCCGACCGCCTCCCTTCCCCGAAGCCAAATTACCCACCAGCGCCAAATTAACCAACCAGTCATGGGCTAAATGACGTATTAAGGAAATGGTCCCCACCTGAAGCTAGAGTGACGACGACCTGGCCGTAATCCGATGCAGCTGACGGACGAACTGAGCACTTAGAACGGTACGCTTACCCTTCCTTTAACTTATAAGTTGCTATCCTTAATTTTAGATTTAATTGTAAAGGGGTTCCACAGTTCCATAGTCCATTTAATTCTTTAAGTTCTTTCTTTTTTTAAGTCCACGATAAATGATTGATTATTAGAAAGATTAATTGTTCTGCCTGTGCTTTTAAATATTTTGTCTCAATAAATATTATTATTGTTTTATGTTTCCATAAACCTGAGTTGCGCTCATCATTGGATTTCCTATTAATAAAAACTTCTTCCCCTAAGGAGACGGCCTGGGATTTTTGTGGCCCGCATTGTCTAATTAAGTGAATAATCCGTAATTGGGAAATGTGGGAAACACAACGCCACAGATTTAAATTTGCATATTTCTACACAAAAAAATTGAATAGTGCTTGCAACCGCGAGGTGCGCACGACAATATCTCTAGGCAGAAATGAAAATATCAATTGAAAAGTTATAAAACAAATTCGAAAGCGATTTGAAAACAATACTATTATGCAACGTCTTCCATAAAAAATTTTCTCTTCAAAATCGAAAATTTGCAGATGCATACTATATCTGTAAGTTTCAATCTTCGTTACTTGACAATTTGTTATTTGCATACCATGTATTAAAATAGAACTGCAATCTTTCTTTTTAACTTCATCATTGTTTTTTTTTTGGTATTATACACATATGAAATACGCATTAACAGATAACAAACACAAAGCATTAGCCAAAGTACAGTCATAAGAAAGGAATGAAATTAAAAACCTATCAATCGGGTTAGGATTTTGGATTGCATCCTTCCCTATTTACATTATTTCTTATGAGAAATTCATATCCGTCTTCCACGATTTCACCTTACGCGAAGGACGGGGTTGGCTCAGTCGGTAGCGCGCCAGGCTCGTAATCAGTAGTTCCCAGGTTCGAGTCACCCGAGCCAGCGTTGAGACTAATTTCTATTAAACCCCCACCTTGTCGACGGTCAGTAGGCGATAGCGATGTGCTTGGAAGGGCCGTCGTCCATTGGATAGGAGGTTAAGCCGTGGTCCGTGTGCAGAAGAGAGCCATATCCTGTGCACGTTAAACACACTGGATGGTCTTGACGGAAGACTACTATTCCAACAGCTGTTCCAGTGGTTCCCCTCCCCCAACATTCTCTGATCTCTCGGAGTCCTTGTTTGTTTGGGTTGTTCTGAGTTGTCAGGTTGGGTACCTCTGAGCGGCACTTTTTTGCACACCATGGGCTAAATGGCCAGGTCACATGGAGCCCGAAGGCTCAGAGAAGGTTGGGGGAGGAGACCCACTGGAACAGCTGTTGGTAGATAGATGGTAGTCTCCCGTCAAGGCCATCCAGCGTGTTCTTTTAACGTGCAAAGGGTATGGCTCTCCCGCACACGGGGCCACGGCTTAACGTCCCATCCGACGGACGGCGGCCTTTCCAAGCCCATCGGTGTTTCCTACTGACCGTGGGCAGGGCGGGGAGTTTTGGGGAGATAAATCTCAACGCTGACCCAGCTAGGACTCGAACCTGGGAACTGCAGATTACGAGCCTGGCGCACTACCGACTGAGCCACCCCCTCCCCCGGAGTCCTTGTCACCTGGCCATTTAGTCCATTGTGTGCAAAACAAGCACCCCTCAGAGGAAAAACTACCTAACCAGCCCGACCCATGTCCAGGAGATTCATATCCTGTGCACGTTAAAATCACGCTGGATGGCCTTGACGGGAAGCTACCATATGTCTCCTAACAGCTGCCAAAGAAAAGTGTCCCTTCCTATAGGTTAAAAAAAAACTAAGTTCGTTGAAGCCCTTCGCGCAACATTCTCTGAGCGCTTGGGGTCCTTGAAACCTAGCCATTTAGTCCACTGTGCGAAAAAAGTGCCATTCAGAGGTAAAACAACCCAATCCACCTTACGCTAATGTTTTGAAGAACACATCTTTTTAGTCGGAAAATTGGGTGTATTCCGCTATTCTTAGTTGATTTGAATATCATATTTGGAGCAAATAGCAAAACAGAGACGCTAAATGCCTGATGTAAAGTACGTACAATAGTATAATGCTGATTCTGATTTAAAAAGCGGGAACCGACTAACCATTCATTGCCATTGGTTCTCAGGAGTGGAATCACATCTAATGAGATGACGTTTCATCATGAGAAGGAAAAATCGCAGGCTGTGGAAATTGTGATTTTCATCGGTTGACCTAGTTTTCTCACGATAGAAATATTTCGAAGACAAGAAAGAATGATTCTTCCACATTTTGTATCCAGGGATACCGAAATGCTCTTCCAATTCTCTCTTCTCTCTAGTGCTAACAAAAATGCTTTTAACTTAAGATTCTCGTTTCTTGCATTAAAAGAAACTGGAATTCTTAACAAAAGTGAAATCTCAATAAATAAATATGTACTTGATGAATAAATGAATTTTAGATCAGTGATTTCTTTTCGCAATAGGCTAAATGCTTTTTTAGAATATGTCAAAACACTTTTTATCATCACTATCATTTGACAACTTTTCTTACACTGAGCATTTCTATGATTAATAACTCTTTGCTGCCCTGAATATTTCTCTGACAGATAACTCTTTGTTACAACGAATGATACATGCTATACGAACATTATTTAACTGACGCATGATACGCGATCATTACCCTAATTGATGCATGGGAAACTATCATTATCCTAATTGATACACGATACATGAACATATCTAACTGATGCATGGTACACGATCATTATTCTAATTGATGTACGTTACGATATCATTACCCTAATTGATGCACGGTACACGAACATTATCTAACTGATGCATGGGATATTATCATTATACTAATTGATACATGGTACACGAACATTATCTAACTGATGCATGGTACACGATCATTACCCTAATTGATGCATGGTACACGAACATTATCTAACTGATGCATGGGATATTATCATTATACTAATTGATACATGGTACACGAACATTATCTAACTGATGCATGGTACACGATCATTACCCTAATTGATGCATGGTACACGAACATTATCTAACTGATGCATGGGATATTATCATTATACTAATTGATACATGGTACATGAACATTATCTAACTGATGCATGGTACACGATCATTACCCTAATTGATGCATGGTACACGAACATTATCTAACTGATGCATGGGATATTATCATTATACTAATTGATACATGGTACACGAACATTATCTAACTGATGCATGGGATATTATCATTATACTAATTGATACATGGTACACGAACATTATCTAACTGATGCATGGTACACGATCATTACCCTAATTGATGTATGGTACACGAACATTATCGAACTGATGCATGATGGTACATGATCATTATCCTAATTGATACACGATACACAAACATTACTTTACTGATACACGGATATTATGCTCATTGATACATGGTACATGATCATTACTAGGGTTGAAGAATAATCGAAAATTTATATGCCGGTTTTTAATCGATCTGTTTTTAAAAAACCGGCTTTAACTGATTTTGACCGAAAAGTATAGTAATTTTTAAAAGCCAGAATAAAAGGTACTGATTTTAACTCTTAACAAGCATAGTTTATTGTCTATTTTTTGGTCAAAAAAATGACAAAAAGGCAATGTCATATGTATGCATATGAAAAAAATGAGAACTTTGACAATTGACATATTTTATTTTAGGCAAAATAATATATCATTCAGAAAATTTAGAATTGAAAAAAAAATAATTACAAATCTATACTTAGAAAATAAAAATTAAACTTCTTGTAAAAAAATTATAAAGAATAAAATTAAAATTTATCTCTATTATGAAAAAAACATTGAAATAAAATTAAACTTCTAAACTTAAACTACATAAATCCCCAGGGGTAGATGAAATTGCTACGGAAATACTTAGAGCTGGGAATATTTCTATTACCACTTGGATGACTGAAATTTTGAATACCTTTTATGATAAAGGCACTGTAGATAAGGATTTTACCAGAGCTATTATTATTCCTATTTTCAAAAATTATGATCGCAGTTCTTGTGATAACTATAGGGGTATCAGCCTACTCTCTGTTCCAGCTAAAGTTCTTTACATGATTATGCTTAATAGAATTAAGAATCTGGTTGACAGGCAATTGCGTGATGAGCAATGTGGATTCAGAAGTGGTAGGGGATGTGTGGATCAGATATTTTCACTTAGGCAGATTCTTGAGAAATGTTTAGAGTTTCAGAAACCTTTGGTTGCTAGCTTTGTTGATTTCAAAAAGGCTTTCGACTCTGTTGATTGTCATAATTTGTGGTTGATTGTGAGATCATATGGTATACCAGACAAGTTAGTTAACATAATGAAAGCTCTCTATAATAACACTGAGTCGTGTGTGAGAGTTGGTAAGGCTTGTAGCAATTGGTTTAGCATTACTTCTGGTGTTCGACAAGGGTGCATTTTGTCTCCTTTTCTCTTTAGCTTGGTTATTGATTATGTTATGCGAAATTCACTTCAAGGGAAAGATTTTGGCCTTAAATGGACTGGAAATACGAAAATCTCTGATTTAGATTATGCTGATGATTTAGCCCTTTTGGCAAATGATGTCGATGAGATGAACTCTTTCATTAGAGCTGTTGATGAAACTGGTAGTAGAGTAGGTTTGGTAATAAACAGAGAGAAAACTAAAGTGATGGAAATTGGTCAGGCAGGTTGTGATTCAATTAATCTGAATGGTTGCAGTCTTCAGCAGGTGTCGTAATTTAATTACCTTGGGAACTATGTAACAGATACTGGTTATGTGAGGCATGAGATTAACAGACAAATAGGGATTTCTGCCGGGACTTTTAAGAATCTATGGAGAGTGTGGAGAAATAGGCGTATACATCTAAAGACTAAAATTAGACTGTATAATAGTTTGGTTCTTTCTAGGGTTAGTTATGGCAGTGAAACTTGGACACTTTGTAAACAAGATAACAGGAAACTTGATGCTTTTGATTCAAGATGCTTACGTAGTATCTTGGGTATTAGGTGGTTTAACTTTTAAAATAATGATGAGGTTAGGCAAAGGAGTCGACAATCTCCTTTGAGCACCATATTATGTAGAGAGAGAGACTCCGTTGGTTTGGCCATGTCGCCCGTTATATTGGCCGTATATGCCCGTATATGGCCAATTATAGATTGGCGAATAGTGTGCCTAAAGGCCTCAGAAAGAGGGGGGAGTCCTGGGATGCGGTGGGCAGACAATGTCAAACAGGACCTTGTTAGAATTGGTGTGCAGTGGCCGGATTCAGCAGATGTAGCTCAGGACAGATGTGCTTGGAGAAGTAAATTGCACGATCTGGTTGGACCTCCGTAGCACGGCTGCTTGAGGATGATGATGATGATTTAAAATATAAAACTATTACTGTTGCAAACTATTTTATAAAATGATGACTTGTTCACGTAGCCCTTCATTCTCTCACTCTCTCTCTATATATATACAGTACATAAAATTTGAACGGAAAAAGTTTCATGTATGCGTTCGTTCATTATTTGAATGACCTTGAAATGTGTTCATTTTTCATTTTTTTTCCTTTCTCCTTCTCTCACTTTCTATAAAAACATTTATTAAAAAATTCAACATTACTGTAGTCAAATAAAAAAAAACAATGAAAAAAACCGTTCTTTTCTTTTCGATTTTTGGGGAAATTTTAAAAATCGGGTTTCAACCGGTTTTTAAAATTAGGGTGTATCAATTAGGGTAGTGATTAGTGTCGAAACCCGGTTTTTAAAAACCAGGTTTCGACACTAATCATTACCTAAATTGATACACAGTACACGAACATTACCTTCACTGATATATGGATATTATGCTCATTGATACATGGTACATGATCATTACCTTAATTGATACACGGTACACGAACATTACCTTCACTGATACACGAATATTATGGTCATTAATACATAGTACATGATCATTACCTTAATTGATACACGGTACACGAACATTACCTTCACTGATATATGGATATTATGCTCATTGATACATGGTACATGATCATTACCCTAATTGATACACGGTACACGAACATTACCTTCACTGATACACGAATATTATGGTCATTGATACATGGTACATGATCATTACCTTAATTGATACACGGTACACGAACATTACCTTCACTGATATATGGATATTATGCTCATTGATACATGGTACATGATCATTACCCTAATTGATACACGGTACACGAACATTACCTTCACTGATACACGAATATTATGGTCATTGATACATGGTACATGATCATTACCTTAATTGATACACGGTACACGAACATTACCTTCACTGATACACGAATATTATGGTCATTGATACATGGTACATGATCATTACCTTAATTGATACACGGTACACGAACATTACCTTCACTGATATATGGATATTATGCTCATTGATACATGGTACATGATCATTACCCTAATTGATACACGGTACACGAACATTACCTTCACTGATACACGAATATTATGGTCATTGATACATGGTACATGATCATTACCTTAATTGATACACGGTACACGAACATTACCTTCACTGATATATGGATATTATGCTCATTGATACATGGTACATGATCATTACCCTAATTGATACACGGTACACGAACATTACCTTCACTGATACACGAATATTATGGTCATTGATACATGGTACATGATCATTACCTTAATTGATACACGGTACACGAACATTACCTTCACTGATACACGGATATTATGGTCATTGATACATGGTTGCTGTTGACGAAAGTGGTAATGGAGTAGACTTGGTGATAAACAGAGAAAATAAAGCGATGAAAATTAGTCAAGCATGTTGTGCTTTAGTTGTTTTGAATGATTCCATCCCTGAGCATGTGTCTTAATTTAATTAACTTATTAGGTGTCTTACAGATACAAGTAAGTTGCGTCACGACATAAACGGAAGAATAGGAATTGCTGCTGGGGCTTTTAAGAATCTATGGAGAGTGAGGAGAAATAGGCTTATGACCTAAAGACCAAAATTAGGCTGTATAAGTAGTTTGGTTCTTTCTAGGGTTATGTGGGGGGGGGGGAGTTTCCTCGCATTTACAACACGAGGAAACTTCTCCACCCCCCCTAACACTAGAAAGAACCAACTAACCTCTTTTTTTAACAAAACCAAACTTTTTTGTTTTTAGTGAAACCTGTACTCTTTGTAAACAAGATAACAAGAAATTTGATGCCTTTGATTCCAGATGCTTATCCAGTATCTTGGGCATTAGGTGGTTCAACTTTGTAACTAATGATAAGGTTAGGCAAAGGAGTTGGCAACCTCCTTTAAGCAGCATATTTTACATAGAGACTCCGTTGGTTTGGCCATGTTGCCCGTATGGATAATTATAGGTTAACAAATAGGGTTATGAACAGTGTGCCTAAAGGCCTTAGAAAGAGGGGGAGACCTAGAATGGGGTGGACAGACAATGCCAAACAGGGCCTGGTTAGAATTGCCCTAGAGTGGCCGAATGCAACATCTGTAGCTCAGAACAGACAAGTTTGAAGAACTAAAATACACAGTCTGGCTGTGTCTCAGGGGCCCTTTGTTGCTTGAATGTTGAGTTTTTTACCACCGAGCATCACTTTTTTGCACACAATGGGATAAATAACTAGGTCACAAAGACCTCAGAGCCTCAGAGAAAGTTGGAGGAAGGCGGTTCACTGAAAAGCTATTATGCGACAGATGGCAGCTTCCCATCAGAACCATCTAGCATGTTCTTTAACGTGCATAAGCTATGACGTTTTGCTCACGGAACCATTGCTTAACGTCCTATCCGACGGACGGCTATCATTTAAAGATCGTCGGTGGTTCCTTGCGGAGTATGATGCATGCATTTATGTATTATAAATAACGAAACACATTAGATCAATGATTTCGAAACTTTTATAAGGGTGCCTGCTCAGCTTAGCAAAGATTTATCTCGTCCCACTGCGGTATCATCACTCTCCCCCCCCCCTCCTTCAAATATATGTACAATGACAAGAATGTCAATTGCTGTGACATGTCCAGACTGACGAAATGCTTGTGACAATGCTGCCAACTATCAATCGTCATCATTTCGGATATAAAAATCCTTCTCATTTTGAAAAACTTTCTAAATAAGAAATCACTCTCAGAAACGATTCAGTCATAATAAAGGAATAAAACGTTTAATGCTATAAACTCCATATTAGTAACCGAAATAGGATATCCCTAGAATCCTGCACACATTCAGTGGGATTGTTTTACTTCTGAGCGGCACTTTCTTTTTTTGTTTTGACAAAATGGGCACGTCACAAAGACCCCAAGAGATCATAGAAGGTTGGGGATGATCCACTGAAGAGCAGTTAGGAGACAGATTGATGCTTCTCGTCAAAGCCATCTAGCATGTTCTCTAAGGTGCAAAGGTTCCCTGCACACGGGGCCATGGATTAACATCCCATTCGGAAGACTTTCCAAGTCCATCAGTGTCACCTTTCTGACAGAGAGTAGGATGGGGGTCTAGAGGAGAAAACTCTGAACGGTTGCCCAGGTGGGGCTCGAGTCTGGTGCGCTACAGACTGAATGAATCCCAGCTCCCTCGTGTACAGATTTTCGCATCCTAAAACTGTAATCCGCATCAAACCAGCAGGTAAAAAAATGATATTAACATTGATAGCGGATAAATTTGCAGATATGATGAGTTCTTTAGAACATGGGCCTTACGTTTATAGCATTATTTATGGTTGACACGACTGATAAGAAAAACTGATTTAGATAATGGCAAAAAAAGGATTTGAAAATTCAATACGATATTTATTTAAAAGAAAAAAATTCATTTGGATAAAGACGCAAACTTAGGGGAAAAAACTTATATGAACGAAACGAAATGTAAGCTAAAAAAATTATTCGATTGCTACCTAGAGAACTGGAATTAAATCTTAAAATTTCAGTCTTAGAGTAATTATCAAATCTACAACTTGAGCTAAGGCGGAGGGTTGGGTTATTTTACCTCTGAGCGGCACTTTTTTGCACACCATGGGCTAAATGGCCAGGTCACATGGACCCCTACGGGGTCCATGTGACCTGGCCATTTAGCCCATAATGTGCAAAAGCTCAGCTCAAAAGGCACAGCTCAGAGATGGTTGGGGAAAGGGACCCACTGGAACAGCTGTTGGGAGACAGATGGTAGCCTCCCGTCAAGGCCATCCAGCGTGTTCTTTAACGTGCACAGGGTATGGTTTTTCCGCACACGGGACCACGGCTTAACGTCCCATCCGACGGGCAGCGGCCTTTCCAAGCCCATTGGTGTCCCCTACTGACCGTGGGCAGGGAATTTTGCGGAGATAAATCTCAACGCTGACCCAGCTGGGACTCGAACCTGAGAACTACAGATTACGAGCCTGGCGCGCTACCGACTGAGCCACCCCCGCCCCTAAGGCGAAGGGAATTCACCCTTCGTTAAGAAAGGCTATGATATTTGGGCTATGAAGCTTTACTTTGTGATTCTAAGGGTCGGGCACTCATGCGCTATTTACACCGACTAAAACCAAAGTTTTATATCCACATTGCAAGTAACATATTTTCGGTTATTCAGGTGGCTCATTATGCCGTCCCATGGCGGAGTGGTTAGCACGCTTGGCTACTGATTTAAGGGACCTGGGTTCGAGCCCCGGGTAAGGCATGGATGTATGTGTTGTTTTTCTGCTGAGGTCCTGCCATCCTCTCAGACCTACTCTGGCATATAAACTGACAGGCTCCTGTCAGACCTCTGTGGCAAGCAGCTGCTTGAGGGGGTATTTATTTATTTTATTTTAGGTGGCTCATTGGGTGGATTTCTTCACACTTGCCTTTTTACTACAAATGAATATCACAGTAGTGAGCTTCATTCCTTTCAATCTTGGAGATTATGAAGTTTACAGAATGAAATGTAGAGGAGAGACACTGGGTAATAAAAGAGAATGTTTTCCCATAATACTGGATAACTTCATTTAAATGCGCCAAATTACATTTGAAGTATACTTTTTTTATGTAATATTTCATAAACATGTTTTTCTAAAATATTGGCTTACTTTTCTCAGTCAATTATTAATAAATCATTGCAATGATTTATTTTACTTATAAACATACATCGAACCTCAGACATTTGCGAATTCTTGATGGTTATTAAATAGCCAATATACCCGGATGCTGATAAAGACGGGCGGGGGGTGGCTCAGTCGGTAGCGCGCCAGGCTCGTAATTTGTGAGTTTCCAGGTTCGAGTACCAGCTGGGTCAGCGTTGAGATTTATCTCAGCAAAACTACCTGCCCACGGTCAGTAGGGGACACCTATGGGCTTGGAAAGGCCGCCGTCCGTCGGATGGGACATTAAGCCGTGGCCCCGTGTGCGGGAGACATACTCTGTGCACGTTAAAGAACACGCTGGATGGTTTTGACGGGAGGCTACCATCTGTCTCCCAGCAGCTGTTCCAGTGGGTCCCCTCTCCAACCTTCTCTGAGCCTTCGGGGTTCTTGTGACCTGGACATTTAGCCCATGGTGTGCAAAAAAATGCCGCTCAGAGGTAAAACAACCCAACTGATAAAGATGTCCGAACCTCTTACAATCGATACTTTTATCCGATGACTCTGTTTTATCTGCTTTTTATGTTTTCCTGAATATTTTAATTGTCTTTGATTTTTATCTTCTGGCATTATTTTTACATGGGTTATATACACCCATTGTTATTTTTACACATTTGTTCTTGTTGTATGTTTTTCGTGCTTTACATAGATGTTTTCTGTCGTTTGATGTTTTAGTGTTTACATTTATTGTCTTAATTCTTGTCTTTTATGGGGCGGGGGTGGCTCAGTCGGTAGTGCGCCAGGCTCGTAATCTGTAGTTCCCAGGTTCGAGTCCCAGCTGGGTCAGCGTTGAGATTTATCTCCGCAAAATTCCCCGCCCTGCCCACGGTCAGTAGGGGACACCGATGGGCTTGGAAAGGCCGCCGTCCGTCGGGTGGGACGTTAAGCCTTGGCCCCGTGTGCGGGAAAGCCACACCCTGTGCACGTTAAAGAACACGCTGGATGGCCTTGACGGGAGGCTACCATCTGTCTCCCAACAGCTGTTCCAGTGGGTCCCCTCCCCCAACCTTCTCTGAGCCTTCGGGGTCCATGTGACCTGGCCATTTAGCCCACGGTGTGCAAAAAAGTGGCGCTCAGAGGTAAAACAACCCAACCCTTGTCTTTTACTTTTATCATTGGTTGTGAGTTTGCTTGACTTTTTTTTACCTTTTTTACCCTTTACATCACGTGTGGCACATCATGGCGTTAGTTGCCTTTGCGCCATAAAACCACAAACAAACAATCAACTGATAAAGACCTTGCAAATAAAAAGTTTCCCATCAGCGCAGAGCTCTATTTACCACGATTGACTATATAGCACAGGTTTTAATCGAAGAACTGTCGCGTGGCGAGTGGTTCGTACAGTCGTTCAAAAAATATTGAAAATTCAATAGTGATATTTTTAGAAATTAGTGATCTGGCAACCTTCGTGTCACGTGACACAAAAATTGCCAGATCACTAATTTCTAAAAAATCGTTGCCAGATATTTTTTCTGATTTCTGTTAGCGATCATAATGTTCGTATATTTTTTTGAGCGACTGTACTTGAATACTGATCAGACCCGCCATCCCCACAGACCTTCTGCTGTGACGTATTAAACTGTCAGACCTCTGCAGCAAGTAACTGCTTAAAGGGGTATTTATTTTTTTTAATATTTAATCCAAGACGTGAATGTTAAAACAACTTCCTCACTTCTCTGTAGAGAAATGTATGATAAGCTTCGGTCAGTCTTCTCTGGCAAAGAGTTGCTGAGTGAACCGATTTTTTTAAAAAGAAATGAGATATTGTTCCCACTTTGCTATTCGTACACATCGAACGTTCTTGTTTTTGGAGATAAATGTAAAACTTTTTAGTGATCGATAGGTAACGAATAAAAGATTGCTCTTCGTATTTTCTAAATCATCCATTAATTTGAATTTTTACTGTTACGGAGCAACAAAGTTGGAAAACAATAAAACTTTAACCTAATCCTTCAAATTATTTATGTAAGCGTTTTTTAATGCTTAGGTATTAGAATATAAAGATCAGAGCGTTTATCTTCAAAGTAGCGGTTACATTTTTCCCCCGTAAGAAGAGAGGAATCTTTTTCTCGAAACGATCATTGAATTGATTCATCAGAAAAGAACAGGCTTTCTCTTATTCCAAATGCAAAAACTAATGTAAAAATAATTTAACCTCTAGTTCTCGAGGTTTCAAGTTCTTTCAGTTTCTGATTCTCGAGATAAGTAGGAGCTGGTGTTGATTCAGTCGTTCGCACCTGGCTCGTAATCTGCAATTCCCAGTTTTGTTATTAACCCCCACCCTGCCCTCGGTCAGAAAGGGAACACCGATGGACTTGAAATGTCCATCGGATGGAATGTTTGCCGTGTGCAGAAGACTCATACCCTGTGGACGTTAAAGAACACGCTGGATGGCCTTGGCTTCGTCCGTCTCCGAACCGTTGTCTAGTGGGTGCCCTTCCCCTAACCTTCTCTGATCCCTCGGGGTCCTTGTGACCTAGAAATTTAGCCCATTGTGTGCAAAATAAAGTACCGCTCAGCGGAAAAACAACCCAACTCAAGAAGAATACAGTAAATTTTCATGACGTTTTAAACGACGCTGTCATAAAAATTTCGATATATCTACTTTAAAGTTATTTGTCTCTATTGGTTTTGTAAACAAAGACTAACCCTCTCTTGAAGCAACAATTTGTCACATAAAAACTGCGAAAAATATCTCTTACTGACTTATTTAACGCACTAGAAGCCCACAAACGTACCTCGAGCTTTTTAAATGCAGCGAGAAATATTCTCGTTGTCCGATCCGATTCCTCTTCAATAAGAAAAGCATAATATTCGGATATGTTTATAAACTCGCATCCGTTTCTGAATTGCTAAGCGAATAAATCCTTTTTGAAAGAAAAGCAGCTCTTTGCGATAAAAGCACGCCTACGTAATGATTGTGCGCAAGAAAATGTCTTACAAATAGGATTTCGAATCGCTGCGGGAGACGCGAGTGCTCCAAGCCCACTAGATTTTGACACACTTAGATCAATTGGTCGTGCATTTTTGAAACTTTCGTTTTTGGGGTTTCTCTCCAAAGTTATTCCAATCACTTTCTTTTCACTCTGCGAAATCCCGCAAAAGGAGAAAATGAAAATTCTGACAGCTCTCGAAGAGAAAGTGACAAGGTCCCATGTTGTGTTTTGGTTCCGCTGTAAGTGACAGAAGCGTTAATTCTGTTCCTCGTTGAAACGTTGTCGACAGACTCTTCATTCTGTAAGTGTTATTAAATTTGTTCAGTTCCCAGAGAGAGAGAGTAATGAAAATTCAAAGATTGTAGACTTCTTTTTTTTACGCTTAGAGTGTAAAACAAAAAGCATACTATGTATTTTTCGTTGCATAGTCAGTCTCAGTAACGCGTTTTTTTTTTTTTCGTATATTTCTACTGCTTGCCTTTATTATTTGTTGTTTTGTTTGTGTTTGTCAAAACGGTTGTTCCCCATTATCTTCCTAACATGTTGACCGATCGGAACGAGATACGTAATACATGAAAAGGAACATCGAACTGTCAGGGGGCGGGGTGACTCAGTCGGTAGCGCGCCAGGCTCGTAATCTGCAGTTCTCAGATTCGAGTCTCAGCTGGGTCAACGTTTAGATTTATCTCCGCAAAACTCCCCGCCCTGCCCACGGTCAGTAGAGGACACCGATATGCTTGGAAAGGCCGCCGTTCGTCGGATGGGACGTTAAGTCGTGGCCCCGTGTGCGGGAGAGCCATACCCTGTGCACGTTAAAGAACACGCTGGATGGCCCTGACGGGAGGCTACCATCTGTCTCCCAACAGCTGTTCCAGTGGGTCCCCTCCCCCAACCTTCTCTGAGTCTTCGGGGTTCACGTGACCTGGCCATTTAGCCCATGGTGTGCAAAAAAGTGTCGCTCAGAAGTAAAACAACTCAACCCGAAACCTTGGCTTCCATCCGTCTCCGAACCGTTGTCCAGTGGGTGCCCTTCCCCTAACCTTCTCTGATCCTTTGGGGTCCTTATGACCTAAACATTTTGCCCATTGTATGCAAAAAAAGAGCCGATCAGCGGCAAAACAATCCAACTCAAGAAGATTACCGTAAATTTTTATGACGTTTGAAAACGTTGGTCAACATTGGTTGACTTTTGTTCAAATGAAAGCTTGCGATACGAGAAGTGTCATAGGTTATGAATCAATTACCCTCGTGCTCTTCCCACCAAAAAAAAAGGTTAAACGCAAAACTCCTTGTTCCCCCCTATCTTCCGAATGCAAGGGCCAACAGTCTCGAGTTTAAGTGTTATATGAAACCTTATAATGCGTGGACTTGTCGTGAGCTACAGTGAGTTTTGCCCCACTTTTTTCTCTCCCAAACTCGTTAGGGTAAAGATAGTTGACCCTAACGAGTTATATCTCAAATTAAAACTTGTGACATCTGCAATGACTGTGGGCTACCCCCAAAAAACTCTCCCACATACTCTTCCGCCAAGAAAGAGGGAGGGAAATTTCACGGGGTCGACCATTACGATTCGTGTCAAATGGAAACAAGTGCACAGTGGCAATGTCGCAACCAAAGTGTTTTCAGTGAAAAATTAAATATATAAATTGGGTTAGGTTGTTTTACCTATGAGCGGCACTTTTTTGCACACCACGGGCTAAATGACCAGGTCACATGGACCCCGAAGGCTCAGAGAAGGTTGGGGGAGGGGACCCACTGGAACAAGCTGTTGGGAGACAGATGGTAGCCTCCCGTCAAGGCCATCCAGCGTGTTCTTTAACGTGCACAGGGTATGGCTCTCCCGCACACAGGGCCACGGCTTAACGTCCCATCCGACGGGCGGCGGCCTTTCCAAGCCCATCGGTGTCCCCTACTGACCGTGGGCAGGGCGGGGAATTTTTGCGGAGATAAATCTCAACGCTGACCCAGATGGGACTCGAACCTGGGAACTACAGATTACGAGTCTGGCGCGCTACCGACTGAGCCACCCCCCCTCCCCCCTCCCGAAGACTCAGAAGGTTGGGGGAGTAGAGAGAGGGGTTAGTCGTTGGGTTAGTCGTTAGAAAGTGATTTCAAAGCACCGTGAGAAAAATATGATGAAATCTTGAGAGAAATTCCGTGGGATGGGATGTGTGTCCGAGTGCCGGAAAGAAATCGCATGTTAAAGAACAAACTGGATGACTTTGAAGGGTTGGGTTGTTTTACTCTGAGAGTCACTTTTTTGCCCATCATGGTCTAAATGGCCAGGTCACCTGGGCCCCGAAGGCTCAGAGAAGGTTGGGGGAGGGGACCCACTGGAACAGCTGTTGGGAGACAGATGGTAGCCTCCCGTCAAGGCCATCCAGCGTGTTCTTTAACGTGCACAGGGAATGTCTCTGCCGCATACGGGGCCACGGCTTAATATCCCATCCGACGGGCGGCGGCCTTTCTAAGCCCATCGGTGTCCCCTACTGACCGTGGGCAGGGCGGGGAATTTTGCGGAGATAAATCTCAGTGCTGACCCAGCTGGGACTCGAACCTGGGAACTACAGATTACGAGCCTGGCGCGCTACCGACTGAGCCACCCCCGCACCCTAAATATATAAATTATAAAATGAAAAAAATACCTATCTTCCTATGTTTGCCCTAAAAAAGTTAAAAATGAAATTATAGCATTACCAATGGGAAATCACTCATTGAATTCACATTCACTTCAAAGGAAAATCGCGCCGATTCACCTCCTCAACAAAACTTGCAAACCTCTCTTTATACCGAATTCAGTGAGTGATTTTTACCATCGGTATGCTTTAATTTTATTATTCTTATTATTTCTTAGACTAAGAGGATACTGTGTTTGACTAAGGAAAAATGGGATCAGGATTCAAACTATGGACAAAGCATTAAATATATTTTTATTTTCTTAACCCCGGGTAAGGCATGGCTGTGTGTGTCGTTTTCCTGCTGAGGTCCTGCCATCCTCTCAGACCTTCTACTATGGCATATAAACTGACACGCTCCTGTTAGACCTCTGTGGCAAGCAGCTGCTTGAGGGGGTATTTATTTATTTTATTTTAACAGGCATCTTTCTGCTGAGATCTTGCCTTCCTCACATATCTTCTGCATGACGAATTATGCTGAAAGGCTGCTGTTATACCTCCGTGGCAAACGAACTATTTGAGAACAACTTTTTAAAAAAAATTAGTTCCAAAACTGCTGGAACCATATTTCTTATCAAAAGAATTGGTCCCAACAGAAAGGATATCGTGCGTACGACATAAAGCTGGTGTGTAAGAAAGGTTATCTCCCTCGCACACCAGCTTCATGCAAATACTTTATTCTAATACACGCAATTACAAAATGTTTCTTCCTAAGAATTGAATACGAATTCATATAGGCATCGATGAACTGAAAGATACAGGCCATGCCCCATCAGTAATTCTATTCCTGTTTCTGCCGGGCAGTCGCGTTGCTAGTACTAACAGCATTTCGAGATTCTGCGTCCTAATCCGTAGTCACTCGAGGACGACCTGATCCTGAACGACGACATGAATACCTTCCCATACGATTGCTATCAGCAATGGCCAACTGTTCTAGCATCACGTCCCAGATGCTCTGTAATTCTTCCCGTAAACTATCCTGCTTCACATAGACCTGTGATGTGACTTCGCTCAATTCGCTGACATGATTAAACATCCATCCACGACGTACAAACTCCATTATCCTTCGATGGTAACGAGATTTACAGGTCAGGTTAGGTTCCTTTAATCTACACTGTCCACTTTTCCCCAACGACAACCTTCCCTACAACTAACAGAATCCGTGTCATCCGCCGCATTTTAATTGCAGGTACGCAATTTACCCTTCATTGCATATATCACTGTCCCTCACTTCACACTGAGGGTGGCTCAGTCGGTAGCGCGCTAGGCTCGTAATCTGTAGTTCCCAGTTCGAATCCCAGCTGGATCGGCATTGAGATTTATCTCCGAAAAATTCCCCGCCCTGCCCACTGTCAGTGGGGGCACCGATAGACTTGAAACAAGTCCGACCGTCCGTCGGATGGTACGTTAAGCCGTGGTCCCGTCTGCGGGAGAACCATACCCTGTGCACGTTAAAGAACACGCTGGATGGCCTTGACGGGAGGCTACCATCTGTCTCTCAACAGCTGTTCCAGTGGGTCCCCTTCCCCAACCTTCTCTGAGCCTTCGGGGTCAATGTGACCTGGCCATTTAGCCCATGGTGTGCAAAAAAGTGCCGCTCAGAGGTAAAACAACCCAACCAACCCAATCCCCGCCCTTCCCACTGTCAGTGGGGGACACCGATGGACTTGAGACAAATCCGATCGGATGGGACGTTAAGCCGTGGCTCCGTGTGCGGGAGAGTAATAACCCTGTGCACGTTAAAGAACACGCTGAATGGCCTTGACGTGTGGCTACCATCTGTCTCTCAACAGCTGTTCCAGTGGGTCCCCTCCCCCAACCTTCTCTCAGCCTTCAGGGTCTTTGTGACATGGCCATTTAGCCCATTGTGTGCAAAAAAAGTGCCGCTTAGAGGTAACCCAACCCACTTCCACACTAATCTCCATAAACTTATTTCTACTCATTCTGGGTGGGACCAACTTTTTGATAAGGAGTGAACTAATGCTGTCTTTCTGGGATGTCTTGTTTTGCACCTGAAACGTACTTTTTTTAAACACGATGACCATGAATTTCACCATCACGAATTCCTCCTTTCAACGTCCTCTATGATTTTTTTCGTGGAAACAAATGATTGAATCCTGCCAATGTGTCATTGTAAACATCACGACTTTTTAACAGGTTGACAACGGGTATACTGAAATCGTTAGGTTATTAGTATATCGAAAACAACCGAGATCAGAAATTCACAAACCTTGGAAATCTACCGGAACTGAAATTTCTAACTTTCGTCAGTTTTCACCCTTTCTCGAAGGGGCGGGGGTGGCTCAGTCGGTAGCGCGCCAGGCTCGTAATCTGAAGTTCCCAGGTTCGAGTCCCAGTTGGGTCAGCGTTGAGATTTATCTCCGCAAAATTCCCCGCCCTTCCCACGGTCAGTAGGGGACACCGATGGGCTTGGAAAGGCCGCCGTCCGTCGGATGGGACGTTAAGCCGTGGCCCCGTGTGCGGGAGAGACATACCCTGTGCACGTTAAAGAACACGCTGGATGGCCTTGACGGGAGGCTATCATCTGTCTCCCAACAGCTGTTCCAGTGGGTCCCCTCCCCCAACTTTCTCTGAACCTTCGGGGTCCATGTGACCTGGCCATTTAGCCCATGGTGTGCAAAAAAGTGCCGCTCAGAGGTAAAACAACCCAACCCACCCTTTCTCGAAATGTTAATAGCCAATGAATATTTAGAGCAAGTGAGAATGCAATTTTTTTTCCAGCTGAGTGAATCCAAATCTCTCATAACGACACTATGTTATAGCCTATTGCTAACTGAATTGATATGCAACAGCTGTGCTATTTCCAAAGCACCCCATTGATTCCTGTGACCTTTAGGGTGGTGGTTGGTAATCTTCAGTTCTCAGGTTCGAGTCCCAATTATGCCTGGGTTAATATTTTTCTTAGTATCGTTTTAGACACCACTAGAAACCAGGGCAGATTCGTAGTCTCCCCAAACGAACATGATCAAGATGAATTTTGCTAATAATACTTCTTTTCTAGGGTAATAGTAAATCTGATATTTTATTTAAATGTTTGTCGATCATAACAAGTGCCTGGAATATTGTAGCCTTCCCGTGGCCGAGTGGTTAGCGCGCTTGGCTACTGATCTAATATCCCGTGGCCGAATGGTTAGCGCGATTGGTTACTGATCTAACTGTCCCGTGGAAGAGTGGTTGGCGTGCTTCGCTACTGATCTAACTGTCCCGTGACCGAGTGGTTGGCGCGCTTGGCTACTGATCTAACTGTCCCGTGACCGAGTGATTAGCGCGCTTGACTACTGATATAATTGTCCCGTGGCCGAGTGGTTAGCGCGCTTGGCTACTAATCTAACTGTCCCGTGACCGAGGGTTTGGCGCGCTTGGCTACTGATCTAACTGTCCCGTGGCCGAGTGGTTGCCGCGCTTGGTTACTGATCTAACTGTCCCGTGACCGAGTGGTTGGCGCGCTTGGCTACTGATCTAACTGTCCCGTGACCGAGGGGTTGGCGCGCTTAGCTACTGATCTAACTGTCCCGTGGCCGAGTGGTTGCCGCGCTTGGTTACTGATCTAACTGTCCCGTGACCGAGTGGTTGGGGCGCTTGGTTACTGATCTAACTGTCCCATGACCGAGTGGATAGTGTGCTTGACTACTGATCTAACTGTTCCGTGACCGAGTGGTTGGCACGCTTGACTACTGATCTAACTGTCCCGTGACCGAGTGGTTGGCGTGCTTGGTTACTGATCTAACTGTCCCGTGACCGAGTGGTTGGCGTGCTTGACTACTGATCTAACTGTCCCGTGACCGAGTGGTTGGCGTGCTTGACTACTGATCTAACTGTCCCGTGACCGAGTGGTTGGCGTGCTTGGTTACTGATCTAACTGTCCCGTGACCGAGTGGTTGGCGTGCTTGACTACTGATCTAACTGTCCCGTGACTAAGTGGTTAGCGTGCTTGGTTACTGATCTAACTGTCCCGTGACCGAGTGGTTAGCGTGCTTGGTAACTGATCTAACTGTCCCGTGACCGAGTGGTTGGCGTGCTTGACTACTGATCTAACTGTCCCGTGACCGAGTGGTTGGCGTGCTTGGTTACTGATCTAACTGTCCCGTGACCGAGTGGTTGGCACGCTTGGCTACTGATCTAACTGTCCCGTGACCGAGTGGTTGGCGTGCTTGGCTACTGATCTAACTGTCCCGTGGCCGAGTGGTTAGCGTGCTTGGTTACTGATCTAACTGTCCCGTGACCGAGTGGTTGGCACGCTTGGTTACTGATCTAACTGTCCCGTGACCAAGTGGTTGGCACACTTGACTACTGATCTAACTGTCCCGTGGCCGAGTGGTTAGCGTCCTTCGCTACTGATCTAACTGTCCCGTGGCCGAGTGGTTAGCGCGCTTGGCTACTGATCTAACTGTCTCGTGATCGAGTGGTTAGTGCGCTTGGCTACTGATCTAACTGTCCCGTGACCGAGTGGTTAGCGCGCTTGGCTACTGATCTAACTGTCCCGTGGCTGAGTGGTTAGCGCGCTTGGCTACTGATCTAACTGTCCCGTGACCAAGTGGTTAGCGCGCTTGACTACTGATCTAATTGTCCTATGGCCGAGTGGTTAGCGCACATGACTACTGATCTAACTGTCCCGTGACCGAGTGGTTTGCGCACTTGGCTACTGATCTAACTGTCCCGAGGCTGAGTGGTTAGCGTGCTTGACTACTGATCTAACTCTCCCGTGACCGAGTGGTTAGCGCGCTTGACTACTGATCTAACTGTCCCGTGACCGAGTGGTTAGCGCGCTTGACTACTGATCTAACTGTCCCATAACCGAGTGGTTAGCGCGCTTGACTACTGATCTAACTATCCTGTGGCCGAGTGGTTCGCATGCTTGGCTACTGATCTAACTGTCCCGTGGCCAAGTGGTTAGCGCACTTGGTTACTGATCTATCTGTCCCGTGACCGAGTGGTTAGCACGCTTGGTTACTGATCTATCTGTCCCGTGACCGAGTGGTTAGAGTGCTTCGCTACTGATCTAACTGTCCGGTGGCCGAGTGGTTAGCATGCTTGGCTACTGATCTAACTATCTCGTGACCGAGTGGTTAGCGCGCTTGGCTACTGATCTAACTGTCCCGTGACCGAGTGGTTAGCGCGCTTGGCTACTGATCTAACTGTCCCGTGGCCGAGTGGTTAGCGTGCTTGGCTACTGATCTAACTGTCCCGTGACCAAGTGGTTAGCGCGCTTGGCTACTGATCTAACTGTCCCGTGGCCGAGTGGTTAGCGCGCTTGGCTACTGATCTAACTGTCCCGTGACCGAGTGGTTAGCGCGCTTGACTACTGATCTAACTGTCACATGACCGAGTGGTTAGCGCGCTTGACTACTGATCTAACTGTCCCGTGACCGAGTGGTTAGCGCGCTTGACTACTGATCTAACTGTCCCTTAACCGAGTGGTTAGCGCGCTTCACTACTGATCTAACTATCCTGTGGCCGAGTGGTTCGCGTGCTTGGCTACTGATCTAACTGTCCCGTGGCCAAGTGGTTAGCGCACTTGGTTACTGATCTATCTGTCCCGTGACCGAGTGGTTAGCACGCTTGGTTACTGATCTATCTGTCCCGTGACCGAGTGGTTAGAGTGCTTCGCTACTGATCTAACTGTCCGGTGGCCGAGTGGTTAGCATGCTTGGCTACTGATCTAACTATCTCGTGACCAAGTGGTTAGCGCGCTTGGCTACTGATCTAACTGTCCCGTGACCGAGTGGTTAGCGCGCTTGGCTACTAATCTAACTGTCCCGTGGCCGAGTGGTTAGCGTGCTTGGCTACTGATCTAACTGTCCCGTGACCAAGTGGTTAGCGCGCTTGGCTACTGATCTAACTGTCCCGTGGCCGAGTGGTTAGCGCGCTTGGCTACTGATCTAACTGTTCCGTGACCGAGTGCTTAGCGCGCTTGACTACTGATCTAACTGTCACATGACCGAGTGGTTAGCACGCTTGACTATTGATCTAACTGTCCCGTGACCGAGTGGTTAGTGCGCTTGACTAGTGATCTAACTGTCCCGTGGCTGAGTGTTTAGTGCGCTTGACTACTGATCTAACTGTCCCGTGACCGAGTGGTTAGCGCGCTTGACTACTGATCTAACTGTCCCATGGCCGAGTGGTTGACGCGCTTGGTTACTGATCTATCTGTCCCGTTACCGAGTGGTTGGCGCGCTTGACTACTGATCTATCTGTCCTGTGACCGAGTGGTTGGGGCCCTTGACTACTGATCTAACTGTCCCGTGACTGAGTGGTTAGCGCGCTTGCCTACTGATCTAACTGTCCCGTGACCGAGTGGTTAGCGCGCTTGACTACTGATCTAACTGTCCTGTGACCGACTGCTTAGTGCGCTTGACTACTGATCTATCTGTCCCGTGACCGAGTGGTTGGGGCCCTTGACTACTGATTTAATTGTCCCGTGGCCGAGTGGTTAGCGCACTTGACTACTGATCTAACTGTCCCGTGACCGAGAGGTTAGCGCGCTTGGCTACTGATCTAACTGTCCCGTGACCGAGTGGTTAGCGCGCTTTACTACTGATGTAACTGTCCCGTGACCGAGTGGTTAGCGCGCTTGACTACTGATCTAACTGTCCCTTGACCGAGTGGTTAGCGCGCTTGACTACTGATCTAACTGTCCTGTGACCGACTGCTTAGTGCGCTTGACTACTGATCTAACTGTCCAGTGGCCGAGTGGTTAGCGCGCTTGACTACTGATCTAACTGTCCCATGGCCGAGTGGTTGACGCGCTTGGTTACTGATCTATCTGTCCCGTTACCGAGTGGTTGGCGCGATTGACTACTGATCTAAATGTCCCGTGACCTAGTGGTTAGCGCAATTGGCTACTGATCTAACTGTCCCGTGACCGAGTGGTTAGCGCGCTTGGCTACTGATCTAACTGTCCCGTGACCGAGTGGTTGGCGCCCTTGACTACTGATCTAACTGTCCCGTGACAGAGTGGTTAGCGCGCTTGCCTGCTGATCTAACTGTCCCGTGACCGAGTGGTTAGCGCGCTTGACTACTGATTTAATTGTCCCGTGGCCGAGTGGTTAGCGCACTTGACTACTGATCTAACTGTCCCGTGACTGAGTGGTTAGCGCGCTTGGCTACTGATCTAACTGTCCCGTGACCGAATGGTTAGCGCGCTTGACTACTGATCTAACTGTCCCGTGACCGAGTGGTTAGCGCGCTTGACTACTGATCTAACTGTCCCGTGACCGAGTGGTTAGCGCGCCTGACTACTGATCTAACTGTCCCGTAACCGACTGCTTAGTGTGCTTGACTACTGATCTAACTGTCCCATGGCCGAGTGGTTGACGCGCTTGGTTACTGATCTATCTGTCCCATTACGAGTGGTTGGCGCGCTTGACTACTGATCTAACTGTCCCGTGACCTAGTGGTTAGCGCACTTGGCTACTGATCTAACTGTCCCGTGACCGAGTGGTTAGCGCACTTGGCTACTGATCTAACTGTCCCGTGACCGAGTGGTTAGCACGCTTGGCTACTGATCTAACTGTCCCATGACCGAGTGGTTATCACGTTTCGCTACTGATCTAACTGTCCCGTGGCCGAGTGGTTAGCGCGCTTGGCTACTGATCTAATTGTCCCGTGGCCGAGTGGTTGGCGCGCTTGGCTACTGATCTAACTGTCCCGTGGCCGAGTGGTTAGCGCGCTTGGCTACTGATCTAATTGTCCCGTGGCCGAGTGGTTGGCGCGCTTGGCTACTGATCTAACTGTCCCGTGGCCGAGTAGTTGGCGCGCTTGACTACTGATCTAACTGTCCCGTGACCTAGTGGTTAGCGCAATTAGCTACTGATCTAACTGTCCAGTGGCCGAGTGGTTAGCGCGCTTGACTACTGATCTAACTGTCCCATGGCCGAGTGGTTGACGCGCTTGGTTACTGATCTATCTGTCCCGTTACCGAGTGGTTGGCGCGCTTGACTACTGATCTATCTGTCCCGTTACCGAGTGGTTGGCGCGCTTGACTACTGATCTAACTGTCCCGTGACCTAGTGGTTAGCGCAATTGGCTACTGATCTAACTGTCCCGTGACTAAGTGGTTAGCGTGCTTGGTTACTGATCTAACTGTCCCGTGACCGAGTGGTTAGCGTGCTTGGTAACTGATCTAACTGTCCCGTGACCGAGTGGTTGGCGTGCTTGACTACTGATCTAACTGTCCCGTGAACGAGTGGTTGGCGTGCTTGGTTACTGATCTAACTGTCCCATGACCGAGTGGTTGGCGTGCTTGGCTACTGATCTAACTGTCCCCTGGGCGAGTGGTTAGCGTGCTTGGTTACTGATCTAACTGTCCCGTGACCGAGTGGTTAGCGTGCTTGGTAACTGATCTAACTGTCCCGTGACCGAGTGGTTGGCGTGCTTGACTTCTGATCTAACTGTCCCGTGAACGAGTGGTTGGCGCGCTTGGCTACTGATCTAACTGTCCCGTGACCGAGTGGTTGGCGCCCTTGACTACTGATCTAACTGTCCCGTGACCGAGTGGTTAGCGCGCTTGCCTACTGATCTAACTGTCCCGTGACCGAGTGGTTAGCGTGCTTGACTACTGATTTAATTGTCCCGTGGCCGAGTGGTTAGCGCACTTGACTACTGATCTAACTGTCCCGTGACTGAGTGGTTAACGCGCTTGGCTACTGATCTAACTGTCCCGTGACCGAGTGGTTAGCGCGCTTGACTACTGATCTAACTGTCCCGTGACCGAGTGGTTAGCGCGCTTGACTACTGATCTAACTGTCCCGTGACCGAGTGGTTAGCGCGCTTGACTACTGATCTAACTGTCCCGTGACCGACTGCTTAGTGTGCTTGACTGCTGATCTAACTGTCCCATGGCCGAGTGGTTGACGCGCTTGGTTACTGATCTATCTGTCCCATTACGAGTGGTTGGCGCGCTTGACTACTGATCTAACTGTCCCGTGACCTAGTGGTTAGCGCAATTGACTACTGATCTAACTGTCCCGTGACCGAGTGGTTAGCGCGCTTGGCTACTGATCTAACTGTCCCATGACCGAGTGGTTAGCACGTTTCGCTACTGATCTAACTGTCCCGTGGCCGAGTGGTTAGCGCGCTTGGCTACTGATCTAATTGTCCCGTGACCGAGTGGTTGGCGCGCTTGGCTACTGATCTAATTGTCCAGTGGCCGAGTGGTTGGCGCGCTTGACTACTGATCTAACTGTCCCGTGACCTAGTGGTTAGCGCAATTGGCTACTGATCTAACTGTCCAGTGGCCGAGTGGTTAGCGTGCTTGACTACTGATCTAACTGTCCCATGGCCGAGTGGTTGGCACCCTTGACTACTGATCTAACTGTCCCGTGACCGAGTGGTTAGCGCGCTTGCCTACTGATCTAACTGTCCCGTGACCGAGTGGTTAGCGCACTTGACTACTGATTTAATTGTCCCGTGGCCGAGTGGTTAGCGCACTTGACTACTGATCTAACTGTCCCGTGACCGAGTGGTTAGCGCACTTGGCTACTGATCTAACTGTCCCGTGACCGAGTGGTTAGCACGCTTGACTACTGATCTAACTGTCCCGTGACCGAGTGGTTAGCGCGCTTGACTACTGATCTAACTGTCCCGTGACCGAGTGGTTGGCACTCTTGGCTACTGATCTAACTGTCCTGTGGCCGAGTGGTTAGCGCGCTTGGCTACTGATCTAACTGTCTCCTGATCGAGTGGTTAGCGCGCTTGGCTACTGATCTAACTGTCCCATGACCGAGTGGTTAGCGTGCTTGGTTACTGATCTAACTGTCCCGTGACCGAGTGGTTGGCGCGCTTGGCTACTGATCTAACTGTCCATTGACCGAGTGGTTAGCGTGCTTGGCTACTGATCTAACTGTTCCGTGACCCAGTGGTTGGCGCGCTTGACTACTGCTCTAACTGTCCCGTGACTGAGTGGTTAGCGCGCTTGGCTACTGATCTAACTGTTCCGTGACCCAGTGGTTAGCGTGCTTGGCTAGTGATCTAACTGTCCCGTGACCGAGTGGTTGGCACACTTGACTACTGATCTAACTGTTCCGTGGCCGAGTGGTTAGCGCGCTTAGCTACTGATCTAACTGTCCCGTGACCGAGTGGTTAGCGCGCTTGGCTACTAATCTAACTGTCCCATGGCCGAGTGGTTAGCGTGCTTGGCTACTGATCTAACTGTCCCGTGACCGAGTGGTTAGCGCGCTTGGCTACTAATCTAACTGTCCCATGGCCGAGTGGTTAGCGTGCTTGGCTACTGATCTAACTGTCCCGTGGTCGAGTGGTTAGCGCGCTTGGCTACTGATCTAACTGTCCCATGACCGAGTGGTTAGCGCGCTTGGCTACTTATCTAACTGTCCCGTGGCCGAGTGGTTAGCGCGCTTGGCTACTGATCTAACTGTCCCGTGACCGAGTGGTTAGCGCGCTTGGCTACTGATCTAACTGTCCCGTGACCGAGTGGTTAGCGTGCTTGGCTACTGATCTAACTGTCCCGTGGCCGAGTGGTTAGTGCGCTTGGCTATTGATGTAACTGTCCCGTGGCCGAGTGGTTAGCGTGCTTGGCTACTGATCTAACTGTCCCGTACCCGAGTGGTTAGCGCGCTTGGCTACTGATCTAACTGTCCCGTGACCGAGTGGTTAGCGCGTTTCACTACTGATCTAAGGGACCTGGGTTCGAGCATTGGGTAAGGCATGGATGTTCGTGTTTTTTTTCTGCTGACGTCATGCCATCCTCACAGATCTTCCACTGTGGCATATAAACTGACAGGCTCATGTCAGACCTCTGTGGCAAGCAGCTGCTTGAGGGGATATTTATTTTTATATAACTGGAATTTTAGCTGCAATGTTTTGTTGATGGACAGACATGTTGGGAACGATGTGAGCAAAACTTTACTCTACGAGAAAGTTGTAGTGGCCGAATGATTAGAATTTACGGTCGTAGCACAAAGAATCTAGTCTTGAATTCTGGATTTGTAGCCTGAGTAGCAACGAGAGGGAGCTCACGTAGGGAGGCTACGAGACTGCGAAGTTCACGCTTTGATTGATTGAAAAGGGTCACTCAGAGCTAAAACGATTCAACACTTTTTGAGAATTTTTTTCTAACTTTTTTCACTTTATCAAAAGCATTTTTGTCTGTCTAACGAAAAACGTTTCAGTGATCGTGATTTGTTAAGAAGCAGACAGTTATTTCACATTTCTCAAATGATATTTAGTTTTTGGTGTGGAGTGAGGGGTATCAAACATCGACGTCGTCCTTTAATGAGGGGTGGCTCAGTCGGTAGCGCTCCAGGCTCGTAATCTGAAGTTCCCAGGTTCGAGTCCCAGTTGGGTCAGCGTTGAGATTTATCTCCGCAAAATTCCCCGCCCTTCCCACGGTCAGTAGGGGACACCGATGGGCTTGGAAAGGCCGCCGTCCGTCGGATGGGACGTTAAGCCGTGGCCCCGTGTGCGGGAGAGACATACCCTGTGCACGTTAAAGAACACGCTGGATGGCCTTGACGGGAGGCTACCATCTGTCTCCCAACAGCTGTTCCAGTGGGTCCCCTCCCCCAACCTTCTCTGAGCCTTTGGGGTCCATGTGACCTGGCCATTTAGCCCATGGTGTGCAAAAAAGTGCCGCTCAGAGGTAAAACAACCCAACTCACCCTTTCTCGAAATGTTAATAGCCAATGAATATTTAGAGCAAGTGAGAATGCAATTTTTTTTCCAGCTGAGTGAATCCAAATCTCTCATAACGACACTATGTTATAGCCTATTGCTAACTGAATTGATATGCAACAGCTGTGCTATTTCCAAAGCACCCCATTGATTCCTGTGACCTTTAGGGTGGTGGTTGGTAATCTTCAGTTCTCAGGTTCGAGTCCCAATATGCCTGGGTTAATATTTTTCTTAGTATCGTTTTAGACACCACTAGAAACCAGGGCAGATTCGTAGTCTCCCCAAACGAACATGATCAAGATGAATTTTGCTAATAATACTTCTTTTCTAGGGTAATAGTAAATCTGATATTTTATTTAAATGTTTGTCGATCATAACAAGTGCCTGGAATATTGTAGCTTTCCCGTGGCCGAGTGGTTAGCGCGCTTGGCTACTGATCTAATATCCCGTGGCCGAATGGTTAGCGCGATTGGTTACTGATCTAACTGTCCCGTGGAAGAGTGGTTGGCGTGCTTCGCTACTGATCTAACTGTCCCGTGACCGAGTGGTTGGCGCGCTTGGCTGCTGATCTAACTGTCCCGTGACCGAGTGGTTAGCGCGCTTGGCTACTGATCTAACTGTCCCGTGACCGAGTGGTTAGCGCGCTTGGCTACTGATCTAACTGTCCCGTGACCGAGTGGTTAGCGCGCTTGACTACTGATATAATTGTCCCGTGGCCGAGTGGTTAGCGCGCTTGGCTACTGATCTAACTGTCCCGTGACCGAGTGGTTAGCGCACTTGGCTACTGATCTAACTATCCCGTGACCGAGTGGTTGGCGCGCTTGGCTACTGATCTAACTGTCCCGTGGCCGAGTGGTTGGCGCGCTTGGTTACTGATCTAACTGTCCCGTGACCGAGTGGTTGGGGAGCTTGGTTACTGATCTAACTGTCCCATGACCGAGTGGATAGTGTGCTTGACTACTGATCTAACTGTCCCGTGACCGAGTGGTTGGCACGCTTGACTACTGATCTAACTGTCCCATGACCGAGTGGTTGGCGTGCTTGACTACTGATCTAACTGTCCCGTGGCCGATTGGTTGGCGCGCTTGACTACTGATCTAACTGTCCAGTGGTCGAATGGTTAGCGCGCTTGACTACTAATCTAACTGTCCCATGGCCGAGTGGTTGACGCACTTGGTTACTGGTCTATCTGTCCCGTTACCGAGTGGTTGGCGCGCTTGACTACTGATCTAACTGTCCCGTGACCTAGTGGTTAGCGCAATTGGCTACTGATCTAACTGTCCCGTGACTGAGTGGTTAGCGCGCTTGGCTACTGATCTAACTGTCCCGTGACTGAGTGGTTAGCGCGCTTGGCTACTGATCTAACTGTCCCGTGACCGAGTGGTTGGTGCCCTTGACTACTGATCTAACTGTCCCGTGATCGAGTGGTTAGCGCGCTTGCCTACTGATCTAACTGTCCCGTGACCGAGTGGTTAGCGCGCTTGACTACTGATTTAATTGTCCCGTGGCCGAGTGGTTAGCGCACTTGACTACTGATCTAACTGTCCCGTGACCGAGTGGTTAGCGCGCTTGGCTACTGATCTAACTGTCCCATGACCGAGTGGTTAGCGCGCTTGGCTACTGATCTAACTGTCCCGTGACGAGTGGTTAGCGCGCTTGACTACTGATCTAACTGTCCCGTGACCGAGTGGTTAGCGCGCTTGACTCTGATCTAACTGTCCCGTGACCGAGTGGTTGGCACGCTTGGCTACTGATCTAACTGTCCCGTGGCCGAGTGGTTAGCGCGCTTGGCTACTGATCTAACTGTCTCGTGATCGAGTGGTTAGCGTGCTTGGCTACTGATCTAACTGTCCCGTGACCGAGTGGTTAGCGCGCTTGACTACTGATCTAACTGTCCCATGACCGAGTGGTTAGCGCGCTTGGCTACTGATCTAACTGTCCCGTGACCGAGTGGTTAGCGCGCTTGACTACTGATCTAACTGTCCCGTGACCGAGTGGTTAGCGCGCTTGACTCTGATCTAACTGTCCCGTGACCGAGTGGTTGGCACGCTTGGCTACTGATCTAACTGTCCCGTGGCCGAGTGGTTAGCGCGCTTGGCTACTGATCTAACTGTCTCGTGATCGAGTGGTTAGCGTGCTTGGCTACTGATCTAACTGTCCCGTGACCGAGTGGTTAGCGCGCTTGACTACTGATCTAACTGTCCCATGACCGAGTGGTTAGCGTGCTTGGTTACTGATCTAACTGTCCCGTGACCGAGTGGGTGGCGCGCTTGCTACTGATCTAACTGTCCCGTGACCGAGTGGTTAGCGCGCTTGGCTACTGATCTAACTGTTCCGTGACCCAGTGGTTAGCGCGCTTGGTTACTGATCTATCTGTCCCGTGACCGAGTGGTTGGCGCACTTGGTTACTGATCTATCTGTCCCATGACCGAGTGGTTGGCGCGCTTGACTACTGATCTAACTGTCCCGTGACCGAGTGGTTAGCGCGCTTGGCTACTGATCTAAGTGTTCCGTGACCCAGTGGTTAGCGTGCTTGGCTACTGATCTAACTGTCCCGTGACCGAGTGGTTGGCACACTTGACTACTGATCTAACTGTTCCGTGACTGAGTGGTTAGCGCGCTTAGCTACTGATCTAACTGTCCCGTGGCCGAGTGGTTAGCGTGCTTGGCTACTGATCTAACTGTCCCGTGGTCGAGTGGTTAGCGCGCTTGGCTACTGATCTAACTGTCTCGTGACGGAGTGGTTAGCGCGCTTGGCTACTGATCTAACTGTCCCATGACCGAGTGGTTAGTGCGCTTGGCTACTTATCTAACTGTCCCGTGGCCGAGTGGTTAGCGCGCTTGGCTACTGATCTAACTGTCCCGTGACCGAGTGGTTAGCGCGCTTGGCTACTGATCTAACTGTCCCGTGGCCCAGTGGTTAGTGCGCTTGGCTATTGATGTAACTGTCCCGTGGCCGAGTGGTTAGCGCGCTTGGCTACTGATCTAACTGTCCCGTGGCCGAGTGGTTAGCGCGCTTGGCTACTGATCTAACTGTCCCGTGGCCGAGTGGTTAGTGCGCTTGGCTAGTGATCTAACTGTCCCGTGACCGAGTGGTTAGCTCGTTTCACTACTGATCTAAGTTACCTGGGTTCGAGCCCTGGGTAAGGCATGGATGTTCGTGTTGTTTTTCTGCTGAGGTCATGCCATCCTCACAGATCTTCCACTGTGGCATATAAACTGACAGGCTCATGTCAGACCTCTGTGGCAAGCAGCTGCTTGAGGGGATATTTATTTTTATATAACTGGAATTTTAGCTGCAATGTTTTGTTGATGGACAGACATGTTGGGAACGATGTGAGCAAAACTTTACTCTACGAGAAAGTTGTAGTGGCCGAATGATTAGAATTTACGTTCGTAGCACAAAGAATCTAGTCTCGAATTCTGGATTTGTTGCCTGAGTAGCAACGAGAGGGAGCTCACGTAGGGAGGCTACGAGACTGCGCAGTTCACGCTTTGATTGATTGAAAAGGGTCACTCAGAGCTAAAACGATTCAACACTTTTTGAGAATTTTTTTCTAACTTTTTTCACTTTATCAAAAGCATTTTTGTCTGTCTAACGAAAAACGTTTCAGTGATCGTGATTTGTTAAGAAGCAGACAGTTATTTCACATTTCTCAAATGATATTTAGTTTTTGGTGTGGAGTGAGGGGTATCAAACATCGACGTCGTCCTTTAATGAGGGGTGGCTCAGTCGGTAGCGTGCCAGGCTCGTAATCTGTAGTTCCCAGGTTCGAGTCCCAGCTGGGTCAGCGTTGAGATTTATCTCCGCAAAATTTCCCCGCCCTGCCCACGGTCAGTAGGGGGCACCGATGGGCTTGGAAAGGCCGCCGTCCGTCGGATGGGACATTAAGCCGTGGCCCCGTGTGCGGGAGAGCCATACCCTGTGCACGTTAAAGAACACGCTGAATGGCCTTGACGGGAGGCTACCATCTGTCTTCCAACAGCTGTTCCAGTGGTCCCCTCCCTCAACCTTCTCTGAGCCTTCGGGGTCCATGTGACCTGGCCATTTAGCCCATGGTGTGCAAAAAAGTGCCGCTCAGAGGTAAAACAATCAGTCGTCCTTTTATGTACCTCTAACTCTCATTTGATTAATAATAATTAGGATGAAGAATGACAAAATATTAGCATTTATTTAAATTGTTTTCTTCAACAAAAATTCCTTCGTAGCACCCAAAAGATACTTTTATGATATATACAGACCTTTTAAGCTGCGTTGGGTTGTTTTACCTCTGAGCGGCACTTTTTTGCACATCATGGGTTAAATTGCCAGGTCACATGGACCCCGAAGGCTCAGAGAAGGTTGGGGGAGGGAACAGGCAGGAACAGCTGTTGGGAGACAGATGGTAGCCTCCCGTCAAGGCCATCCAGTGTGTTCTTTAACGTGCATCGGGTATGGCTCTCTCGCACACGGGACCATCCGATGGACGGCGGCCTTTCCAAGCCCATCGGTCTCCCCTACTGACCGTGGGCAAGGCGAGGAATTTTGCGGAGATAAATCTCAACGCTGACCCAGCTGGGACTCGAAACTGGGAACTACAGATTACGAGCCTGGCGCGCTACCGACTGAGCTACCCCCGCCCCAACCTTTTAAGTATATTAATCTACAGACATCTTGAACCATTCCATTGTTTTTGACAATCTTGAAATGTTTCATTTAAATTTAAAAAGTGTAAACTAGAACTGGTGGCCTAGGACAATGGCCCAGCTGGCGACGGACATTCATTAATTATCTGAGACAAGGAAGATGTTGTTAACGAGCATTATGTGCCATATAATTTGGAGGCGTGGAAACAGTTCCGTTTCAGTAACTGGAATTCAGAGACATGTGAAACTCATTACAAAAGTTTGGCGGAATTTCGTAAGATCGATCTTAATCTCGTGGAGAACGACATCGGACATCTTTAATTATCATAATTATAAATCAGAAATGAAGCTTGGCACCGTGATCACAATTTTTAACTATTATTCTAAGAAGCTGGTAAACTTATGGTTGTTAAGTGTTTCTATCCTTAATTGAATATGTTTTAGTCAAACGGCCGAATTGTTTTACTCGATGTTTGTGTGAATGTTAATTTAATAATAATTCGTTTGGTTTTTATTTCTTTTCATTAAGCACAAATAGTGTATGGTATACCCGCCGATCCTAGGGGCGGGGGTGGCTCAGTCGGTAGCGCGCCAGGCTCGTAATCTGTAATTCCCAGGTTCGAGTCCCAGCCGGGTCAGCGTTGAGAATTATCTCTGCAAAATTCCCTGCCCTGCCCACGGTCAGTAGGGGACACCGATGGGCTTGAAAAGGCCGCTGTCCGTCGGATGGGACGTTAAGCCGTGGCCCCGTGTGCGGGAGAGCCATACCCTGTGCACGTTAAAGAACACGCTGGATGGCCTTGACGGGAGGCTACCATCTGTCTCCCAACAGCTGTTCCAGTGGGTCCCCTCCCCCAACGTTCTCTGAGCCTTCGGGGTCCATGTGACCTGGACATTTAGCCCATGGTGTGCAAAAAAAGTGTCGCTCAGAGGTCAAACAACCCAAACAACACAACCCGCCGATCCTCGCGTCATAATAAATACTAAATACTCAAAATAGGAAACTTCCACCTCTATATATTTTAGGCGTATGCCGGACGGTTGCGCAGATATCCATTTCTTGTACGTCAGAAATGAAGAAGTTTTCAGCTCCGAGAAATTTCTCAATTACTTGACCTATAGGTCCCAAATTTGTTGTGGTGGTCCCACTTGTGCCTTCCTGTGTAGGGTTAGATGCATTGGGCCAGGATTAAATCCGCTGCAAGTGTTGGAAACCTCGGGGGTCGCCTCCCCCTTTTAATGGAGTAGTACCTTAACGATGAAGCGTTGAAAATCATGAATGAAGTAGTACTTTTTCAATGAGAAAAATTTTTAATGGACATATTTTTGGGGGAGGGGATATTTTTATGAGATAAAAACCTTTACAGTTTTTTTTTTTTTTTCAGATAGATAAATTTTATTACATACTGAAAAATACATTTACATTTACACTGACTCAAATTTTAAGTCATTAACAGATTCAATATCCCATAATCGTCTGTGAGATAATAACACTAACATTTTAACAGTTAAAGTGACTACAGTCAAAAATGAAAATTTTACGTTATAAGTACAGACGTCCTAAGTTATGATTTGGTGATCTTATCTCTCCTCATTTAGGAAGAGTTCCCGAAAAGAGAAACACACTCTCTAAAATATGCAATGTATTATCCCAATGTCAAACTTAATGGAAGCAATTGAGACACTTGTTAATGGACTAATGATCTCACAGACTATTGGTTGATTAGCAAGTGATTTTAACTAACCAACTTTTCAATGAACCAATGAGATGTGAGATCATGGTTGATTGATACGAGATCGATAGCTCTGTCAACCAATAACCTTGGGGCGGGGTGCTCAGTCGGTAGCGCGCCAGCCTCATAATTTGTAGTTCCCAGGTTCTAGTCCCAGCTGGGTCAGCGTTGAGATTTATCTCCGCAAAAATTCCCCTCCCTGCCCAGGTCAGTAGGGGACACCGATGGGCTTGGAAAGGCCACCGTCCGTCAGATGGCACGTTAAACAGTGGCCCCATGCGCGGGAGAGCCATACCCTGTGCACGTTAAAGAACACAATGGATGGCCTTGACGGGAGGCTAACATCTGTCTCCCAACAGCTGTTCCAGTGGGTCCCCTCCCTCAACCTTCTCTGAGTTTTCGGGTTCCTTGTGACCTGGCCATTTAGCCCATGGTGGGCAAAAAAGTGCCGCTCAGAGGTAAAACAACCCAACCAATAACCTATGAGAACCCATGAATGTGTAAAAAGTTTTAATATCGTTTTCTCAAATGCTTTTACTTACATTGTAGCCACCTCATTATTAAAACGCATATTGCCTCTGACGAATATGCTAATCTCGTTTTCAAAGATAATGAAGCGTTTACCTACTTTTGCACTCTTCAAAAGTTCCAATTAGAACTAATGGATGATAAAGAAAATTAATATAGCAATTTATTTTTATTCCTTAAAATGCAAAAATTGCTTTTCTCACATTCCCCCAAAAAAGGGCCATATTATTGCTGTTTAGAATATTTCTTGATATTCTACCACAGAAAATTCAAAATTCTACCATAGACAGAACACTTGCCATATCATTGCATATATGTAGTTTCACATTTTGCGTATTTAATGCCCACTAATAATATGAAATAAAACTACCTAAAGATTTGAAAAATGCAGATTGTAGTATTTCATTAGTACCTATAGAATTAAAAAATGGTTTTCCAAATGTTTTTTTTTTCCACCCCCGAGCGGTTTCAGGGTGAAACTACCGTTGTCAATGCAAACCTTCATCATCTTTACATTCCACCATCAAAATTCTCATTTTCTAGAATAAATACATCGCTTACAATATTCGTTAAAAAGTTTGAAATTTTTCAACTTTTTTCACTGTTAAAGGGTTGGGTTTTTTTACCTCTGAGCGGCACTTTTTTGCACACCATAGGCTAAATGGCCAGGTCACATGGACCCCGAAGGCTCAGAGAAGGTTGGGGGAGGGGACCCACTGGAACAGCTGTTGGGAGACAGATGGTAGCCTCCCGTCAAGGCCATCCAGCGTGTTCTTTAACGTGCACAGGGTATGGCTCTCCCACACACGGGGCCACGGCTTAACGGCCCATCCGATGGACGGCGGCCTTTCCAAGCCCATCGGTGTCCCCTACTGACCGTGGGCAGGGCGGGGAATTTTGCGAAGATAAATCTCAAGCTGACCCAGCTGGGACTCGAACCTGGGAACTACAGATTACGAGCCTGACACGCTACCGACTGAGCCACCCCCGCCCCTACTGTTAAAGGGGTTAATTATGTAGATTTGGAAAGATTTTTGGAGATTCGGAAAATGCATAATATGTCATCGATACCTATCCAACCGAAAAATAATTTTTTAATTTTTTTCTCTGAAAAACGCAAAAGGGGAAGGTCTTAGACGGACAGACACCAAAGTGGAAACAATATATCGTTTTAAAAAAAACAGCTAAATAGAAATTCCAAGAATACTTATCAGACACTAACACCAGTCTCAATAGCATCGGTTACTCGTCAGCCAAGACACTTCAACCATGGCTTAGTGTTTGTTTCTTTGCATGGCGGAAAAGACATTTATGCTCGATTTGCATGCATGTACCAGCAAGTCTTTGGCAGCCATTTACGTTGTCCACCCGGAATTAGAACCTGGTTTCGCAGATGGTTTGAAATCTTAGGCCTCACTTTCGCAAGTATTAGACCAACGTCTCCTGCGACGCTATCATCCTAGCGGACTAGATCCCATCACCATCTTCACTGCAGAGTTGTCCGTTATCTCTTACTACTTGTATCCCTTAGAGCAGTGGTTCTCAACCTTTTAGCTTCACGAACAGTCGCTCAAAAAAGTATCCGAACACTACTGGTTGATTACAGAATTCAGAAAAAATATCTGGCAACGATTTTTTTAGAAATTAGTGATCTGGCAACCTTCTTATCACGTGACACGAAGGTTGCCAGATCACTAATTTCTAAAAAAAGTCGTTGCCAGATATTTTTTCTGAATTCTGCAATCAACCATAGTGTTCGGATACTTTTTTGAGCGACTGTACCCCCTGGAAATGTCTATGTAACTGGCGTACCACTTGTATAGATAAATAAAACTATAGTTATAGTATAACAATGGGAATAAAATAAAACAAACACATATAACATATATCTAGCGAGTTTTGAGCTCTCACAGCGTGCCCAAAAATTTTTACCGCGTACCCCTTGGAGGTACGCCTACCACTACCTTAGAGGCTAGGTATCATCGTCGGTGTGTGATTTTACTCCGACTCGTTTAGATCGTCCCGGCCTTCGATTTCGGTGAATCATGTCTTCACCTTGTTCTTTTCAGGAATTTCAGGTAGCCCATCTTCTCACTGTCTGCCCCACATCAGGGGCAATACCTTGAAAGATGATATTGGCAGTCATCCTCTTTGTCAGGTGCAACACTCTTGGCTCGTATGGAGACTTTCAGCAATATTTTCCCATCAATCTCTGCGTATAGTAACAAAGATCTTGTCGAGAAAAGATTAATAACAAATTAATGAAGATGAAACACGTTGTCAAACTGAAACAATTTTCTGTTCGCGAGAATCTGATGGAGGAACCTGTACTGGGTGACGCATTAAGCTTTGATTTTCCAACACATTCTGTTCTTCTTCGGACGGACGCCAAATGCGAGTTTTGTGACACCATTTTCGCTATTCGTCATATTCTAATTAATTGTGTTAGTTTAAATTTTGAACGTCGTACGTTTTTTAGTTATCCGGACTTCTCAGATTCGGATATCTTTTATCTAATGTCTCCTGATGAGGATGAGAAGGATAGGTTTTACGAACAACTTCAGGATATTTCGAATTCTGTCCAAAAAGAAGATACTACCGTTGTTGTAGGTGACTTCAATGCCTTGTTCTAAGTGACTTCAAACCAACTTTCGCATTGAAGTCACCTAGGATACTTGACTGACTCTGACCTTTGGGGAGGGGTGATAGGTCCTTTTGGTATTGGTAGCTGCAATGGACAACATATCCTACAGATAAGTAAGCTCAATAGATTCAGAATAACTAACACTTATTACAAACACCTCGACATAAATAAGTACACATGGGTTTCACCCGATAGGCTGCATAAGAATATGATTGATTACATATTAATTAACAGCAAATGGGCTAGTTCTGTTAGGAATACCAGGTCATATAGGGGAGCTGAAATTAGATCTGACCATTACCTGGTTAAAAGTGTCTTGCAACTTAAACTTAAAAAGTATTGTGCTAAAGTTAAAAAATTTGCCTTTAATACTGAAGCTCTGAAAGACCCAGTTATAGCTAAAGCTTACCATGATAGTTTACCATGATAGGTTACTTAGTCATTATGACAGTCATGGTATGCTTACTACTGAAGTTGAGGAAGAATGGGATCATTTCAAACAGGCGTTCGTCGGATGGGACGTTAAGCCGTGGCCCCGTGTGCGGGAGAGAGCCATACCCTGTGCACGTTAAAGAACACGCTGGATGGCCTTGACGGGAGTCTACCATTTGTCTCTCAACAGTCGTTCCAGTGGGTCGCCTTCCCCAACCTTCTCTGAGCCTTCGGGGTCCTTGTGACCTGGCCATTTAGCCCATGGTATGCAAAAAAGTGCCGCTCAGAGATAAAACAACCAAAACAACCAACTTTTCGTGAACAAATGTCTCTCATCAGGAAATGTTTTACGATACATTTCTCTGAACGGTAAACAAAAGTGAATTGCAATAGATTCAGAAATACAGCAAAACCTCTGTAGGCGGAAATCCGGTGTAACGACGGAAAAATTTCGTTGCGGAAATAAAATCGGTTGGAAGGGAGTATTTCCGGCCGAATGAGTTAAGTGTTATTGATTGGAAAGAGAATTAAACAGCTGTACAGTCGCTCAAAAAAACATCCGAACACTATGGTTGATTACAGAATTCAGAAAAAATACCTTTGTAGGACGCGTTTATTACTGGTGCGCCCTCTGTTGTATACTAAGACGTAATACTAAGAAGTAACACAATTTGTATATTTGTGTTACGTCTCAGTATTATTTCAGTGTTATCTGGCAACGATTTTTTTAGAAATTAGTGATCTGGCAACCTTCGTGTCACGTGACACGAAGGTTGCCAGATCACTAATTTCTTAAAAAATCGTTGCCAGATATTTTTTCTGAATTCTGTAATCAACCATAGTGTTCGGATACTTTTTTGAGCGACTCTACACCTGTATACCGAATAGCGGTAGTAAGATTCTCCTCTACAACGTTATTTCCATTTTGAGTAGTTTAAAAAATAGCACTCCAATAAGGTATCCAGCAAAATACAAATGCCAATGAAATAAAATTATAAATACAAAGACGTTGAAAAATAAAGAATCCAAATATTTTGTTAATATTTTTGAAAAGATGATAATTCTTTTTGAAGAAAAAGGTACTCAAGGTTCTAAGTTGTAATTAGTGCACATAACCTTCTCGCTATTTCACCAATCTGAAAGAGTCTTTTCTTCATCTGGCCAATTATATACGAAAATTGTGTTACGTCTTAGTATCAATGTTTTGTCAATATCTGTTTCTTGCATAATCTCTCTCATTTAAGAAAATAACAATTGAATTTTTTTATTTAAAGTTAAACTTACAATTTAATGTTTATTTTCGACAGTAAGTCTTTTATCCATTTTGTCCAAGTAATTATTTCAAATTCATTTGCCCTTTTAAGTGTTTCACCTTGCACTAATAAATAATTATTGGCAAATGTATATTTTGAAAATATCTTGTGTTTTGCACTTGAAGTATTTTAATGCTTCCGTTTCGTTTGATTTTTGTTCACTTTTTGGATACTGATCTAAGGGACCTAGGTTCGAGCCCCGGATTAGGCATGGTTGTGTGTGTCGTTTTTCTGCTGAGGTCCTGCCATCCTCTCAGATCTCCTACTGTGGCATATAAACTGACAGGCTCCTGTCAGACCTCTGTGGCAAGCAGCTGCTTGAGGGGGCATTTATTTTTTTTTATTATTTAAATATTGTCATTAACGCTACTATACCGGCAAGGTACTCAGATACCGAAGTACTGCTATTTATTTTTGGGTCCGGTATAGTATTCCGAAATTGGAAACAAAACAAACAGATGTATAAAAATACTGTATTAAATTAATAAGATCACCGGACAAAAAATTAGTCATCTCCCACCGTAAGAGGGAGATGACTAATTCTGTTAGACAGCAACAGAGGGCGCACCAGTGATAAACGCGTCCTACAAATAACTGTGCCGTGCGCTACGAGGTTCATACAGTGACAAGAAGTGGTTGGTGCCATGTGTGTGTTAATCGCTCCATGAAACATGGGTCGCGCCAAAGATGTGAATGAGTGGCAAAAAGGTGTTATTGCGTTTGGCCGAGACAAAGGGCATTGTGTGCAAGAAGTTGCTGCCTTTGCAGGTGTGTCGAAACGTACTGTCCAAAGCGTCTTCCAGCAGTGGCGTACATCGCAGTCCACCGCTAATCGTCGCCAGAACTGTGGCAGAAAGACTGTGATCACTAATAGGGATCGCCGCAGTGTGTCACGCAATATTAGGGCAAACTGTTTTGCAATGTGGCAGGAATTGCTCCAGTCAGTCAATGTAGGACTACAACAAGCTGTTTCCAAACGAACTCTCTGAAGGGAACTGCATGCCTTGAATATCTGGAGCATAGTGCCGCTGAAGAGACCCATGTTAACAGCTCTGCACAAGGCTGCACGGCTACAGTGGTCACGGTGCAACAAAGACTGGACTGTCGACTCTTGGAAGCTTGTGATGTGGTCGGATGAGTCACGTTTTTGCTTGTACTCGAATCATGCGAGGCGATGTGTACATCGTAAGTAGCATGAAGCCTGCCATGCGGACTGTGTGCAAGGTTCTGTTCAAGCTGGAGGAGTCTCTTTGATGTTCTAGGGGTATTTTACGCATGCGGAAATGGGCCTTTTGGTTACGGTGACGTCACACATGAACCAGAAAGGCTATATGGAGCTACTGGACGACCATATGTTGCCTTTTGTGCAGCATCTCCAGTGAATACCAGAAAGGATACCCCAGTCTTCCAAGACTACAATTGTCACGTGCACAGGTCTCGAAGTGTGTCGGATTGGCACAACGAGCATTCTGAAGCTTTCGAACCTCTCGACTGGCCCACCAAATCCGCGGATTTGAACCCCATAGAAAACTTGTCGGAGTACTTGGGGCAACGAGTGAAGCGCCGTCTCAACCATCCGGCCAATCTGGCCGAACTGCGGCATTTGCTGCTGGAAGAGTGGATGAATATTGATGTGCACTACATCCGCACACTGGTGGCATCCATGCCAGACAGGATTTCGGCTGTTCTTCGGTCGCACGGAGGCGTTATTCACTATTAGGTGACATTCATCCAGAGGTGACTAATTTTTTGCCCGGTGAATTATATTCCACAATAAAAAAAAAACTGTTATACAGAACTGAACTTAATATGCTGAACATATCAACTTTATACCGAACTCAATAATACCCAATTTTTTAATATGAATTTGAATTATTCCTACTCAATTTAGGGACAGGGTGGCTCAATCTGTAGAGCGCCAGGCTCGTAATCTTCAGATCCAAGGTTCAAGTCCCACCTGGGTCAACGTTGAGATTTATCTCCCCAAAACTCCCCGCCCTTCCCTCGGTTATTAGGGGACACAGATAGGTTTAAAAGGCCTGCCGTTCGACGGATGGGACGTTAAGCCACTTCGCTCAATCTAAGCGAGAGAGCAATACCTTGAGCACATTAAACAACACGCTGGATGGCCTTGACAGGAGACTACCATCTGTCTTCTAACAGCTGTCCACAGTGTGTCCCCTTCCGCCAACCTTCAATGAGCACTTGTGATCTGGAATTCCTGACCAAACCAGTGATTATACTAAGTGTACAGGTCACAAAATCCTTGGAGTCTTTGTGACTTGCCCCCTTAGTTTAATGTGTACAAAATGTGCTGCAAGAGGTTAAACAGTCCAAAATAGAAGCCGCCAGAAGCACCAGCCTTGGAAGATTTAGCATTAACCATACATTACTTATTCAGGCTCCTGTCAGACCTCTGTGGCAAGCAGCTGCTTGAGGGGGTATTTATTTTTTTTATCAGAACTGGTCACTGCCAGAATTAATTATTTTTTATCAGAACTGGTCACTGCCAGAATTAATTATTTTTTAAATGATTAAGTGAACGATTATATATGGCAGTAAATGTTACATATGCAGTGGTGCTTCTATTGATAATTTCACTATTTCTAGTGTGCTTTATAATTTTATGTCATTTTCTTCGAAAATTGGCGGCGGGGGTGGCTCAATCGGTAGCGCGCCAGGCTCGTAATCTGTAGTTCCCAGGTTCGAGTCCCAGCTGATTCAGCTTTGAGATTTATCTCCGCAAAGTTCCCCGCCCTGCCCACGGTCAGTAGCGGACACCGATGGGCTTGGAAAGGCCGCCGTCCGTCGGATGGGACGTTAAGCCGTGCCCCGTGTGCGGGAGAGCCATACCCTGTGCACGTTAAAGAACACGCTGGATGGCCTTGACGGGATGCTACCATCTGTCTCCCAACAGCTGTTCCAGTGGGTCCCCTCCCCTAACCTTCTCTGAGCCTTAGGGGTCCACGTGACCTGGCCATTTAGCCCATGGTGTGCAAAAAAGTGCCGCTCAGAGGTAAAACAACTGAAACAACCCAACTTCGAAAATTGACATGTTTGCTATATTTGTGTGTTAGTCGTTAGGTTGTTTTACCTCTGAACGTACGTCACTTTTGTGCACACAAAGCGCTTGATGGCCAGTTCACAAGGACTCCAATGGATTAGAAAAGGGGACCCACTGACAGCTGTTGAGAGAGAGAGAGATGAAAGTCTTTCGCCAAGAGCATCCAGTGTGTTTTTAACATGCACAATGTATGACTCTTACACACATGCAGGAGTGGCTCAGTCGTTAAATCGCCAAGATCGTAATCTGCAGTTCCCAGATTCGAGTCCCACCTGGGCCAGCTCTGAGATATATCTCTGCTAAAATCCGCACCCTACCCTCGGTCTGTAGAGTACACCGATGGGCTTGGAAAGGCCGCTGTCTGTAGGTTGAGATGTTTAGCCGTGGCTTCGTGTGCAGGAGAGCCATACCCAGTCTATATTAAAGAACATACTGGGTAGCCATGACGGAAAGCTATCATCTTAGTCCTAAATAGCTGCCCAGCAGTCCCCTTACCCCAAACCTTCTCTAAGCCCTCTAGGTCCTTGTGGCGTGGTTATTTAACCCATTGTGTGCAAAACAATGCACTCAGAAGTAAAACAACCCAACCTACACACAAGGACACTGCTTAGCCTACCATACGACGGACGACGGCCTTTCCAATATCATCGGTGTCCTTTCTCACTGAGAGCACAATGGAGGTAAGCCGTAATAAAGCTCAACGCTGGCATAGTTGCGACTGAACTGGGAACAGCAAATTACGCTCCTGGATCGCCAGCCACCTCCCCCACTGCATGAGCTGTTCCCACTTTCCTCATTGACATTTAGACCATGACTGGAGTGCTGGGGAGGGGGTGGCTCAGTCGGTAGCGCGCCAGGCTCGTAATCTGTAGTTCCCAGATTCGAGTCCCAGCTGGGTCAGCGTTGAGATTTATCTCCGCATAATTCCCCGCCCTGCCCACGGTCAGTAGGGGACACCGATGGGCTTGGAAAGGCCACCGACCGTCGGATGGGACGTTAAGCCGTGGCGCTGTATGCGGGAGAGCCATACCCTGTGCACGTTAAAGAACACGCTGGATGGCCTTGACGGGGGGCTACCATCTGTCTCCCAACAGCTGTTCCAGTGGGTCCCCTCCCCCAGCCTTCTCTGAGCCTTCGGGGTCCATGTGACCTAGCCATTTAGCCCATGGTGTGCAAAAAAGTGCTGCTCAGAGGTAAAACAACTCAACCCAACTGGAGTGCTTGTGTAGTCAGACCAATCCGCGGTTGCAGATCCCTGCTCTAGCTATCACAGAGGTAGGTTCAGGTCCATGAATTCGTAACTAATCATTGCATCCCCTTTAACACAAAATTTTGTATCGCTTCAAACAAGATTTATTACTTCTTCAAAAGAGAAAATAAAATTCGATTAAATTGTAGAATAGTGATGTGCTACTGGATACAAGAATATGAAAGTTGGAAAAACATTTTATGTGTCGTAGTGTAGTAGTAAACCTCGTTAAACTTTTTTTTTCTTCTTTTACGGCCCACAATTTGTTGTAAACGGATTTTTTGTCACTTAAGGAATGTAAAGAACCCTCATTAAAACCCAGCTATCTCTAATCGGCAGCGAGTTCAGGTAATTACCAAGCACATTTTTATTTCATGACCCTAAAGCGTTACATGATAATTGTGCCTTGCTATACATATAGAGCACGTTTGATTGCAGTCGAATACTTCTCGTTTGGGTGAAAATGTTCTAGTTCATAATAATTATACGAATTCTTATGTTAAAAAGGGGCGGGGGTGGCTCAGTCGGTAGCGCGCCAGGCTCGTAATCTGTAGTTCCCAGGTTCGAGTCCCAGCTGGGTCAGCGTTGAGATTTATCTCCGCAAAATTCCCCGTCCTGCCCACGGTCAGTAGGGGACACCGATGGGCTTGGAAAGGCAGCCGTCCGTCGGATGGGACGTTAAGCCGTGGCCCCGTGTGCGGGAGAGCCATACCCTGTGCACGTTAAAGAACACGCTGGATGGCCTTGACGGGAGGCTACCATCTGTCTCCCAACAGCTGTTCCAGTGGGTCCCCTCCCCCAACCTTCTCTGAGCCTTCGGGGTCCATGTGACATGGCCATTTAGCCCATGGTGCCGCTCAGCAAAAAAGTGCCGCTCAGAGGTAAAAGAACCCAACCTAATCGGCAGCGAGTTCAGGTAATTACCAAGCACATTTTTATTTCATGACACTAAAGCGTTACATGATAATTGTGCCTTGCTATACATATAGAGCACGTTTGATTGCAGTCGGATACTTCTCGTTTGGGTGAAACTCAATGTTCTAGTTCATAATAATTCTACGAATTCTTATGTTAAAAATTTGCCTTGTTTGGGCAACAGTAATCCTGGGCATAGACTTCCACAAAAAGACCAACGCTTGTAATTCAATATTTAAGAATTAAATGTTAAAAACTAAATGTTTCTTTATGAAATGTTTGCTATTTTTAAATTAACAAAGCTGTAAATTGTGCAAACAAAATAATGTCGGCCATGATTTAGTTATGTGACAGCGTTTATTTTGTAAAAAAAAAAGTGTGGAACTTGAAATGCGGAGAAGGTGACTCAGTCGGTAGCGCGCCAGGCTCGTAATCTATAGTTTTAAGGTTCGAGTCACCCCTCGGCTAGCGTTCAGAATTATCTGCCCTAAATTTCCACCCTGCGCTCCGTCATTAAGGGGACACCGATGGGCTTGGAAAGGCTACCGTCCATCGAGGGGCGCGGGTGGCTCAGTCAGTAGCGCGCCAGGCTCGTAATCTGTAGTTCCCAAGTTCGAGTCCCAGCTGGGTCAGCGTTAAGATTTATCTCCGCAAAATTCCCCGCCCTGCCCACGGTCAGTAGGGGACACCGATGGGCTTGGAAAGGCCACCGTCCGTCGGATGGGACGTTAAGCCGTGGCGCAGTGTGCGGGAGAGCCATACCCTGTGCACGTTAAAGAACATGCTGGATGGCCTTGACGGGAGGCTATCTGTCTCCCAACAGCTGTTCCAGTGGGTCCCCTCCCCCCAACCTTCTCTGAGCCTTCGGGGTCCATGTGACCTGGCCATTTAGCCCACGGTGTGCAAAAAAGTGCCGCTCAGAGGTAAAACAACCCAACCCGTGTGCGAAAGAGCCATACGCTATGCACGCTAAAGAACACGCTGGATGGCCTTGACTGGGGCTATCATCTGTCTCCTAACAACTGCCCAGTGAGTCCTCTTCCCCTAATCTTCTCTTAACCTTCGGGGTTCTTGTGATCTGATCACCATTGTGTGCAAAAAATATTACGACAAGAGATAAAACAACAATAACCCAATTAAATACTTCAAAATTCATTGTAGGCTCTAAAGAAACAACGTGTCCTGTTATTCAGGGAAACGAAACAGAGTTTGGAAACTGCATCATAAATTTATCTCCGCAAAATTCCCCGCTCTGCCCAGGGTCAGTAGGGGACACCGATGGGCTTGGAAAGGCCACCGTCCGTCGGATGGGACGTTAAGCCGTGGCTCCGTGTGCGGGAGAGCTATACCCTGTGCACGTTAAAGAACACGCTGGATGGCCTTGACGGGAGGCTACCATCTGTCTCCCAACAGCAACAATGTCCATTTCAGAATTTCTTAAAATAATTTCTGAGGAAATAAATGCAAAAAAAATTATTTTAGCAGTAAAAACAACAACGTTAGAAAGTGATTTCAAAGCACCGTGAGAAAAATATGATGAAATCTTGAGAGAAATTCCGTGGGATGGGATGTGTGTCCGAGTGCCGGAAAGAAATCGCATGTTAAAGAACAAGCTGGATGACTTTGAAGGGTTGGGTTGTTTTACTCTGAGAGTCACTTTTTTGCACACCATGGGCTAAATGGCCAGGTCACCTGGGCCCCGAAGGCTCAGAGAAGGTTGGGGGAGGGGACCCACTGGAACAGCTGTTGGGAGACAGATGGTAGCCTCCCGTCAAGGCCATCCAGCGTGTTCTTTAACGTGCACAAGGTATGGCTCTCCCGCACACGGGGCTACGGCTTAGCATCCCATCCGATGGACGATGGCCTTTCCAAGCCCATCGGTGTCACCTACTGACCGTGGGCAGGGAGTTTTGCGGAGACCTTGATGGGAGGCTTATAGCTCTGCACTGGATTTCCTTACCCAAACTTCTCTGAGCCTTCTGGCCGTTTAGCCCATTGTCTGCCCAAAAGTATCGCTCAGAGGTAAAACAACTCAACCGTGAGGAACAGAAGAAATGGAACTTGTGCTGAAACTTGAATAAATCTGTAGATAATGCAACCTTCCTCCTCTCCCCGGCGGCACAATATGCCACCGAGGTTTCGCATTGGCCTTGATCCACTGAGGTGCCACCGAGGTTTCGCATTGGCCTTGATCCACTGACGTGCCACCGAGGTTTCGCATTGGCCTTGATCCACTGACGTGCCATCGAGGTTTCGCATTGGCCTTGATCCACTGAGGTGCCACCGAGGTTTCGCATTGGCCTTGATCCACTGAGGTGCCACCGAGGTTTCGCATTGGCCTTGATCCACTGACGTGCCACCGAGGTTTCTCATTGTCCTTGATCCACTGAGGTGCCACCGAGGTTTCGCATTGGCCTTGATCCACTGACGTGCCACCGAGGTTTCGCATTGGCCTTGATCCACTGAGGTGCCACCGAGGTTTCGCATTGGCCTTGATCCACTGAGGTGCCACCGAGGTTTCGCATTGGCCTTGATCCACTGAGGTGCCACCGAGGTTTCGCATTGGCCTCGATCCACTGAGGTGCCATCGAGGTTTCGCATTGGCCTCGATCCACTGAGGTGCCATCGAGGTTTCGCATTGGCCTTGATCCACTGAGGTGCCACCGAGGTTTCGCATTGGCCTTGATCACATCGCGACGCCATTGCAGCTGCCGAGGCCTGTGTTCGTGTTCCGGCATGGTTGTTCTTTTTGGTAATGAGTTTGTATGTTTTATGAGAAATCAGATCAAACCTGATAAAACTTCTAGTTTATCTCCATCCTTTACTTAAAAAATTTAAAAATATATTTATGTCGAAATAAAGAAAAAATATTTCGTTTAAATTTCTGTTTATCAGCTTTAAACCACCACCATCTTATACCACCAAAAGTATCATTGATCAAACTTGGACTGTTTAAACAAAGTTGATTGTAATTTTTGATTGTAAATGAAATTTTTGTTAAGCGCTGACCTTTACTCAGTTGATCATAATGATGATCGCAAAAGAACAATTCGACTGAAATAGTTTACTTTCATTCTTTCAATAAAAACCGAAAGTTAAGAATCGTTTACCACAACACACATCGATTAAGTTTCTCAATCAACGAAAAGGTTAATTACCGATTGTCCCCAAGTTCAGAAAAGTATACATATCTTACCTTGTGCGGTGGTTTCTAACGTATCAGTCACAAAACAATGACTTCCAGTGAAGTAAGTCACTGATAATTAATTAAAGAGAGCGTAGCATAATGCTTTCACCTGTTTTTTAACGAACAGGCTCAGCGAACAGCTAATTAATTGCAACAGCACTTGATGGATTCTCGAGGTCTGTCCCTTTGATGCTCCCTGAGCAATAAATCGAGCGGTTTGCGATCTCATCAATGGTGAAACGCCAATTTCGAGCTGGGCTGTAAGAGACTAGATAATTGCTCGGTTTCTTTACAGTTGATTTCAATTTCATTTACATGAATTAACAGTGATTCCAACTGAACCGTAAAATGATAGGAAAACGAGCTTCAATAGAGTTCCTACGAAATTCATAACGCAATGTGATATCGCGTTTTATAATGTGTAGTTTCGCTTCTTGTTGTATGTAAATACTACTTGGCCTTACGATAGTGTAATACACACATGTAAATATTGTGTGGCCTTACGAGAGATCAATGGCACCCTTAGAATTAATAATTCTTGTTAGAAGAAATAATTGTTGGGCCTGTTGTTTCTCCTTTGAATTGGAAATTTAGGTGGGGGGAGGGTGTTTAAGGCGGGTTTTTCTATTTCTTGGTCAACTGTATATCTCTATCTCTTTCTTTTTTTTGGATGGGGGTGATTATTTTCCATTTTTCTTCCGTATTTCCTATTTTTTGTCCATTAAGTTTGTTTTGCATCGTAAGGGGGGGGGGGCTGGAAGGAGCCTTTTGTCCCTCACTAAGATTAGCCTGGGGTAAATTGGGCATCACTTCAATATAAGTAAAGCCATGAAAAGAGTTCTGGTGAGTGATGCCTCAATCATTTTAAATACTTTTCCTCTGGAAAAGGTTTTTCACGGTTGAGAGTTGTATGGTAGATACAGAAAAGGTGTCTTAGAAATGGAACTATTATTCAAAATTGAACAGATCGATGGATAGGGCAAATAAACAGCACACCTAAATACTAAACGTATTCTTTGTAATAATTTGGTCTTCTTTCAGTTTGCTTCAGAAAAGTGGAAGTAGGACCTTTACGTTAACAGGAAATTTGTACAGTCGCTCAAAAAAGTATCCGAACACTACGGTTGATTAGAGAATTCAGAAAAAATATCTGGCAACGATTTTTTTAAAAATTAGTGATCTGGCAACCTTCGTGCAAAAAAATGCACCATGGTGTGCAAAAAAAGTGCCGCTCAGAGGTAAAACAACCCAACTTATCTTGATCAAAAGTTATGGCATGTGAGCAACACGGCCAAAGTAACGCAAACTCTCCTTATACAAGATGCTGCTTAAAAGAGAAATCCTTCGTCCTACTCAGCATTATATTTGTATAACCAAAACCTCAAATATTCAAGAAAATGTGAAAGACAGCGGATTGAAAAGCATGAAGTTTCTTATTATATTGCTACAAATGGTGGGGCGGGGGTGGCTCAGTCGGTAGCGCGCCAGGCTCGTAATCTGTAGTTCCCAGGTTCGAGTCCCATCAGCGTTAAGATTTATCTCCGCAAAATTCCCTGCCCATGGTCAGTAGGGGACACCGATGGGCTTGGAAAGGCCTCCGTCCGTCGGATGGGACGTTAAGCCGTGGCCCCGTGTGCGGGAGAGCCATACCCTGTGCACGTTAAAGAACACGCTGGATGCCCTTGACGGGAGGCTACCATCTGTCTCCCAACAGCTGTTCCAGTGGGTCCCCTCCCCCAACCTTCTCTGAGCCTTCGGGGTCCATGTGACCTGGCCATTTAGCCCACGGTGTGCAAAAAAGTGCCGCTCAGAGGTAAAACAATCCAAAGCTTCATAATTAAGCTCCACACTCCTACAACTAAAAACTGGAGTTGTGCGTAATCAGATGTAATATCATGAGTATTGTGCAATAAAATCATTGGAAGTTAAATATAAAAACTGGAGCATTTCTTATTGCTAAAAGCAGAGACTCTGGATGTGCTACTTCACAGGAGCATTCTCTGGTCACCACTGTGTGCACGTCAATTGTGTATAGGTCCACAAACTAAACCTAATCTTGAAAACTGTAGGGCAAATTATTATTATTTAGAGCAGCGTTTCTCAAAACATAGGGAGGGGGTGGCTCAGTCGGTAGCGCGTCAGGCTCGTAATCTGTAGTTCCCAGGTTCGAGTCCCAGCTGGGTCAGCGTTGAGATTTTTCTCCGCAAAATTTGCCCGCCCTTCCCACGGTCAGTAGAGGACACCGATGGGCTGAAAAAGGCCGCCGTCCGTCGGATGGGACGTTAAGCCGTGGCCCCGTGTGTGAGAGAGAGCCATACCCTGTGCACGTTAAAGAACACGCTGGATGGCCTTGACGGTGGGCTACCATCTGTCTCCCAACAGCTGTTCCAGTGGGTCCCCTCCCCCAACCTTTTCTGAGCCTTCGGGGTCCATGTGACCTGGCCATTTAGCCCATGGTGTGCAAAAAAGTGCCGCTCAGATGTAAAACAACCCAACCCAAATTCTCAAAATATGCTCCGTGAGCATATATTTTGAATAGTTATTTGTTTTTATTCCGATAGAACTAGTGTCATAATTAATTGCAATGCCCGTTTATTACAGGCGTCGTTATTATAATGGAATTCTTTTTTGTGACATTGTGTATTTACTATCTCAGTATTCAACAAAGTGTCATTTAATTTTTTTAATGCGCCATTGTTAAGTGTCATTTAATTTTTTTAATGCGCCATTGCATTCTGCCAGGGTGCAAATCGTCATATAAAGTGAGTTCGTTTTCCTTTCCTCGTGACAAATCAAAAAGGTAAAATTTTAATTTGTACTGCATAGCAAGAATCGTTGGAATAGCAGAAAAAAATTAACATTGAACAATTTAATTTATGTTAAATGTGTTTTCAGATTATTAGAGATAAGTATCCTTAGGTTTTATGTTATATTATGGAAGCGACATGGGACAGCGACTCCGCACAATTTTTCATCTTTAAAAGGGCTTCGAGGCCAAAAAAAGTTTGGGAACCGCTGATTTAGAGATCAATTCATCCTCACAGTAAGAACATTTATTAACTGTACCTTACTATCGTAAGAATCCTGTGTTCTGCTAACAGGAATCCCACTCCTCTAGCCCTCAGTATTGTTCACATCCTTCCTGAATCTCTCAACATCTCTAGACATCAACTCAATATAGTGATCAACGAGATACATGAAGGGTTATCAATCTAGTGAAGGGAAAAAACAGCACATTTTACCTCCTAAAAATCCCTTAAAATCCGAATCACAAAAAGCCATCCCATCCGTCATTAAAATCGGAACATATTCCACCTCGACCGATTTCGATTCAGGGGAAAAGTGAAAGCCGAGTTGCAGCTCTCCAAAGCCGAATATTCTACATCGCTATCTATTAACTGCTGTGCATCATACAATCCACTGACTGCTGTGCCTCGCTATCTATTAATTGATATTCATTACACCAGTGTCTCGAAAACTGTGTGCCGCGTCACAGTAGTGTGCCGCGAGAGATTTTCAAATTGACACTAGATATTCGAAAGATTTCATTTTGACTTGACTTGTGTTATCGACGTGCTATCGACGTGCTTTAACAAAAATCTTTCAGATGTTATCAACTGGGATCTTGTAAGTATTTATCAAGCTTTTTCCAAATTTTGGTATTAATTTTTGATTATTTCAAGCCATAGAATGGACAAATATTTAAAACAACCACCAAGTTATGCATTAAAGAACGAGAGCAAATCTTCAAGTAAAACCAGGCTGATGACTTCAACAAAGCGCAAATATAATGACGATTATATAGAGTTTGCTTTTATTCTTTTTTAGGTGTGCCGCGGAAAAAAAATTAGATTCAGTGTGCCGCAGAGTAAAAAAGTTTGCGAGACACTGCATTACACTATTCATTAACTGATGTTCATAGCTATTTATTAATTGTTACTCATTAATCCGTTCATCATCATCATCATCCTCAAGCAGCCATGGGCTACGGAGGTCCAACCAGACCGTGCAATTTAGTTCTCCAAGCAAGTCTATCCTGAGCTACATCTACTGCATCTGGTCACTGCACATCAATTCTAACAAGGTCCTGTATGACATTGTCTGCCCACCGCATCCTAGGTCTCCCCTTCTTTCTGAGGCACACTGTTCATAACCCTATTCGCCAATCTATAATTACTCATACGGGCAACATGGCCAAACCAACGGAGTCTCTCTCTGCACAATATGCTGTTTAAAGGAGGTTGCAAACTCCTTTGCCTAACCTCATCATTAGTTACAAAGTTGAACCACCTAATGCCCAAGAGACTGTGTAAGCATCTGGAAACAAAAGCATCTAGTTTCCTGTTATCTTGTTTACAAAGTGTCCAAGTTTCACTACCATAACTAACCCAAGAAAGAACCAAACTATTATACAGTCTAATTTTAGTCTTCAGTTGTATACGACTATTTCTCCACACTCTCCATAGATTCTTAAAAGTCCCGGCAGCAATCCCTATTCGTCTGTTAATCTCATGTCGCACATCACCATTATCTGTTACATAGCTCCCAAGATAATTAAACTGTGACACCTGCTCAAGACTGAAACCATTCAGATTAACTGAATCACAGCCTGCCTGACAAATTTTCATCACTTTAGTTTTCTCTCTGTTTATAACCAAACCTACTCTACTACCAATATCATCAACAGCTCGAATGAAAGAGTTCATTTCATCAACATCATTTGCCAAAAGGGCTAAATCATCAGCATAATCTAAATCAGAAATTTTCCTATCTCCAGCCCATTTAAGGCCAAACTCTTTCCCTTGAAGTGAATTTCGCATAACATAATCAATAACCAAGCTAAAGAGAAAAGGAGACAAAATGCACCCTTGTCGAACACCAGAAGTAATGCTAAACCAATTGCTACTAGCCTTACCAACTCTCACACACGACTCAGTGTTATTACAAAGAGCTTTCATTATGTTAACTAACTTGTCAGGTATACCATATGATCTCACAATCAACCACAAATTATGACGATCAACAGAGTCGAAAGCCTTTTTGAAATCAACAATGCTAGCAACCAGAGGTTTCTGAAACTCTAAATATTTCTCAAGAATCTGCCTAAGTGAAAATATCTGATCCACACATCCCCTACCACTTCTGAATCCACATTGCTCATCACGCAATTGACTGTCAACCAGATTCTTAATTCTATTAAGCACAATCATGGAAAGAACTTTACCTGGAACAGAGAGTAGGCTGATAACCCTATAGTTATCACAAGAACTGCGATCACCTTTTTTGAAAATAGGGATAACAATAGCTCTGGTAAAATCCTTAGGAACCATGCCTTTATCATAAACGATATTCAGAATTTCAGTCATCCAAGTGGTAACCGAAACATTCCCAGCTCTAAACATTTCGGTAGTAATTTCATCTATCCCTGGGGATTTATGAAGTTTAAGTTTAGAAACAGCCAAAATAACTTCAGATTGTGTTATAGAGCCAACATTAAAGCCACCAATGCATCTATCATCATTGCAAAAAATGGGAGTAGAATTAACTACATTGTTTAGAACATCACTGAAATGCTCAGTCCACCTAGCCATGACAGAATCCTCACCTTCTATAACCTTACCTTGTTTATCCTTCAATCCCTGTATACCTGTCCGTTTTCTACCACACGAAACATTAACTATCTGGTACACCTCTCTGCTCTTGTGCTATCTAACTGCTTCCTCGGCTTTATCAGCCAAGCCATCAAGCCAAAGATTCTTATCAGCAGCTAACTGATCTTTTACACGTTTATTAAGTTCTCTGTAATGCTTTCTATTAGGACTAGTAAGGTATTGATTAAGGATATTCCTGCAGTTCTTTCTTTCCGAAATAAGCTCAAGTGCCTTATCACTCAGATAATTCTGTCTCTTCTGCTCCTTTTTTCCTAAAAGAGTACTGTTAATGTCCAAAAAAGCCTGATTAAAATGATCCCATTCTTCTTCAACTTCAGTAGTAAGCAAACCATGACTGCCATAATGACTAAGTAACCTATCATGGTAAGCTTTGGCTATAACTGGATCTTTCAGAGCTTCAGTATTAAAACTAAATTTTTTAACCCTAGCACAACACGTTTTAAGTTTAAGTTGCAACACACTTTTAACAAGGTAATGGTCAGATCCAATTTCAGCTCCCCTATATGCCCTGGTATTCCTAACAGAACTAGTCCATTTGCTGTTAATTAATATGTAATCAATCATATTCTTATGCAGCCCATCAGGTGAAACCCATGTATACTTATGTATGTCGCGGTGTTTGTAATAAGTGTTAGTTATTCTGAATCCATTGAGTTTACTTACCTGTAGGAGACATTGCCCATTGTCATTGCAGCTACCAATACCCAATACCAAAAAAAAATAATCCTCCCCAAAGGTCAGAGTCAGTACCAACTTTGGCATTGAAGTCACCTAGAACAAGGGTAATATCTCCTTTCTTGACAGAATTCAAAATATCCTGAAGTTGTTCATAAAACCTATCCTTCTCATCCTCATCGGCATTCTCAGTGGGGGCATAACAGCAGATAACATTCAAGTCTTTAACGCTTGTTTGAAATTTTGCTGTAAGAAACCTTTCATTAATGCACTCATATCCTAGAAGAGCATCACTAGCGTGTCTGCTGAGAAGCAGACCATTGCCTTGGTGATGCTTATTGTCGTCCCTCCCTGAAAAGAGAAATTTAAGATTATTTTTAAGAATCTGCCCTTTATCTGTCCATCTGGTCTCTTGCAGGCCGAGAATATCTAAATTATAATGGTGGAATTCTTGTGTGAGGACATCAAGAGAAAAAGCTGTGTTCAGAGTTCTCACATTCCAACTACCTATGGAGAGAAAACGGTTAGTAGGATGTTTAAAGAAACTATGTTTATTGAGAGAGGGTATGCCGACAATATCAAACAGCCCCCTAATCGCAGACATGGGGCAAAGACCCGTTCCCCCACCACTAAAGGCTGAAGCCATCTACACTGAAAGACTTCCTCCAATGTAGAATTTGACGATGCCAATAGAAGCAAAGGGTTCAGGTGCCTGCGATGACCTCTGCTCAGGATTATCCACCAGCTGATAAACATATTCTGACATACACTTGGGGCTGTCAACCCACAAACAAACAGAAAACACAGCGCAAGATTTTCCCTCCACAGAAGCCCACCAGTGCAGCAAAATCAGGATCCATAATCAAGCTCAGAGCCATATATCTGTCCAGTCCAGTTGGTTTATATGGTCAGCACCAGGACCCTGTGTGGTTGACCACACCTCAGCAGGGTAGAAAAAAAAGAAAAGTAGCCACAGTTGTCCAGATCAGTAGGCCACACTAATCTGGCAGCCCTCCTCTTCCGTTCACTTCCACAAGAGAGTATCTGTTTTGAAGGGTACTAACGGTCTGCACCACGAGAAGGCGGGTCGGACATTAGGTGCTAGGTCTGGCCGGTTCTATGCATCACGTTACTCATTAATCCGTAATGGATAATGACGTAATTAATTGTTACTCATTAATTACCTCATTATCCATTGACTGCCGTGCATCACTGTCAATTAATTGCTGTGCATTATTGTCAATTAACTGCTGTACATCACACTATTCATTAACTGATGTCCATCGCAATCTATGAACTGCTGTGCATCACATTGTCCATTAACTGCTGTGCATCACATTATCAAAATAACTGCTCACATTATCAATAAACTGCTGCTGTTACTAGACCCAATATCTAATAATTGCTGTGCATCGATATCTAGTAATCGCTGTGCATCAATATCTATTAACTTCTGTGCATCACATTACCTTTTAACTGCTGTGCATCACATTACCCTTTAACTGCTGTGCGTCGCTATTATACCCTAACTTTGGCGCCTCTATTATGCTGGTGGCCTAGGCGCCTACTAACTCTTATGGGAAATACTGCCCTGACGTCAAGGGATTTGCAGTTGCCATGACAGTCCTTGGCATCTCTAGGCTGAAAATGTACAATCGCTACAATTAGAAAAATAACAGCCAGAAGAAAAATAGATAGTTTATATAGACCTATATGTACATTAACAGTACAACTTTCAACCTATATCAGAACTTATAATGTAATTTTATTATTGTTCCTCTGATGGTGGCACTTTTGTGAACTTAAAAGGGTTAAATGGCCAGGTTACAAGAAACCCAAAGACCCGGAGTGGACAGAGGAAGACGACTCACTCGATAGTTCTTAGCCAGGTCCGGATCTAGGGGGGGGGGTTCATTCTTCCCTTCCCTCCTTCTGAATGCTAGTAAGGGTAATGGAGGCAAAAAATTATTAAACTTGTGCATATTCGACGCATTTTTAAAGAAAATATTTAATTTTTTCCTTGCTCGATTGTGTCACTGTCACCCCCCCCTTTCTTCTTCTTCTTCTTCTTTTTTGAATCCGAGCCCGCCCTTAACAGCCAGATGGAAATTTTTCGTCAAAGCAATCCAGCGTGTTCTTTAACATGCACAGGGTATGACTTTCCTGCCAAGGGGTCTGGTTTTAGTTGCAGGCTCTGTCGATGACACAACAGGTTCGTCACCTGCAGTTCCAAGTTCGACTCCTAAGTGGTTCAGTGTTCAGATTTATCTCCACTAATCTCCACCCTGCAATCAATCGGGAAAGGGTCACGGATGGACTTAGAAATATCGCTGTCGGTCTCATGTGAATAAAGCCATGGTGCCATGTGAAGGAGAGAATCATACCTTGTGAATATTACGAACATTCTAGATGGCCTTGACGGGAGACTACAATCCATCCCCTAACAGCTGTCCAATGGGGTCCCTTTCTCCAGTATTCTCTGAGGCCTTGAATCCTTGTGACCGGGTTGATTAGCTCATACTGTGCAAAAAAAGTGCCACTCAGAAGTAAAACAAACGAAATGCCATTCCAAGTCCTTAGGAGTTACAGTTCTACTGAGATATATCTCAACGCAAGCTTAATTGGGACTGGAATCAGGGAACTCTAGATTGCGAGAGTCGCGCAACCTCGACTGAGCCAATCCCCGGTCCCTTTAATAACATTAAGATTCATCTTATACGATAAAATACTGCATTTATTATTCAGTTTCATTATTTCAGCAATTCATGTGTTCGGAAAGTCAGACTCTTTTAAAGTATTATTGATCTTTCGCCCTAAAATAATCTTGTGATTTCGGCAAAGAAGGACAACGAACCTCGAAGAAAACAATAAGGATGATTATCCAGCCAAAGACTAGAACTGAAATATCGGCCACACCCTTCTGCACTCGCCATGTGGCGCTCAAAAATAAGCAAGCAAAGTAAGTCTCTCTTACGAGGAGGAAGAGACGAACAAGTCCGAATTATTGGATCATACCCTCTTAGGAAGCGACTGTTCTGCTGACACGAGATTACCCGTTTCTCTCAGAACACCTCTGCACCTCCATGACAACTCAATCTCAAAGACTATAATTAAGTGGGAGGGTTTCCCTCCCTGAGCTTCCAGCCCGTCCCACCCCCTGCGTTTGCACGTGAGGTGTGAAATGCGCCACTTCAGGTTTGTTGCTTCGAGCCAGAGCGTGCTCACTAAAAAAACACTCAAATCCCATTCAAATGGTTGCTTGCCTCTTGCTCGTTGTCATCCTTATCGGTTGATCGCTGCTGCACGAATTGAAGGTTTTAGAGCTAAGACCCAGACATAATTGATGCTGAGAGTCAATGAGCACTTTAAAATGAAGTCTTTATCTCTTCTTCTTTCTCCGTAAGAAAAATAGCGCTCTGATAGCTATATGAGGAGCTTTCCAAGATAAAAGCTATTATGAAGCCATTCCTTGATAAGTTTAGCGATAGCAGCTCAAAATATTTCTCAGGTCTTGACATCCCAGAAGCCTCTATGTAGATTGGGGTCAGTTTTAAGATCACTGCCAATTTGGGTTTTAAAATGCAGGAGTCGTTTTTGTACATTTCAAGGCACTTCTTGCCCACTGGATGAGTTGGATCCATTTACCCAATTTATGCGATGTAGGAAGAGCAAACTTAAAGAGATGTCAAAAATGCAGAGAGCGATGTTCTATTGCTGACACTTGAAACGTTTATGAATCAACGTTCACACTCTGTAAACTCTTCATCAAGATCTATGGTTTAAGATCACAGTTCCAAAAAACATAAATATTCTAAAAAGATATTAGGGTTAGATCGAGTTTCAAACAAAGTATACTTAACATTAATGATAATAATTTATTACGTCAAATGTCTTTACAAATTACCAGAAAACATATTTAGTAAACCAAAACATGTTTCAAACACTTTACATTATTTGTTGGGTTTTTTTACCTATGAGCGGCACATTTCTGCACACAAAATGGGCTAATTGGCCAGGTCACATGGACTCCAAAGGCTTAGAGAAGGTTGGGGGAGGGGACCCACTAGAACAGCTGTAGGGAGACAGATAGTAGCCTCCCGTCAAGGCCATCCAGCGTGTTCTTTAACGTGCACATGGTATGGCTCTCCCGCACACTGAAACACGGCTTAACGTCCCATCCGACGGACGGTCGGGACTTGTCTCAAGTCCATCGGGGTCCCCCACTGACCGTGGGCAGGGCGGGGAATTTTTCGGAGATAAATCTCAACGCTGACCCAAATGGGACTCGAACCTGGGAACTACAGATTACGAGCCTGGCGCGCTACCGACTGAGCCACCCCCGCCCCTTTCATTATTTGCAATAGACAATCAAATGTTTAATGCTTGCAATGCTAAGATGCTATATATTTCATAGATTTGATCAGTAATCACAGAAAAAGGTTGTACAGACTAATTAACCTGTGACCCCCTGTTTGAAGGTGGTATGGAAATATTATTAATTAAATGCAGATTTTTAATACTTATGAATGAAAAATTTATGAGTGATATCAGTGATATTAAAAATGTAAGATCTTGCGCTATAAACATCTTTGATATAGTCGTATGGTCTCAAGGGGCATTTAGTCGACGAACAATGAAATAATGGCATAATGTATCGAAAATAAAATATTTTGATTGATCGATTTTAAAGTAAAAAGAAAATTCTCAGCATTTTGCACCGAGGGCAAGATGGCGGTTTAGCTCAACGTAGGCACAATTGGGACTCGAATCTGGGAACTGTACATTTCCAGCTGGGGAGCTAATTTTCCCATAATCCAAGCCGGAAGAAATAATTTTCCATTTTTCAAACTGTTCGTGTTTCATTTCGAAAATTTGCAAGTGAATGTTAAAGCCAAGTCCAGGAAAATTTTGGGACCAGGAAAATTTTCAGTCGGTAGCGCGCCAGGCTCATAATCTGTAGTTCCCAGGTTCGAGTCCCAGCTGGGTCAGCGTTGAGATTTATCTCCGCAAAATTCCCCGCCCTGCCCACGGTCAGTAGGCGACACCGATGGGCTTGGAAAGGTCGCCGTCCGTCGGATGGGACGTTAAGCCGTGGCCCCGTGTGCGGGAGAGCCATACCCTGTGCACGTTAAAGAACACGCTGGATGGCCTTGACGGGAGGCTACCATCTGTCTCCTAACAGCTGTTCCAGTGGGTCCCCTCCCCCAACCTTCTCTGAGCCTTCGGGGTCCATGTGATCTGGCCATTTAGCCCATGGTGTGCAAAAAAGTGCCGCTCAGAGGTAAAACAACCCAACCCAACCCAGGAAAATTTGAGAAGCATTACTTCGAGGATTCTTATTTTGTTGATTTACTAATCTAAGTGAAATAAAATAGATAAATCAAAAAATAAAAGAAAAAAATAACATTTTTCAAAAAGTCTATGGTTGAATCATCTTAAAATAAATGTTGAAAAATATCTTTTTATTTTTTCGTTTATTTCAACTCCAACTGCATTCCTTTCAATCAGCGATTTGTTCTTCAAAACTACCGACGTCTTTACCCGAATGACGTCACAGACGGCAGCGCCGCACCACTCACCTTTCCACTGACAGATAGGAAATTACGACACATTACAGGAGACTGTTTCCGGCTCCTTGTCAATTCGTTTCCTGTTTTTCTGGATGAATTCGTGGAAATCCGGCAGCGGCTCGTCCTACATGTCAATAATGCAACGGGTGATTTCTCTTTTTCTCTTCCCTCCTACCCCCCCCCCCCCCTTCCCTTTTCTACCTTTTTTTAAAATATTTCTGCCTCGAATGGCATCATATATATATTGGTTCACGTGTGTTCTAATACAAAGCTTGTGTTGTCGTTTTTTAAATAAATAAAGATCTTTGAGTGCCTCGTGTCAAATATTCTTCTCTACTATTCCGGAAAGAATGCGAGTCTGAAAATGTCAATGATAAAGTGAAATGATCTAAAATTTAAAACAATGTTTTTTGCGATAGGAAATAAAAACAAAAATTTTGCAACTGAAAGTTTTTTTGGTGTTTTTTTTTTTTTCAGAATATCAAACAGAATTGATAACACTATTATAGTGAAGCTATTTTAATAAGTAGTAAATAACGAAAGTTTCCACCGTGGTGGCTCTGCAATCGCGAACGCGAAACAGATGATGGCCTGCTACCCGCCGACAAAACTAGAGCTCTCCGAAATACAGTAGACATTTTTATTTCAAGATAGATTCAACTAGAGACTTTTAGAAGTTAAATGTTATTTATTTATTTTTTTCATTTATTTCATTTATCTATTTATGGCCGTCCCATGGCCGAGTGGTTAGCGCGCTTGGCTACTGACCTAAGGGACCTGGGTTCGTAACCCCGGATAAGGCATGGATGTATGTGTCGTTTTTCTGCTGAGGTCCTGCCATCCTCTCAGACCTTCTACTCTGGCATATAAACTGACAGGCTCCTGTCAGACCTCTGTGGCAAGCAGCTGCTTGAGTGGGTATTTATTTTTTTATTTATCTATTTATCTAAAGATAGAGTAGTGGGGCAACAAAATTATAATCTTAGAAATAATGTTTATCAAACAATTCTGGATATCTCATTAACAATCACTTGAAAATTTTCGAGATGATTATCAGAAATTAGATAACCGCGATGTCGAAAAAACAACAACATGTGATCCCGAAATTAATATGGACTATGAGAAAGCTGCCTCTAAAATAAAAAAATAAAATAAATACCCCCTCAAGCAGCTGCTTGCCACAGAGGTCTGACAGGAGCCTGTCAGTTTATATGCCATAGTATAAGGTCTGAGAGGATGGCAGGACCTCAGCAGGAAAACAACAACACACATCCATGCCTCGAACCCAGATCCCTTAGATCAGTAGCCAAGCGTGCTAACCACTCGGCCACACGGTGCAACAATGAAAAGTTTCACCCAGCACAGTGCTTTCAGTGCAATTCGCCAATAAGGCAAAATGAAAGGGAAAAAACAAACTTACTTGCTATCCTATTTAAAACGAATAAAGTAAGTCCATGCTACGACATTTTTTAAAAACATTTAACCTTTGATATGTAGGGTGGATTTACCGGAAATTCAATTATCCAAAATTGATTTTTTTTTCTTGTTCATTGTAGATAATTGAGAGTCTGTTGTAATTAGGAACCTTCGTGTGAAGTTGGAAAAAGTGGAAGAGATGAAAGTTTTTTAAGTTCGGTGTTAGTGTAGCCAAAGATTGATTTTTTCCCTTGTTCATTGTAGATAATTGAGAGTCTGTTGTAATTAGGAACCTTCGTGTGAAGTTGGAAAAAGTGGAAAAGATGAAAGTTTTTTAAGTTCGGTGTTAGTGTAGCCCAAGATTGATTTTTTTCCTTGTTCATTCTAGATAATTGAGAGTCTGTTGTAATTAGAAACCTTCGTGTGAAGTTGGAAAAAGTGGAAAAGATGAAAGTTTTTTAAGTTCGGTGTTAGTGTAGCCAAAGATTGATTTTTTTTTTCCTTGTTCATTGTAGATAATTGAGAGTCTGTTGTAATTAGGAACCTTCGTGTGAAGTTGGAAAAAGTGGAAAAGATGAAAGTTTTTTAAGTTCGGTGTTAGTGTAGCCAAAGATTGATTTTTTTTCCTTGTTCATTGTAGATAATTGAGAGTCTGTTGTAATTAGGAACCTTCGTGTGAAGTTCGAAAAAGTGGGAAAGATGAAAGTTTTTTAAGTTCGGTGTTAGTGTAGCCAAAGATTGATTTTTTTCCTTGTTCATTGTAGATAATTGAGAGTCTGTTGTAATTAGGAACCTTCGTGTGAAGTTGGAAAAAGTGGAAAAGATGAAAGTTTTTTAAGTTCGGTGTTAGTGTAGCCCAAGATTGATTTTTTTCCTTGTTCATTCTAGATAATTGAGAGTCTGTTGTAATTAGAAACCTTCGTGTGAAGTTGGAAAAAGTGGAAAAGATGAAAGTTTTTTAAGTTCGGTGTTAGTGTAGCCCAAGATTGATTTTTTTTCCTTGTTCATTCTAGATAATTGAGAGTCTGTTGTAATTAGGAATCTTCGTGTGAAGTTGGAAAAAGTGGAAAACATGAAAGTTTTTTAAGTTCGGTGTTAGTGTAGCCCAAGATTGATTTTTTTTCCTTGTTCATTCTAGATAATTGAGAGTCTGTTGTAATTAGAAACCTTCGTGTGAAGTTGGAAAAAGTGGAAAAGATGAAAGTTTTTTAAGTTCGGTGTTAGTGTAGCCCAAGATTGATTTTTTTTCCTTGTTCATTGTAGATAATTGAGAGTCTGTTGTAATTAGGAACCTTCGTGTGAAGTTGGAAAAAGTGGAAAAGATGAAAGTTTTTTAAGTTCGGTGTTAGTGTAGCCCAAGATTGATTTTTTTTCCTTGTTCATTGTAGATAATTGAGAGGCTGTTGTAATTAGAAACCTTCGTGTGAAGTTGGAAAAAGTGGAAAAGATGAAAGTTTTTTAAGTTCGTTGTTAGTGTAGCCCAAGATTGATTTTTTTCTTTGTTCATTCTAGATAATTGAGAGTCTGTTGTAATTAGAAACCTTCGTGTGAAGTTCGAAAAAGTGGAAAAGATGAAAGTTTTTTAAGTTCGGTGTTAGTGTAGCCCAAGATTGATTTTTTTTCCTTGTTCATTGTAGATAATTGAGAGTCTGTTGTAATTAGGAACCTTCGCGTGAAGTTGGAAAAAGTGGAAAAGATGAAAGTTGTTTAAGTTCGGTGTTAGTGTAGCCCAAGATTGATTTTTTTTCCTTGTTCATTGTAGATAATTGAGAGGCTGTTGTAATTAGAAACCTTCGTGTGAAGTTGGAAAAAGTGGAAAAGATGAAAGTTTTTTAAGTTCGTTGTTAGTGTAGCCCAAGATTGATTTTTTTCTTTGTTCATTCTAGATAATTGAGAGTCTGTTGTAATTAGAAACCTTCGTGTGAAGTTCGAAAAAGTGGAAAAGATGAAAGTTTTTTAAGTTCGGTGTTAGTGTAGCCCAAGATTGATTTTTTTTCCTTGTTCATTGTAGATAATTGAGAGTCTGTTGTAATTAGGAACCTTCGCGTGAAGTTGGAAAAAGTGGAAAAGATGAAAGTTGTTTAAGTTCGGTGTTAGTGTAGCCCAAGATTGAATTTTTTTCCTTGTTCATTGTAGATAATTGAGAGGCTGTTGTAATTAGAAACCTTCGTGTGAAGTTGGAAAAAGTGGAAAAGATGAAAGTTTTTTAAGTTCGTTGTTAGTGTAGCCCAAGATTGATTTTTTTCTTTGTTCATTCTAGATAATTGAGAGTCTGTTGTAATTAGAAACCTTCGTGTGAAGTTCGAAAAAGTGGAAAAGATGAAAGTTTTTTAAGTTCGGTGTTAGTGTAGCCCAAGATTGATTTTTTTTCCTTGTTCATTGTAGATAATTGAGAGTCTGTTGTAATTAGGAACCTTCGCGTGAAGTTGGAAAAAGTGGAAAAGATGAAAGTTGTTTAAGTTCGGTGTTAGTGTAGCCCAAGATTGATTTTTTTTCCTTGTTCATTGTAGATAATTGAGAGTCTGTTGTAATTAGGAACCTTCGTGTGAAGTTGGAAAAATTGGAAAAGATGAAAGTTTTTTAAGTTCGGTGTTAGTGTAGCACAAGATTGATTTTTTTCATTGTTCATTGTAGATAATTGAGAGTCTGTTGTAATTAGGAACCTTCGTGTGAAGTTGGAAAAAGTGGAAAAGATGAAAGTTTTTTAAGTTCGGTGTTAGTGTAGCCCAAGATTGATTTTTTTCATTGTTCATTGTAGATAATTGAGAGTCTGTTGTAATTAGGAACCTTCGTGTGAAGTTGGAAAAAGTGGAAAAGATGAAAGTTGTTTACGTTCGGTGTTAGTGTAGCCCAAGATTGATTTTTTTTCCTTGTTCATTGTAGATAATTGAGAGTCTGTTGTAATTAGGAACCTTCGTGTGAAGTTGGAAAAATTGGAAAAGATGAAAGTTTTTTAAGTTCGGTGTTAGTGTAGCCCAAGATTGATTTTTTTCCCTTGTTCATTGTAGATAATTGAGAGTCTGTTGTAATTAGGAACCTTCGTGTGAAGTTGGAAAAAGTGGAAAAGAAGAAAGTTTTTTAAGTTCGGTGTTAGTGTAGCCCAAGATTGATTTTTTTTCCTTGTTCATTGTAGATAATTGAGAGTCTGTTATAATTAGGAACCTTCGTGTGAAGTTGGAAAAAGTGGAAAAGATGAAAGTTTTTTAAGTTCGGTGTTAATGTAACCCAAGATTGATTTTTTTTCCTTGTTCATTGTAGATAATTGAGAGTGTGTTGTAATTAGGAACCTTCGTGTGAAGTTGGAAAAAGTGGAAAAGATGAAAGTTTTTTAAGTTCGGTGTTAGTGTAGCCCAAGATTGATTTTTTTCCTTGTTCATTGTAGATAATTGAGAGTCTGTTGTTATTAGGAACCTTCGTGTGAAGTTGGAAAAAGTGGAAAAGATGGAAGTTTTTTAAGTTCGGTGTTAGTGTAGCCCAAGATTGATTTTTTTTCCTTGTTCATTGTAGATAATTGAGAGGCTGTTGTAATTAGGAACCTTCGTGTGAAGTTCGAAAAAGTGGAAAAGATGAAAGTTTTTTAAGTTCGGTGTTAGTGTAGCCCAAGATTTATTTTTTTTTCCTTGTTCATTGTAGATAATTGAGAGTCTGTTGTAATTAGGAACCTTCGTGTGAAGTTGGAAAAAGTGGAAAAGATGAAAGTTTTTTAAGTTCGGTGTTAGTGTAGCCCAAGATTGATTTTTTCCTTGTTTATTGTAGGTAATTGAGAGTCTGTTGTAAATAGGAACCTTCGTGTGAAGTTGGAAAAAGTGGAAAAGATGAAAGTTTTTTAAGTTCGGTGTTAGTGTAGCCCAAGATTAATTTTTTTCCTTGTTCATTGTAGATAATTGAGAGTCTGTTGTAATTAGGAACCTTCGTGTGAAGTTGGAAAAAGTGGAAAAGATGAAAGTTGTTTACGTTCGGTGTTAGTGTAGCCCAAGATTGATTTTTTTCCTTGTTCATTGTAGATAATTGAGAGTCTTTTGTAATTAGGAACCTTCGTGTGAAGTTGGAAAAAGTGGAAAAGATGAAAGTTTTTTAAGTTCGGTGTTAGTGTAGCCCTAGCAAGACGGCAAAAACTATTTTTAGTGTTATCTATTAAAGTTTGTCTATCGCGACATTTACAAGTGATAAAGTAAGTACGTGTGGTAAAAACAACATTTAATGTTGCTTTGAATATAGCAGTGTCTCGCAAACTGTGTGCCGCGGCACAGTAGTGTGCCGCGAGAGATTTTCAAATTGACACTAGATATTCCAAAGATTTCATTTTGACTTGACTTGTGTTATCGACGTGCTTTTAATAAAAATCTTTCAGATTTTATCAACTGAGATCCTGTAAGTATTTATCAAGCTTTTTCCAGTTTTTGGTATTAATTTTTGATTATTTCAAGCCATAGAATGGACAAATATTTAAAACAAACACCGAGTTATGAATTAAAGAACGAGAGCAAATCTTCAAGTAAAACCAGGCTGATGACTTCAACAAAGCGCAAATATAATGACGATTATATAGAGTTTGCTTTTATTCTTTTTTAGGTGTGCCGCGGAAAAAAAATTAGATTCAGTGTGCCGCAGAGTAAAAAAGTTTGCGAGACACTGGAATATAGGAACGAAGAATGAAAATTGGATACAGAAAACAGAGATAAATCTATGGTGACATTAATGTACATAGAATCAAATAACAAACCACCTAATGCCAAAGATATTGCGTAGCATCTGGAATAAATTAAAATATAATTTTTATTCATTACATCCATGTCTGAAAAAAAACTTAAGTATAAGAAATATCAAAGTGTTAGATTAATACAGAATTACTCCAAACATTAATGCAAGAGTATCCTAAGGCCAAACATCCGAGTTGCACAGAAATTATGTAGACATTTGGTGTTCTCGTGATGCTACAGGACCCAACCCAAGATGAATACTATGATCACACCAGAAATAATCTATTATAGTACGATTCTTGCCATTCTTAACATAAGGATTCACGACCCCTTATGACATTTCAAGAGTGTAACTCTGAATCAAATCTGATCTTTAGTTGGAGCTAAAATAGAAGACAGAAATCATTTTTCTGAAAATATCACTTGCAAGGTTAAAATCAAATCCCAAATTCGTTGGTGGATAAAATATGCTATTTGCCCACGCACCAAATGTTTTGGGTGCGCAGCTGCCGATCTTGACCACTCACTTCGCATGCCACTGGATTAATTGCGATAAATAAGAGTTAAGAAATCTAAATCACAGAAAAATCCTTAAACTATTTTTTTTTATGAGAGATGTAATGCTTATGATATTATTACGGTTACCAAGACCCTAGGGGGAATTGGTTTTGATTTTGATTTTGTGAGCTTTGTGCGTTTATACGAGCAATATAGCGATTTTTAGGCCATTGGCCAGATTCACTTTGTAACTTGTACAAACAGAACCAATTCGTTGAGAGAGGACCTTGTCGTGGTCTAGGGGCTCCCTCCTTGGAGGAGGGTCTAACACTCTCTCAGAAGAAAGAAGAAGTAGCTGCCTAGTGTGAACCCCAGGGTACCAGGTAAGCAATGGCTAGCGAAGTGAGTGAAGTGAATGAAGCGGCCTCTCAAGTAGAGAGTGCCACTAAAACTAGTGGACTTTTTGGAGAATTGGACTCTATCTAAAACAGCAGTAATAGTAAGGTGACTAAGCAGCTGAGATTAGAAACCTATTTTGCAAACTACAAGATGTAGTGCCAGAACAAGAGTTGAAAATCAGCAACCTCGAGGGCGGGTTGGCTGAAAGAGAAATGACAGTCAAAAGTAAGGCGTCAGTCTCTAAAAGTTATGCTGAAGTGACAAAAAGGTCTTCAACCCCGAAGCCCAAGAAGCGAGACCAACAACATATAATGTTGGTATACCCTCAAGATGAGGGTCAGAGTTCAGAAGAACTCAAGAAGGATCTCTTAAAGAATTTAGATCCAACAAAGATGAAAATTGACATTAAGAATGTCAAAAAGATTGCAAAAGGGGGAGTTCTAATAGAATCTACAGTCGCTCAGAAAAGTATCCTAACACTACGGTTGATTACAGAATTCAGAAAAAATATCTGGCAACGATTTTTTTAGAAATTACTGATCTGGCAACCTTCGTGTCACGTGACACAAAGGTTGCCAGATCACTAATTTCTAAAAAAATCTGGTCATATTATTTTGATATTAGATCGTATTGGCTCACTCACGGAAATATTGAGCGCGTGCAGTTACCGTTCACAGCAAACTGGAGCGTGTTCAGTAACTGAACACGCTCCAGTTTGCTGTGAACGGTAACTGGATCGTGTACAGTTGCTGTACACGCTCCAGATATTTTTCCTGAATTCTGTAATCACGTGACACGAAGGTTGCCAGATCACTAATTTCTAAAAAAAAATCGCTGCCAGATATTTTTTCTGAATTCTGTAATCAACCGTAGTGTTCGGATACTTTTTGAGCGACTGTACTGATGAGTTTGATAAGTAGATATTAATAACAGAAATACAGAGAAATACAGTCTTAAAAGACAAATGTGCGGCAAGAGCCCCCAAAAAGAAATTGCCACAAATAATAATTTATGATGTTGATGGTGACATTGAAAAAGAAGTTCTAGTAGAAAGAATCAAAGCACAGAATACAGCTTTGATGGAAGCCTCAATGGAGGCAAAGTTCTCAAAAAAAGGCAAAAATAATAAGAAGCACTGGGTAGTGCAGGTAGATTCTGAGGTTTTAAAGTCTTTATGAAAGAGAAAAAAGTTAATGTGGGATGATCCCGCCTTAATGTCAAAGAATACCTAAAGGTTGTGAGATGCTTTAAGTGGAACAAATATGGTCATTTTCAGACCAATTGCACAGAAGACCATACTTGTGGAAAATGTGGTCAGAAAGACCACAAACATTGGAACTGTAAGGTAACAGTCCTAAATTGTATAAATTGTAAAGCAGCTAATGACAAATACAGATTAAAATTAGATGTCCAAGATTTCAGTTTGGACGTGTACTGGCTCCTGTTACAGAAGAGAGCTCGATTTATTAGTCAAGCGCATACAATACTGAAATGCACGTGTCTAAAATAGTTCAAATAAATTTACACCATGCCAGAGCTGCTACAAACAGACTGGTGTTATATATGGAAGAAAATTATTTTGAAATGGCATTAGTCCAGGAACCTTATATTTATAAGGATAAAATAAGGGGATTTCCAGCCGGGTGGAGGATCTTTGGAGCATCCCACCCAATGCCAAGATGTGCAATTGTAATTGGCAAAAGAAATATAAGTGTCACAGAAATCTACACCTCTAGGGATGTAGTTGTTATCACAGCTGAAAAAGAGGATCGAAAATGTGTTATGATCTCAATATATTGCCCACCGAAAGATTCCTTGGAAGAAAATTTCCAAATCATTTCAAACATGGTTCAGATATACCCTGACTGGGATATTGTCCTAGGAGGGGATTTTAATGCAAGCAGTAGACTTTGGGGTCCTCAGAGGAGGACCAAAGAGGTAAAGAAGTCTTAGAATTTATCAGTCAAAATGGCTTCACGATTCTAAATGACCCAAATAGTGAGCCAACCTTCACCAGTTGTCTGGGTGATAGCTGGATAGACATTACGTTACACAGAGTTTTAAACCAAGACTTCGTTTCAGAGTGGACAATACAAAATGAGATCAGCTGTAGTGATCACTCATATATAAGTTTTCATTTAAACTTTGCCAAAACTAATACAAGTACAAAACAAAGGTTTTCTATTAAGAACCTTGATTGGCTAGAATTTAGAAAAGAACTATCAGAAAAATTTTCGACTATCTCTTCTATAGAAGTCGAGGATAAAAAAGATATAGATAATTATATTATAAATATTATCAAGATACTGCAAAGTGTTTGCAGAAATAACCTGAAACAAAAAAAAACAAGAAATAAAATCAGGTTACAGAAAAGTCCCATGGTGGAGTAAAGAACTGACAGAACTCAGAAAAAAAGTTAAAAACAAAAGGAGAAGATTTCAAAAATGTTATACAGATGAAACCCAAAGAAAGAAATTGAGATAAGAGTTTAAATTATGGGAAGCTAAATATAAAAAGAGTATAAATTTGGCTAAAAATAATAGCTGGAGAAAACTATGTGACGAAGTTACTAAAGAACAACCATTTGGGGTGCATTTAAAAGAAGAAAAAGAAGCAACCCGAGGAACTTTTAAATTATCAATCATAACTCAAGAAGATGGTTCTCTTACCAAAAGTGCAAGGGAGTCACTAAGAAGATTGCTTGAGTATCACTTCCCATTAGACAATAGGGAAGAAGATAACGAATTTCATAAAAATGTAAGAAACAGATCAAGGAGACTTGTTAATACGCAAGATGACAACCCATTCACTTTAATTGAGGTCAAAGAAGTCTTAGACTCAATGAACAAGGGGAAAGCGTCTGGCCTGGACAGGCTTTCCCTCGAAATCATAAAAGAACTTTTTCAGGTGATTTTTTTTTTTGATGCTTTAAGTGTAACAAATATGGTCATTTTCAGACCAATTGCACAGAAGACCATACTTAAGTTAACTCTTAAACGAGTGTCTTAAAAGAGGAATTTTTCCGGATAGTTGGAAAGAAGCTGAACTTATCCTTTTTAACAAGGAGGAAAAAGATAAGAAAAATCCATCAGCCTATAGGCCAATATGTCTGTTGTCGGCATGGAGCAAGGTGCTCGATAAGTTATTAGCAAACAGATTAAGCTTCTTCCTCCATAGTAACGGAAAATTAAATCCAAACCAATTTGGATTTATACCAGGGAAAAGTAACACAATGGCGATTTCGCAGCTGATGGCTACTATAGACAGAAAAAAAGAGCAAAAGAAACACACGTGTCATATCTCTAGATGTGAAAGGTGCGTTTAATAATGTCTGGTGGCCCTTTCTATTAGATGAACTGAGAAGACATAAATGCTGTAAGAATCTGTTTAAAGTCTTTAGTAACTATTTGTCTAATAGGAGAATAGTGGTGAACGATGGGGAAATTGAAATTTCTAGACAATATTATAGAGGTTGTCCGCAGGGGTCCAATTTAGGACTTCTACTATGGAACATTGTGGCGGATTCAGCTCTGAACATCAAGACAAATGAGGGAACGCAAATTCAAGCATATGCCGATGACATAACTGTCATTGTGTCGGCATCGGGAAGACATATACTGGAGCAAGATTGTAAGAAAGTCTTAGCTGATTTGGAAGAATGGGCTGAACAAACGAGACTTGAATTTAGCCCAGAGAAGAATAACATAATAGTTTTTCCCAAAGAAGGAAAAACGAAGACTTCCAAGTTTAAGATTTAAAGATAAACCAGTGAAAGTAGTTAAAACATTAAAATATCTTGGAGTGTGGATGGATGATAAAAGGAATTTGCTAGCTCACCTTAATAATGTCAAACACAGGTGTGCAAGAATTTTAAATGTCCTACATAGGATGTCAGCGAGAACATGGGGTTTAAAAGGAACAGTTAAGAAAGAGCTCTATAAGAGGGGCATTGAAAGAATAATAACCTATGCCTGTGAGGCATGGTGCCCACCAGGTGGAACAGTAAGATTGATCCAGAAACTGCAACAAATTCGAAGGTTAGCCCTATTGGGAATAACAAGATGTTTCAAAACGACATCTACATCAGCTCTTCAAGTTCTAGTAGGAACACTCCCATTAGAACTAATAATTGAGCAAGAATCAGCGATCTATAGAAGTTTCACATTGGGACAGAATGTGGAATTATGGGAGGAAACAATAGAAAATGATCTAATAGAAAAGCAAATTAATAAATGGGTAATACACCCAGCAAAACAAACTCAAATCAGGTGGGACAAGATCCCACCAGAGGACTCAGAAAATGAAATAAAAATATAAACAGACGGGTCCAGAATTTCTTTTGTTGCGATCTTATGCAACCACGGCAATTCCCGGTTCCGCTTGTACAGCACTACCTGGTTATGAAAAGCCATGACCATCTAGAGCCGGGGGCAAGGAATACGCCCTATAGGCGCACCTCAACCGCAGCCTCACATGGCAGCAGTCCTATAGAAGGAAAGCTGACCACCGGAAGAAACTTTACTTTAATCTAGTCCAGAATGGAAGAACACACTGGAGCATCCATGTGCATAAATAAGGGTGTGATGCCCATAGTTCAAGACGAATATAGATTAACAGATTCGGCCACGGTATTTTAAGCCCAACTCTTAGCGATTTTAAAGGCAGTTGAGTGGTTTGCAACCACTAGTTCAAAGAAACAAGTGGACTTGTATTCGGATAGTCAATCAGCACTATATGCATTGCAAAGGATAAACCACAAAAACCCAATTGTGTTTAAAATTAAACGACTAATAACCGAACTAGAAGAAGACAGGAAGATACTTTTCCATTGGGTTAAAAGTACCAAGGCTTCCCGGGAAACAAGTTAGCAGATGAACATGCTAAGAAGGCTTGTAGAAGATCCCAAATTGATATTGAAGTGCTCACTTCAAAGGATAGTATCAAAACAACATTAAAACAGAAGAGTTTAAAAATATGGCAATCAAGATGGAAACAAGAGGATTCCACAGGGAGACATACATTTAAATATATAAGAAAAGTATCTATTAAAAGAACATCAACGGACTTTTACAAAAAACAGATGTTCACGGATCACGGAAAATTTCCGAAATATTTTAATCGATTTAACATTAAAAACTGTTCATGTGTTTGTGGTTCCCGTGAAGCGGGAGCCCTGCATTGCATATTTGACTGTCCACAGTTAGTGACAATAAGAGGAACTAACCTAAATGGAGTCGGTCTTGACAGATTAAATCTGTTACGGGAGATAGAGTCTCTCAGGTCTCAAGTTAGAGACCTCATGAAATATGTGTATGACAATAGTCATAATCTTATTGTAATAGACTAAAGGGAGGGGATAAGGCTCTCCTCCTACGATGGCAAGAAGATTATAATTTTGAGACTGTTTAAACTTCAAAGAAGAAACCAGAAGATAGAAGACTTTGTAGCCAAATGCTTTATTGTTTTTATTTGAAAATGTATTATGTACTTGTTATATGTTTATAAAGGGTACCAGAGTGTACCCTCACTGTATATATCGTATACAGTGGACCCCCGATATAACGCGCATGTCAGGCGGGAAACAACACCCGCGTTATAAGGTGAACCGCGTTATACCGAGCGGCGCGGTGGCGACACAATAAATTTCACACTGTAAGCTTTTCTTTTACTCATCATGCATACAATAATTAAACACTATTCAAAATACATGCAGGAACTCAATACATACACAATTACTCAATACGCAGTAACAATAAAATGCGATACTCACTAACGCCGCACGGACCTGTATAAACATGTTTGAACTTATCGCGAACATCGCCCGCGCTATAACCGAGTAAGCGGTATAGCGAGCAGCGCTATAACGAAGGTCCACTGTATAGTTATCAGTTTTAATGAAAGAAAGATGTAAAAGAAAAATGATGGTGTTCTTCAAGCGAACCCGGGGGGGGGGGGGGTCGCGAAGAACAAAATTTTAAATTTCCAAATATTTTGAATTTCAAAAATGATGTTTTTAACCTATAGCTTTTCCAAATATATGCAGGGCAGACATTCACCTAATTTAGATAGTCTTACGGTTACCAAGCGCCCCGATTTCAGGAATTCTGTCCCGTTATCCCCATAAATCATCCAAATTCCAATATCGGGGTAAATAGTAACAAAATACGTTTTACACAATGTGCTAAATGTCCATTAATTTACATAATGGCACAAGGACCTCAGAGGCTTGGAGGAAGGAACCCAATGGACAGCTATCAGGAGAGAGATGGAAGCATCCCGTCAAGCCCATCCCGTAGTTCTCTTTAACGAGCAGAGGGTGTGGTTCTCCTGCACATGGGCCCACGTCTTAACATCTCATCCACTGGACTGTGGCTTTTTCAAGCTCACAGGTGTCCCCTTTCTGGCAGGTTTAGCGAAGACAAATCTCAACGCTGACACAGTTGGGAGTCGAGTCTGGGAACTGTAGATTACGAGACTGGCGCTCTACTGGCTGAACCACCTCTCGCCCCCATCTTTTCAGAAAAATATTTTAAATAAGTTCCATCATTTTTGGAATAAGCTTTTTAAGAATAAATGACACTGAAGATAAATGAAACTTCCAAATCGAATCCTTTTACCTAGGTATTTTATGAGTTATTGATGATGGACCATTGGAAAGCAGACTTCGTCATTCTTAAGAAAAATTCTCCAAAATTGACGAAAACTAAAAGAATCATTTCGTATAGACTCCTAAACAAATATTGACTGTAACTTTAGATCTTAGAGCAGTGCGATCTGCGTTACCCAAAGTGGTTGGGTTGGGTTGTTTTACCTCTGAGCGGCACTCTTTTGCACACCATGGGCTAAATGGCCAGGTCACATGGACCCCGTAGGCTCAGAGAAGGTTGTGGGAGGGGACCCACTGGAACAGCTGTTGGGAGACAGATGGTAGCCTCCCGTCAAGGCCATCCAGCGTGTTCTTTAACGTGCACAGGGTATGGCTCTCCTGCACACGGGGCCACGGCTTAACGTCCCATCCGACGGACGGCGGCCTTTCCAAGCCCATCGGTGTCCCAGGATTATTGTAACAGTGTGTATTATTATATATTATTATATATATTATTATTATACATTATTATATATTATTATATAATTAATATTACCGAGTGTATCGTTTAGTGTGCCTCAAATGAAAGTGCGCTAGCTCTTACCAGTTGGGTTGGGTTGTTTTACCTCTAAGCGGCACTCTTTTGCACACCATGGGCTAAATGGCCAGGTCACAAGGACCCTGAAGGCTCAGAGAAGGTTGGGGGAGGGGATCCACTGGAACAGCTGTTGGGAGATAGATGGTAGCCTCCCGTCAAGGCCATCCAGCGTGTTCTTTAACGTGCACAGGGTATGGCTCTCCCGCACACGGGGCCACGGCTTAACGTCCCATCCGACGGAAGGCGGTCTTTCCAAGCCCATCGGTGTCCCCTACTGACCGTGGGCAGGGCAGGGAATTTTGAGGAGATACCCAAAGTGGTTAAAGATCATTTCACAAAGATTTAAATTGCAGGATAAAGGAGCAGGTGGAAGTCTTCCTTCAAGACCATCTAGAAACTTTAAGATTGGGAAATGGGAGAGTAAACTTCAATTATTTTCACCAAGATGTAAATGAATGTATCTCTACTACTACCTTACAGTATCCTCATGATCAGAACCAATCTGGGGAGGAGCAAGGGCCACCCTCTCCCTTTTCAGAATTCTAGTAATGGTAATAGAGGCAAAAAAATTATTAAACCTATTTATATTTCATGCATTTTTCAAGAATTTTTTGAAGATCTTTGAAAAGGAGAGGAAAATGTTATAATGCATTCGAAATGATCTGTTCCTTCCCCCCCCCCCTTTTTTTTTACATTTTTTCAGCTCGATTGTGTTTCTTGCCCCCGCCCCCTCGATTTTTTTTCTAGATCCGGGCCTGCTCATGAGGTGTTTTCTTTTTTGATTCCTACAATTTCATTTCCAATCTCAATGAAATTCCTTTGCAACATTCTTCTTACTAAATCGGTTTTATAACGCAAATTTTTCAATTTCAGAGTGCAGCGGAAAAACGGATTCCAGTGCAATTTGGAAGCGCTGTTTATCCCTGAACCCTTGATAATGGAAGAAGGGGAAGGAAGTTTTATATACTAAAATACGTCCATGAAAATACGCTAGGGGGCGGCGGGCATCTCTGGAGCCGGAATGCTCTACTAGTATAAAATTTTCCCCTCCGATTACCGATGGGCTTGGAAAGGCCGCCGTCCGTCGGATGGGATGATAAGCCGTGGCCCCGTGTGAGAGCCATACCCTGTGCGCATTAAAGAACACGCTGGATGGCCTTGACGGGAGGCTACCATCTCTCTCCCAACAGCCGTTACAGTGGGTCCCCTCCCCCAACCTTCTCTGAGCCTTCGGGGTCCTTGTGACCTGGCCATTTAGCCCACGGTGTGCAAAAAAGTGCCGCTCAGAGGTAAAACAACCCAACCCAACCCCTCCGATTAAGTGGAGTTTAAAATATGGAAAAAGACGTTTGATATAATAAATAAATATCCCTCAGGCAGCTACTTGCCCACAGAGGTCTAACAGGAGCCTGTCAGTATATACGCGAGAGCGAAAGATCTTTGAGGGTGATGGGAACTCGGCAAATTAACGGCATATACATCCATGCCTTACTCGAGGCTTGAACCCAGGTCCCTTTGATCATCAGACAAACGTGCTAACCACTGGGCCAAGGTAATATGTAAAAGTTTTTTCCTCTCCATTTTGGTTACAAGCATTCTTAAAAGGGAGTCGTGGCACCCTTGACTCTTCTCATCCCCCCTCCCCCAGATCTTCCCCTGCTTAAAACAACATTGTCGGAAAATTGAGTTTTTTTTATCATTTTGGCATTTATATTATCTTTCTATCTGCATTGTAATTAACTGGTAACGAATCAAGAATAGATTTTTAAATAAACAAAGAATTGAAAAAATAATAGCTGTAAAGGGAGAGAATAGAGCTTAGGTTCCTTATTAAATGAAATTATTTTATGGCTAATACTTTCGCAAATGAGCTGCGAGACAAATTACATGTTATGAGTGGAAGAAAATGATGCTCCTGTTCAATGTCTCTATCAGAATTCTTTCCAGTTAGACAGACTGATACTCATCACCAATCTCCAAACTCCCTCATTAAAGAACATTGCTTTGAGCTTGAATAGCCTCAGGGCGATACAGAGTTTTGTGCTTTAAAAGCTCAGTGATGCACGGCATGGGTTTTTTTTATCTCTCTTTTTTCTTCTGTTTGGTTTTTCCCTTTTGCTTCCCATGATATCATCTCATCAGACAGAATTCGTGTACTGCTAAGTGTAGAGGACAGAAAAAAAAAAGATGCAAAGAAAAGAATGCAAGAAATAAGAGGACGAAATCGTGATAGCAATCTCATTAATGGAGCTACAGCGCCAGAACGAAATAGTTCTTCGCTTCCGAACGACTGGATTAGTTCTATTTCATTATTCACTCCATCAGTTGGCGAGTTTCCATTACACACTTCTAGACTACCTCACAATGTGGTTGCAGCTTTTATGGGATTGTGCAAGGAGCTGTCGACCGAGTAGCCTTGCACCTTTTCCCATTCGCCGCCTTTTCCCATTTTGGACCATCCTGCGCTGCAGATAATTTCATTATCCGAACGAACACATTTGCTCCTTTAGCACTTATATGAAGTTGAAAACTTCGTGTGGAACAAAAAAGAAGTGATTCTGTTGTTACTGTTGTTCATATATTCGAGGTTTTTTTATTATTAAACAACCTACTGTCGCGTGAGCATTCCATATTACTCTTATTAAATGGTCGTCTCTGTATGTCACACGAATAACTTTTGTTAAGCTTTCATCTTCTTCGCAGCCTCGGGTTACTATCTTCTCATTCCAGTTTCTTCCCTTCTGCTAGATTTTCTCTTAAAGATTAGGTTGGGTTGTTTTACCTCTGAGCGGCACTTTTTTGCACACCATGGTCTAAATGGCCAGGTCACATGGACCCCGAAGGCTCAGAGAAGGTTGGGGGAAGGGACCCACTGGAACAGCTGTTGGGAGACAGATGGTAGCCTCCCGTCAAGGCCATCCAGCGTGTTCTTTAACGTGCACAGGGTATGGCTCTCCCGCACACGGGGCCACGGCTTAACGTCCCATCCGACGGACGGCGGCCTTTCCAAGCCCATCGGTGTCCCCTACTGACCGTGGGCAGGGCGGGGAGTTTTGCAGAGCTTAAAGATTAGAAAGATTGAATTTTGTTGGGTTTTTTTTTTGTTTCATTCATTCCAAAACTCATGCATATTTAATATGTGATCTTTAATTATTCTTAGCATGTTTACAGAAAGCTGCGATTAAAGATCAAGTACCATGGATTCGATATGGTGAAATCTTCAATTTGTTCATATACGGGTTCTATTGAAATCACAGCCACATATTTAATGGATAAAAACCCAAGAAATTAAAAACTTGTGAGGAAATAAGACTTTTTCTATTTGCAGAATGAAAACTCATAATTTATCCTCTTGACATAAACTTTTCTTGTCTAGAAGCAAGAAATATTGACAAAAGAAAATTGGAATTCGTCTGTTACGAGGATGGCCAGATTTCGATTGGTTCAGCTTTCTGTAACAAAGGCAGTTTAGTAAATGTTACGACTTAGGAAATTGAAACGTCAACTCTCGACAGCAGAACTCTGAAACACAGAAAATTTAACTGAATTTCGAAAATTCCTTATTGCAATAGTGCAACCGCATTATTCCAACAAAAAAAAAAATCCACCTACATTTAAAAAAAAACTGTGAATACAGTGTCAGCGTTATTCCAAAAATGAATTAATTAACTCTACATAAATCAATCATCATAATCATCACATTGTATATTGCTCCAAAAAATCAACTCATTTCGACATCCCAAAATTGTTTCGGGACAGTTTTCTAAAAGAAAAAAACTTCTCTAACCGGAGAAGTATGGCTTAGGTCTGTAGCACGCCAGGCTCGTAAGTTGTACAGTCGCTCGAAAAAGTATCCGAACACTATGGCTGATTACAGAATTCAGAAAAAATATCTGGCAATGATTTTTTTTTGAAATTAGTGATCTGGCAACCTTCGTGTCACGTGACACGAAGGTTTCCGGATCATTAATTTCTAAAAAAAATCGTTGCCAGATATTTGTCATTCTCATCCCATTGTATATTATGTACATTGTATATTATGTGACGCCAAGATCAGAAGGTTCATGGACACTCGCGAGAGGATTGTTACCAATGGGGGAGTTGTAACAGTTGTTATTGTGGCGTAAATGAATAAATGACAATTTGGTTGTCGATATAAGGAGTTCGTGAAGAATGCTCCATTCCAGAATGTTGTTACATGCTGTCTGCAATTGCTCTTGTTGGGTCGCTGTAGTTTGAAAAATTTGATGTCATCTGCAAATACGTTATTCGTGATTGGGTGAAGAATATCTAGAGTATCAAAAGTGAAAAAAAAAACCAAAAGGTGCCAAGCACTGTTCCCTGGATAACTCCATTTGTGATGCTTTTGACTGGTGACAACTGATAATTGACTCTGATTTGTAGGGGCGGGGGGGCTCAGTCGGTAGTGCGCCAGGCTCGTAATCTGTAGTTCCCAGGTTCGAGTCCCAGCTGGGTCAGCGTTGAGATTTATCTCCGCAAAATTCCCCCGTCCTGCCCACGGTCAGCAGGGGACACCGATGGGCTTGGAAAGGCTGCCGTCCGTCGGATGAGACGTTAAGCCGTGCCCCGTGTGCGGGAGAGCCATACCCTGTGCACGTTAAAGAACACGCTGGATGGCCTTGACGGGAGGCTACCATCTGTCTCCCAACAGCTGTTCCAGTGGGTCCCCTCCCCCAACATTCTCTGAGCCTTCGGGGTCCATGTGACCTGGCCATTTAGCCCATGGTGTGCAAAAAAGTGCCGCTCAGAAGTAAAACAAACCAAAAATAAACACTGTGATTTGTTGAGTTCGATTAGAGAGCAATGCTTGGATCAGTCTGGCTAGTTTGTTCCGAACCCACATTTAAGGTTGGGTTGGGTCCATTATTATATATTTAAGGAGTATATATATATTATTATCCATATCCCACATTTAAGGAGTTTCTTATATAGAATCAACCTTTCAAGGTTCTAAAATACCTTTTCAAGTACATTATAAAAAAGGGTTGATTCTTGTCTAAGGAGGATTAGCAGAGGAAAGCAATTTTTAAAACAACCAATTTTTCGTTTTCAATGTTTATTACTCGACAATCATCTATATTTAAAATATATATATTATAAAATATAATAAATATTATAAATATATTATACACTGTATGAAACAGAAAACAGAAATGGTCATCTGTAAAAATGAGTTGCATTTATGAAATAAACAGATAATAACACAAAGCATTAACCAAAGTGTAGTCATAACAAAGGAATAAAATGAAAAATATGTCAGTCAGGTTAGGGTTTTCAAACCCATAATTTCTTATGAGAAATTTCTATCCGACCAACACGATTTCACATTACACGATTTTTTTGAAGAACGCATTTACCGTATTAGTCGAACACGATTTTGTCGGGGGCCTCCAGTAGACCAGAGTATCTTTGAAAAGGGTCGCAGCACATAAAATCTTAACTTCATTTTTGTAATGCAAGTAAAATAATAAAACAAAATATGCTTTGAAACGCATTCATGTCATAAATAAATGAAAACGAAAGAATAATTAAATAAGTAGATTTAAAGAAAGTTGAAAGAAACCATGAATTTTTCCATGAATATTGAAAGACGTGTGATTTTTATTTCAAAGGCCTTTTCATTCCCCATTGTGAATACCTCATTGAAATTTAAACTTTGGGTTGTTTTACCTCTGAGCGGCACTTTTTTTTTGCACACAATTGGCTAAATTAGGAAGGTCTCATGGACCCCGAAGGCTCAGAGAAGGTTGTGGGAATGGACCCACTGGAACAGCTATTGGGAGAGAGAGATGGTAGCCTCTCGTCAAGGCCATCCAGCGTGTTCTTTAATGTGCACAGGGTATGGCTCTCCCGCACACGGGGCCACGGATTAACGTCCCATCCGACGGACGGCGGTCTTTCCAAGCCCATCGGTGTCCCTTACTGACCGTGGGCAGGGCGGGAAATTTTGCGGAGATAAATCTCAACGCTGACCCAGCTGGGACTCGAACCACAGATTACAGCCTGGCACGCTACCGACTGAGCCACCCCCGCCCTGAAAACTTCAAATATATTAATTAACACGTATACTAAAGTAAATAAAATATTGGAATACTAAGTTGTTGTTGTTTTTTCGTAATTAGTGTATTTACGTTTCCAATCTGTATTTTTCAGGTTGTAAGGAGCATTAGAAAATGTTTTTTATATTTGGAACGACGCCGAGAAAGAGGTTTGAAAAATACTGATCCAAACAAAATATATTCGAGTTTCAATTGAAAGCAATGATAATTTATTTAACGTGCAGCGGTAATTAAAACTGAAAAAGATATTTTATTTCGTCTTAATATCATCTGTGTTGGGTTGTTTTACCTCTGAGCGGCACTTTTTCGCACACCATGGGCTAAATGGCCAGGTCACATGGACCCCGAAGGCTCAGAGAAGGTTGTGGAGGGGACCCACTGGAACAGCTGTTGGGAGACGGAACAGCTGTTGGGAGACCGATGGTAGCCTCCCGTCAAGGCCATCCAGCGTGTTCTTTAACGTGCACAGGGTATGACTCTCCCGCACATGGGGCCACGGCTTAACGTCCCATCCGACGGACGGCGGCCTTTCCAAGCCCATCGGTGTCCCCTGCTGACCGTGGGCAGGGCGGGGAAATTTTGCGGAGATAAATCTTAACGCTGACCCAGCTGGGACTCGAACCTGGGAACTACAGATTACGAGCCTGGCGCGCTACCGACTGAGCCACCCCCGCCCCGAGGTATTAATGATAGAAATATGAAAATTTGGTGATGGAATGCGAACGTCATGAAGTTTCCGTTGGAAACAATGAAAATGATAATTAGAGTTTTTTTTTTAATTTGATTGGCACTAATGGAATATTATATTTTGCATTTTTCGAATACTTAGTCGTTTAACTAATACTTAGTCGAATACTTAGTCGTTTTAATATATGTATCTTTACAGATCACTGAAATGATGAAACGGCAGAATCGATTTTCCTAATTCCGATTATTCGACTCAAAGTGAACCGAAGTTTGGTCGAATAATATTAATAGCATTATAAACACGGAACACATCAATCTACTGGGGGCGGGGGTGGATCAGTCGGTAGCGCGCCAGGCTCATAATCTGTAGTTCCCAGTTTCGAGTCCCAGCTGGGTCAGCGTTGAGATTTATCTCCGCAAAATTCCTCGCCCTGCCCACGGTCAGTAGGGGACACCGATGGGCTTGGAAAGGCCGCCGTCCGTCGGATGGGACGTTAAGCCGTGGCCCCGTGTGCGGGAGAGCCATACCCTGTGCACGTTAAAGAACACGCTGGATGGCCTTGACGGGAGGCTACCATCTGTCTCCCAACAGCTGTTCCAGTGGGTCCCCTCCCCCAACCTTCTCTGAGCCTTCGGGGTTCATGTGACCTGGCCATTTAGCCCATGGTGTGCAAAAAAGTGCCGCTCAGAGGTAAAACAACCCAACCCATCAATCTACTGAATAGTCAATCATCCGGCGAGTCTACTGTGAATATGATCTAATTGTTACGACAATGTCTGCAGCGGGGGACGCTCAGTCGGTAACACGCAAGGCTCGTAATCTGTAGTTCCCAGGTTCGAGTCCCAGCTAGACCAGCGTTGATATTTATCTCTGCCAAACTCTTGGTCAGTAGGGGACACCGATTGGCTTAGAAACGACGCCGGATGGGACGTTAAAGAGTGGGCCCCGTGTGCGGAAGTGCCACATCCTTGTACGTTAAAGAACATGGTGAATGGTGTTGACGGCAGGCTACATCTGTCTCCCTACAGCTGTCCAGTGGGTCTCCATCTCTAACCTTCTGACCTGGATACTTATAGCCCATTTTGTGCAAAAAAACCTGCCGTTTAGATGTAAAACAACCCAACGCCAGAGTGCATTGAAGCACTCTGTTGAAAATAACGGCTATTATTAAAAACTAGTTACCCTTAGTTATCATATAAATCCAATTTCTTTTGTATTTTGGACAAGATGGGGGAAAATTTTAGGGGTTCCAAACCTTTACATTTTTTCTCTCTTTACTACATTACGATGAGATGAAGCTGCAAACCGAATTTGTTGATCTTACCTCTTAACCGTCTAGGACGGATTTTTGAACAAATAGACAAAGCGGCTAAAACGGAATGATGGATAACACTGTTCTACAAAAAAAATTTATTTTTCTAAGTAAGAGTTGTGTGATTCTTAAAGGTTTTTTAGTGCAGACTTCAGATCTCTGCTGAGATGCTTTCCATCAGGGATTTGGGTTGGGTTGTTTTAATTCTGAGCGGCACTTTTTGCGCACCATGGTCTAAATGGACAGGTCACATGGACCCCGGAGGCTCAGAGAAGGTTGGGAGAGGGGACCCACTGGAACAGCTGTTGAAAGAAAGATGGTAGCCTCTCGTCAAGGCCATCCAGCGTGTTCTTTAACGTGCACAGGGTATGGCTCTCCCGCACACGGGGCACGGCTTAAGGTCCCATCCGACGGACGGCGGCCTTTCCAAGCCCATCGGTGCCCCTACTGACCGTGGGCAGGGCGGGGAATTTTGCGGAGATAAATCTCAACGCTGACCCAGCTGGGACTCGAACCTGGGAACTACAGATTACGAGCCTGGCGCGCTACCGACTGAGCCACCCCGCCACCTCTATCAGGCATAGTTTTCCAGTTAGACGTTTTTCAATATTTCATTTTATTCCTAGATTTACAATGAATAATAAATAGGAAAAAAAGAGATTATTCTTAGCCTCCTTAGTATTAAAATGATTATAGATTCTTACAGAATATTATACAGAAATAAATTGAATACAGAATAATTAAATAACAGAATAAAAAAACAAAATTCAAATAACAAAAATACCAAACGTAAATCATTTTTTTCTTTTATATTTATCTGTGCTGTCTCTTTTGAGATTCCAACAAAAAACAGTTAACATTATAGGCATCCACTTCTCTTCATATCGCTTTTTTAGTTGTCGAAATATCTTTGTGAAACCTCTCACCGTGTACATCGGAGACGTCACTGCAGCTTTCCGGATAGTAGTCCAGATGTGAATGCAGAAAGTGCACTTTCAAAGACATGTTGCATCCTAAATCCCGATATGCATGTAGCATCTGGTTTACTATTTCTTTAGATCTTTTTTTTTTCCAAAGAAAATTGTCTGTAACTTTCTAAAAACATGTGCAAGCAAGTTTCTCTTTCTCTGTTAGAGATTCGTCAAGTTTCACATCTTTCTTCAACTGTCTTATTTCAGGGCCAACAAACACGCCCTCTTTTATTTTTGCTTCTGAGGGGGAATTTTGTTGTTAGGTAGGCAAATCCTCTATCATATTTATCCACTGTCTTGACAAATTGCTTCATAAGTCTCAGTTTTATATGAAGGGGAGAAAGGATCACGTTCTCGTAAGTTTAAGTCTGCTTCTGTAAATTTTTGCTCCCACTTTCCAATTACGCATTGGCCAAGTTTTCTTCAAGCAATGGGATGCTCTGTCACGACTGTCCCATTCACAAAGGTAACAAGGAATTTTTGTGTTCCCTTGTTGCATTCCCAATATCATGGCAATGATTTTTAAATCCACACTTATTTTCCAATTGAAATTCGTATAGTTAATGGATTTGAGCATTATATCTAGAATCTCATATGATTCTTTTGCCATACTAGCATAGGCAACTGGAACAGAAGGCATTAAATTACCATTTGTAATAAACCTGCCTTAAAGCTAGTTTTGAATGCATCTATAAAGAGCCTCCAATTTTGTGAGTCATTAATAAAGCTTAAAGCTGTCATCAAACCGGCAATATCATTACAGAAAGTCAATCGGCCATCATGTGAGAAGAATGCAACAAAATCCCTTTCTCTATTTCTATATAAAGTTATACTTGTACTAGGTTGAGAAGATTCCATTCCTGCAACCTAGAGTCCAGCAATTCAACATTTTGTTTACTTAACCCTAGATCACGAACCAAATCGTTCAGATCTGCCTGCGTTAAAAAATGTGGAGTTGAATTCATGGTAGCCTCGTAGGAAGGATCACTTCTTTCTGGAAGTGATTCACGTCCCTCACTCTCTTCACCAGTACTTTCTTCATCTTCTGTTTCCTGACTTGGAGTTAGTGGAACTGGCAAAGTTTTAGAATGTGGTACTGGTCGTATTGCAGAAGGTAAGTTGGGATAATCGATATGTCTCTTCGATTTTCTGCTGGTAAAGCCCCGGATACTAATCATACAGAAGTAGTAATCTGTGGGATGGTCTTTTGGTTCCCTCCATATAATGGGTACAGCAAATAACATGGCGCTACCTTTACCCTTCCACCAGCTTATTAATTTCACATAACAAGTTGCACAACATATGTGAGGGGCCCGCTGCTTATCCTGATCTCCTATTTTACATCTAAAATAATATTTGTATGATCTCTTTATTACAGGTGAAATTTTTTTCTTCTGTCTTGCAAAGGTGAACTCTCCGCAAATATAACAGAAGTTGTCTGCCTTATTTTGACATTTTCGGAGGGTCATTTTCTAGAATACAAAGATAATAACAGAATAGAAGCATTCACAAACCTGTCATGTTAACTACACAAATAATGTCATAATATATCTTTACATACCCTAGAATACAGTTTGAAAAAACCGATGTTAATTCCACAAATATATTGTCACTTATACGTTTTTAAAATAAACTTTACAGAGGCACTCTAATAGTTATCTAAACTATGAATAGAATAACATTGTTGCCATCATGAGTATAAACAATTGCAAACAAGTCAATGTTCCCAACTTTTTGGATGTAACATTTCCTGATTTTTCATTCCCCAAGTAATATGTATGAAATTGATGCGTTATATATCTCCATAACTCTAAAACTAGCTCTGATAGGCCAATAATGATCTCAGATTTCAATTTTCCACACCAAAATACTTTAGAAATGCACCAGTTAATCAAAGAAAATTTTCCCTTGTAGAAGAATATAATCGCGGTACAGTCGCTCAAAAAAGTATCCGAACACTACGATTGATTACAGAATTCAGAAAAAATATCTGGCAACGTTTTTTTTTTAGAAATTAGTGATCTGGCAACTTCGTGTCACGTGACACGAAGTTGCCAGATCACTAATTTCTAAATTCTGTAATCAATCGTAGTGTTCGGATACTTTTTTGAGCGACTGCACTACTTTTATATATTTAATTGAACAAATGAAGAGGGAGAGATGATCGCAACAAAACAAATGACTATGTCATCTCACGACTCGAACCCAGACCCTAGCAGACGCAGTTGGGCAGTTTTACCTCTGAGCGACACTTTTTTTGCACACAATGGGCTAAATGTCCAGGTCATAAAGAATCCGAGGGCTCAGAGAAGGTTAGGGGGAGAGGACGCACTGGACAGTTGTTGGGAGACAGATGGTAACCTTCTATCAAGGCCATCCACCGTGTTCTTTAACTTGCACAGGATATAGCTCTCTCACACAAGGAACCACGGTTTAACGTCACATCCGACGGACGGCGGTCTTTCCAAGCCCACCGGTATCCTCTACTGGCAGAGGGCAGGGCGGGAAGTTTTGCGGAGATATATATCTCAATGCTGGTCCAGCTGGGACTCGAACCTAGGAACTGCAGATTACGAACTGGCGCTCTACCGACTGAGCCACCCTTGCCCGCCGGCAGACGCAGTGTCACCGCGAACACAATCTCATTTGGCCATCGAGATGATCAATCAAATTCATCCCATGAAAGAAATCCTTTGTCGACACAGAAAAGCTCCGAAGACGATCAGCGTGGCAAACTGATGCTACATTTTCCACTACTAACTGTCTCTTCCACAGCATCAAAGAAATTCGTGGATCTAAACCGAGATCTACTCTAGATTCGAACTTGTGCTTTTAGTCCAACAATAACCAGAAAGCTTCATAAGGCCAGACACAATGCTCTTCGACCCGTTACATGCATCCCTTTAACTTCCAGGCAGAGACAGGCCAGTTTGAAAGAGTGTCACGACCATTTACTCTGGACCCTAAAACATTAGGGTGACATCATGTACACGGACGAGTTCAGATTTTCTCTGCAATAGGACAGCAAACGTGAACCGATCCTTGGACAGAGGTGGGAACACGCGACCAACCCTACAATGTCGTCGAAAGAAATGCATTTGTTGGTTGAAATCTGACTGTGCGAGCCTTTACAATTTTAATAGATTTGAAGGAGGTTCTACGAGAGATATGAAGAAACAGAGATGAAATCCTTGGTCGCTACGTCAATCGCTATGCTGGTGCAGTAGATGACGATTTCCCACAAATGGGCGATAATTGCCTGTCCACACAGAGCAAGACTGGCCAATCACTATCTTCAGAAAGAAGATATCTAACGAATGGAGTGTCCTGCACTCTCTCGGTATCCCAATCCCATAAAATATCTATAAGATGCCCTGGGAAGATGTATTCATCATCATCATCATCATCATCATCATCATCCTCAAGCAGCCATGGGCTACGGAGGTCCAACCAGACCGCGCAGTTTAATTCTCCAAGCATATCTGTCCTGAGCTACATCTGCTGCATCCGGCCACTGCACACCAATTCTAATAAGGTCCTGTTTGACATTGTCTACCACCGCATCCTAGGTCTCCCCTTCCTTCTGAGGCCTCCAGGCACACTGTTCATAACCCTATTCGCCAATCTATAATTATCCATACGGGCAACATGGCCAAACCAGCGGAGTCTCTCTCTGCACAATATGCTGCTTAAAGGAGGTTGCAGACTCCTTTGCCTAACCTCATCATTAGTTACAAAGTTAAACCACCTAATACCCAAGATACTGCGTAAGCATCTAGAATCAAAAGCATCTAGTTTCCTGTTATCTTGTTTACACAGCGTCCAAGTTTCACTACCATAACTAACCCTAGAAAGAACCAAACTATTATACAGCTGCCGTCCTATAACCCCCTCTCCAAACCCCACCCAGGATCTTAGGACTGTTCAGTGGCCTTTTTTTATTGTCTTGCCATTCCCTGGATTATCTTAATGATAGCATAAATCGACATTGCCAGGCCTGCGTTAGTCAGAGGGTTAGTCTGCTTAGAAGTGGCCACAACCCCCTATTGACTCCATTTTGAATTCAAAAACAGCTTCCCCCTCTTCCACATTTCATGTCCTTTTTCATTTTTTTAGACTGTAAATAATTTTAGTCCAAATTTTCACAACTTATCATAACATTAATTTGCATTTTCCTGTGAAATTTTATTGAATTTCTACAAATATTTTAACTGATCAGGATAGGTTCATTAACTTCTGATGAGGAATGTATATTACTCTATTTAGAAAAAAAACTGCTCCTCTTGCAATCACAGGAACTTTAGGTTACTCGTTATTATTACTTTCTTAAGTTAATCGTTCTTTTCATTTTTATTTTTTTGTCCTTTCCTAAACATATGAAATTAATTAATCGAATAAGTTATTAATGATGTAATTAAAAACGCTAATTAATCCCAAAAATGCAGCAAACTCATTTTAAAGAACATAGTTGCAATAAGATCACGAATTATATACGTAACCGAAGTTGAAACAGTCTTCTTACTCATAAATTAAATAATAAAAAATCCTAAAAAAAAATGATGAAAGAACGTTTGCTTAAGAGCATTATTTTTACTTTTACTTTAGAATTAGAACTACCAGAAAAATCTAGTAGATGGAAACAAAAAGAACTTTTCTTTCCTAACAATGTAAAAAGAAATTTCTCTCTTGTTATGATCTAATACGTTGAGAGGCTATTTACCTTTTATCTCTTCCCTTTCTTTTCTAATGAACATACCATCAATGATACATTTCTTTGCTACGTCCACTGACAATGCCCAGCAACATATCTTTTCAGATGCCCTGTTTTTCATAGCACAGTCGCTCAAAAAAGTATCCGAACACTACGATTGATTACAGAATTCAGAAAAAAAATATCTGGCAACGATTTTTTTTAGAAATTAGTGATCTGGCAACCTTCGTGTCACGTGACACCTATACTGTCACGTGACTATACTGTACGTATACTGTACACTATACTGTCACGTGACTATACTGTACGTATACTGTACACTATACTGTCACGTGACAGTATAGTGTACAGTATACGTACAGTATAGTAACGGTAACTGGAGCGTGTACAGTTGCTGTAGACGCTCCAGATATTTTTCCTGAATTCTGTAATCACGTGACGCGAAGGTTGCCAGATCACTAATTTCTAAAAAAAATCGTTGCCAGATACTTTTTCTGAATTCTGTAATCAATCGTAGTGTTCGGATACTTTTTGAGCGACTGTACCTACCACCCATTGTCACTCTGTGAAATCGGATTATTCTCTTATTGCGTACCTCGAGTTAATTTTCCAGCTTCGTGATTGGTTCTCCTCTGCAGCTGAGTTAATTGGCACTTCTTACGCACTCCTTCTCAAGAACAGAGTAAATACATCAGGAGCTCGAAAGAGAAATCTTTCTCTTCATCCTTCTTTAATCTCCTTTCGGCTCTTTTCTCCAAATGTGCTCTTTTTCTCTGGGGAAATCTGAAATGGTAATGTACTTCGTAATAAAAACGGACATATTAATTCATCTGGTGTCAGATTCCGCTTAACTAACGGTTCGACTTTATTATATCCTGCAGTCAAATTGCAAGACAGACAAAAATGTCAGTGTTTTTTATTCGTATTAAATACCTGATTATCGATGACTTCATAACTATCGTGTAGGGGCGGGAGTGGCTCAGTCGGTAGCGCGCCAGGCTTGTAATCTGTAGTTCCCAGGTTCGAGTCCCAGCTGGGTCAGCGTTGAGATTTATCTCTGCAAATTTCCCGCCGTGCCCACGGTCAGTAGGGGACACCGATGGACTTGGAAAGGCCGCCGTCCGTCGGATGGGACATTAAGCCGTGGCTCCGTGTGCGGGAGAGCCATACCCTGTGCACGTTAAAGAACACACTGGCTCCTTGACGGGAGGCTACCATCTATCTCCCAACAGTGGGTCCCCTTCCCCCAACCTTCTCTGAGCCTTCGGGGTCCTTGTGACCTAGCCATTTAGCCCATGGTGTGCAAAAAACTGCCGCTCATAGGTAAAACAACCCAACTATCGTGTAAGTTATGGTGTGGAAGAGAGACATAGCTTAAGATCGCCCCTTAAACCTTCGTAAACTCAAATTCCCATTCAACAGAAGTACGAAAAAAACATTTTTTATGCAAATCTTAAGTCATTGATTGGATTACAAAGTCTGTAATTTGGTCACCGATATTCGTTCTCTCCATCCTGTCATCTGGAATTCAACTCCTTTAATAAGCAGCATCGATTCCGCCGAACGCTGGTTCACACCTACTTCTCAAAGACCTCCCCTCAAACAGCTACTTGCCACAGAGATCAGAAAGGAGCTTGTCAGTAAAATATTGTCAAAGAGAAGGTGTGTGAAGAAATCGAGACATCAGTAGGAAGACAACACAAGAAAGATAACATTCATGCTTTACCAGGGGCTCGAAACCGAGTCCCTTTGATCAGTAGCCATCCCCGCTAACCACTCGACCACCGGGACGATATCCATAGAATATATATAATGTAATTAAATATCTATGTATCACATATTTCTAGCGAGCATATCTAATTCAGCGATCTTCAAATGTATTCGCCTCACTATTTCAGTTCCCAAAACACTATTTCGAACTATTAGACACAGTCGATAGCAAGACACTCTGCTTACCTAATAATCCAAGGTTCGAATCGCAATGTGCGTGCAGCGACTTTAACTCCGTTAATTCCAGCTTTACATTAGTGAGAAAGTCGATGGATTTCTTGAAGGCTTCAGTTCTCGGAAATGACTTTTACGCCGTGACCTTTTTGAGGAGAGCCATATCGAGTGCATATTAAAGAATGCTCTAAATAACCTTGATGGGAGGTTTCTGTTACCTCCTGACCAGTTCACCAATGGATCTACTTTTCCTACCCGTTCTGATCTTTGAAGTCCTTCTGACCTTGACGTTTAACCCACTGTGTGTAGAAAAAACTGCCGCTCAGAGGTAAACAACTGAATTGTATATTCTTTTTATATGAATACTAGAGTTTTGTTTCCAATTATCAGTATTATCTTCTTAGCAGCGTTAGTGTCTCAGTCAGCGACACGCAAGGCTCGTATTCTGCAGTTCCCAGTAACAAAAAAAATTCCAATGATCATATAGACGTAAAGCTGTGCCCTCATGTGCGGGAGAGCCATACTTTGTGCCCGTTAAAGGACAAGCTGGATGTCATTGATGGGGAAGACCTACCATCTGTCTTCCAACAGTTAGCTACACAATGGACTAAATGGCCAGGTCATAAAGGCCCTGAGGGCTCAGAGAAATACCCAACTTTCTCTGAGGTCTCAGGACCCTTGTAATCTGGCCATTTAGCCCATTGTGTGAAAAAAAGTGCCGCTCAGGGGTTAAACAACTCAATCAGTTTCATCTTTTGCTATCTTTTGTTACATAAAAAGTTATACGTACTCTCTTACCTTAAGTGTTATCTTGTATTAGTAATTTTTATTTAACATCTGGAGGTAGCTTTTTGGTTGGGTTGTTTTACCTCTGAACGGCACTATTTTTGCACACCATGGGTTAAATGGCCAGGTCACATGGACCCCAAAGTCTCAGAGAAGGTTAGGAGAGGGGACCCACTGGAACAGCTGTTGGGAGACAGATGGTAGCCTCCCGTCAAGGCCATCCAGCGTGTTCTTTAACGTGCACAGGGTATGGCTCTCCCGCACACGGGACGACGGCTTAACGTCCCATCCTACGGACAGCGGCCTTTCCAAGCCTATCGATGTCCCATACTGATCGTGGGCAGGGACACCAGAGTCTACTGCTACTTGGCCCAAATTATTGATAGGCAATATCTCGACATTTATCCCGAAGAAATCTGCTTCTTTCTCCCCACCCTGCAGCAACAACTCAGTGCTCTAAGAAAAGCCCCGAGTTCCTTCCCCAATGCCACCCTATTTCTCTCGCCAGGGCATCGTGGAACGTCCTTAAAGACAGGTGATTCCTAAATGACAGGTGATTCCTAAATGACAGGTGATTCTTTAGAGACATGTGATTTCTAAAAGACAGGTGATTCTTTAGAGAGAGAGGTGATTCTTTAAATAAAAAAATCAGGTGATTCTTTAGAGACATATGATTTCTAAAAGACATGTGATTCTTTATATATATAGAGAGAGGGGGGTGATTCTTTAAATAAAACATCAGGTGATTCCTTAAAGACAGGTAATTCCTTAAAGACAGGTGATTCCTTAAAGACAGGTAATTCGTTCAAAACATGTGATTGCTTAAAGACAGTTGATTCCTAAAAGCCAGTTGATTATTTAAAGGCAGGTGATTCCTTAGAGACAGGTAATTCCTTAAAGACATGTGATTCTTTAAAAACAGATGATTTCTTAAAGATGGATGATTCTTAAAACACAGGTAATTCCTTAAAGACATGTGATTCTTTAAAAACAGATGATTTCTTAAAGATGGATGATTCTTAAAACACAGGTGATTCCTTAGAGACAGGTGATTCAACGAACCCATTATCCATGAACTGATTGAATATCTGAAAGAATGTTTCTGCCAAAAGAGGAATAAAAATATGTTTTGCAGTGATCTGACGGTTTCACGTGCAGTAAGGTAAGGCCTTGTTTGAACTAGTGTCTCACTCTCTAGTTATATAGAAGTTTCAGTAATTAGCTTAAAATTAAATTCAAGGATATTTTATTGACTCTAGGGTAAACATATATATATATTGAGACTAGTATAGTCCATGGTCAACTGTGATTTCCTTTACTAAGTGTCTCCCACTTTAGGCTGCTGATTGTGATCCTGAGAAAAATCTGGAAAGAGCCATCAACCGTCGTACCTAACGGTATCTGTCATTTTAGTTAAATAAATTTCCATTAATACTTATTGCCAGGTTCGGTTATTCTATTATATCCACTGAATTCCTGCCTGAATCCAAAGGGGCGGGGGTGGCTCAGTCGGTAGCGCGCCAGGCTCGTAATCTGTAGTTCGCAGGTTCGAGTCCCAGCTGGGTCAGCGTTGAGATTTATCTCCGCAAAAATTCCCCACCCTGCACACGGTCAGTAGGGGACACCGATGGGCTTGGAAAGGCCGCCGTCCGTCGGATGGGACGTTAAGCCGTGGCTCCGTGTGTGGGAGAGCCATACCCTGTGCACGTTAAAGAACACGCTGGATGGCCTTGACGGGAGGCTACCATCTGTCTCCCAACAGCTGTTCCAGTGGGTCCCCTCCCCCAACCTTCTTTGGGCCTTCGGGGTCCTTGTGACCTGGCCATTTAGCCCATGGTGTGCAAAAAAGTGCCGCTCAGAGGTAAAACAACCCAACCCTCTGGAGAGGGTATGACACTACTACTACAAAAATGGCTCGAAGATACAATATCAGTATTCTGATATCGGTCATGGAGAAGCACGTTAAATTCTAAATCATTCTAAAAAAATGATAAATTGAATTAATAAATCTTTCATCAGTGATATATTGAAGTAATTAATATTTTATCTGCGATATATTTAATCAATTAATCTTTTATCAGTGATACGTTGAAATAAATAATCTTTTATTAGTGATAGTTTGAATTAATTAATCTTTTAGCAGGAATCTATTAGTCCATATAGACCCGTGTTTCCCAACGTGGGGCCCACGCCCTACAGGGGGCAATTTGATTATCAAGGGGGGGGGGGGGCAATTCGAAAATGGACTCGTTCAGAGTTTATCCGTATGGCGGTTAAATTTTACATAGGGGGGGGGGGGAAATAAGAATTTTAGAAAGGCTTAAGTGGGGCATGGCACAATAAAGGTTGGGAAACACTGATATAGACCATCACTGTGAGGAGTGATGAACGTTGTCGGCCGTAGAGAAAAGAAAACTAAACTGAGTTCAAGATAAGAGCACAAATATTGTTGCTGTTTTTATGTCTGCCTGCTGAGGAATCACTTAAACTAAAAACATTTTGTAATGGACAAAATAAAACTCGAAACACGACAGAGCTAAGAAATTTTCTTTAATAATGAAACGGAACAGTAGACTTGTTGTAATTCCATATTCCACATCGACAAAATAATTTAATTACTATCATTTAAATTAAAACGCTCAAAACCATGTGTCACAGAATCCTGCTTTGCATCCTCCGCCTCCTCGATGTTAAGAAAACATCTGCACTTAAGAACTGATCTTGATTCGAAGGAGTTTGCACAAACTAGTTAAAGAGTTGGGTTTGTCTACGATGAAAGCTAAAACCATTAAGTAAATATAGGAGAAAAAGTATGGAACATCTTCATTTTCAAAAGAATGACGAATGGGCATTTTATGGAAATCAGAATGGCAAAGTTTACTTTTCGGTGAAAAGAACACCTGGGTTGGGTTGTTTTACTTCTGAGCGGCACTTTTTTTGCACACAATGGGCTAAATGGCCAGGTCACATGGACCCCGAAGGCTCAGAGAAGGTTGGGGGAGGGGACCCACTGTAACAACTGTTGGGAGACAGATGGTAGCCTCCCGTCAAGGCCATCCAGCGTGTTCTTTAACGCGCACAGGTTATGGCTCTCCCACACACGGGACCACGGCTTAACGTCCCATCCGACGGACGGCGGTCTTTCCAAGCCCATCGGTGTTCCCTACTGACCGTGGGCAGGGCAAGGAATTTTGCGGAGATAAATCTCAACGCTGACCCAGCTGGGACTCGAACCTGGGAACTACAGATTACGAGCCTGACGCCCTACCGACTGAGCCACCCCCGCCCCGAAAAGAACACCTGTCACTCTTTTCTGAAATAGTTATATCGCCCAAAGAGCTACATGTCGTTCAGAGCAAGTACTTACGCACTTCCCCATTTTCACAAAGATTTATAAGTCCTTTTAATGTCCCTATATCATATTTATGACTTCCTTGTTATATTTTCCCATTCCGTATTCTCAATGAGGGGAAACAGTATTAATATGCATGAAGACAATATCAGGAGACAGCCTATTCGATATGAATCCATACTCGTGCATATAATATACAGTGTTGAATTAAATAAGCATGTGTCTCAATTCATATACTTTGCTTTGAATCAGTCAGAGGGAGTTTAGAAAATATCTTGCTTGTCTTCACCATAAATGGCATCACTTAAGAATTTTATTAGGTTTCGTTTTTTCATTGGGTTGTTTCACCTCTGAGCGCACTTTTTTTGCACACCATGTGCTAAATGGCCAGGTCACAAGGATCCCGAGGCCTCAAAGAAGGTTAGGGAAAAGGGACTCACTGAACAGCTGTTAGGAGACAGATGGTAGCCTCCCGTCAAGGCCATCCAGCGTGTTCTTTAATATGCTCAGGGTATTGCTTTCCTGAACACGGAGCCAGGGCTTAACGTTTCTGAACGGCTTTTCTAAAGCTCATTAACATCCCTTTTCTGACCAATGGCAGGATGTAGATTAGCGGAGATAAATCTCAACGCTGGCCCAGGCGGGAATCGAACTTGGGAACTTCAGTTTATGAGTCTGAGGCGCTACCGACTGAGCCACCCCACACTTTTATATTGAATCACAAATTTAAAATTATCCGGTTTATATAAGCATTAAACGAAACCTTAATTAGCCTCTGATTCACACATACATAACTGTCGCACTCCTTACTAAAAATGTTTAAACAAGATAAATTATATATTTTTTTACGTTTTTATGGTGAATTATTTTTTTACAATGAAAACAAAAACTATAGAATGACAGATATATCATTGTATATTTATTTTAATTTAATATTGAAATTAAATTACAAGATCAAGGACTCATTTGTTGTTGCACGTGTTCAATAATGTTAATGAAACGGGGGACTTTTATTTAAAATAGCCGCACGCATATTGGTTACCATTCGTCGCATCATCGGTTTGGGTTGTTTTACCTCTGAGCGGCACTTTTTTGCACACCATGGGCTAAATGTCCAGGTCACATGGACCCCGAAGAGAAGGTTGGGGGAGGAGACCCTCTGGAACAGCTGTTGGGAGACAGATGGTAGCCTCCCGTCAAGGCCATCCAGCGTGTTCTTTAACGTGCACAGGGTATGGCTCTCCCGCACACGAGACCACGGCTTAACGTCCCATCCGACGGACGGTGCCTTTCCAAGCCCATCGGTGTCCCCTACTGACCGTGGGCAGGACGGGGAATTTTGCGGAGATAAATCTCAACGCTGACCCAGCTGGGACTCGAACCTGGGAACTACAGATTACGAGCCTGGCGCGCTACCGACTGAGCCACCCCCGCCCCTGTCGCATCATCGGTTAAGAACCACTGGTCTAATCTAAAAGGTCTATGAGAAAACCTAAAAGGCAGTTGGGATCTTCTAATCTAAAAGGCATAATAGAATAGGGTTCTTCAAATGTTTTTCTTGGCTGACTAAAAGAAAAGAACAATATTTTCCAAGAACAATATTTTCTCCTGATGATCGCCAAGATCCTGGAAAACCCAGAATGGTTGCAAAAATTAAAATTCTTATAGGAATTGATTGATTCCTTATATCAGAATTTTTAAACATTTTTCTTGTCGGCCCAAGAAAAAGGAAATCATTTTCTTAAACTCTTAGACCCTGAAATATCGCGAATAGCAACATAAATATATTAAATATGAAACAAAATTTTATTTTTCGTTTGTGTCATTTAATTTAGTCTATTTGTTACTTAATAATTAAATGTACTTTCGACGAAGTATTCAGAATTATGAGTAAATACGTCTATGAAATGAAAAAGTCTTAGATTTCAACATTAGCAAAAAAATTTGGATTTCTTTCCACTTTCATTAAATTCAGTTATTTATTAGGCTGCTGCACATCAAATGGCCGCATTCGCAGATGCATGAATTTTAAGATGATTTGAGGACTGAAAATGTTACCACCTTGCGCTTGTGATATGTTATATTAAATTATGAAGTCTTCTTACGATAACACAGTAGTCATTTGGCCATAGATTTTGTGCTAAGTGGATTGTAAGAGCTTAAAGGGTTGGTTGGTTGTTTTACCTCTGAACCGCACTTTTTTGCACACAATGGGCTAAATGGCCAGGTCACAAGGACCCCGAAGGCTCAGAGAAGGTTGGGGGAGGGGACCCACTGTAACGGTTGTTGGGAGAGAGATGGTAGCCTTCCGTCAAGGCCATCCAGCGTGTGCTTTAACGTGTACAGGGTATGGCTCTCCCGCACACAGAGCCAAGGCTTAACGTCCCATGGGTCAGCGTTGAGATTTATCTCCGCAAGATTCCCCGCCCTGCCCACGGTCAGTAGGGGACACCGATGGGCTTGAAAAGGCCGCCGTCCGTCGGATGGGACGTTAAGCCTGTGCCCCGTGTGCGGGAGAGCCATACCCTGTGCACGCTGGATGGCCTTGACGGGAGGCTACCATCTGCCTCCCAACTGCTGTTCCAGTGGGTCCCCTCCCCCAACCTTCTCTGAGCCTTCGGGGTCTATGTGACCTGGCCATTTAGCCCATGGTGTGCAAAAAAGTGCCGCTCAGAGGTAAAACAACCCAACAACCCAACCCTTAACGTCCCATCCGAAGGACGGCGGCCTTTTCAAGTCCATCGGTGTCCCCTACTGACCGTGAGCAGGGTGGGGAGTTTTGCGAAGATAAATCTCAACGCTGACCCAGCTGGGACTCGAACCTGGGAACTGCAGATTACGAGACTGGCAGCTTAAAGTGAACAATTGACAAAGTAAAATTCGTGTTCTTTTCTTATACGAATTTAAACTGGGACACAACGTTGAGGAGGCAACTCGCAACATCAATGCAGCATTTGAGGAAGGCTCAGCTAGTGAACGGACAACACGACATTGGTTTGAAAAATCTCGATCTGATGATATCAGCCTTCAAAATAAGCCCGTGGTCGACCCGGAGAAGCTATTGATAACGATCGATTGATGGCTTTAATTGAATGCGACACACGCCAAACTGTACGAGACATCGCAGGCAATTTAAATTTGCATTAATCAAGTTTCCAGCAACTGGAAGCCATTGGGAAAGTGAAGAAGTTGTATAAATGGGCTGTGGATGAATTAATGGACATTCATAAGGCACGTCGACTTGATGTACACTTCCCTTCTCACACGAAACCAAAGGGATCAGTTTATGCATAGAGTTGTAACGTGCGATGAGTTGGGTTGGGTTGTTTTACCTATGAGCGGCACTTTTTTGCACACCATGGGCTAAATAGCCAGGTCACATGGACCCCGAAGGCTCAGAGAAGGTTGGGGGAGGGGACATTGGAACAGCTGTTGGGAGACAGATGGTAGCCTCCCGTCAAGGCCATCCAGCGTGTTCTTTAACGTGCACAGGGTATGGCTCTCCCGCACACGGGCCCACGGCTTAACGTCCCATCCGACGGACGGCGGCCTTTCCAAGCCCATCGGTGCCCCCTACTGACCGTGAGCAGGGCGTGGAATTTTGCGGAGATAAATCTCAACGCTGACCCAGCTGGGACTCGAACCTGGGAACTACAGATTACGAGCCTGGCGCACTACCGACTGAGCCACCCCCGCCCCAACGTGCGATGAAAAATGAATCCTATACGACAATAGTCGATGTTATGCTCAATGACTGGACGTCACGGAAGCACCCAACAACATGACCACGCCTGATTTTCACCGAAGAAGGTTGTGGTGACCGTTTGGTGGTCTGCAGCGGGTGTGATCTATTATTCATTCCTAAAACCGGGCGAAACAATAAAGCAGAGAAATATCGTGCAAAGCTGTAAAAATGCACGACAAATTATGCAAGTACATCCTGCATTGGTCAACAGGCATGGCATCCTATTGCTCCATGATAACCTTCTATATCACCTCCCATAAGTAACGGTTCGGAAACTCCATTAGTTAATTATGACACTGTTGCTCACCCAGCATATTACCAGACCTATCGCCAACTGACTATCACTTCTTCAAGCATCTCGACCACTTCTTAGTGGGGAAAACATTCAGCAATGAGAAAGCAGTTCAAAACGAAGAATTCGTCGCTTCCAGGAACTTCCCATTCCAGGAAGATTTCTTTTTTCCAACGGTATAAATTCGCTTGTTTCACGGTGTATTGTTCCTCCACCCTGCCCACGGTCAGTAGGGGACACCGATGGGCTTGGAAAGGCCGCCGTCCGTCGGATGGGACGTTAAGCAGTGGCTCCGTGTGCGGGAGAGCCATACCCTGTGCACGTTAAAGAACACGCTGGATGGCCTTGACGAGAGGCTACCATCTGTCTCCCAACTGCTCTTCCAGTGGGTCCCCTCCCCCAACCTTCTCTGAGCCTTCGGGGTCCATGTGACCTGGCCATTTAGCCCATGGTGTGCAAAAAAGTGCCGCTCAGAGGTAAAACAACCCAACCCAACTCACGGTGTATTGAATCTGTTGGAGCATATTTTGACTAAGTTATTTTAAACAAAGTTATAGATGTTGAATTTTCACTAACAATTCGGGCATTTCATTTGCAACAACCTAATAATATTCATTTATTATTATTATTCCTTTAAAAAATAAATGAGTTTCATTATATGAATTTTTATTCTTTTAATTACACTACAGAAATTCAAATTTAAAATTTAGTGTACTGCAGATCCATTCTTTGAAAAAACATGACTTATAAGACAGAAAAAAAAAAGCTTCACAAGACTTCTTCTGATTATGAAATTCACTATGAAGATGAAAAGAAATCTTTATATTCACGAAAGTGTATATATAAAACCTTATATAGTGTTACCCGCCACCACGTTTTGAGCGGCCCACGAGACTGATGACAAATAAACTAAATTTGTGAAAAGAAAAAAAAATAGAGAACAAGAAGTTCAACTTCTGCGAAAAGAATTTTTCATTAAAATTGATAAATTATTAAATTAAGTAATTTTAATAAAATTATATTGTTTATGTTTTCTTGTTGTTTTATGATTTTGTTATACATCAAGTTATTGATTGAAATTTTATCTCCGCAAAATTCCCCGCCCTGCCCACGGTCAGTAGGGGACACCGATGGGCTTGGAAAGGCCGCCGTCCGTCGGATGGGACGTTAAGCCGTGGCGCCGTGTGCGGGAGAGGCATACCCTGTGTACGTTAAAGAACACGCTGGATGGCCTTGACGGGAGGCTACCACCTGTCTCCCAACAGCTGTTCCAGTGGGTCCCCTCCCCCAACCTTCTCTGAGTCTTCGGGGTCCATGTGACCTGGCCATTTAGCCCATGGTGTGCAAAAAAGTGCCGCTCAGAGGTAAAACAACCCAACCCAAGTGAGCTAAGATATATTTTTCTCATAGCCGGTCAGCCATTACAGTAGAGTGAGCGATCTCTGTCATGCGCTCTCAACCAATGAGAGCTTTCCTCAGTTGGAGTGGTTCTCGCCAATATGTTTCTTTATTCCGCCGCAGTGGTCTCTCTTCCTGCCATTATTTCTTGTTCTGATGAACGGTTTTGACCCATAATGGCTGATGATGACCCGTAATGGTGCCACAACCTGACCCATGTTCCCCCCCATCCTCATAGTTATCCAACACTGCAAAGTTCGCCATGTTTTATCTTTCCTTATTATTCATTTGACAATACAGAATGCATTTATAAAATCATGTTTATCATCTGTATTATCGTTTAAGTGACCTAATACACCCCTAATATGTTGATGGGAAGAAATAAATTTCAATTTCGGGAAAGCATCTCCCTGGAGACTACGCTGTTAATGATCGCGCATAGCAAGCTGATTCAGTTAACGTTCCCATTTCCAAGAAGCTCCGCTAAACGGGGTAGCCCTGTATTTTTAAAACATTATTATAGAAATGTGGAATGTAAAATAAGTTGTTTCAATAAACTTCCGTATTTATTTATTTCAAAAAAATTCATGGTTTCTTCAGTTAGAAGAACTGACTTTTTGTAAAGAATTTTTAAAATCATACATTTGTTTTTAATCAATCCGTACTTATGAAATTCTAGCGATTGTGTTTAAACTAACACTTTCAGTCTCTAACATTAAAGACCATTCCTAGTTAATATGGGGCGGGGGTGGCTCAGTCGGTAGCGCGCCAGGCTCGTAATCTGTAGTTCCCAGGTTCGAGTCCCAGCTGGGTCAGCGTTGAGATTTATCTCCGCAAAATTCCCCGCCCTGCCCACGGTCAGTAGGGGACACCGATGGGCTTGGAAAGGCCGCCGTCCGTCGGATGGGACGTTAAGCCGTGGCCCCGTGTGTGGGAGAGCCATACCCTGTGCACGTTAAAGAACACGCTGGATGGCCTTGACGGGAGGCTACCATCTGTCTCCCAACAGCTGTTCCAGTGGGTCCCCTCCCCCAACCTTCTCTGAGCCTTCGGGGTCCATGTGACCTGGCCATTTAGCCCATGGTGTGCAAAAAAGTGCCGCTCAGAGGTAAAACAACCCAACCCAACCCAATTGATTGAAATTCAATTCAGAATGAACGTTAACCTTCTTCGACTAAAAATATCCATAACAACTGAAAAATTTCACACATTGAAATTTCTGTTCTCTCATGGAAACAGATGTACTAAAATTATTCTTCGCAGCAAAGCTACTTAAGAGAATCTTTGATGGTAAACGACGCACACTAAAAGGCTCATTTCGTAAACATCTATCAATTATCCTTCACTGCACGTTCCACAATAAAAATAAAAGCAATAAGTACAGAATGACAGAAATGAGCTTAACCACACAGAGACAACAGATTTATTGTTCCCATAATATCAGTCATCCATTTCTATCCCAGTAGAGCAAAAAACACGTCGAAGAATTATCTTCTTGCAAAAGAGGAAATAGAAGAAAGGAAAAAAAAAGATGTAAAACATTACCTTACTGATCACAAATTGATTCCAACAAAAGCAAGAAAACAGACGAAAAAAATTATCTCTCCGATTGCTGACAGCTGGGCTCTTCCCATCAAGATGACGAAGACGAGTCTCCCCACTTTTCTGAAAAGTCAGAGGTTTCTATTTTTAGAGACCGGCAATCAAATCTATAGGCGACTCGGCTGAATAACGCTATCTGACCATCATCGTTGATGTATGGAGGAAGAGAGCTATTTTCGGAAAAAGTGAATGCCGCGGGGGAGGAGAGTGGATTAGTGGGTCGCTCAGGAAGACGACAGATGAAAAAGGAAGCGCAGGAAGAAGAAAAGTTTCGCTGGGTGGATTGGGGGAGGGTAGTGAATAAACCAGTCGCCACACAACACAAATCGAAGTCTCAAGTCAGTCTGGCAGAAGATCTCTCTTTGTATGTGTATGAACAAGTTATAAATGTTCGATGTGCATGGGAGGTAAAGAAGCTGACATATCCCAGATAAAGAAACATTACAGCACATATCTCTCTTACTGAAAATCGAAACTCATAGGAAAAAAGGAAGAAAACTAAATTGCGATAGTGATGAAGCAATCGCTTTCACGGCATTTTGCGCACGACTCTGGATTCAAACAATGACGTATATGAAGAATTAGTGATTGACGAATAGACTTCGGATAATTCGATATGTTAATGAATTCCGTTTTTACCATTTATCCCGTTTATCAGGTTCTTGGAGTTCTTTGGGGAGGGAGATTGTTGGCTCAGTCAGTAGCGCGCCAGATGTTCGACAAGGGTGCATTTTGTCTCCTTTTCTCTTTAGCTTGGTTATTGATTATGTTATGCGAAATTCACTTCAAGGGAAAGATTTTGGCCTTAAATGGACTGGAGATACGAAAATTTCTGATTTAGATTATGCTGATGATTTAGCCCTTTTGGTAAATGATGTTAATGAGATGAACTCTTTCATTCGAGCTGTCGATGAGACTGGTAGTAGAGTAGGTTTGGTTATAAACAGATAGAAAACTAAAGTGATGAAAATTGGTCAGGCAGGCTGTGATTCAGTTAATCTGAATGGTTGCAGTCTTGAGCAGGTGTCACAGTTTAATTATCTTGGGAGCTATGTAACTGATAATGGTGATGTGCGGAATGAGATTAACAGGCGAATGAGGATTGCTGCCGGGACTTTTAAGAATCTATGGATATTGTGGAGAAATAGGCGTATACACCTAAAGACTAAAATTAGACTGTATAATAGTTTGGTTCTTTCTAGGGTTAGTTATGGTAGTGAAACTTCGACACTTTGTAAATAAGATAACAGGAAACTAGATGCTTTTGATACCAGATGCTTACGCAGTATCTTGGGCATTAGGTGGTTCAACTTTGTAACTAATGATGAGGTTAAGCAAAGGAGTTTGCAACCTCCTTTAAGCAGCATATTGTGCAGAGAGAGACTCCGTTGGTTTGGCCATGTTGCCCGTATGAATAATTATAGATTGGTGAATAGGGTTATGAACAGTGTGCCTAAAGGCCTCAGAAAGAAGGGGAGACCTAGGATGCGGTGGGCAGACAATGTCAAACAGGACCTTGTTAGAATTGGTGTGCAGTGGCCAGATGCAGTAGATATAGCTCAGGATAGACTTGCTTGGAGAACTAAACTGCACGGTCTGTTGGACCTCCGTAGCCCATGGCTGCTTGAGGAGGAGGAGGATGATGACGATGACAGTCGCTCAAAAAATATCCGAACACTATGGTTGATTACAGAATTCAGAAAAAACATCTGGTAACGGTTTTTTTTAAATTAGTGACCTGACAACCTTCGTGTACGTACACGAATGCTACCAGATCACTAATTTCTAAAACAAAATCGTTCCCAGATATTTTTTTCTGAATTCTATAATCAACCATAGTGTTCGGATATTTCTTTTGAGCGACTGTACATCTATTCGAAGATGAATTGAATCCATTTCTTAGAGCAAAAATAACAACAATAATCGTCTGAGCCACATAAACAGGTAATAGTTAAGTAGTAAACAAAATTTCGTAAACAACTACATTTTTACAATATTATCCTCTTGTAAATTTTTTTTTCCTACTTAACTATTACCTGTTTATGTGACTCGGACGATTATTGTTGTTATTTTAGCTCTAAGAAATTGATTCAATTCATCTTCGAATAGAAGTACTTTTAAAAGGAGTATTTCTTCATTAAAAAAAACAACGATTTCAGAGTTATCCCGGGGGAAAAAAGGATTCTAAATGGCAAGAGATCCTTTAGAAACTAAATGCTTCCGTTTCGTTGGCCAATGAAATTTCTTTATGTAACCATTTCGTCAAAATCCAATGGGCTCTTTTAATTATAATAAAAAAATATTGACGTAATTAAGTCTTTTGTGAAACGACATTTAAAGAGGAGAGCAACTAGACTTTAAAGAAGGACATGATGAGTACAGTCGCTCAAAAAAGTATCCGAACACTATGGTTGATTACAGAATTCAGAAAAAAATATCTGGCAACGATTTTTTTTTAGAAATTAGTGATCTGGCTACCTTCGTGTCACACGAAGGTTGCCAGATCACTAATTTCCAAAAAAAATCGTTACCAGATATTTTTTCTGAATTCTGTAATCGACTATAGTGTTCGGATACTTTTTTGAGCGACTGTAGGTGGTCATATTATTTTGAAACTAGATCGTGTGGGCTCACTCACGGAAATATTGAGCGTGTGCAGTTACCGTTCACAGCAAACTGGAGCGTGTGCAGTAACTGCACACGCTCCAGTTTGCTGTGAACGGTAACTGGAGCGTGTACAGTTACTGTACACGCTCCAGATATTTTTCCTGAATTCTGTAATCACACTGTGACACGAAGGTTGCCAGATCACTAATTTCCAAAAAAAATCGTTGCCAGATATTTTTTCTGAATTCTGTAATCAACCATAGTGTTCGGATACTGTTTTGAGCGAGTGTACCAAATATTTTTTGTGACATTCCCCCATCCATCCAAGTAAAAAAGATATAATGATAATTAACATATTTGTGGCTTAACTTTGATCCCAGTGGTTTGCCAAATCGAATGCCACGATATATTAAAAATAAATTCTAACTGCAAGAATACCTCGTTTAGTGCTGCTCTGTACGGCGCTGTTCGTCTCTGAAGGGTTTTTATATTTAATATATATATAAATCCATTACAATAGTGAGCGTACAGGGGGGCGGGGGGGGCTCAGTCGGTAGCGCGCCAGGCTCGTAATCTGTAGTTCCCAGGTTCGAGTCGCAGCTGTGTCAGCGTTGAGATTTATCTCCGCAAAATTCCCCGCCCTGCCCACGGTCAGTAGGGGACACCGATGGGCTTGGAAAGGCCGCCGTCCGTCGGATGGGACGTTAAGCCGTGGCGCCGTGTACGGGAGAGCCATACCCTGTGCACGTTAAAGAACACGCTGGATGGCCTTGACGGGAGGCTACCATCTGTCTCCCAACAGCTGTTCCAGTGGGTCCCCTCCCCCAACCTTCTCTGAGCCTTCGGGGTCCTTGTGGCCTGGCCATTTAGCCAATGGTGTACAAAAAAGTGCCGCTCAGAGGTAAAACAACCCAACCCAAGTGAGCGTACAGTTAAGATATATTTTTCTCATAGCCGGTCAGCCATTACAGTAGAGCGAGCGATCTCTGTCATGCGCTCTCAACCAATGAGAGCTTTCCTCAGTTGGAGTGGTTCTCGCCAATATGTTTCTTTATTCCGCCGCAGTGGTCTCTCTTCCTGCCATTATTTCTTGTTCTGATGAACGGTTTTGACCCATAATGGCTGATGATGACCCGTAATGGTGCCACAACCTGACCCATGTTCCCCCCCATCCTCATAGTTATCCAACACTGCAAAGTTCGCCATGTTTTATCTTTCCTTATTATTCATTTGACAATGCAGAATGCATTTATAAAATCATGTTTATCATCTGTATTATCGTTTAAGTGACCTGATAAACCCCTAATATGTTGATGGTAAGTAATAAATTTCAATTTCGGGAAAGCATCTCCCTGGAGACTACGCTGTTAATGATCGCGCATAGCAAGCTGATTCAGTTAACGTTCCCATTTCCAAGAAGCTCCGCTAAACGGGGTAGCCCTGTATTTTTAAAACATTATTATAGAAATGTGGAATGTAAAATAAGTTGTTTCAATAAACTTCCGTATTTATTTATTTCAAAAAAATTCATGGTTTCTTCAGTTAGAAGAACTGACTTTTTGTAAAGAATTTTTAAAATCATACATTTGTTCTTAATCAATCCGTACTTATGAAATTCTAGCGATTGTGTTTAAACTAACACTTTCAGTCTCTAACATTAAAGACCATTCCTAGTTAATATGGGGCGGGGGTGGCTCAGTCGGTAGCGCGCCAGGCTCGTAATCTGTAGTTTCCAGGTTCGAGTCCCAGCTGGGTCAGCGTTGAGATTTATCTCCGCAAAATTCCCCGCCCTGCCCACGGTCAGTAGGGGACACCGATGGGCTTGGAAAGGCCGCCGTCCGTCGGATGGGACGTTAAGCCGTGGTCCCGTGTGCGGGAGAGGCATACCCTGTGCACGTTAAAGAACACGCTGGACCGCCTTGACGGGAGGCTACCATCTCTCTCCCAACAGCTGTTCCAGTGGGTCCCCTCCCCTAACCTTCTCTGAGCCTTCGGGGTCCATGTGACCTGGCCATTTAGCCCATGGTGTGCAAAAAAGTGCCGCTCAGAGGTAAAACAACCCAACCTAGTTAATATACAGTTAAGTGATAATACTAAAGCAGATTATGAACGCGAAACAAAGAAAAGCGACACACGAGATATTGAACCTAGTGTAATTAAAAAAATAAATAAATACCCCCTCAAGCAGCTGCTTGCCACAGAGGCCTGACAAGGAGCCTGTCAGTTTATATGCCATAGTAGAAGGTATGGTGAGGTTGGCAGGATCTCAGCAGAAAAACAACACACACACATACCACGTCTTAAATGCATTGGAACACGATTGATTTCAAAGGAGGAGGAGAGAGTAAAAAGTTGGTAAGAGCGTATAAAGAAAGGGTTTCCTTTGGCGAGTACGCGGAGAAGATAAAAAAAAATTGTCGATTTTTGGTGATAAAGTAATTTTGTTTATTAGTAAAATAACTGTGCATCTATGTATATCAGTGTAGAGATCCTTCTCCCTTTCATATCTAAATCTGTAACTAGTGATAAGGGGACTGGTACACGTTCTGTCTTTGATTTTTGAATCAGTTTCGAATGTTTCTATTGGTTTATTAGTTAGTTTGGTGTTTGTGATTTTGTCAGGATCGTTTAGTATATATGAGTAGCATATTGGTGTTTCCATTGACTGGTGTTTAATATTGTATATAATTCAAGTAGACTTAATTGCCTTAGTTCTTAAGTCAGTTCATTTACAGTCTGTTTATTTTATTACGAATTCACGTTCAATTGCCAAATGTTCAAGTAGACTAAAAATCTGTAACAATATGTTATGTGTGTTGTTTTACCTCTGAGCCACACTTTTCTGCACACAATGGGCTAAATGGTCAGGTCACAATAACACACCCCGAGGCTCAAAGAAATTTGGGGGAGGAAATCTACTGGAAGAACTGTTGCGAGACAGATGGTAGCCTCCCGTCAAGTCCATATAGTGTGTTGTTTAATGTGCACAAGGTATGTCTCTCCCGCACGCGGGGCAACGACTTTACATCCCATCCGACGGACGACGGAGGTTTTTCAAGCCCATCGGTGTCCCCTACTGACCGAGGAGTTTTGCGGAGATAAATCTCAACGCTGGCCCAGCCGGGACTCAAAACTGGGGACTGCAGATTACAAGTTTGGAGCGCTACCGATTGAGCCACCCCGCCCAACGTCACATGTGTGTACTTTATTTATTCTATATTACCAAATGTGTTCGACCAGTTCCAAGTTTTGTGAATGGAATGCCAAATTGTAGTGGTCGGGGGTTCGGATCCTGTCAGACTGTGACAGAATTGATGACCCAGTCCACACAGGAGAGAGGGACGATGATATTGTTACTTACTTCACTTCGGGGGTTCGGATCCTGTCAGACTGTGACAGATGTGATTACCCAGTCCACACAGGAGAGAGAGATGATAAAATTGCTACTTGATTCACTTCGGAGAATTCACAGATTCGCGGATTTTCACGCCCGTGCCACTGTATGCCTCAAGCTTGCTGCATTGAATGAAGAATAACAATGGTCCATTAATTACTTAACGAGATATAGTATATATATAATATATTCCATTATAGGGACGACACAATTTTTATTTATAATATGTACAGCTACGTGCTGGGAATGAACTCCACGGAATGGAATGAACTCCACTCCGTGGGCCTTTGCTGCTTCACACTGCGATTCCTTCTGAATCCACAAAACTACTATCAAATTCACCGCTCAACTCCGTGAGCCTTTGCTGCTGCAAATATTACTATAATGAGGTGGAGAATTGCACACTCTGCAATTTCTCACTTTACAGACCTCAAAAACTCGGCGAAAGGATAACAACCTTTGCCTACACTGTGGCTCCTCCTGAACCATAAGAATAAAAGACAAGATTCTCCAAGAACTGGATTCCCTTTTGGAATCGCACCCTGACTTCAAGGGTTAATTTGAGAAAGACGGCGTCCTTTTGACGCGTGTCAACGCGACCTCTTCTCTTGACAACTAACGCACAGACTGATACTTCCAACTCCTTCCCCTAGCCTCATGCGCGGACGTCACTCGGCAGGCTAGTTAGTCATATACGGCACAAACAACTTCTGGCATTGATTCTTTCCACAAGCAGCAAGCTTCAGACCCGAAAACAAGAACAGTGAGTCATCCCAGCACAAACATTTCCAAGATTGGATTGTTTTGGATTGTTTTACCTCTGAGCGGCACTTTTTTGCACACCATGGGCTCCGAAGGCTGCACACCATGGGCTTTTTTACACACAAGGACCCCGAAGGCTCACAGAAGGTTGGGGGAGGGGACCCACTGGAACAGCTGTTGGGAGACAGATGGTAGCCTCCCGTCACCATGGGCTCCGAAGGCTTGCACACCATGGGCTTTTTTGCACACAAGGACCCCGAAGGTTCACCGAAGGTTGGGGGAGGGGACCCACTGGAACAGCTGTTGGGAGACAGATCCGGTCAAGGCCATCCAGTGTGTTCTTTAACGTGCACAGGGTATGGTTCTCCCGCACACGGGGCCACAGCTTAACGTCCCATCCGACGGACGGCGGCCTTTCCAAGCCCATCGGTGTCCCCTACTGACCGTGGGCAGGGCGAGGAATTTTTGCGGAGATAAATCTCAACGCTGACCCAGCTGGGACTCGAACCTGGGAACTACAGATTACGAGCCTGGCGCGCTACCGACTGAGCCACCCCAGACCCAACATTTCCAAGAACAATAAAAATATATACAACAATATAATACAACAAAAATATACAATAAATAAATAAATATAAAATTCGAGGGACATGACACAAATTAAATTATTTCTTACTATGGGAATAAGCTTTTTAAGGGAAAATGTCCTTTGAGATACTGGAGAAAAATTAATCTCACAAAAATTTATCTAAATCTCAATTTTCAGCAATGTTCGTTGAATATTTAAAATGTTATTGAGCTGGAACATTTAATAGCAGACGCTGCTATTCGTCAGGATTTACTTCAAAAGTATTTAAAAGAATAATGGCGATAATAAATCGTTCACTGAAATAAATTTATTCTTAGCAATGTGTGTAATTATTTAATTAACGAAAAAAAGAGATTCCGGACGGAGTTTAACAGCAGTAACTGATATTAAATGTCAATTTTCCATATTTCTTTAAATATTAAACTAATATTGTTGAAATTTGAAATTTGCATAGATTCGAGTCAGACATTCAATATGTATCGAGTCGTATTTTAAAAGTTCGGAGCTTTGGATGCGGCTTTCTATTCACCTAATATGATGTGTGAAACGCTTTTGGTTATATAAAGGATTTTAGGTTGGGTTGTTTTACCTCTGAGCGGCACTTTTTTGCACACCAGGTCATAAATGGCCAGGTCACATGGACCCCGAAGGCTCAGAGAAGGTTGGGGGAGGGGACCCACTGGAACAGCTGTTGGGTGACAGATGGTAGCCTCCCGTCAAGGCCATTCAGCGTGGTCTTTAACGTGCACAGGGTATGGCTCTCCTGCACACGGGGCCACGGCTTAACGTCCCATCCGACGGACGGCGGCCTTTCCAAGCCCATCGGTGTCCCCTACTGACCGTGGGCAGGGCGGGGAATTTTGCGGAGATAAATCTCAACGCTGACCCAGCTGGGACTCGAACCTGGGAACTACAGATTACGAGCCTGGCGCTCTACCGACTGAGCCACCCCCGCCCCGAATGTAACAAGATTTTAGCCCCAAAGGATTTTAGGTGAGTTGTATTCTATGTCATTGCAATACTGATACAAATATATTCATTTGTGATACACCATTCTCTTAAGCGGCATCTGCCAAGCTCCCTGCGTCAGAGATTGTACTGTAAAATAATATGTGAATGAATGATATTTGAATATAATATAATAAAATAATATAAAATAATGTAAAATAATATATGATTATATAAGTGTGAATTATACTGTAAAAGTTTAAAAAGAGAAATCCGTAAACAAAACACGAAAAGGACGCATCTGAATATCGTCTCTGGTTTAAAGTTGCTTAGCTTACCAAAAAGAGTTTATCCTTTGTGTATTTTCACGACAAAATTGAAAAAAATGTAATTAAATTATTCTTAAAGTTTAAAATTAAGATGTTTTAAACTATGTTGGCACAAAAAAAGATTTTGATAAGAATGTTTACCCTGAAGGAAGACCGTATTGTAGATAATCAAGAACGGGATTACACTCTCTCTTTATCACGAATGGAAGCAAAAAATGAATTGTGCGATCTGGGTAAGATGCATAATTTTTTTGTTGCTGGGCGAATTTAGATGTAGGAGTTTGCATTTAATAAGAGAAATGCTTTGATTGATCCGCACGGAATCATTTTCCTTACCCTTCATCCAAACAAAATGCTCCGGAAATGCATCTGCATTTGCACTGCTTTGCATAAGGTTCAAAAGACACGGATTGTCCTCAAACATCAAACCTGATGTAAAACAGAGCAGAGACAAATTCAGATGCGTTTCAAGTGTATTTTGCTTGGACGATTTCCTTTTAATGCCGCTACTCGAAGGAGTAAATCAATATCGTGAGGCCTAGTAAGACAAAACGATAAGATGAGCAAATGCCCGTTCATTTACAGAATGTAGTTTTTACCAGATGCTGGAAAGTTGTTTGCTTATGGAGCGCCATTTCACTGTCGCAATTCACGACACTCTACATTTCGGGGTGTATCAGAGTTTAAGTGCTCACTTTATTTAAATAGAACAAATAATGTTTTCATTTTGCATTCGATATCCGTTTACAGAAAATAGAAACAACAGAATTTTCTCCGATGAAATTTAAAAAGGGTTCTCTAGTTTTTTTTTTTCGTGAATTTAGAATTTATATTTTATGTTTTAGATATTTTTATTCGTTGAATCAGTTGTTTCAGGGTAGACAAAAAACGATGCATCGAATTTCAAAGTAAAATTTAAAAAAGTAATAGATTTTTATACCGATACAGAACGAAAGATAAATTATGAAGGAAAAAGTAAACTTGGAATCGTTATGGCGCTGAAACAGATTTTAATTTTTTTTTCCATTAATCTGATCACATATTCCAATACGTAGACAAGGTGATTGCAGCATATATAGAGTTTCTTCTGGAGTTTGGGTTGTTTTACCTCTGAGCGGCACTTTTTTGCACACCATGGGCTAAATGGCCAGGTCACATGGACCCCGAAGGCTCAGAGAAGGTTGGGGGAGGGGACCCACTGGAACAGCTGTTGGGAGACAGATGGTAGCCTCCCGTCAAGGCCATCCAGCGTGTTCTTTAACGTGCACAGGATATGTCTCTCCCACACACGGGGCCACGGCTTAACGTCCCATCCGACGGACGGCGGCCTTTCCAAGCCCATCGGTGTCCCCTACTGACCGTGGGCAGGGCGGGGAATTTTTGCAGAGATAAATCTCAACGCTGACCCAGCTGGGACTCGAACCTGGGAACTACAGATTACGAGCCTGGCGCGCTACCGACTGAGCCACCCCCATTCTTCTGGAGAGTATATTACAAAAATATATAAGATTTCCAAAATGCTCGCTTATCGAGAAATTATTTTTTTTTCCTATAGAAATTTGCTAGTAAATTATTATTTTATTACAATAAAAAATTATTTTAAACTATCATGTGTCAATACTTATGCATGCCCTTAATTTCCTTCGTGACATTTTATGACTAGCAAGCGCAGTCAACGACGATAATTCAACGTCTCTGAGCAAATGATGGGCAAACCTTTTGATCAGTTAAAGAATTTTTAATTTTTAATTTAATGCTTGGCAATAACAAGGCTCTAGTTTAAGTAATCAACTTTTGGTAGATATCAAAAATATTACTCAAAGGAAAAAATAAATTATCTGTTTCGTTCCTTCAACTACGAAACTTCCTAGATAATACAAAATTCTTTTCTGATCCGTGACATACACAAATTACTTCATCATACAAATTTTTTTTATCCTTCACATGAACAAATTCCTTTTCTGATCCTTCGCATACACAAATTGGAAAAAAAATGGAAATTGGCTTTTTAAGGGATACGTAATTTCTCAAAGGTAAATGAATCTCGTTTCTTCTTGTAATTTTATAAAACTAAAAGCTCGACATTTTCATCGATTTGTGTCTCTCTTTAAAAAGCAGCATCGTTAATGAATATTGGATCCCAAATTAAACCGTCCCTTTTTAGATAGAATCGCTTTGAAAGCTCAAGAACCTTGCTCTTTTCTGTTGGACATTAAGGTTTCCTTCTGCCTTCCACTCCTCAACTGGTTATGAATTAAACCAGTGTCTCGCAAACTGTGTGCCGCGAGAGATTTTCGAATTGACACGAGATATTCGAAAGATTTCGTTTTGACTTGACTTGTGTTATCGACGTGCTTCAATATCGACGTGCTTTAATAAAAATCTTTCAGATTTTATCAATTGGGATCTTGTAAGTATTTATCAAGCCTTTTCCAAATTTTGGTATTAATTTTTGATTATTTCAAGCCATAGAATGGACAAATATTTGAAACAAATACCGAGTTATGAATTAAAGAACGAGAGCAAATCTTCAAGTAAAACCAGGCTGATGACTTCAACAAAGTGCAAATATAATGACGATTATATAGAGTTTGCTTTTATTCTTTTTTAGGTGTGCCGCGGAAAAAAAAATTACATTCGGTGTGCCGCGGAAAAAAATTAGATTCAGTGTGCCGCAGAGTAAAAAAGTTTGCGAGACACTGAACTAAACTAATGCAAATTTGTGAATGAGGTTTGCTGGAGTTTTTTTTTGTCTGATCGGTATCGGTGTCGGAATACGGGAAGTAAGTTTAAAACAGCTAAGAAACAATTTCTGTTGTTGAAATTGGCTGAACACTCTCATGTTAATGAAACGAATTTCTTACAGAATGTTTCTCAGCTCCTCTACTCTCTCGGAGCTTTGTTTTCGCTCTACAATTTCATTGCAAACAAAAAAGCTTTGAACTTCGTTTCTCTCTCATTCATGCTCTGTTATGTGTGGGCTCTGATGTGTACAGTAGCTCAAAAAAGTATCCGAACACTACGGTTGATTACAGAATTCATAAAAAATACCTGGCAACGATTTTTTTTTTAGAAATTATTGTTCTGGCAACCTTCATGTCACGTGACACGAAGGTTGCCAGATCACTAATTTCTAAAAAAAAATCGTTGCCAGATATTTTTTCTGAATTTTGTAATCAACCGTAGTGTTCGGATACTTTTTTGAGCGACTGTAGGTGGTCATATTATTTTTATACTAGATCGTGTGGGCTCACTCACGGAAATATTGAGCGTGTGCAGTAACTGCACACGCTCCAGTTTGCTGTGAACGGTAACTGGAGCGTGTACAGTTGCTGTACACGCTCCAGATATTTTCCTGAATTCTGTAATCGCGTGACACGAAGGTTGCCAGATCACTAATTTCTAAAAAAATCGTTGCCAGATATTTTTTTCTGAATTCTGCAATCAACCATAGTGTTCGAATACTTTTCTGAGCGACTGTAGGTGGTCATATTATTTTATAAGGCTATATTCACAGATTATTGGTCATATTATTCTATAAGGATATATTCACAGAGGCTTTTTTACCATAGCGTTCGGATACTTTTTTGAGCGACTGTACTCGTATTACTGTAAGCATTTCGCGATAAAATGCAGTTTTATTGATTTCGTAGGTTGTTTCTCTATTCATGCCTATGCAACAAAACGGGGGAGAGTTTTGTGGCTTTGTTATCAGACGCTGCCAAGTCATAAAATGCCCTACCGTTCGAAACGAGTTCCGTAACAATTCCTGCCTTCAGGTTCAACAGAGAGTGTTTGACCTCGGGTCATCAAAGCATTTGCGCAGCGTGCCAAGTCATGGGGCTTCGACATAAAGCAGTTCACAGAGGCTTTTGCACCTTGCGTTCCTTTATGTTGCTCTTTGTTATCTGACTCAACAAATTCCCCCACCGACGAGGCCTCCTTTGAGCTGGAAACTGGCCGTAATCTCATCGGTTGAACAAACACATTCTTCTTCGTATGGGATGGATGACCGATGTACGCACATTTTGTTTGGTACTCAGCCATTTAACCAAAGTGACATCCATCAGAAGTAATGCTCCTTTTCAAGTGCTTTCCGGTGTCCAGAAAGTTTACCTTTCTCGAAGAGATGGGTTTTCTTTTGTGTTTTAAATAGGAGATATTGTTCAAGAGATTTTGGACTTTGTGGAACATTTAAATTTCGTAATTTGCATTGTGCTGTTGTACTCGTGGAGAAAATATTTATTGAGGTCGCAAGAGCATTAAGATTCAAGAGGTTCGCGATGAGCGGACCAACTGGACAGTTGCTCAAGATCATGTGGTATGATAATCTCCATGGCATATTTCTATAGGGTAAGAATTAAAAGAGAGAATGGTAGGGAGGAAGCATCACTCTTTCAGTATTCTGTTCAATCCCTTATTGTCTTCTTCCTTGAGGAGGATAGTGTAACAAGCCCCTCTAAAACAATGATCCCACTTTTTTTTGACGCGGGATCTTGTCACGGTTTGCTTCTAGCAGTTCAGTGGCTCCTTTATTGACGATGATACTATGTAACGGGTTTCCTCCGGCTCCTTTCTTGACGATGATACTATGTAACGGGTTTCCTCCGGCTCCTTTCTTGACGATGATACTCTGTAACGGGTTTCCTCCGGCTCCTTTCTTGACGATGATACTATGTAACGGGTTTCCTCCTGCTCCTTTCTTGACGATGATACTCTGTAACGGATTTCCTCCGGCTCCTTTCTTGACGATGATACTATATAACGGGTTTCCTCCGGCTCCTTTCTTGACGATGATACTCTGTAACGGATTTCCTCCGGCTCCTTTCTTGACGATGATACTATATAACGGGTTTCCTCCGGCTCCTTTCTTGACGATGATACTCTGTAACGGATTTCCTCTGGCTCCTTTCTTGACGATGATACTGTGCAACGGGTTTTTTCTGGCTCCTTATTGGCGATGATACTGTGTGACGGATTTCCTCTAGCTCCTTTCTTGACGATGATACTGTGCAACGGATTTCCTCCGGCCCCTTTCTTGACGATGATACTCTGTAACGGGTTTCCTCTGGCTCCTTTCTTGACGATGATACTGTGTGACGGATTTCCTCCGGCTCCTTTCTTGACGATGATACTATGTAACGGGTTTCCTCCGGCTCCTTTCTTGACGATGATACTGTGCGATGGATTTCCTCCGGCTCCTTTCTTGACGATGATACTATGTATCGGGTTTCCTCCGGCTCCTTTCTTGACAATGATACTATGTATCGGGTTTCCTCCGGCTCCTTTCTTGACGATGATATTGTGTGACGGATTTCCTCTAGCTCCTCGCTACCTCCTTTCGCGTTGTGGATAGTGCGGAGAGTCTCCGTTAATCTCTTCATACCTCCTTTCTTGCCGAGAGTTATGTAACGGGTCCCTATCCTCCCTAGTTTTGCAAATTTCTTAACGATGTTTATGTAACGAGTCCTCTATAACCTTTTGATACCTCTTTTCTTGACTACAGTCAAAGAACTTGACTACAGTTTATCGGTTTGGGAAATTACAATTCGATACTCACACCACATTTCCGGGGCGGGGGTGACTCAGTCGGTAGTGCGCCAGGCTCGTAATCTGTAGTTCCCAGGTTCGAATCCCAGCTGGGTCAGCGTTGAGATTTATCTCCGCAAATTTCCCGCCCTGCCCACGGTCAGTAGGGGGCACCGATGGAGTTGGAAAGGCCGCCGTCCGTCGGATGGGATGTTAAGCCGTGGCTCCGTGTGCGGGAGAGCTATACCCTGTGCACTTAAAGAACACGATGGCCTTGACGGGAGGCTACTATCTGTCTCCCAACAGCTGTTCCAGTGGGTCCCCTCCCCCAACCTTCTCTGAGCCTTCGGAGTCCATGTGACCTGGCCATTTAGCCCATGGTGTGCAAAAAAAGTGCCGCTCAGAGGTAAAACAACCCAACCTGACTACAGTATGTAGGCTTCGGGGCAGATAAGTCACAGTTTGAATTTCTATCAGCAACAGTTAGGTACTCCATGTCGCGGGTTCGATTTCTAAAGGTATCGTCTCTGAAAAATCAATCTCCTATTTGCATTTAATTTGTTTTTTCTCTGAACGGTGCTTTTTTGCACACATTGGGCTAAATGGCCAGGTCACAAGAAACACAAAGATTCAGATAAGTTAAGGGAAGGGTATCCATTGGACAGAGGTTCGGAGACAGATGAAAGTCTCTCGTCAATTCCGTCCAGCGTGTTCATTTAACGTGCACAAGGTATAGCTCTGCTATATACGAAACCACGGCTTAACTTCCACGATGGCTTTTTCGAGCCGCCCTTCCTCACCGGGGTTTAAACAAGATTTGCAGCGGAGATAAATAACCCTTGTGCAGTGATCTTGCAAGAAGTTCTAGGTTTGAGTCCCAAGTGCGCCAGCGTTGAGATTTATGATCCATCATTTCTCATCCGTTCAAACAATGCGGAGTTTTCCACCTGTTAGATAAAAATAAACTTTTGGAATGCTATAATTCGGTAACAGCAATTGGACATTCGATCTCAGGATATAGGTGACTCGGAATAACCTCTCCGAAAGTCACCCAAAAACCATAATTTATGATGGAGAATCATCCTACCTATATAAATGAATGTGTGATCCGCAAAATACATTAAGCACCATGAGGAAAACAATGAAAACCATCCTTTCAAGGAGATTGAAATACTTTCCCCTCAACATCTGACATCTGCCCTCATCTGCCATCATTTTAATCATGTTACAACAAAAAATAACTCTATAACATTATTATAAAAAAAACCTCCGCGCCAGGAAACGAAATATCGTTGCTTAAGACAAGATAACTAGTTAAATGAGATATGCCTCGTGCCCTCAACGTTCTCACATTTCCCCTCGCCTCCATCCGAACTCTCACTCTGGCTCTATATGTTCCCCGAAGTTCATTTTCCTCGTTGTCTTCCTGTCCGTTGCCACTAAGGCATCACTGACAAGAGCGAATGGTAAGGCAGTGCAGAGGACTGACGTCATAACGGTGGGAGGATCGTGTTCCCTCTCGGATCGTCTATCATCATCATCCCAATGCCTTATTTACAGACCGATAGCAAGTGGCGCGTCTCATTTCACACCATCCATCACAACCCGGGTCGGGACTCGGATCCGGCTTCCCCTTCCCCCTCCCATAACTGTCAGAGACATCTTCCGTTGCATTGCCGTCTCGCGATAACTTGCTGGTGGTGGATGGATCGAAATATCGCCAGCGAACAAAATATCGCAACGCTTGAAATCGCCGAGTGAAGTCGCAAGTCGTCACATCAATCAGCTGCCTCGCCAAATGAGGTTAGAGTGAAAATAAAGGAGATCATAAACATAAAGATTTTAAAGTTAATATCGTTTTTCGTTTTCAGTTCTGGTTACAAGCTCTGCTCACCTACGAAATTTCTCTTTCTAGGTTTCTGGGTTGGGTTGTTTTACCTCTGAGCGGCATTTTTTTGCACACCATGGGCTAAATGGCCAGGTCACATGGACCCCGAAGGCTCAGAGAAGGTTGGGGGAGGGGACCCACTGTAACAGCTGTTGGGAGACAGATGGTAGCCTCCCGTCAAGGCCATCCAGCGTGTTCTTTAACGTTGGGTTGTTTTACCTCTGAGCGGCATTTTTTTGCATACCATGGGCTAAATGGCCAGGTCACATGGACCCCGAACGCTCAGAGAAGGTTGGGGGAGGGGACCCACTGTAACAGCTGTTGGGAGACAGATGGTAGCCTCCCGTCAAGGCCATCCAGCGTTAACGTGCACAGGGTATGGCTCTCCCGCACACGAGGCCACGGATTAACGTCCCATCCGACGGACGGCGGTCTTTTCAAACCCATCGGTGTCCGCTACTGACCGTGGGCAGGGCGGGGAATTTTGCGGAGATAAATCTCAACGCTGACCCAGTTGGGACTCGAACCTGGGAACTACAGATTACGAGCCTGGCGCGCTACCGACTGAGCCACCCCCGCCTCCTTTCTAGGTTTCATCCAACGCAAGAAGCATTATATGAATGCACAAGAATATGGAGAGCATTATGCTATCTGGAAAGGTGGTGTGAGTATCGAATTGTAATTTCCCAAACCGATAAAAAACGAAATATTTAAAAACCTAGTTGTAAAATAGTAAATTATGTTCCTTCCGTTTTGTTCTCTTAGGAATAACTACATCAACATGATAGTTGAGAGCAAGAGGCTTTTGCCTAAGATGTTCTTCTAATCCAAAATATATATATTTCTCTAATCAAAACGTTTTTCAGCTTATTAGAAAACTGCGATACTCATACGCAGTAATTCCCAGTGGGAACATTTGAGGGGGCTTTTGATGTGTCAAACCAATCACGGTGGGTTTATCGCCATCTACATTTCAGCTAGTTTTATAAGCAAACATTAGTTTTATTTTCATGAACGGGGCTTAGAAAGTAATTCTTGGTAAAAGGGCGTTAGAAAATAATATTTCGTAAAGAAGGTGTTGGGCTCAAAAACTTTGGTAATCGATACAGTCTCTCAGGTAACACGTCACAGACTGCTTAGTACATACATCGAAGAGTCAAAACATTATGACCAGCGCGTCTTTATTCAAATCGAAGCAAATGCTGGTAAACGACGGCGTATGTGAAGGTCATGAAACGGTATAAATACCTGATACTGAGCTCTGTTAATCAGTTGGGTTGGGTTGTTTTACCTCTGAGCGGCACTTTTTTGCACACCATGGGCTAAATGGCCAGGTCACAAGGACCCCGTAAGCTCAGAGAAGGGTGGGGGAGGGGACCCACTGGAACAGCTGTTGGGAGACAGATGGTAGCCTCCCGTCAAGGCCATCCAGCGTGTTCTTTAACGTGCACAGGGTATGGCTCTCCCGCATACGGGCCACGGCTTAACGTCCCATCCGCCGGACGGCGGCCTTTCCAAGCCCATCGGTGTCCCCTACTGACCGTGGGCAGGGCGGGGAATTTTGCGGAGATAAATCTCAACGCTGACCCAGTTGGGACTCGAACCTGGGAACTACAGATTACGAGCCTGGCGCGCTACCGACTGAGCGCCCCCCTTTTAATCAGTGTTATTCTTGTTCTTCAGATGGGAAAGACATCGGACTTAAGTGAGTATAACAAAGGCAAAATTTTAATGGCCAGACGACTGGGTCAGAGAATTTCCGAAACGGTAAGGCTTGTGGAGGGGGGGGGGGGTCAGACATGGTTGGTACCTTCAAAAGTGGTGCGAGGAGGGAAAACCCACGAACCGCCAGCTGGCAAGGTGTAGGCCGACCACATCTCATCGATGCTAGAGGTGAGCGAAGGCTATCCCGTGTGATACGAGCAGACAGAAGAGATACTGTGGCGTAACTCGCCCGTAATTTGAATGATGGTGATGGGAGTAATGTGTCACAACTCAAAGTACATCGAACCCTGCAGAAAATGGGGCTGCGCAGCCGCAGGTCGCTCCAAATGCCCGTGCTAACCTCGGTTCACCGTCGAAAGCGCCTACACTAGGCACGCTAGCATCAAAACTGGACCTTGAATGATTGGAAAGAAGGTCGTCTGGTCCGATGAATCTCGTTTCGTGTTGCACCATGTGGATGGCCGGGTACGTGTGAGTCGTTTAACTGGAGAAGTGTTGGCACCATAATGCTCCGTGGAACAAAAGTGGAGGAAGTGTAATGCTTTGGGCAATGTTCTGCTGGGAAACCCTGAGTCCAGGCATTCATGTTCAGGAAAATGACGTCTACCACCATTCTAAATATCGTTGCAGATCAGGTACATCCTTTCATTGCAACGGTATATCCCTCTAGTAGTGCCTTCTTTCAGTAGGATAATGCACCATGCCACACTCCCCAGATTGTTCGAGAATGATTCACGGAACATGAGGAAGACTTCCAGGAATTTCCCTGGCCTCCAAATTCCCCAGACATCAATCGAGTGGGGGCGGGAGTGGCTCAGTCGGTAGCGCGCCAGGCTCGTAATCTGTAGTTCCCAGGTTCGAGTCCCAGCTGGGTCAGCGTTGAGATTTATCTGCGCAAAAATTCCCCGCCCTCCCCACGGTCAGTAGGGGACACCGATGGGCTTGGAAAGGCCGCCGTCCGTCGGATGGGACGTTAAGCCGTGGCCCCGTGTGCGGGAGAGCCATACCCTGTGCACGTTAAAGAACACGCTGGACGGCCTTAACGGGAGGCTACCATCTGTCTCCCAACAGCTGTTCCAGTGGGTCCCCTCCCCCAACCTTCTCTGAGCCTTCGAGGTCCATGTGACCTGGCCATTTAGCCCATGGTGTGCAAAAAAGTGCCACTCAGAGGTAAAACAACCCAACCCATGCACCAAATTTATCCCTGTATATTAAATAACTTGGCACTGATCAAGTTAGTGAGGGGGGGAGGGATATGGATTTATTTCTAGATTTGGCAGGAAGCCAAAAAAATGCTTAATCCTGCCCTGTTTGCCACCGCGTGGGTTTTATCCTTCTATTAGCTGGATCCGAAAAGTTCCCTGAAGGGAAAGAGCTTTGATGACATTGTCCTCCATCATTGCTAAGCCATCATGGCTTCACCAAAGATGAGCACCATGGGTATTTCAGAACAGGTAATACCCTCATAGAATCTCTTTATCTACAGAGTAGATGCGCAAACATTAAAAGGTTTCATTGTTAATCACTATTGTTTTGTATTGGTAGTGTTTCATGTCTAATCATTATAGTTTGTGTAATATTTCGCAAAATGTGTATCAAAGCACGGAGGCTTTGATATTTTTTTGATTAAAATAGACTAAAAACAATTTTTTGTACTTCTATCGTTAACTGGATTGAGGTCTGGATCTAAGGGCGAGGGGACCAAGTCCCTCCCACCTTTGAGAATGTTAGTAAGGGTTGGGTTGAGTTGTTTTACCTCTGAGCGGCACTTTTTTGCACCCATGGGCTTAATAGCCAGGTCACAAGGACCCCGAAGGCTCAGAGTAGGTTGGGGGAGGGGACCCACTGGAACAGCCGTTGGGAGATAGATGGTAGCCTCCCGTCAAGGCCATCCATCTTTAATGTTCGGTTGTTTTACCTTTGAGCGGTACTTTTTTGCACACCACGGGCTAAATGGCCAGGTCACAAGGACCCCGAAGGCTCAGAGAAGGTTGGAGGAGGGAACCCACTGGAACAGCTGTTGGGAGACAGATGGTAACCTCCCGTCAAGGCCATCCAGCGTGTTCTTTAACGTGCACAGGGTGACTCTCCCATACACGGGGCCACGGCGTAACGTCCCATCCGACGGATGGCGGCCTTTACAAGCCCATCGGTGTCCCCTACTGACCGTAGGCAGGGCGGGGAATTTTGCGGAGATAAATCTCAACGCTGACCCAACTGGGACTCGAACCTGGGAACTACAGATTAAGAGCCTGGCATGCTACCGACTAGGCCACCTCCGCTCCCACTATTTACCGAAACCCGGGTGTTAGCAAGAATAAATGAGGCGAAAAATTATTCAATATATATATTTCATGAATTTTTAAAGATCTCTAGAACGGAAGAAGAAATGTTATACTTCAATGGAAATTCAGTCTCTTTCTGCCCTCAGCCCTTTTGCTTTTTTCTAACTCGATTGAATTTGATTCCCTTTCATATTTTTCTAGATCCGGGCCTTATAAAAATATATAGCTAACAAGCTGTCTGTGGACTGTATGCTCACTCCTAACACTGTTTTTTACTTAATAGTACCATTTCAACTATCTATATATGCAATTTTTCATGTGTTACAGAATTTTGGGTTGTTCAATAAAGCAACTTCTGTATAAAATTATATCCAGTCTTTAGGTTACCTCTGAGCGGCACTTTTTTGCACACCATGGGCTAAATGGCCAGGTCACATGGACCCCGAAGGCTCAGAGAAGGTTGGGGGAGGGGACCCACTGGAACAGCTGTTGGGACACAGATGGTAGCCTCCCGTCAAGGTAATCCAACGTGTTCTTTAACGTGCACAGGGTATGGCTCTCTCCCGCACACGGGGCCATGGCTTAACGTCCAATCCGACGGACGGCGGCCTTTCCAAGCCCATCGGTGTCCCCTACTGACCGTGGACAGGGAATTTTGCGGAGATAAATCTTAACGCTGACCCAGCTGGGACTCGAACCCGGGAACTACAGATTACGAGATTGGCGCGCTACCGACTGAGCCACCCCCGCCCTTTCCAGTCTTTAGTAATCTGCATTTAATTACTCAGAAGTTCAGTAGAAATTCTTAGCACAAACTACTACTTCAAACTATTCAAAAAAATATTTCTCATTTTACCCAAATCTTTTTTTTGCACAGAGGACCGTTTAGTTTCTTCAAAAGGATAAAAGCATTCCAAACGTTACAAAGACGACCCCTAAGCCTTTAATTCCTCTCACGATCCAGTTCATTTGGAGCTGTGGTGTGCGTTCCCTGTTGCCGTAATCCTGATTGTCAGATAATCTTTTTTACAACACGGAGTTCCAAAAGCGTTGCGTTGCGTTTCTCCGGCGTTATGCGATTGGGATTTCTTTCTTCTTCCTCGCTCAAGAGGTTTGCGTCAACAAGAGTTATTGTCGTTCCTCTTGGTGATTGATGAGCTTCCGGAGTCGAGAAAGAAGACATCGTCTCTTCCTCTCTTGAATATTTGAGTATGGCAAAGGCATCTGAATTCTTTGGAAAAATAAAAATATTAATATCCCATTAGAGCGAAACAGAGAGAATGTGTTTTAACATGTTGGAATCTCTGGCGGGGTGGGGTGGGGGGTTCTTTTTTTTTCTATTTCCATACAAACCTACTCTTTGATATTTTCTAAACGAACATCGACCATTCGTGATGTGACAGAGAGGAATTCCAACGTGGAATGCATTTTTAGTTTACCTTTAGAATTTTTACCTCAGTTACCGTAGAATTTTCTGTTGGGTTGTTTTACCTCTGAGCGGCACTTTTTTGCACACAATGGGCTAAATTGTCAGGTCACATGGACCCCGATGGCGCAGAGAAGGTTGGAGGAGGGGACCCACTGGAACAGCTGTTATGAGACAGATGATAGCCTTCCGTCAAGCCCATCCTACGTGTTCTTTAACGTGCACAGGGTATGGCTCTCCCGCACACGGGGCCACGGCTTAACGTCCCATCCGACGGACGGTGGCCTTTCCAAGCCCATCGGTGTACCCTATTGACCGTGGGCAGGGCGAGGAGTTTTGCGGAGATAAATCTCAACGCTGACCCAGCTGGGACTTGAACCTGGGAACTACAGATTACGAGCCTGGCGCGCTACTGACTGAGCTGCCCCCGTCCCAGAGTTTTCTGTGTTAGCACTGTTGAGAAATTGTCTGTAGGTTAGATATTTTTAAAATGAAAATCTATGCAATTATGCAAAATCATATTCACAGTTCAAATATTCTTGGGAGAAGAACAAGCTGGTAGTTTTTCAGATTAATTTTAAAGCTTTGTACGTTTCTTAATCTTATTATGCACATTGCTTATACTTCCTATATCGAACAACTTTTTTTTTTTCACTTTAAACTTCTTTACTCGGGATAGATACAGATAAACAGAAATTCCTAGGAAAAACAAAACATATTGTGTTTATTACCCTCTGATTGAAAAAACTCATTAAAATACTATTCGGATGAAAGCATTTTGTATTTGACTTCATATTGTATTGAACTTCGTATATATATATATAATTATTTTGTATTGAATTTCGAAGCCGTCCCGTGGCCGAGTGGTTAGCGCGCTTGGCTACTGATCTACGGACCTGGGTTCGAGCCCCGGGTAAGGCATGGCTGTTTGTGTCGTTTTTCTGCTGAGGTCCTGCCATCCTCTCAGATCTTCTACTATGGCATATAAACTGACAGGCTCCTGTCAGACCTCTGTGGCAAGCAGCTGCTTGAGGGGGTATTTATTTATTATTATATTTATTGAACTTCGTATTAGAGGACTGCAATACAATTAAATAACTGAAATCTTTCGACTTCTGTATATTTTGCGTGTATGCAAGATGTAACGTGAAATACGTTCTCGGCGAGAAATTGGAGACGTATACTACTGCCGTAACAAGAAAAACACAGGTAAGCATCTGCAGGATATGAGAAATCTTGAGTATACAAGAAAAATTGTGCTGGGTGGGGATACGAACCCACGACATGTCAGGTGCTGGGTGGGGATACGAACCCACGACATGTCAGGTGCTGGGTGGGGATACGAACCCACGACATGTCAGGTGCTATGACTGTTAAACTCCCGGCATCCGAGCTCCTCTCTATTGTTGGCTTTATACCATGTGAGTCAGCCATTAGAAATTGTCTCGGTTGTAATTGAAGATCCTGGTCGACGAAGTACTTTTCAAATATACACAGTCGTATCAGAATAATATGACCACCTACCATTGTATATGTATGGAGGTGGTCATTTATTCTGATACGACTGTGTATACACTAGACCAGTCATACCTCATGGCTGGTCTAGTGATCATACCTGGAAAGTACTTCGTCAACCAGAATCTTCAGTTGCAGCCAAGACAATTTCTAATGATTGCCGCCATGGTTATAAAGCTAAAAGCCACCAAATAGAGATCTTAATCTGCGACAGGTTGCTCAGTGGCCAGAGCACTTGATACATTACCAGAAGATCGTGGGTTCATATCACACTCGGCCAAGACAATTTTTCCTCTATATTTAAGACTATAAAGATACGTTTGGAAACTCCGTATATTAAAGTTATGGCATATACATTATTTAGCAACTATTGTTATTAGTGGCGTTTTTGAAAGTGGAGACAGACCTCGGCTTGTCGTAATAATGATACCCTCCCAGTTCTAGTTTGATTATGTCATACAATCGCAGAAACTTCTCAAAATGTTGCGAATATCTATATGCACCGTAGGGGAATAGGCAGAAGACAAAGACTATTCGGACCAATTTTTGTACCGTAGCTTGTATGTAATAACTTCCAAATAAAGCGTTAATGTACACACGTTGATAACTTTTTTTCTTCTTTTGACAGTGGGATAAGTCCCTGAATATAGACTATAGGAAATAAAAAATGTAACACTTGCAAGAAGTTATACAAATGTGACGAAATTTAGTGGGTTGGGTTGTTTTACCTCTGAGCGGCACTTTTTTGCACACCATGGGCTAAATGGCCAGGCCACAAGGACCCCGAAGGCTCAGAGAAGGTTGGGGGAGGGGACCCACTGGAACAGCTGTTATGAGACAGATGATAGCCTTCCGTCAAGGCCATCCAACGTGTTCTTTAACGTGCACAGGGTATGGCTCTCCCGCACACGGCGCCACGGCTTAACGTCCCATCCGACGGACGGTGGCCTTTCCAAGCCCATCGGTGTCCCCTACTGACCGTGGGCAGGGCGGGGAATTTTGCGGAGATAAATCTCAACGCTGACCCAGCTGGGACTCGAACCTGGGAACTACAGATTACGAGCCTGGCGCGCTACCGACTGAGCCACCCCCGCCCCCGAAATTTAGTGAGGTGATAGTATATGGAAATGCATGTAAATGATTGGGTTTGCAGGAAACGATTGGACAGGCGTGAGCTGACGTCACAGGTGCGGAGCAGTCAAACACAGATGAAAGCAACCAAAGCTCCCTGTTGACAAAACATCGTGGAAATTTTTCTGAACCACTAAAGATGCCCTTACGCAGACGTCGACAGCCGTTCCAACAGTTAACGACAGACTTTGAGCGTGGAAGATTCAAAGCTGGTTTGTCGTACAGAGATATGGCCAAATTATTATTTTATGTGTTTATCAATCCCAAAATTTGCATACGAAGTGGCATTTCCAAACTGAACCAGCGAATTTGCAGCGAAATTTTAATAAAAATGGCATCACAGAACAACAGCAAATAATTTTAGTAGCAAGTAGCATCACTGAACTCCAGAAAAGAATTTGATTACGAAGTTGCAATGTGGAAATTCAGTCAAGGATTTTACTAAGAGAAATCCCAGCACTACTAACGATGGATTTGAATAAGAATTGATAATGTGAATAAGCAGATTCTCAAAGCAGATTCCAATCGTTTGTATCGTTACCATGGTGACTGTATAGCAGGCATGTCAAACACGCTATCCGCGGTCCTCATGCGCCCGCCAGGAACTGTTCTGGGGCCCACCAAGATTGATAACCAATACGTTTATTTAACTTTTGACAACACTGGATTCTTTAATTAAAATTATAAGTACGTACACGGTACATGAATTAAATAAACGTATTTCAGAAAACATTTCCATTTATATATAAGGGAAACTATTGCGCATAAATGTATACGTCGGAGCCCGATCGTAGAATTGCTCATATCATGAAATGCCCGATCAATTTCATGAAATAGTGGCATTTCATGATATGAGCAATTCTACGATCGGGCTCCGACATGTATACACATGTCTCGAGGTCATTCAAATGTACGTACTTTGCGCATGGCAATGAGTCACGAAATGCCAGTAGAGTCAGAAGCTATTCGTTAGCAGTTAGTGAACGAATACTGCGTTCTAGTCTAGTTTGCACATAACAATTTTCATCTGTTTTTTTTTTTGTTTTGCGGCCCGCGATTTAATATATAATACTTAATATGGCCCTCGGTGGTTAACGAGTTTGACATGCCTGCTGTATAGGATGCTCAGTACTGGGCGAAAGGGGCGGGGGTGGCTCAGTCGGTAGCGCGCCAGGCTCGTAATCTGTAGTTCTCAGGTTCGAGTTCCAGCTGGGTCAGCGTTGAGATTTATCTCCGCAAAATTCCCTGCCCTGCCCACGGTCAGTAGGGGACACCGATGGGCTTGGAAAGGCCACCGTCCGTCGGATGGGACGTTAAGCCGTGGCCCCGTGTGCGGGAGAGCCATACCCTGTAAATGTTAAAGAACACGCTGGATGGCTTTGACGGGAGGTTGCCATCTGTCTCCCAACAGCTGTTCCAGTGGGTCCCCTCCCCCAACCTTCTCTGAGCCTACGGGGTCCATGTGACCTGGCCATTTAGCCCATGGTGTGCAAAAAAGTGCCGCTCAGAAGTAAAACAACCCAACCCAACTGGAAGAAATGATGTCATATAACAAGGAAAATTAGAGCAGTTGAGATGTGGAAAACTCGCAGATAAAAGGTTGATTTTTGATACGACATTTATCAAAGTTCTACTCTTGAGAATTTTGTTGATGCAGAAACTGATTGAAAAGAGGCGCATGATATAATGGTCAAGGCCCAGAACATCCGAGATCGTTTGCTTCGGGCTCCCATCTCTTGAGCCACTCCAAGCCGTTCTGTCCCGCAACGAAAACCGCGCATTTTGCTCTTGAGCATCCTCATCGGATGCTTGTTCAATGAGCATCTCTTTCTGCTCAACGAAGAGTTTTGATTTTGTCTCTAGCCTGACTTCCATGACATTGGGTGCACGTGCTTCGAGGCTGCTTTCGTCGTGTTTCAGACGATAGACATACACATAGTACGAGACGTGATTTGCGACTGCCTCTCAAACTGACCACCTTATACTAGAAACAAGTTCTCAAAACTGTCATTTGAGTATCTCCACCGTAGATTCCGGGGGCGGGGATAGCTCAGTCGGTAGCGCGCCAGGCTCGTAATCTGTAGTTCTCAGGTTCGAGTCCCAGCTGGGTCAGCGTTGAGATTTATCTCCGCAAAATTCCTCGCCCTGCCCACGGTCAGTAGGGGACACCGATGGGCTTGGAAAGGCCGCCGTCCGTCGGATGGGACGTTAAGCCGTGGCCCCGTGTGCGAGAGAGCCATACCCTGTGCACGTTAAAGAACACGCTGGGTGGCCTTGACGGAAGGCTACCATCTGTCTCCCAACAGCTGTTCCAGTGGGTCCCCTCCCCCAACCTTCTCTGAGCCTTCGGGGTCCATGTGACCTGGCCATTTAGCCCATGGTGTGCAAAAAAGTGCCGCTCAGAGGTAAAACAACAACCCAACCTAATATATTTGAATCTCTTTTCCAAAAATATTCGTTTGGAATTTAAAGTATTATGGTACTTTGAATATTTAATGAGAGAATGCAATCTTCAGAATTTACCTCAGAGACGTACCACAAACCAAACACCAACATTGCAAAATTTACATATAAACTACATTTCAAATCATTCCTTTATATATTTTAGAGCTACGGAATGTTTCTTTAATTTTGACCATCAGTGTATATACCCAAGGCCGTATCTAAGCAAGGGGAGAGGAATCCCTCCCCCTCCCTCACTTGGAATTTTTTAATATCCAGAACAAAGAGAAAAATATAATAAACATATATAGTTTGTGTATTTCATTCGAATATTTTAAAAAAACGAGGACTGGGACAAAAATAAATGTTATACTATTTAGCGAGAATGATTTCTGGAAAAAAAAATATGTACCAGAACGGTATTGTGGACTGTTTATATTCAATCCAGTTACATTCACTCCTTCTCTTATTCTTATTTTATATTTTTTTTTGCAGTCCACGCCCGCATATACTTGGGTTGGGTTGTTTTACCTCTGAGCGGCACTTTTTTGCAAACCGTGGGCTAAATGGCCAGGTCACATGGACCCCGAAGGCTCAGAAAAGGTTGGGTTCCAGTGGGTCAGGGAAGACCCACTGGAACAGCTGTTAGGAGACAGATGGTAGCCTCTCGTCAAGGCCATCCAGCGTGTTCTTTAACGCGCACAGGTTATGGCTCTCCCACACACGGAGCCACGGCTTAACGTCCCATCCGACGGACGGCGGTCTTTCCAAGCCCATCGGTGTCCCCTACTGACCGTGGGCAGGGCGGGGAATTTTGCGAAGATAAATCTCAACGCTGACCCAGCTGGGACTCGAACCTGGGAACTACAGATTACGAGCCTGGCGCGCTACCGACTGAGCCACCCCCGCCCCACCCGCATATACGGTCAGGATCGGATCTAGGAGGGATTCACATCCTTCTTCTGCCATTTTAAGAATGCTAAAAACCGGAATGGAGAGAAAAGAAGAAATAAAACCTATATTCATATTATACGTATACGTCAAAAAATTTTAAAAGACTACTGAACAAGAGAAATTATTTTTCCCAAAATGGCATTCTGGTTAGTTCCAACATGATCCAGTCATCCCCCCCCCCTCCACACTCACTCTCTCATACACACACAAAGCCACTTATTTTTTTTTTAGATCCGCAACTGTATGCAACATATTGCTATGCGTTATTTTAAAGTTTTTGAAAATTACAAATTATAAAAAATTCCATAGTAAATATTTATCCCTTTGCTTACTTTATAAATGGATCGCATTTAACAAGCGTTATTGAAAAGGTGACTTAGTGTGGAAGGCAACTGTCGTGACCTAGTGGTAAAAGGGATGGGATGGGCCAAATGCAGTGGCCGCCGGTGGACGATGAATTAGTCCCTTGATTACCTTCACCCTTACTTCGGTGAAATGACAGGTTCGCGGATTGTTACATCTGTACCGACGTATGCCTCAGACTTGTTGTGCAAGTGATGTATAAGAACATGTCCAACAATTCGCGCACGAGAGTTGTATAGGGTTGGGTTGTTTTACCTCTGAGCGACACTTTTTTGCACACCATGGGCTAAATGGCCAGGTCACATGGATCCCGAAGGCTCAGAGAAGGTTGGGGGAGGGGACCCACTGGAACAGCTGTTGGGAGACAGATGGTAGCCCCCCGCCAAGGCCATCCAGCGTGTTCTTTAACGGGCACAGGGTACGGCTCTCCCGCACACGGGGCCACGGCTTAACGTCCCATCCGACAGACGGCGGCCTTTCCAAGCACATCGGTGTCGACGGAACGACACAGTTTATTCACACTTATATACAATCATGTGCTGGGGATGCTCGACTCCGTAGGCCTTTGTTGCTTTCCTACTGCAAACAATTATGCAATGAGGTTAGAGAACCGTACTTTGCAGATCCTCACTCTACCCACCTCAAACTCGGCGAAAGGATATCGAACCATTGTCTGTGGTTCACACAGAACTGTATTTGATTCACCAAGAATCTTGATTCTCACATAGAATCGAACCTTTTCCTTAAGGGTTTCGTTCGAGTAAGAGCAGCGTCCCTTGACCCGTGTCCAAATGTCCTTTCCATCTGGGGGCAGGGGTGGCTTAGTCGGTAGCGCGCCAGGCTCGTAATCTGTAGTTCCCAGGTTCGAGTCCCAGCTGGGTCAGCGTTGAGATTTATCTCCGCAAAATTCCCCGCCCTGCCGACGGTCAGTAGGGGACACCGATGGACTTGGAAAGGCCGCCGTCCGTCAGAAGGGACTTTAAGCCGTGGCCCCGTCTGTGGGAGAGCCATACCCTGTGCACGTTAAAGAACACGCTGATGGCCTTGATGGGAGGCTACCATCTGTCTCCAAACAGCTGTTCCATGGGTCCCCTCCCCCAAAAACTGCTGCTCAGAAGTAAAACAATCCAACCCAACCTTTCCATCTGACCGCTACCCTCAAGACTGTTCTTTCCTTTTTGCAAGCCTTGTCTCCCGCGCTCACACTCGCGCACCAGCTAGTCGAAAAGACCATAAAAGGCTTCTGGGACCCGTCATCTCATGCAAGCAGCCAGCTCAGATCCGAAAACAACATCTATGAGTCACATCCCTACAATAGCACTTCCAATAACACACTTAATACCTAAAAATATTTACAATAACAAAAATACAATAAAATGCAACAATAAATAAAAATAATTAAATTAGAGGGACATGACAGCAACTTCTTAAATCGAAATCCTTCACTCAGTAAACAAAAGCATCTTCAGAGAATGACGAGTAAAAATTCTCTCCCGATCATCATCGGTCTCTATCTCTTGTCTCATACCCACGACCAATTAATTACGCGATCATCCAAGGTGAGAGAATTTCAACATCTGATGGTCGTAGTCTAATAGAACACATCTTAAACACAGGTTAGGGAAGAAGCCGTCTTCTCCCCATTCCGGAGTCTTATGAATATAAAATGGGGCGGGGGTGGTTCAGTCGGTAGCGCTCCAGGCTCGTAATCTGTAGTTCCCAGGTTCGAGTCCCAGCTGGGTCAGCGTTGAGATTTATCTCCGCAAAATTCCCCGCCCTGCCCACGGTCAGTAGGGGACACCGATGGGCTTGGAAAGGCCGCCGTCCGTCGGATGGGACGTTAAGCCGCGTCTCCGTGTATGGGAGAGCCATACCCTGTGCACGTTAAAGAACACACTGGATGGCCTTGACGGGAGGCTACCAACTGTCTCCCAACAGCTGTTCCAGTGGGTCCCCTCCCCCAACCTTCTCTCAGCCTTCGGGGTCTTTGTGACATGGCCATTTAGTCCATGGTGTGCAAAAAAGTGCCGCTCAGAGGTAAAACAACCCAACCCCATTCCAGAGTCCTATAAATATAAAACAAGCAGAGTACAGAGCTGCTTTCACTTTTCTAACTCTTGCGGCTGATAATCCTTTGGCAAAGAACTTCGTCCGTACATCATAAAACCCGACATAAAATCTTCCACGAGTCGCACAAGCAGCAAGAGAGAAAGATTTCTGCTGCTTCCTTATGTATGAGGTTCTGCAACCAATATGCAGCAATAAAATCTTATCTCTCGAAAGCCTCTTTACTTCATCTCTTACCTACACTGCAGGCTGGCGCCATTGGTCCTTCCGAAAACTCAATCGCGTTATGCTCTTCTTCTGGCAAACACATTAGAAGGGAAGTGACACGCATGGAAGCTCTGGTGATGAATTATATTTCAATATTTAAAATAATTTATCTCTTGTATTTCTTTTATCTTCTTTTTACCTATACACAGCCTAGACTAAAAATATTAGATAATTTTTGTGTTATGCCGGTGAAAAACAAAAAGTATACAATCTGTAACTTCTAAAAAAGGGTTTTTAGAAAATATTACATAAGGTAAATTAAATATTTCAATCTAATATATTTGGCTGTAGTTCCCAGGTTCGAGTCCCAGCTGGGTCAGCGTTGAGATTTATCTCCGCAAAATTCCCCGCCCTGCCCACGGTCAGTAGGGGACACCGATGGGCTTGGAAAGGCCGCCGTCCGTCGGATGGGACGTTAAGCCGTGGCCCCGTGTGCGGAAGAGCCATACCCTGTGCACGTTAAAGAACACGCTGGATGGCCTTGACGGGGGCTACCATCTGTCTCCCAACAGCTGTTCCAGTGGGTCCCCAACCTTCGCTGAGCCTTCGGGGTCCATGTGACCTGGCCATTTAGCCCATGGTGTGCAAAAAAGTGCCGCTCAGAGGTAAAACAGCAACCCAACCTAATATATTTGAATCTCTTTTCCAAAAATATTCGTTTGGAATTTAAAGTATTATGGTACTTTGAATATTTAATGAGAGAATGCAATCTTCAGAATTTACCTCAGAATTTAAATTTTTTTTAAATGTTTTTTTTTTTTCAGAACGTTTACTAAAGAAGCGCTTTTTAACGTGCAAATAATCCTTTCATTATTCATCAATATTGCTAATTTCTGAGGACTGTAAACGCTACGGTTAAATATTGAAACGTACATAATTCTTTATCTACTGAATGAATAGGGGCGGGGGTGGCTCAGTCGGTAGCGCGCCAGGCTCGTAATCTGTAGTTCCCAGGTTCGAGTCCCAGCTGGGTCAGCGTTGAGATTTATCTCCGCAAAATTCCCCGTCCTGCCAACGGTCAGTAGGGGACACCGATGGGCTTGGAAAGGCCGTCGTCCGTCGGATCGGACGTTAAGCCGTGGCCCCGTGTGCGGGACAGCCATACCCTGTGCACGTTAAAGAATACGCTGGATGGCCTTGACGGGAGGCTGCCATCTGTCTCCCAGCAGCTGTTTCAGTGGGTCCCCTCCCCGAGCCTTCGGGGTCCATGTGACCTGGCCATTTAGCCCATGGTGTGCAAAAAAGTGCCGCTCAGAGGTAAAACAACAACCCAACTGAATAAATATTTTTGAAATTCAAGATTCCCATAGCTTTTATGTACATCATTATCTTCAGTCTATTTTGCCATTCAAAGTTTATTTCAGTAGTTGCAAAATATAGAATTTTGCTTCCCACTGTCATCTATTCTGTTTAAAGCAGTGTATTTTAATTCCTTTGCGTTTCGTTGCTGAAGTGTGAGAAATGTGAGGCGGGAAATCGGTCATACTCCTAAGTGTGGATGCCAAAGGATGATGTAGGTCCATTTCTCAGATACCATTATTAACTGGAAATTGGGGGTCAAAGCTTCATGAACAGTTATTAAAATAGGTCCCGGCTTCATAAATGGGTTTTAAAAAATATCTAGAAATTAAAAGTTTGTAGATTTAATATACACTGCTTCTTTACTAGCTTGACATTAACCAAGGCACCTTAAAATTGCAAAGTCTTTATTCACAGATTTTTGTTTTAGGCTTAAATTTAATTTTCCACAGAGAAAAAAAACAAGATGCGTCTAGTCTTTATTTTATTTTTAAGAAGTCAAAGTTTTAATTTAACTGACACATTTGTCTTTTGACTTGTTGGATAGGAATCCACGATTTTTTGATTACGTGCTCCTACAATTAGACCAATCCAGATCTATGAAAATAACAGGTGATAATATGGGCTTTGTATTGTAAGAAGGTCTTGATCCCACCCGGTTGAACATAATTTTCCGATAACTTAAAACTTATTATTCGATTCTTAAAACTTATTATTCGATTCTTAAAACTTATTATTCAATTCTTAAAACTTATTATTCGATCTTGTTCGCCATTGTTTGTGTTTTGTGGATGCTGAGTTAGTCTTTTACGGTTTTACCTTTAAAGCAGATGCAATTGGCTGTTGTGTCCCTTGGAACTTCAACTAGTATTGCACCAGTTCCTCATCCTATTTATAATTCTCCGTTCTATCAGGTACGATATTTGCTTTGCTTATCTCCTACCCTCGATGAAAAAAGGGCATCAAAAGAAAAAAAAAGATTTCTATTCTATTAATTCCCTTTTTTTTAGCGATGAGAAAAAGAAAACGTCAACGTTCTTGGGAAGAAGTTACTAATGGACTTCGCGCCAGTGGGAAGTGCGGGTCCGTAGAAAGAGGACACCGATGATCTTACAAAAAACACACCAATGAATTTTTAGCAGAGGTAGGTTGGTTTAGCTCTGAGCGGCACTTTTTTGCACACCATGGGCTAAATGGCCAGGTCACATGACCCCCAAGGCTCAGAGAAGGTTGAGGGAGGGGACCCACTGGAATAGCTGTTAGGAGACAGATGGTAGCCTCCCGTCAAGGCCATCCAGCGTGTTCTTTAACGTACACAGGGTATGGCTCTTCTGCACACGGATCACGGCTTAACGTCCCATCCGACGGACGGCGGCCTTTACAAGCCCATCGGTGTCCCCTACTGACCGTGGGCAGGGCGGGGAATTTTGCGGAGATAAATCTCAACGCAGACCCAGCTGGGACTCGAACCTGGGAACTACAGATTACGAGCCTGGCGCGCTACCGACTGAGTCACCCCCGCCCCAGCAGAGGTAGGTGTTCATATGTGGATTCATATGGACTGGGAAAAAAAAGAGAGATGGTCTTAGAACGGGAATAACCATTTTCTAACAAAGTAAACACGTTTTATAGGATTAGAAAGGAGAGGCTGATCAGCTTAAAAAAAAAGACTACGTCCTTCACATTGATCCTGAAGCCGTAGTACATGTTCAAGAGATGCACCCTATATTCCTAACAGGGCTAAAGCTCCTTGATCTCGAAAGGCTTTGGGTTGGGTTGTTTTACCTCTGAGCGGCACTTTATTTGCACACCATGGGCTAAATGCCCAGGTCACATGGACCCCGAAGGCTCAGAGAAGGTTGGGGGAGGGAACCCACTGGAACAGCTGTTGGGAGACAGATGGTAGCCTCCCGTCAAGGCCATCCAGCGTGTTCTTTAACGTGCACAGGGTATGGCTCTCCCGCACACGGGCTTAACGTCCCATCCGACGGACGGCGGCCTTTCCAAGCCCATCGGTGTCCCCTACTGACCGTGGGCAGGGCGGGGAATTTTGCGGAGATAAATCTCAACGCTGACCCAGCTGGGACTCGAACCTGGGAACTACAGATTACGAGCCTGACGCGCTACCGACTGAGCCACCCCCGCCCCATCTCGAAAGGCAACGACAATATGTCGTTTCGAAACCTTCCTTTAGAATTTGGGTTCTTGTGACGTAGCCGTTTATTCTATTTTACACCAAAAAATTAACTCAGTTGGAAGCAACCCAAACTGATCTTGTTCCCGTTGCTTAATAATTAAAAAATACTTCTGATCAGAATGAGTGTATGACTAAAACAAAATCTCAAAGTATCTTTCCTCCATATAACTAAGAACAACTTATACGATGTCTTATAATAAAATTTCTAGCCTTGTCCTCTGTCAGTGGGGGACACCGATGGGCTTGGAAAGGCTTCCGTCCGACGGATGGAACGTTAAGCAGTGGCTCCGGAGACGTTAAAGAACACGCTGGGTGGCCTCGACGAGAGGTTATCATCTGTCTCCTAACAGCTGTCCAGTGGGTTTCCTCTCCCAACTTTCTCCGAGCCCTCGGAGTCCTCGTGAATTTAGCCCATTGTGTGCAAAAAAGTGCCTCTCGGGTAAAACAATCCAACCCATCATCATCTGACTTCTAATATTGGAGAACACATCTTACGATTCCCGAATTATCGAGACTGTCATCACAGTCGATGTCAGCAGTATAGCAGTGCTCCAGAATACTTCTATTTATTAGCTGGTAAAGCACGGAGGTGTGGGGGATCCAAAGGTCAGTTACGCAATCTGTTATCTTCGGACTCAAGGGTAAATAAATCTCCCGTGTTGCGGCTAGACTCCAGATCCGGGTAGTGCTAATCACTTGCTCGTGCCTTGTCTCCAGCTCTTCTGTTTGGCGTGTGAAGTGCTATCTCGCCCTCGCCAATAAAGCGCCTTAATCAGTGAACTGTTGTTGTTAATTCCCCTCTCTTCGTAGCAGATCCTCCCTTCCACAATCGGTAAGAGCTCGACACGCGCGAAGTTCGGTAGCTAGAGCTCCATGGCCAAATTAAGAGTAATTAGAGCATGGTTCGTGCCATTGGGAAGTGCATGTCCAACCATTTACAGCTCGTAATCCCTGTCGATAACACCCGTCTCGTCTGTTGTTACGGTGGGAACATTTTAAATTTAAGAGTGATACAAATTATAATGCTCCTGTTTATTACAGATATTTCGTATGTGACGTACTACTTTGGAGAACGCATGAATTTAGTATGAGGGGTTAGTGACAATACTTTGATGACACGTATTGTGTTGCAAGAGGATAGGTAGTGTTCCGACTTTAAATTTAAATATCACTGAGCTTCATAATATCTGTGACTTCGTTGGTTGGTTGTTAGGTTGTTTTACCTCTGAGCGGCACTTTTTTGCACACCATGGGTTAAATGGCCAGGTCACATGGACCCCGAAGGCTCAGAGAAGGTTGGGGACCCACTGGAACAGCTGTTGGGAGACAGATGGTAGCCTCCCGTCAAGGCCATCCAGCGTGTTCTTTAACGTGCACAAGGTATGGCTCTCCCACACACGGGGCCATGGCTTAACGTCCCATCCGACGGACGGCGGCCTTTCCAAGCCCATCGGTGTCCCCTACTGACCGTGGGCAGGGCGGGGAATTTTGCGGAGATAAATCTCAACGCTGACCCAGCTGGGACTCGAACCTGGGAACTACAGATTACGAGCCTGGCGCGCTACCGACTGAGCCACCCCCGCCCCTGTGACTTGGTCTGCCAGTGTTTTTGCCTTCTTTGAATCTTATCGTTGGATTGAAAGACATAGATGCTGGGCCAGCGTTGAGATTTATCTCCGCAAACTTTCCACCCTACTCTCGGTGAGTAGGGGAACCATTGGGATTGAAAAGCTGCCCCCCGTCAAATGGGACGTTAAGCCGTAGCCCGTGTACAAGAGAGCTATATCCTGTGTACGCTATATAATAGACTGGATGGCCGTGACTGTAGATTGTCATCTGTCTCCTAACAGACATCCAGTGGGTTCCCTTCCCCTAAAATTCTCTGAGCCCTTGGGGTCCTTGTGACCTGGCGATTTAGCCCATTGTGGGGGAAAAAAGTGCCGCTGAGAGGTAAAAACAATCGAATAAAACAACTCATAGATACCACTAAGGTGAAAAAAGCCCCATCGGAAAAATCTTTATTAATATTATTATTATTCAGCCGCCTTGGTGGCGGAATGGTATCGGATTTGCTCCAGGTGGCACTGCACTGCCGGGGGCTGGTTCGAATTTCGAAATATGTGGTTGTATATTGTATGAGAAACCAGGACAAGGCTGATACTTTTTTCTAAGTTATCTCCGTCTCTTCGTGTAGGGAATGTCTTCTTCCCTTTCTCCAAAAATGAAAAATTTTAATAAAAGTATTATTAATGAGTTAAGTAGTCAGGCTTCAAAGTCTTAGAACTGGATAGGGAAAGTGGTGTATTCTCGAAAAATTAAATAAAACACTGAAAGATTTGCAGCTATTCCGCTTCATATGAAGAAACATATCTTCGGGGTCTGCCTTAGACACGGGAGAACAATACAACCATCACGAACAGCAATCGCAGAAAGTCGAAAGAAAAAATGCTTCTTTCCAGCGATGATTAGAGCAGAATTTGATTCCGTCGCTAACGCGATAAGTTTTGAGTCCCAATTGATATCAGTTCTCAGACTCTTGCCTCAAAACTGTAGTTCCCAGGTTCGAGTCCCAGCTGGGTCAGCGTTGAGATTTATCTCCGCAAAATTCCCCGCCCTGCCCACGGTCAGTAGGGGACATCGAATGGCTTGAAAATGGGTTGGGTTGGGTTGTTTTACCTCTGAGCGGAACCTTTTTGCACACCATGGGCTAAATGGCCAGGTCACATGGACCCCGATAGCCCAGAGAAGGTTGGAGGAGGGGCCCCACTGGAACAGCTGTTGGGAGACAGATGGTAGCCTCCCGTCAAGGTCATCCAGCGTGTTCTTTAACGTGCACAGGGTTCGGCTCTCCCGCACACGGGGCCACGGCTTAACGTCCCATCCGACGGACGGCGGCCTTTCCAAGCCCATCGGTGTCCCCTACTGACCGTGGGCAAGGCGGGGAATTTTGCGGAGATAAATCTCAACGCTGACCCAGCTGGGACTCGAACCTGGGAACTACAGATTACGAGCCTGGTGCGCTACCGACTGAGCCACCCCCGCCCCTCTTGAAAATGGAAATGAGTTCGAGCTCAATTTTAGGACAAGGATCCCTAGAAAATTGGGGAAGGGACCCATTGGACAGCTGTTAGGAGACAGTTGTAGCCTCCCTTCAAGGCCATCCAGCGTGTTCTTTAACGTGCATAGAGTATGGCTCTCCCGCACACGGTGCCACGGTTTAACGTCCAATCCGACGAACAGCGACCTTTCCAAGCCCATCAGTATCCTCTACTAACCGAGGGCAGGGCGGAGAGTTTTGCGGAAATAAATTCTAAACGATGGCCCAAGTGGGTCTCGAACCTGGGATTTACGATTCACAGATTACGATTCTGGTGTGCTACCCACTGAGCCACCCCACCGCATTCTGAGCCATAGCCCGCCCGACGTCATCTGTGCTATTTTGAGTCCGAACTCATCTCTACTTGGAAAGAATGCAATCTATTATGTCAGACCTAAAGCTTTGAACGCAAGTGTAAGAGAGAGTCATACCCTACCTCAGTTAAAGAACACTCTGGATGGTTTTAATGGGGGGCTTCCATCTTCCTTCTAACATCCGTCCAATGGGTCGCCCTCTCGTACACAGTTCTAGATTCCTAGTCGCTAACTTGTCAACTAACCATTAACCCATTATGTACAAAAAAGTGACTCTGAGAGATAAGCTAACTTAATGCAGCGATGAAAGGGACAAAGTCTGAGATTTGAAACGACAGAAACTGGAAGAAATTCTCAATAATATTTTGATTCTCCTCTTTCGTTAGCATGAATCCAACTCAGAATGGATTCACTAAAACACCAAACTCCCAATAAAGATCAAATAAAAAACGAATATGTGCTTGATCAAATAATATATGAAAAAGTTTGTGAGAGAATACAATAAATATCAAAAATAGAAAATTAACGCATAACCAAGTATACACAGAAATGCATAAAAACATACATTAAAAGCAATAAGGTTTTGTTTAAACGATTTCATAGAAAATTCTGAAAAAGGGACATCACTCCAAGCCAGGTCCGGATCTAGAGGAGGCTTCATGCCTACCCCATTGAGAATGCTAATAAGCGGAACGGAGGCGAAGAACATTAAACGTGTATATAAGCCGTCCCGTGGCCGAGGGGGCGGGGGTGGCTCAGTCGGTAGCGCGCCAGGCTCGTAATCTGTAGTTCCCAGGTTCGAGTCCCAGCTGGGTCAGCGTTGAGATTTATCTCCGCAAAATTCCCCGCCTTGCCCACGGTCAGTAGGGACACCGATGGGCTTGGAAAGGCCGCCGTCCGTCGGATGGGACGTTAAGCCGTGGCCCCGTGTGCGGGAGAGAGTCATACCCTGTGCACGTTAAAGAACACGCTGGATGGCCTTGACGGGAGACTGCCATCTGTCTCCCAACAGCTGTTCCAGTGGGTCCCCTCCCCAACCTTCTCTGAGCCTTCGGGGTCCTTGTGACCTGGCCATTTAGCCCACGGTGTGCAAAAAAGTGCCGCTCAGAGGTAAAACAACCCAACCCAACCCGTGTCCGAGTGGTTAGCACGCTTGGCTACTGATCTACGGGACCTGGGTTCGAGCCCCGGATAAGGCATGGATGTATGTGTCGTTTTTCTGCTGAGGTCCTGCCATCCTCTCTGACCTTCTAGTATGGCATATAAACTGGCAGGCTCCTGTTAGACCTCTGTGGCAAGCAGCTGCTTGAGGGGGTATTTATTATTATATATACTCATGAGCCATGACATTATGTCCACTTGACTAATAGCGTGTTGAGCTGCCTTTCGCCGCTTGTACCCGTCTTGGCATCGACTCCATAAGGCTGCGGAAGGCATCCTCAGATATTCTGTATCAGCTGGACAGAATGATTCCCCGGAGTTCGGCAACGAAGCGAGGAACTGGCGTTAATCGGCTAATGCTAAGTTCGACTACATCCCAGAAATGTTCAATAGGTTTATGTCGCGAGAATTTGGTAGCCAGAAGAGCACACGAAGTACTTTGACATGATCCTCGAAACATTCCTGCACAGTGTAGGCCTTGTGACATGAGACGTTGTCTTGTATAGTGGAACTGGAACCTGGACTCATGGGCCTCATCATCATCATCATCCTCAAGCAGCCATGGGCTACGGAGGTCCAACCAGACCGTGCAATTTAGTTCTCCAAGCAAGTCTATCCTGAGCTACATCTATTGGTGATCATCTACGGTGGGCAGACAATGTCATGGGACTAGGCTATTCTTTTCTAGTTGTCCAATGTCCAGCCACGGTGCTCAGCCCGAGCTGTCAATAACGGTCGGCATGAAAGGGCCGCCGGCTCCATAGGCCCATTTCCAAGAGCGTCCGCTGGATTGTGTGCTCTGACACGTTTCTCAGTGCACCCTGGTTGTAGTCTGCCGTTAATTGAGATGATCGTGAGCCATCTGCTGTCTCGGACAGCACGTAGCAACCGACGTTAACCTCGACTGTCAACAAATGGTGGTATCCCCTTTTCCGACACTTTGGTAGAATGTGTGTCCCTCTTCGGACCATTCCCGCCACACCTTCCCTACGACAGCCCTTGAATAGCCAACGATGCCTGCGGTGGCCAAGATGCTGACCTCAGTCTTCCCCCCCCCCCACCGATAATCATTCCTCGTTCCAACTCCGACAACTCCTTCCCTTTTCCCACTGCTTGCTGCTGTCTATTAATATTTTCGCGCCAGTTGGTGACGTCACTGTTACGTGCTATAGAAAACGTCCACTTGTGTAGACAGGTGTGGTCATAACGATCTGGCCCATGAGTGCATATTGTCGGTATTTTTGTTTTAAAACTAAAACAAAAAGAAAAAGGTTTAAACCGAAAAACAACGTTCCAGTTTATTTCCCCACCTCTTCTACCCACTTCCCCAGCCATTATTTTTTCTCTAGATTCCAGTCGTCTCCAATACCACCGTTTATTTCAGAGGTTCCCAAATTTATTTGTCCTACCGCTCCCTTTTCAGAAAAAAAAATTTACTCAGCGCCCCCCTGGAAATCTACTTTCTTTAAGCGAAAAAACCGAAAGATGCAACGACAAATTTGCGTTCTTTTATGTATCTACAGGGTGATTCAAAACTTATCGTTCAAATTTCGTTGGGAGGTAGGGAATACGTCAGGAAACCGATTTCACATAGGAAAGTATGTCTGCAAATGTACGCATGCGTATGTAGAGGGCGCTGTGTGTACCCAAAAAGTGTACAGCTCGCCCGACCACTTCCGCTGTCATCAGTGTATCCCCATATGCGAGATGCATATCCGCTAGCTCTTGATGCGTAAAACGATTCATCTTATCACTAGTAAGTCAGCTCGTACACTGATGACAGCGGGAGTGGTCGGGCGAGCTGTACACTGGTTGGGTACACACAGCCCCCTCTACATACGCATGCGTACATTTGCGGACATACTTTCCTATGTGAAATCGATTTCTTGACGTATTCCCTACCTCCCCACGAAATTTGAACAATAGGTTTTGAATCACCCTGTATATTTCTACCTACGTCCTACAACATAGTAAAGGAAGATGTTGTTGTTAATAAGACACCTTGAAACTTGAAATTATAAAATTATTTATAAAAATCAACCATAGTAACATTCGCATTACACACAGAAAATGAAGATAACGAAGGATAATTTTTTGTTTATTTGGAAAATAGAGTAATCACTACGACTTTAACTCTATGTTACACAACAGATGAAACATGTACGAACGGTTTTTCAAAATTTTCTTATCTTCCCTTCTTCCACCCCTACCCCCAATTGCACCCGAGGCACTACCGACCCCTGGATCGTCCAGTGCCTCCCAGAGGGCGGTATCACCTACTTTGGGAAATATTGATTTATTTGGACCTGATTAAACTAACCACTTCGATCCCGAAAACAGCTTTGTGATTACTTTTTTACTAATTTATTTAATAAAGAGATGTCTCAAATAAACATACTTGTTTTTTATAATGCCATATAGCAAAAAAAAAACGATACAATTCTCCTTTAAATAACAAACACTATACGAAAATTAAGAAACAAAAGTGTTTTCCTCAATATTTCTCTGGTGGTACTACCCAAAGAAAAATATTTATCACCTACTAAAATGAGCGATCAATACTTCGAACTTTTCGCATTAAGCAGAGTAAATATAAAAAGAAAGGAGGTGAATCAGAGAGTTTTTAAAAAGTTAAAGAAACGACGTCAAAACAGAAAGGTCGGATTTGGGTTGGGTTGTTTTACCTCTGAGCGGCACTTTTTTGCACACCATGGGCTAAATGGCCAGGTCACATGGACCCCGAAGGCTCAGAGAAGGTTGGGGGAGGGGACCCACTGGAACAGCTGTTGGGAGACAGATGGTAGTCTCCCGTCAATGCCATCCAGCGTGTTCTTTAACGTGCACAGGGTATGGCTCTCCCGCACATGGGGCCACGGCTTAACGTCCCATCCGACGGACGGCGGCATTTCCAAGCCCATCGGTGTCCCCTACTGACCGTGGGCAGGGCGGGGAATTTTGCGGAGATAAATCTCAACGCTGACCCAGGTGGGACTCGAACCTGGGAACTACAGATTACGAGCCTGGAGCGCTACCGACTGAGCCACCCCCGCCCCAGAAAAGTCGGATGATTCTTTAATGAAAGTACGCAGGACTGTCACCCTTCCCCCAAGCACAATGATTGAAGATGGTTAAGAGAGCTGCAGTTTCCTTTTTCCTCAAGCTGTAAGTAAACGAAGTGCCGAGAATGAAGAAGAGCAAATATCCGCTACTTTATCAGGAAATTTATCTTGGCTTAGAAAACAGTCAAGGAAATGTGTCGGGTGTTTTTTCTCTTCCAAAGTAAATTCAGCTTCAAGGAGCAAAATTATTATAAATAAATATCTTTGTCAGTTTGACAATCTGTTCGTCTGTCTGTCTGTCTATCCGTTCAACTTTTCATCGAATCCTTGGTTCGAGTCCCACTTGTGCCAGCTTTCAGATTTATCTCCGCTAAATCCCCACCTTTCCCACAGTCAGAAAGAGGACATCGATGAACTTGGAAAGGCCTCCGTCCTTCAAATGGGACGTAAAGCCCTGGTCAGTTTGATTATCTGTTCATCTATCTGTCTTTCTGTCTATCCGTTCATCTTTTCATCGAATCCTAGGTTCGGGTCCCACTTGTGCCAGCTTTCAGATTTATCTCCGCTAAATCCCCACCTTTCCCACAGTCAGAAAGAGGACATCGATGAACTTGGAAAGGCCTCCGTCCTTCAAATGGGACGTAAAGCCCTGGTCAGTTTGATTATCTGTTCATCTATCTGTCTTTCTGTCTATCCGTTCATCTTTTCATCGAATCCTAGGTTCGGGTGCCAGCTTTCAGATTTATCTCCGCAACGTGAGGACATTACATAGAGATTATTCTTTTGATGTCCTCATGCAGGAATTCCAGCGCTATAACCTAGATATTCTAGGCTTGCAAGAGACCAGATGGACAGGTAAAGGTGAGATACTTAAAAATAACTTTAAATTTCTCTTTACAGGGATGGAGGATGGAAAGCATCAACAAGGCGTGGGTCTGCTGCTCAGCACACATGCTAGTGATGCTCTTCTAGGATATGAGTGCATTAATGAAAGGTTTATTACAGCAAAATTTCAGACAAGCATTAAACACTTGAATGTTATCTGCTGTTATGCCCCCACTGAGGATGCAGATGAAGATGAGAAGGATAGGTTTTACGAATAACTTCAGGATATTTTGAATTCTGTCCAGAAAGGACATATTACCCTTGTTCTAGGTGACTTCAATGCCAAAGTTGGTACTGACTCTGATCTTTGGGGAGGGGTGATAGGCCCTTTTGGTATTGGTAGCTGCAACGGCAATGGGCAACGACTCCTACAGGTAAGTAAACTCAATGGATTCAGAATAACTAACACTTATTACAAACACCGCCACATACATAAGTACACATGGGTTTCACCTGATGGGCTGCATAAGAATATGATTGATTACATATTAATTAACAGCAAATGGGCTAATTCTGTTAGGAATACCAGGACATATAGGGGAACTGAAATTGGATCTGACCATTAGCTTGTTAAAAGTGTCTTGCAACATAAACTTAAAAAGTGTTGTGCTAGGGTTAAAAAATTTACTTTTAATACTGAAGCTCTGAATGACCCAGTTATAGCTAAAGCTTACCATGATAGGTTACTTAGTGATGATGACAGTCATGGTTTGCTTAATACTGAAGTTGAGGAAGAATGGGGCCATTTTAAACAGGCTTTTTTGGAAACTAACAGTACTCTTTTAGGAAAAAAGGAGCAGAGGAGACAGAATTATTTGAGTGATAAGGCACTTGAGCTTATTTCAGAAAGACGGAACTGCAGGAATGTCCTTAATCAGTACCCTACTAGTCCTAATAGAAAGGATTACAGAGAGCTTAATAAACGTGTAAAGGATCAGTTAGCTACTGATAAGAATCTTTGGCTTGATGGCTTGGCTGACAAAGCCGAGGAAGCAGTTAGACAGCACAACAGCAGAGAGCTGTACCAGATAGTTAATGTTTTGTGTGGTAGAAAACGGACAGGTATACAAGGATTGAAGGATAAAAAAGGTAAGGTTATAGAAGGGGAAGATTCTGTCATGACTAGGTGGGCTGAGCATTTCAGTGATGTTCTAAACAATGTGGTTAGTTCTACTCCCATTGTTTGTAATGATGATAGATGCATTGGCAGCTTTAATGTTGACCCTATAACACAATCTGAAGTTATTTTGGCTATCTCTAAACTTAAACTTCATAAATCCCCAGGGGTAGATGAAATTACTACAGAAATGCTCAGAGCTGGGAATGTTTCGGTTACCACTTGGATGACTGAAATTTTTAATAACTTTTATGACAAAGGCATGGTTCCTAAAGATTTTACCAGAGCTATTATTATCCCTCTTTTCAAAAAAGGTGATCGCTATTCTTGTGATAACTATAGGGGAATCAGCCTACTCTCTATTCCAGGTAAAGTTCTTTCCATGATTGTGCTTAATAGAATTAAGAATCTGGTTGACAGGCAATTGCGTGATGAGCAATGTGGATTCAGAAGTGGTAGGGGATGTGTAGATCAGATATTTTCACTTAGGCAGATTCTTGAGAAATGTTTAGAGTTTCAGAAACCTTTGCTTGCCAGCTTTGTTGATTTCAAAAAGGCTTTCGACTCTGTTGATCGTCATAATTTGTGGTTGATTGTGAGATCATATGGTATACCAGACAAGTTAGTTAACATAATGAAAGCTCTCTATAATAACACTGAGTCATGTGTGAGAGTTGGTAAGTCTTGTAGCAATTGGTTAAGCATTACTTCTGGTGTTCGACAAGGGTGCATTTTGTCTCCTTTTCTCTTTGGTTATTGATTATGTTATGTGAAATTTACTTCAAGGGAAAGCTTTTGGCCTTAAATGGACTGGAGATACGAAAATTTCTGATTTAGATTATTCTGATGATTTAGCCCTTTTGGCAAATGATGTTGATGAGATGAACTCTTTCATTCGAGCTGTTGATGAGACTGGTAGTAGAGTAGGTTTGGTTATAAACAGAGAGAAAACTAAAGTGATGAAAATTGGTCAGACAGGTTGTGATTCAGTTAATCTGAATGGTTGCAGTCTTGAGCAGGTGTCACAGTTTAATTATCTTGGGAGCTATGTAACAGATAATGGTGATGTGCGGCATGAGATTAACAGACGAATAGGTATTGCTGCCGGGACTTTTAAGAATCTATGGAGATTGTGGAGAAATAGGCGTATACACCTAAAGACTAAAATTAGACTGTATAATAGTTTGGTTCTTTCTAGGGTTAGTTATGGCAGTGAAACTTGGACGCTGTGTAAGCAAGATAACAGGAAACTAGATGCTTTTGATTCTAGATGCTTACGCAGTATCTTGGGTATTAGGTGGTTTAACTTTGTAACTAATGATGAGGTAAGGCAAAGGAGTTTGCAACCCCCTTTAAGCAGCATATTGTGGAGAGAGAGATTCCGTTGATTTGGCCATGTTGCCCGTATGAATAATTATAGATTGGCGAATAAGGTTATGAACAGTGTGCCTAGAGGCCTCAGAAAGAGGGGGAGACCTAGGATGCGGTGGGCAGACAATGTCAAACAGGACCTTGTTAGAATTGGTGTGAATAATTTTTTTTGGTGTGAATAATTGGTGAGAATAATTTTTTTTTCAATATAATCACCTTTATTTCAATACATTATTAACTTTTCTATACCACTGAAAAATTAATCTGAATTTTTGTCCTTAAAATGATCTAAAATTGCACAAATGACTTCTTCATCACTTGTAAATTTTTTCCCACGCAGATCCGACTTCAATTTTAAAAACAAAAAACAGTCGCTAGGGGCTAGGTCGGGGCTGTACGGTGGGTGATTTAATTCCTGGAAACCACATTGCTGAATAGCAGCCTTCGCAGCAAACTGAAGTGTGCACTGGGGCTTTGGATTGGATTGTTTTACCTCTGAGCGGCACTTTTTTGCACACCATGTGCTAAATGGCCAGGCCACAAGGACCCCGAAGGCTCAGAGAAGGTTGGGGGAGGGGACCCACTGGAACAGCTGTTGGGAGACAGATGGTAGCCTCCCGTCAAGGCCATCCAGCGTGTTCTTTAACGTGCACAGGGTATGGCTCCCCGCACACGGGGCCACGGCTTAACGTCCCATCCGACGGACGGTGGTCTTTTCAAGCCCATCGGTGCACTGGGGCATTGTCGTGCAATAACCTCACTCCCAGGGAAAGCTTTTCCCGGCGTATCTCTTTCATGGCATCCTTCAATTTGTACATTAATGACGCATAATATTCACCAGTAACTGTAGTATTTCGTTCCTTAAAGTCGATTAGCAAAATCCCCTATTTTAAAATAAAAAATTTCATTTAAAAAAAATTTTATTTTTAAAGAAATAATGAAATTCTAAAAAATAATAAAAATAATAAAAATTTTAAAAAATTAAAATTTAAAAAATTAATTTAAACGTCGTTTAATTTCTTCCGGGCTTTCACCTTCGTTCGTCAAAAATTTAATGACCGCGCGATACTCAAGTTTAAACATTTTGAAATATTGGGCAACAACACTTCTATCTGCGGCACAAACTGGAGGTGTTACTGATGGTAGAGGGGGCGGGGGTGGATCAGTCGGTAGCGCGCCAGGCTCGTAATCTGTAGTTCCTAGGTTCGAGTCCCAGCTGGGGCAGCGTTGAGATTTATCTCCGCAAAATTCCCTGCCCTGCCCACGGTCAGTAGGGGACACCGATGGGCTTGGAAAGGCCGCCGTCCGTCGGATGGGACGTTAAGCCGTGGGCCCGTGTGCGGGAGAGCCATACCCTGTGCACGTTAAAGAACACGCTGGATGGCCTTGACGGGAGGCTACCTCTGTCTCCCAACAGCTGTTCCAGTGGGTCCCCTCCCCCAACCTTCTCTGAGCCTTCAGGGTCCATGTGACCTGGCCATTTAGCCCATGGTGTGCAAAAAAGTGCCCGCTCAGAGGTAAAACAACCCAACTGATGGTAGAGCTGCAAAATTTTAACTGTAATGCAACAAAACATAGGCTGGGGGGGGGGGGGGCGTTGACGGAGTTCGACCTGTCAATTCTTCTTCAAACATGTTCGGGTCGGAAACTTTTTGATCTTACACGTATCAATCCCGATTATAAGTGAAACTTTCTATCTATTCTTCTATCTCTCTGTGAGCCTTTTTTCACCTCTCTATTGTTCAATAGAATTAAATGTTCTATCTATTCAATCTCTGTCAGTCTATCTGTTCATCTTTATCAATTACTCTGTCTCTTTGCCAGCTATTTAACTCTGCGTTAAAGAAATTTACTAGGAAATATGAAATATATGAATATTTCAAAAGGGAATTTAGGGTTGGGTTGTTTTACCTCTGAGCGGCACTTTTTTGCACACCATGGGCTAAATGGCCAGGTCACATGGACCCCGAAGGCTCAGAGAAGGTTGGGGGAGGGGACCCACTGGAACAGCTGTTGGGAGACAGATGGTAGCCTCCCGTCAAGGCCATCCAGCGTGTTCTTTAACGTGCACAGGGTATGGCTCTCCCGCACACAGAGACACGGCTTAACGTCCCATCCGACGGACGGCGACCTTTCCAAGCCCATCGGTGTCCCCTACTGACCGTGGGCAGGGCGAGGAATTTTGCGGAGATAAATCTCAACGCTGACCCAGCTGGGACTCGAACCTGGGAACTACAGATTACGAGCCTGGCGCGCTACCGACTGAGCCACCCCGGCCCCAGGGAATTTAGGAAAGAAGCATCAAATGTATAAATATTTTAAAAGCGATTCAGCAAAGAAAGATCAAATGCATAAATATTAAAAAGAAATTTCTTGTTTTTGTAACAGAAAATCTTATTTATTGCTTAATAAAGTTTTCTTTATAATTGAGCAAGATCATACAAAACCATTCTACACGGGAAAGAGTATAAAGATGTGGTTGTAGAAATAAATGTATTGTAGCGAAGAAAACGGAAAACAAAGTTCTTGAGAAAGAACTAAACTCAGTTACTCATTAAGGTCTACACATACAAAAAAAAACTTTCTATTTCTTCGCGAGAAGAAGAAAATAGACTAAAAGAAAAAAAAATTCTCTGAAAAATTGAAACAGCAAGGTCAGGTACGGAAATCTGAGCTGAAAAAGAAATAGAGGAACAACTTTTAGAAGAACATGAAAATCCAGAGATTGAGGAAAAGGCAGAAGTGAGTTTAAAAGAACCTGAGTCGAGCACAGACAAGGGTTAAGTAGGAAGGAAAATGTGGGAAATAAAGAAAACCACTTCTGAAAGAACACTTCACTTTAAAAATGAAGAAAACAATTTAGTGGACGAACCAACAACATAAAATGTAAGGATCTTCAGCAACGAAAGGATGTTCAGCTCTAAACTTTTTTCTTTATACTTTGTTCCATTTAACAGGAGATTAAGTGATGCAATCTTTCAAGTTTTGTGCGAGACTTGAACACGAAAAATATTTCACTACGTTTATTGAATTAAATTGGAGACATTTTACGGTAATTCCTATAAGGCCAAATTTAATACTCCATTATTTGTAGGTTTAAGAATAAGTTTTGCACACGACCAAGATAACTTGATTTTCACATTGTTGGGTTGTTTTACCTGTGAGCGGCACTTTTTTGCACACCATGGGCTAAATGGCCAGGTGACATGGACCCCGAAGGCTCAGAGAAGGTTGGGGGAGGGGAGCCACTGGAACAGCTGTTGGAAGATAGATGGTAGCCTCCCGTCAAGGCCATCCAGCGTGTTCTTTAACATGCACAGGGTATGGCTCTTCCGCACCGGGGCCACGGCTTAACGTCCCATCCGACGGACGGCGGCTTTTCCAAGCCCATCGGTGTCCCCTACTGAACGTGGGCAGGGCGGGGAATTTTGCGGAGGTAAATCTCGACGCTGACCCAGCTGGGACTCGAACCTGGGAACTACAGATTACGAGCCTGGCGCGCTACCGACTGAGCCACCCCCGCCCCTTTTCACATTGTAAGAAACTGTTAAATCATAAACAGATTCCGACTAATACTAAATTAGTAGTGGTAAGAACTAAGTATTCTACACTTTTTAAAAGTATTGTTTCAAAACACAAATGCTACAGAGTCTATAAAACTGAATAACAATAATAGCAACAATATTATTCCGTTAAATGTTTTTTTTTTAAAAAACATGAATGTCTAATACTGAAATAATCATTTCTCAGATTCCTAAAACTATATTTATTTTACTAAATGATGTGAAATAATGCTTATTATTTAAGTTTTAATTAATTTATGAGGTAAATTCTTATAACGCACTAGAAGAATTGTTCGGTCGTTAACATAATAGTACTTATAAATGACTCAAAGTAGCAAACTCCAAGACATATTCCGAAGTGGTGCACGGACATTACATTCTGGTACGTCCACAGTGATGGCTGTTGGTGGAAGTTTTCGGTTTCCCGTAATTCCTCAGGTACTTGACCGATCGGTCTCGAATTTGAAGTAGCGATTTCACTTGCGTCTTGCTGAGTAGTGTTTAGATATCGGGTCCCTAGCTGCAGTGTGGATCCGGATTAATCCGGCGGCAAGTGTACGAAATCAATGGGAGCGATGCCGTCGCCTACCTTGTGAATGGATATTTGTAAGTTATGAATGGAGTAATACGTAATCGATTCAAAAGTTATGAATGGGCAGAATTTTTAAGCCTAACGTTTTGGGGAAGAGATTATTTTTTCGGATCGAAACCCTAACAGTGCACTAAGTTACGTTAAGACGAAGCTGCAGACGAAATTTGGTGGTCCTAGCTCTCGTCGTCTACGAGGAGTTCTCGAACAGAGACACACAGACAAACTCTCTAAATTTTAAAGTAGATTACTCTTGTGAAATATTCTATCTTCAATAACTGTTTTAATACTGGAAGTATATTATTTCAAATTGTGATTTAAATAGATTTCATTATGATCCTTATCTTCAGTAGCACTTTCCCCTTAAATGCATATTTTAAAAGTTACAGAACTTCGCAGTTAGATTCCCGTTGACAAAATATGGAAATCTTGTAATAATATAAAAGCACAGTGCATAATATTGTTACGACAGATGAACGTGCTGCAATGGGCTTATGGCAGATGTGTCGTGAACGCTCGCCTATGCTTCAGCGTGACAATTAGGTTATCAACTGTTTAGAACGATAATGCTTTGAATATTAAGAATTGTGGAAGAATTGTTAAGAATTGTTAAGAATTGTGTCATATTAAGTTAATTAATTTTTAAGAATTGTGTCATATTAAGTTAATGTTGTATGATACTTTGTAAGAAGGCTGTTAACATTTGATTCAAGAAAAATATCTGGAGCGTGTACAGCAACTGTACACGCTCCAGTTACCTTTCACAGCAAACTGGAGCGTGTGCAGTTACTGCACACGCTCCAGTTTGCTGTGTCGTCGGATTTCCAGTTTGCTGTGTCGTCGGATTTCCAGTTTGCTGTGTCGTCGGATTTCCAGTTTGCATCCGTCGGATGGGACGTGATGATTGGAAATTGATTGGAACTGGAGCGTGTGCAGTTACTGCACACGCTCCAGTTTGCTGTGACGGTAACTGCACACGCTCAATATTTCCGTGAGTGAGCCCACACGATCTAGTATCAAAATAATATGACCACCTACAGTCGCTCAAAAAAGTATCCGAACACTATGGTTCCGGGGGTGAAAGTAATTTTACTGGTTCCGGGGGTGAAAGGGAATCAACAGTAAAATTACTTTTGAGTCCTCTATCAAGAGAGATCAACGTTAGATATTTCGCATCTATAAGGTATAAAGCATTATTAAGGTATTCCTCTAACAGAAATGAAATTCAATATAAACTGGTTTGTTGGATGTTACAAAGTAAAAGATTCTATTTTGTCCTAGGAACTGAATATTGACAGCATTGTGGTTTAAGCAATGAGAATTGGTTAAATATAGTAAATCGTCCTTTATTATGGTTTGACTTTATACTAAGAGGAATAGAAATACTTGTGTTTAAATAAGATTGTTTAATTTGTATAATATTTGTGCTTTTGTAGTAAATTACTTCATTCATACTTTAGTTTAGTGTACATATATATATTATTTTTGAACTCAGGCTAAGTTTTCATTTCTTTGAATTCATAACAATATTTTGCTATTGGCACTATATGCAGCAAACTCTCGATCATTACAGAGGCGGGGGTGGCTCAGTCGGTAGTGCGCCAGGCTCGTAATCTGTAGTTCCCAGGTTCGAGTCCCAGCTGGGTCAGCGTTAAGATTTATCTCCGCAAAATTCCCTGTCCACGGTCAGTAGGGGACACCGATGGGCTTGGAAAGGCCTCCGTCCGTCGGATGGGACGTTAAGCCGTGGTCCCGTGTGCGGGAGAGACATACCCTGTGCACGTTAAAGGACATGCTGGATGTCCTTGACGGGAGTCTACCACCTGTCTCCCAACAGCTGTTCCAGTGGGTCCCCTCCCCCAACCTTCTCTGAGCCTTCGGGGTCCATGCGACCTGGCCATTTAGCCCATATTGTGCAAAAAAGTGCCGCTCAGAGGTAAAACAACCCAACTCGATCATTACTATTAATAAGAACCGAAGAAACAGGAATACTGAAAATCACCGATGAAGGAAAGAAAATTGTGCGAAGCATATTTATTTACATGGTTAGTAAGAACATGGAATAACTGAAATAAAACTTAAACCGTAAATTACCTTAAAAATTGTTTGCGCTTTCTCTTATCAATTTTTCTTTCGACTAAGTGTTTTTTATTTTATTTTTTTTAGTCAAAACATTTGTATATTCAAAATATGTGTCGTTTTCTTTAATTCAAACAAGGTATCTGTACATTGGTAAAGAGTGAATGTTTCCCACGATTATCAGGATTAAATTCCTGGTCAATATCGCAGCTAAGCTCATTTTAGAATTCCTTTTACTCATTTTAATGTTAGTACTAGCAGATTGAGGTAGTAAAGTTAGCTACAGCTGGTGAATTGATTGGAAATCTTGAGCTAATGAAACCAAGAGGCTTGGGAAGACTTCCTTCTGTCGGATGGGTTGTTAAGCCATTCATTTGGGTCGTTTTAGTTCTGAGCGGCATTTTTTACACACAATGGGCTAAATGACCACGTGACAAGAACCCCAAGGGTTCAAAGAAGGTTGGGAAAGGGGATCTCCTGAACAGCTGTTAGGAGACAGATGGTAGGTTTCCATCAAGGCTATCCAGTATGTTCTTCATTACGTGTACAGAATACGGCTCTCCTGCACACGGGGCCATGCTAAGCCGTGGATTAATCCTGTGCACGTTAAAGAACACGCTGGATGGGCTTAACGGGAGATGTCCATATGTGTCCTAACAACTGTTCAGTTTACGGGACGTTTTCTCGATCCGAAATATTCACAGGCAGCAATTTCTAGCTCTCTAGCACAGTTAGATCAGAATTTTGCCTCTTACTTTAGAGGACACCCACGGATTCAAAATTTCATAACATTTCTGTAATCTAAAGACCGGAACACCTCTAGGCAACAATTTTCAGGTTTCTAGCCGTGGTAGATTAATATCTGACCTTGAAAGACACGTCGGGGAGGGGGTCAAATTTATGATTTTCCCCAAATCTACGGCTCGGATTGCCCCCAGATGCTCAATCAGTCACTTAATCAGTCAATCAATTAATCACTCTTCTATCACTCAATCAGTCACTCAATCAATCAATAAACTCAATCAATAACTCAATCAGTCAGTCAATCAATCACTCAGTCACTCAATCAATCAATCACTCAATCAATCAATCACTCAATCAATCACTCGATCAATAATTCAATCAGTCAGTCAATCAATCACTCAGTCACTCAATCAATCAATCACTCAACCAGTCACTCAATTAGTCAGTCAGTCAATCATTGATTGAATGATTGAGTGAGTGACTGATAAACTCACTCAATCAGTCACTCAATCAATCACTCACTCACTCAATCAAACATTCACTCAGTGTCACTCAATCGATCAATCACTCAATCAGTCACTCAATCAATCACTCACTCACTCAATCAAACATTCACTCAGTGTCACGCAATCGATCAATCACTCAATCAGTCACTCAATCAATCAATCACTCACTCAATCAAACATTCACTCAGTGTCACTCAATCGATCAATCACTCAATCAGTCACTCAATCAATCACTCACTCACTCAATCAAACATTCACTCAGTGTCACTCAATCGATCAATCACTCAATCAGTCACTCAATCAATCACTCACTCAATCAAACATTCACTCAGTGTCACTCAATCGATCAATCACTCAATCAGTCACTCAATCAATCACTCACTCAATCAAACATTCACTCAGTGTCACTCAATCGATCAATCACTCAATCAATCACTCATTCAATCACTCACTCAATCAAACATTCACTCAGTGTCACTCAATCGATCAATCACTCAATCAGTCACTCAATCAATCACTCACTCAATCAAACATTCACTCAGTGTCACTCAATCGATCAATCACTCAATCAGTCACTCAATCAATCAATCACTCAATCAGTAATTCACTCAGTCACTCACTCAATCACTCAATCAATCACTCAATCACTCAATCAGTCACTCAATCAATCAATCACTCAATCAGTAATTCACTCAGTCACTCAATCAATCAATCACTCAATCAGTAATTCACTCAGTCACTCACTCAATCACTCAATCAGTAATTCACTCAGTCACTCACTCAATCACTCAATCAATCACTCAATCACTCAATCAGTCACTCAATCAATCAATCACTCAATCAGTAATTCACTCAGTTACTCACTCAATCACTCACTCAATCAGTAATTCACTCAGTCACTCACTCAATCACTCACTCAATCACTCAATCAGTCAATCGGTTTTACCTAGCATCCAATGCGCGGCGGTCTTTCCAAGCCCATAGGTGTCCCCACTGACCGCGGGCACGGTGGGAACAGAGATAAATATCAACACTGAGAACTGGATTCGAATCTAGAAAGGCAGATTACAAGCCTGAAGCGTTACCGACTGAGTCAACCTGCCTCCCCAAAAGTAAAGTGGAAATTCAAAAAGAAATGATATGTAAAATATTCCTTTTGATTTACAAACAAATCAATAATCTCTTTTCGATTGTTCGTACTCTGGTTGTTTTTTAAACATGCTTGTCTGATTAGTTTGGTCGAAATGAAAAAAAAAATCCAACCAAACAAAGACAAATTATCTTGACATCAATGTTTAATAAATGGAAAGAAATGTTCTAATTTGAGAGAGATAAGTTAAGAAAAATCTCGTATGTTAAAACAGAATGCAATGGACCATAACAGAGCTTAAAAGTAGTGCAGCTTAGATTAGTGACAGTATTTATTCCAATCAAATATATTAACCCGACTTGCAACAAAAGTATATACGCTGGCAAAGAATAAATTGATGAAGAAGAAGTTTTAATCAAACCCTAGACTGACTTATCGACAGCCAAAATGAATGAAAAAGGATCAGCCAAATAAAACTCACTTCTAAAAAATAAAATAAAATATATTTGTTAGAATCACAATAAAAAACGAATCTGCGCTGCTTTATTCACCCATGAACAGTCGTGTAAAATATTGTCCTTTAAAACGTCTTTTACACTGTATATCATTCCCAATATTATCTCGCTGTTTCTTTTCACTCTCCACGTGAAATGAACCGAATTAATCGGAATGGTATTCTTGTATTTATTTTTGTATCGCTTTCCAATCTTCAGCTGCCGATAGATGGATTTATCCATTTGCGGATTTTTTTAAACAACTGAAGCTTTATTTTTAAAGGCTTTATTACAAAAGGATTTTCGGTTGTCCCACAAAGCTTCTTAACTTGTCTGCCAGAAATATAATACAACAATCTTAATACTTCTTTTTAAGGGGTAATTTTGAATATGATGCCATATATATTATATATAATTAATCAATTCAATACTTGTATTATTGTTTATCCATATCTTCCCAAACGGGTGGGGCACGGGTAACTCAGTCGATAACGCGCCAGGCCTGTAATATGCAGTTCCCAGTTTCGAATCCAGCCTGCGCCACCGTTGAGATTTATCTCCGTAAAACTCCCCGCCCTTAGTCAGTAGGGGACAGTGATGAGCTTAGAAAAGCTGCCGTCCGTGAAATGGGTTGCAAAGCTGTGATCCCGTGTGTAGCAGAGCTATCCTTGTGCACGTTAATGATCATGCTGAATGGCCTTGACGGGAGGAAACCAACTGTCTCCAAACAGCTGTCAATGGGTCTCCTCCCGCAAACTTCTTTGAGCCCTCGGGGTCTTCGTGACCTGGCCATTTAGCGCATTGTGTGCAAAAAAGTGCCGCTCAAAGGTAAAACAACCCACTCGGTAACCGTTGGGTTGTTTTGCCTCTAAGCGGCGCTTTTTCATACACAATGGGCTAAACGGCCAGGTTATAAAGACGCTAAGAGCTCAAAGAAAGTTGGGGAAGGGGACATACGGACAGCTGTTAGGAGACAGATGGTAGCCTCCGTCAAGGTCATCCAGTGTGCTCATTAACATCCTGCAAATGGAGCCACAGCTCCATATCCCATTAGACGGACAGCGGCTTTTCCAAGCACATCGATGCTCCCTTTCCCTCCAAAGGCAGAGTGGGAGTCAGCACAGATAAATCTCAATGCTGGCACAGTTGGAACTCGAACCTAGGACCTGCAGATTACGAGCCTGGCGCGCTACTGCCTAATCCAAGCCTTACCTCCCGGTAGTGGTTCACAACAGGTTTTGTATCAGTGGAAAGTTTGTGATGTGGGAAATATCTCAGGTTGGAAAACATTTGCCTCCACCCCAGTTCCTTTTCCTCCTCCCCCAGAAAAAATAGAGTTGTATAAAAATGTTTCACTATATATAACCCACGATAATTTTCATCACCTTACTTCAGAATTTGGCCAGAGAAGATCCTTGTCTTTCTTTGCATATTATACACTCCACAACCAAAAAATGAGAGAATTTCCATGTTATGTCAATGGGAACCTAACTTCGAAGCTCCAGAACTTCTAAAATATGCATTTAATGGATAATGGGACTAGAAATAAAAATTATAATCAAATCTATTTAAATCTCGATTACCAATAATACTCGTTCAGTATTTAAAGAGTTATGGAAGCTAGAATATTTCACAATAGGAATGAGTCGTAAGAATTTTCCTCAGAAATTAATTAAAATTTTAATAATAATAAGTATTGTTTCAATGATGCTAATAAAATAAATGTACATTTTTAGAAATTTGCGCAATGATTATTTCAGTATTCGACAGTTACGCGTGAGTTTTTTAAAGTGAAGAAGGCATTTCCCTACACGAAGGACAGGATAACCTAGAAGCTTTTATATTCCTTGTCCTGGTGCCTCATAAACATACAAACACTTATACAAGGACATGACGCTGGTCTTTGCAGTTACGGTTGGGTTATTTTACCTCTGAGTGGCACTTTTTTGCACACGATGGGCTAAATGGCAGGTCACATGGACCCCGAAGGCTCAGAGAAGGTTGGGGGAGGGGACCCACTGGAACAGCTGTTGGTAGACAGATGGTAGTCTCCGGTCAAGGCCATCCAGTGTGTTCTTTAACGTGCACAGGGTATGGCTCTCCCACACACGGGGCCACGGCTTAACGTCCCATCCGACGGACGGCGGCCTTTCCAAGCCCATCGCGTCCCCTACTGACCGTGGGCAGAGCGGGGAATTTTGTGGAGATAAATCTCAACGCTGACCCAGCTGGAACTCGAACCTGGGAACTACAGATTACGAGCCTGGCGCGCTACCGACTGAGCCACCCCCGCCGCATTTGCAGTTAGGACTTACATACATGCATACATACATACATGCAAAATTCTCATGAAGCAATGGGCTATGGATGTGCTGCCAGACTGTGTAATTTTCCGCTCCAGACATGTCTATCCTGAGCTACATCTGCTCATTAGGCCACTGTAGGCCAATTCTAGCAACGTCCTGTTTGACATTGTCTGCCTATCGCATCCTAGATCTTCCCCTTTTCCTGAAGCCTTTAGGCAGATTCTTCACAATCCCGTTTGTCAATCTGCAGCTATGCATACGGGCAACATGGCTATACATACGCCCAACGCAGTCTCTCTCAGCACAAAATGCTGCTCAAAGGAGGTTTATGACTCTTTCTTCTAACCCCATCATTACTTATAGTCAAATCTCGTAATGTCCAAGATGCTGCGCAAGCACCTAGAATCAAAGGCATCAAGTTTCTTGTTATCCTGCTTGGTCCATGTTTCGCTACCATAACTAACCTTAAAATGAACCAAACTATGTTGCAGCTTAATATTAGTCTTAATGCGTACACGCCTATTTTTCAAACTCTCCATATATTACTAAAAATACTAGCAGCAATTACTTTTCTTCTGTTTATCTCATTATATAAGTTACGGTTAGATTAGTTTTATAAGACAATTTATTTTTAAATACTACAGCTTCCATAACTCTTTAAATACCGGACGGATATTGCTGAAAAATCGAGTTTTATATAGATTCGTGATTGTATTTAAACAATCACGAATTTAAACAATCACGAATGAGTTTTATGGAGCAAGATACCGTATATTTCCGCAGATAAGACGATAGTTGAATCATAAAAAAAGGCCCCCAAAATCCGGGTCGTCTTATAGGACAGATACAAAAAAAATTAGATTGAAATTTATATAAATTGAAACCATTATTACTACAACTATTCGAAAAATCTATCATATTATTTAAATACGCTATATGATAATAAATTACATTGTAATAATAAATAATACATTACATTGTAATGGTAAAACAATACTAAAACAAAATAAATATTAAAAGTTATGTTTATTGAGCTACTGAGGAAAAAACGGACAAACCGTAATTATTTACTAGTACAGAGTAGGGTATGTCCACAAAATAGAATAGCCCATACGACGCTTTTGTGAATAGTCAAGGTCATTACCCGAATGCCCGAATCAGTGCGAATGTTTGCGAATAGGACATAATTCCGTATACGCTATACAGTATTATTATCCAGATGATGATCGCCGATCGAAACTAAATTCATAGGCCGTTGATAGTTTGGGGTCGTCTTATAGGACAGATATATGCTAAAACTAGAAAACTTTGACGAAAATTTATACCTCGTCTTATCTGAAGGTCGTCTTATCTGCGGAAATATACGGTAATTTATTGTCAAATAATCCAGCTTCTATAACTCTTTAAATACTGAACGAATATTATTGAAAGATCGAGTTTTAAATAGATTTGATTATGATCTTTAATTTATCTTCAGTCATATTTTTTCATTAAGGGATGTTTTAGAAGTTATAGAGCCCCGAAGTTAGATTCCCACTCACAAAACATGGAAATTCTCCATATTTTAGTAGGGTAGTGTATATAATCGCAACATAGTACACTATAATATATTCAATGCATCTACACTACTCGTCATTCATTCCCATGTTTAAAATTCATGATAGTTGAGGCTATTACTTTACAAAGAGTAATAGTAATCTCACATATGAAAATAACTCTTCCGATGATGCACTTGCATTAATGATAGAGTTAAAACCAGAAATAGCCGATACACAAGTGCAGAGAAAGTACAGTGTGTGTTTTCGCCTAAAAAACCTACTTCGAATCCCAGCTGGGTCAGCGTTGAGATTTATTTCCGCAAAATTTCCCGCCCTGCCACGGTCAGTAGGGGACACCGATGGGCTTGGAAAGGCCGCCGTCCGTCGGATGATATAAGCCGTGGCCCCGTGTGCGGGAGAGCCATATCCTGTGCACCTTAAAGAACACGCTGATGGCCTTGACGGGAGGCTACCATCTGTCTCCCAACAGCTGTCCCAGTGGGTCCCCTCCCCCAACCTTCTCTGAGCCTTCGGGGGTCCTTGTGACCTGGCCATTTAGCCCATCGTGTGCAAAAAAGTGGCGTTCAGAGGTAAAACAACCCAACCCAACCTAAAAAACCTACGTCAGCAATGCAAATAGATTTGATTATGGTGCAAATATATTGTGTCTTTTCTTTTCCTTCTGAAAGTGAGAGAATGTCGAAATCAGCAATTCTCAGGACGGTGTCTCCGTAAATGATCCCCTTTATTGGCCTCATTCACTAAATCTAAATCATTTCAGTGTCATTCTGGGGATTTCCATCAAAGATGCAGTTTATCACCCATCATTACCATAATCCATCAATGAACTGATGAACAGGATTACTAAAGCTAAGTCTCTTGATATGCTTCCTAGAGTGTGGAAGGAAATTGAACTCCGTTGGGATATCTGTCGACACCTGTATTGAACATCATATATACCTGTATTGCGACACCTGTATTGAACATCATATATACCTGTATTGCGACACCTGTATTGAACATCATATATACCTGTATTGCGACACCTGTATTGAACATCATATATATACCTGTATTGCAACACCTGTATTGAACATCATATATACCTGAATTGCGACACCTGTATTGAACATCATATATACCTGTATTGCGACACCTGTATTGAACATCATATATACCTGTATTGCGACACCTGTATTGAACATCATATATACCTGTATTGCGACACCTGTATTGAACATCATATATATACCTGTATTGCGACACCTGTATTGAACATCATATATACCTGTATTGCGACACCTGTATTGAACATCATATATACCTGTATTGCAACACCTGTATTGAACATCATATATACCTGTATTGAACATCATATATACCTGTATTGCAACACCTGTATTGAACATCATATATACACCTGTATTGCGACAACTGTATTGAACATCATATATACCTGTATTGCGACACCTGTATTGAACATCTGTAACGTCATGTTATTCATTTGTTTGCTTTCGTATGCCAAAGTAATTCTCTTATAGATATATATATGAAGTTTACAAAGTAAAGATGTTTTGTAATTACCCTACATATTAACGTTAAATATAAATAAAATAAAGTAAATAATACAATCTGAATTGTGGTGTGGAATTGGTGGGATTTGGCTTGTTGTATTATTAATCTTAAAACTTCAGTTATTATAAAAATAAAATAACGTTTAAAATTATTTACATCATCGGTTGGAGAGAAATCAATCAATTTCTTAAATTTTCGTGTCAAACTTAAATTTTCTCCAACCTTCGTGTCACGTGACACGAAGGTTGCCAGATCACTAATTTCTAAAACAATCGTTGCCAGATACTTTTTCTGAATTCTGCAATCAACCATAGTGTTTGGATACTTTTTTGAGCGAATGTAGGTGGTCATATTATTTTGATACTAGATCGTGTGGGCTCACTCACGGAAATATTGAGCGTGTGCAGTTACCGTTCACAGCAAACTGGAGCGTGTGCAGTAACTGCACACGCTCCAGTTTGCTGTGAACGGTAACTGGAGCGTGTACAGTTGCTGTACACGCTCCAGATATTTTTCCTGAATTCAGTAATCACGTGACACGAAGGTTTCCAGATCACTAATTTCTAAAAAAAATCGTTGCCAGATACTTTTTCTGAATTCTGTAATCAACCATAGTGTTCGGATACTTTTTTGATCAACTCTACATCTACTACTCCGTCATGGTGCCGAGAAAAAAAATTTCCAGCAGTGAAAGGACAAAAAAAAATCAATGTTTTAAATAGAAATACTTGGGTGGAAACCGTTGATTATAAGTGCGTAGTTGTAAATACAGCAATCATGCATACATCATAACATCATACGACTAAGGATGCCCGAAAGCAAAACAAAAAAGTAGGAAAACTTATCATTGAAAACACGTAAAAATATTTTTTCATAATAATTAATGAAAATAAATAACGCTCTCCCAAAAACAAAAGAAAACGTAAATAAAAATCAACAAGATTTACACTTCATTAAAGAAAATAACTTTAATTTTTGGTACACCTGATATTATTCAACATCAATTAATTTTGCGATAAAATTTTACAGAGGGGGAGGCAGCTTTTTATTCTTGCCTCCCCTGCCGAAGCCCATGTACATAATGAAGTTGAGATTAAACTGTCTTCATGTCAACTTCTCTGATAAACCCATATCAGAATTCCTGCTGTAACGAACATAATGCAAAATTCCAACAGTTTAATCAACTTAGTTAGCCAATAGTCTAACAGTTTTTATCTATGTCAAAATGAAGGATATCAGATATACGAATAGATATGTTGAGAAGGGAGAAATTTTGCAATTTAAATTAAGACAAAAACTAATAAAAGTGACTCCTAATCTTCTTGGTGATTCCAATCATATGGTTAGAGAGATTAGCAAACAATTGGGAACTATTTGCTTGGATTATGTTAAGGAATTTCCGAACTATAAAGAGTAGTCTGATGCTTATTTATGAAGCCTTCGTAATTATGTACAATAAATATCTTTAATCTTTTTTACTAATAATTCAAATTGCCTTAAAGAAGAAGAAACTTCTGTTTAGTTGCCGACTTTGAAACAAAAATATTATTACAATCGTATTATCAATCGTTAACCATTTATGTACATTGTTTTATGGCCCAATTAATTTAAGAAACTAACACTAACAATAACATTCATTAATCTGATTCAAGATTATATCTTTGATTTAACTGCACTTTAAATTTTTTCTATCCGATTTCTTTTACAAAAACAGTTAACTGGATTTTCAATTTTCACCTTCCACTGTCAGGATGTTTTGATTTTCTTTCCTTTAATGCTTTATTATTCATTAATTATTCAGGAAATACGACTTTACCTAAACAATTCTTCAGTACATTAGAAAACACGAGCGTTCTTGTGCAATTCGTTCCTCCGCAGATCCTTTCACCGTGCAGAGGAGCTGGAATTACAGTTGAGCTTGTATCTACGGCCCATTGATTATCTTCGGAGAGTGATGGGTGAGAAACATTCTCCTCCGACGGCAATCACTGAGAACAAGTAGTGGGCGTGGTGGTGCGAGCAGCAGAACGACGTTATTCCCTTTCCGCGGTTCACTTCGATGGTCAAAATTGATTTGTCAAAAGGAACTAAGAGATACTGTAATAAATCAGCAAATTTCGAAATCGCCCAATGAAATGGTTCATCTCGTGATAAACAAACGGAATTTCGAAACAGATAGTTCTTTCGAAAAACGACGACAAGTAAGCTTTTAAAGGAAAATTTATAAGAGAGAAATTTCATTTGACAGTACTAGTCCGAAGTCATTTTCCTTTCACATTTCTAGATCGATAAGGCACTTACAAGATATTGTTAAAGAGGCTTTTACGAGAAAATAAATGGCTGCGTGAATATCTGCTTGAGGCCGAAGCAGTTTAGCATTGTCTAAAATATGCATTTAACATAACGGTAAGTAATGGTCTTTAAGTAATGATAAGGTACAAGAAGGAATCAGCAACATTTTGTGCTGAGAGAGACTACGATGATTTGGCGATGTTGCCCGTATGCATAGCTGCAGATTGACAAACGGGATTGTGAAGAGTGTGCCTAAAGGCTTCAGGAAAAGGGGAAGATCTAGGATGCGATAGGCAGAAAATGTCAAACAGGACGTTGCTAAAATTAGCCTACAATGGCCTAATGAGCAGCTGTAGCTCAGGACAGACATGTCTGGAGAGGAAAATTATAGTCTGGCAGCACTTCCATAGCTCATTGCTTCATGAGAATTTTGCATGTATGTATGTATGCATGTATGTAAGTCCTAACTGCAAAATGGGGCGGGGGTGGCTCAGTCGGTAGCGCGCCAGGCTCGTAATCTGTAGTTCACAGGTTCGAGTCCAGCGTTGAGATTTATCTCCGCAAAATTCCCCGCTCTGCCCACGGTCAGTAGGTGACACCGATGGGCTTGGAAAGGCCGCCGTCCGTCGGATGGGACGTTAAGCCATGGCCCCGTGTCCGGGAGAGCCATACCCTGTGCACGTTAAAGAACACGCTGGATGGCCTTGACGGGAGGCTACCATCTGTCTCCCAACAGCTGTTCCAATGGGTCCCCTCCCCCAACCTTCTCTGAGCCTTCGGGGTCCATGTGACCTGCCATTTAGCCCATCGTGTGCAAAAAAGTGCCAGCGTCATGTCCTTGTATAAGAGTTTGTATGTTTATGAGGCACCAGGACAAGGAATATAAAAGCTTCTAGGTTATCTCTGTCCTTCGTGTACGGAAATGCCTTCTTCATTTTGAAAAACTCACGCGTAACTGTCGAATACTGAAATAATCATTGCGCAAATTTCTAAAAATGTACATTTATTTTATTAGCATCATTGAAACAATTGAATTTATTAGCATCATGAATTTATTAGCATCATTTGAAACAATACTTATTACTATTAAAGTTTTAATTAATTTCTGAGGAAAATTCTTACGACTCATTCCTATTGTGAAATATTCTAGCTTCCATAACTCTTTAAATACTGAACGAGTATTATTGGTAATCGAGATTTAAATAGATTTGATTATAATTTTTATTTCTAGTCCCATTATCCATTAAATGCATATTTTAGAAGTTCTGGAGCTTCGAAGTTCGGTTCCCATTGACATAACATGAAAATTCTCTCATTTTTTGGTTGTGGAGTGTATAATATGCAGAGAAAGACAAGGATCTTCTCTGGCCAAATTCTGAAGTAAGGTGATGAAAATTATCGTGGGTTACATATAGTAAAACATTTTTATACAACTCTCTTTTTTCTGGGGGAGGAGGAAAAGGAACTGGGGTGGAGGCAAATGTTTTCCAACCTGAGATATTTCCCACATCACAAACTTTCCACTGATACAAAACCTGTTGTGAACCACTACCGGGAGGTAAGGCTTGGATTAGGCAGTAGCGCGCCAGGCTCGTAATCTGCAGGTCCTAGGTTCGAGTTCCAACTGTGCCAGCATTGAGATTTATCTGTGCTGACTCCCACTCTGCCTTTGGAGGGAAAGGGAGCATCGATGTGCTTGGAAACGCCGCTGTCCGTCGAATGGGATATGGAGCTGTGGCTCCGTTTGCAGGATGTTAATGAGCACAATGGATTACCTTGACGGATGCTACCATCTGTGTCCTAACAGCTGTCCGTATGTCCCCTTCCCCAACCTTCTTTGAGCTCTTAGCGTCTTTATAACCTGGCCATTTGAGCCCATTGTGTATTAAAAAGCGCCTCTTAGAGGCAAAACAACCCAACAGTTACCGAGTGGGTTGTTTTACCTTTGAGCGGCACTTTTTTGCACACAATGCGCTAAATGGCCAGGTCACGAAGACCCCGAGGGCTCAAAGAAGTTTGCGGGAGGAGACCCATTGACAGCTGTTTGGAGACAGTTGGTTTCCTCCCGTCAAGGCCATTCAGCATGATCATTAACGTGCACAAGGATAACTCTGCTACACACGGGATCACAGCTTTGCAACCCATTTCACGGACGGCAGCTTTTCTAAGCTCATCACTGTCCCCTACTGACTAAGGGCTGGGAGTTTTACGGAGATAAATCTCAACGGTGGCGCAGGCGGGATTCGAAACTGGGAACTGCAGATTACAGGCCTGGCGCGTTACCAACTGAGTTACCTGTGCCCCACCCGTTTGGGAAGATATGGATAAACAATAATACAAGTATTGAATTGATTAATCATATATTATATATATATATGGCATCATATTCAAAATTACCCCTTAAAAAGAAGTATTAAGATTGTTGTATTATATTTCTGGCAGACAAGTTAAGAAGCTTTGTGGGACAACCGAAAATCCTTTTGTAATAAAGCCTTTAAGAATAAAGCTTCAGTTGTTTAAAAAAATCCGCAAATGGATAAATCCATCTGTCGGCAGCTGAAGATTGGAAAGCGATACAAAAATAAATACAAGAATACCATTCCGATTAATTCGGTTCATTTCACGTGGAGAGTGAAAAGAAACAGCGAGATAATATTGGGAATGATATACAGTGTAAAAGACGTTTTAAAGGACAATATTTTACACGACTGTTCATGGGTGAATAAAGCAGCGCAGATTCGCAATTCGTTTTTTATTCTGATTCTAACAAATATATTTTATTTTATTTTTTAGAAGTGAGTTTTATATGGCTGATCCTTCTTCATTGATTTTGGCTGTCGATAAGTCAGTCTAGTTTCGGAGTTTGATTAAAACTCCTTTATTTCTCTTCTTCATCAATTTATATTTTGCCAGCCTATATGCTTTTGTTTCAAGTCTGGTTAATATACCATATATTGCACTGGAAAACCGAGTCACAAATCAAAGGATGGGTACAATGCTTACAAATCATCTTTCACTGGTTATACACTTTCACTGGTTATAAATGGCAATCTCTACACTAATTAAAGATGCATTGTTCTTCCATAACCGAACAAGACTTCTCTTAACACAAATATATCAACAATTATAATAACATTGTTATTATATAAAGGAATAAACAATAATAAAAGGTTTTAATAATTTTTCTCCATATTAGAGACGTTTTTGATTATACAAAATCATGAGATAGTTTTAAAAAATTATATCATTTTGGATTTAGGGGATATGTATTAATAATAACATAAAAAGTGTCAATTCTTATATTAAACGCAGTGTTCCATAAGGATCGGTTTTAGGTCCTTTTTTGTTCCTTATTTTTATTAATGATTTTTGTAACTACAACTAAGGCGAATATTGCTTCCTTTGCTGATGACACAACTTTGTTATTTGAGGCAGAAAACAATGATGTATTGTTAAATAACATTAATACAGATTTAAAGCCAATTTTTTAACTATCTGGTACAGCAGAGAGCTGTACCAGATAGTTAATGTTTTGTGTGGTAGAATACGGACAAGTATACAGGGATTGAAGGATAAACAAGGTAAGGTTATAGAAGGTGAGGATTCTGTCATGGCTAGGTGGGCTGAGCATTTCAGTGATGTTCTAAACGATGTGGTTAGTTCTACTCCCATTGTTTGAAATCATGACAGATGCATTGGTGGCTTTAATATTGGCCCTATAACACAATCTGAAGTTATTTTGACTATTTCTAAACTTAAACTTCATAAATCCCCAGGGGTAGATGAAATTACTACAGAAATGCTCAGAGCTGGGAATGTTTCGGTTACCACTTGGATGACTGAAATTTCGAATATCTTTTATGATAAAGGCATGGTTCCTAAGGATTTTATTAGAGCTATTGTTATCCCTATTTTCAAAAAAGGTGATCGCAGTTCTTGTGATAACTATAGGGGTATCAGCCTACTCTCCGTTCCAGGTAACGTTCTTTGCATGATTGTGCTTAATAGAATTAAGAATCTGGTTGACAGTCAATTGCGTGATGAGCAATGTGGATTCAGAAGTGGTAGGGGATGTGTGGATCAGATATTTTCACTTAGGCAGATTCTTGAGAAATGTTTAGAGTTTCAGAAACCTTTGGTTGCTAGCTTTGTTGATTTCAAAAAGGCTTTCGACTCTGTTGATCGTCATAATTTGTGGTTGATTGTGAGATCATATGGCATACCAGAAAAGTTAGTTAACATAATGAAAGCTCTCTATAATAACACTGACTCGTGTGTGAGAGTAGGTAAGTCTCGTAGCAATTGATCTAGCATTACTCGGTGTTCGACAAGGGTGCATTTTGTCTCCTTTTCTCTTTAGTTTGGTTGATAATCATAACGAATTATTGATTATGTTATGCGAAATCACTTGAAGGGAAAGATTTTGGCCTTAAATGGGCTGGAGATACGAAAATTTCTGATTTAGATTATGCTGATGATTTAGCCTTTTTGGCAGATGATGTTGATGAGATGAACTCTTTCATTCAAGCTGTTGATGAAACTGGTACTATGTAGGTTTGATTATAAACAGAGAGAAAACTAAAGTGATGAAAATTGATCAGGCAGGCTGTGATTCAGTTATTCTCAATGGTTGCAATCTTGAACAGGTGTCACAGTTTAATTATCTTGGGAGCTATGTAACAGATACTGGTGATGTGCGGCATGATATTAACAGACAAATTAGGGATTGCTGCCGGGACTTTTAAGAATCTATGGAGAGTGTGGAGAAATAGGCGTATACACCTAAAGACTAAAATTAGACTGTATAATAGTTTGGTCCTTTCTAGGGTTAGTTATGGTAGTGAAACGTGGACGCTGTGTAAACAAGATAAAAGGAAACTAGATGCTTTTGATTCCAGATGCTTACGCAGTATCTTGGGCATTAGGTGGTTCAACTTTGTAACTAATGATGAAGTTAGGCAAAGGAGTTTGCAACCTCCTTTAAGCGGCATATTGTGCAGAGAGAAACTCCGTTGGGTTGGCCATGTTGCCCGTATGAATAATTATAGATTGGCGAATAGGGTTATGAACAGTATGCCTAAAGGCTTCAGAAAGAGGGGGAGACCAAGGATGTGGTGGGCAGACAATGTCAAACAAGACCTTATTAGAATTGGTGTGCAGTGGCCAGATGCAGCATATGTAGCTCAGGACAGACTTGCTTGGTGATTGCACGGTCTGATTGGACCTCCGTAGTCCATGGCTGCTTGAGGATGATGATGATGATGTGTTGAAAGTTTTTGGTAATATGAAAAAGAAATTTTTGTGTAAGATTTCCTTATTGGATTTCTCAATGTGAAACTTCAAACCAATACATCTGGAATTAAACTTCAACTTTTTTAATGGTATGAAACTTGGATTTTTGTGCAAAAAAATTAATGAATAATATATTATATAATTTTCTTAAAGGTAATATTTTATAACTGGATATAGTGAATTTATATTGGAATAATTATTTTGCGATAAATTTTGAATCAATCGGTTTTGTGCAAAACATAAAGCCTGTAAATTACATTTAAAAACCTCTCCTAAACAATAAATTCCATATAATAAAATCAATTGTATCCATGCAAAATAAAGACAACAATGGAAGTTGATCTCTACAAAAAATTTAGAACATTAAATTTCTATAACATTTGTTTATATTTTTACATGTGTTATAAATATTCGTTTTCCATTTCAAATTAGAATCAATCGTTATACCCAAGCAATTATAACTTTCAGTTTTTTTAATAATTTCACAATTACAATTGGTATTATCACAATTAATTTTTGTGAATAGTATTACGAAATTTTGCAAATTAAAATTCATTAAGTTAAATATTATATATTTGTTTTTCTATACATTCAACTTCAATTCATTCTTCATAAACCATTCACGAATAATCTTTAAATTTGTGTTAATGTTATTTAACAATATATCATTGTTTTCTGCCTCAAATAACAAAGTTGTGTCATCAGCAAAGGAGGCAATATTCGCCTTAGTTGTAGTTACAAAAATCATTAATAAAAATAAGGAACAAAAAAGGACCTAAAACCGATCCTTATGGAACACTGCGTTTAATATAAGAATTGACACTTTTTATGTTATTATTAATACATATCATCTAAACCCAAAATGATATAATTTTTTAAAACTATCTCATGATTTATAGAATAAAAAGCTTTTTCTAATATCAAGAAAGATTGTTAAAACTTTTTATTATATTTTATTCCTTTATATAATAACAGTGTTATTATAATTGTCGATATATTTGTGTGAAGAGTAGTTTTGTTCGGTTGTGGTAGAACAAGACATCTTTAATTAGTGTAGAGATTGCGATTTCTTTCATACGTGATGTATAACCAGTGAAAGATGATTTGTAAGAATTGTACCTATCCTTTGATTTGTGACTCGGTTTTTCAATGTCATATTGGTTTATCAATTAGCATTTAGTGAATGTTAAGATCGTTTAGTCAATGATGGTTAACATATTGCTGTTTCAAGTGACTAATACTTAAATTTTTATGCTATTGATATAAATTTATTGACTCAATTATTAAATCAGTTCATTTACTGTCTGTTTGCTTATTACGAATTCACACACGGTTGCCAAATAAAAAAATACAACTTAAAAATCTGCAACAATAGCAATGAAAACGCGAACATTAACAATGTTGTGTATGTGATTCATCAGACTTTTTCTTGAAAAAACTTCTTCGCTTCCTGATATTTTTCGTTAGGTAACCCTATAAGCCCTATAAGTTGTTTGGGTTGGGTTGTTTCACCTCTGAGCGGTACTTTTTTGCACACCATGGGCTAAATGACCAGGTCACATGGACCCGAAGGCTCAGAGAAGGTTGGGGGAGGGGACCCACTAGAACAGCTGTTGGGAGACAGATGGTAGCCTTCCGTCAAGGCCATCCAGCGTGTTCTTTAACGTGCACAGGGTATGACTCTCCCGCACACGGGGTCACGGCTTAACGTCCCATCCGACGGACGGCGGCCTTTCCAAGGCCATCGGTGTCCCCTACTGACCGTGGGCAGGGCAGGGAGTTTTGCGGAGATAAATCTCAACGATGACCCAGCTGGGACTCGAACCTGGGAACTACAGATTACGAGCCTGGCGCGCTACCGACTGAGCCACCCCCGCCCCAAGCCCTATAAGCAAAATTTGTTTCACTTGTAGAAACGCCTACATAATTTAAGAATTGTGATTTTCACTGCATAAAAGCAGATCAAACTAGTTTGACCCGGCCGAAGGATGTATGTTATTCGTAAAAACAGGATACGTAGAATCGAGGTTTTAGTGTATGTTGAAAATGCTTCACATTAAAATTGAGACTATCTATTGTTAATATCAAAAATATATTCTTAAACCAACTTTATTCGCTACTTAAATCAACTTTATTGGCTCCTTCAATCGTATAATTTCGCATCTGATAGCGGATGTATAATTGTTTAAAATCTTTGCAGTCAACAAATTAAAATAAGACCATTCGCAAATACTAGAGCAGGACGGTTGTTCGAAATATAAGAACATAATGCCAGCCATAGACAATAACTCTGAACTGAAAAGAACTAAAAAACACAAAAAACTGTTTCGAATTTGGTAATGTAAAATAAATTTCCTACATAATCGCCCAATTGATCGACGCATTTTGAAGAATTAGTTTTTTTTTTAAGCCCCTTCCTAGAATGTTCCATCCATATCACGAAATGAACCGTACGCTGCATCCTTCATCTCATTGTCGTTCGCGAGGTTGTATCCTCCAAGTTCTCGTTTTTGCTCTGGAAAAAAGTGAAAATCGTTGGGCTCTAAGTTAGGACTGTGTGGTGATGCTCTAGGACTTTTCAATCGACTTTGAAGCCACTTCTTGCTTTATCTTCGATTGGCTGTCTTCCTTCGTTGAATAGCCGACATGATTTTGAAACTTTTTGTCTCTTCATCACCATAAACCTGCAGTAATTCACGATGTTTGTCATATGGTTCTGTGGTTTTTGCATCGTAAACGAATAACAGCACTCATTTCCGAAATGGCTGGATTTTTTTTATCAAAGCTGCCGTTTTCAAGGGACGTATTTAACGACACGATTGCAATCGCGACGAAATTCGGACTACTTCTCCTAATTACAACCCCTTTCAACCTGTATGCTCTGACTGGGTTGGGTTCTTTTACCTCTGAGCGGCACTTTTTTGCACACCATGGGCTAAATGGTCAGGTCACATGGACCTCGAAGGCTTAGAGAAGGTTGGGGGAGGGTACCCACTGGAACAGCTGTTGGGAGACAGGTGGTAGCCTCCCGTCAAGGCCATTCAGCGTGTTATTTAACGTGCACAGGGTATGGCTCTTCCACACACAGACCACGGCTTAACGTCCATCCGACGGACGGCGTCCTTTCCAAACCCATCGGTGTCCTCTATTGACCATGGACAGGGCGGGGAATTTTGAGGAGATAAATCTCAACGCTGACACAGCTGGGGCTCTAACTGGGTATTATAGGCTTTGCATTCTTACTTTTTAAACCAAAACTCGTAGTTACAAAGCAATCCAGTTTAGAGAAAATCAAAATTAATGCTTAAAAACATTCTTAGCTGAGAAGCAGAACAGAAAGAATGTCATTCATAGGCAAAGTGACGTCTGAGTACAACATTTAGAAACATTTACAGCGAAAAACTGAAAACAACTGATGTAACAACATTCGCAAGATGAAAAGATGTAACAGTCGCACGCTCAACAACATAGCACGCTGAAAAGAAGTCAAAAACATACTTCTCAATGACATCGCACGCTGAAAAGAAGTCAAAAACACACTTCTCTAAAACATTCGCCCGCTGAAAAGAAGTCAAAAACATACTTCTCAATAACATCGCACGCTGAAAAGAAGTCAAAAACACACTTCTCAATAAGTTCGTCCGCTGAAAAGAAGTCAAAAACACACTTCTCAACAACATCGCAGGCTGAAAAGAAGTCAAAAACATACTTCTCGACAACATTCGGACGCTGAAAAGAAGTCAAAATCAAATTTTATGAAGTGCAAGTGTTCTACAGATATTAATGCCAGTTCCTATAATTTCCTGTTCCTAACTTCAGGTTTATGATGTCAATGCACACCTTATACGTAAATTGAAAAATTGATAGGCTTCTTTTAATGCGAATTACCATTTTTAATTCCCTTCAGTGGTTTCGATTTTACTGTAACTTTAACTAACAAAAGCAATTTTTTCTTTTTTATTAAGAACATGGAATAGAGGAAATGTTAAGTTTAAAAAACAGTGAAATGTAAGAAATATATACTTACTTTTTTATTCGTGATGCATGTCCTATATATGTATAGTTGATCCCGAAATGAAACACGTCTGAAATGAAAATTGTTGTAAAATCCATAGTTTATAATTTACGTCGGCAATATATTCTAAATCATTTATTCACGAACAAATACTATTATTTTGTGCAATACCTTTAATGAAAAAAATAAATCCCCCACACCCTCAACATACACAGGAAAAAAATCCTCTCTCTAAGCTAAATAGACATTCGAACACACTTCATTTGTGACTTTGAATTGAGCTACTTTACATCCACGATGCCACCGCTGAAATAAGAAGAGTGGAAAATTTTCATCAGTAAAATATTTGAACCGTTTATGAATATTCATGGAGTCGAGAGCTTTTGCGAAAACTCTCAGTGCATTAACAAGATTAGAAAACTTCACTGCGATTCTGTGGAATCGATAAAACTGGATTCCGAAAGCGAAGACGATACCTGCTAACTTTAATAATCTAAACAAATGTAACGGCGAAAACAAAGAACAAAGGAAACTCAGCAAGCAGTTAAAATGGATGAATAAAATTCTGATGTCTCAGTTGTTTATACACAGATTCCTACTCTTGTGAAGGAACAGGAAAAACTTCGGATTTCGAACGGAGGCTAAGACATGCTGCTTTCGTAAATCGTGAACTAATTTAGCATACACATCACACCATCTTTGAAACCGTTAGATTTGTTTCAGCTTTTATGCTTGCAAGTAAAAAAGTTTTTAAAAATTTCTTGTCTCGCTAGTGTTCTTTCGAGCTCGAATATGACGCGAAATCGAAGGGAAACAACGCGACGAAGCTAGACGTAATAATTAAACTTTAAAGAAGACGAAAACGGAACGTAGAAAAATCTCTCTGTCGTAAGTGATAACGAGTCTCTCGCATATCTCCACCCAATTTGTGTAGATTAGAAAATATGAAAGATAACTTCTTCTGGCACAATTTGCGACTCCCTAATTAAACTTAAGCAATAGCTGAGCATCCGTTTTCAAAGAGTTTCGAGTGCTTGCTTTTATGCAAAAAAGGGTTCTTAATAGTTCAGAAAGAATAACTACAAGATGGAAAATGTTAGGAATTTAAAACATTCTAAGTAAGAATATAAATGTATTTAAGATGGGCATATATATGCTAATATAGCAACAAAGAATCTGTGGAACTATGTATAATGTGGCTGACTGAAATTGCTGGTGGGGGAGAAAGAGGAAAGAGATAGAAAGGAGAAGGAGAAAAGAGGGAGAAAGAGGAAGAAAAAGGGTAAAGTGAAAGAAAGCGGAATGGAAGAAAGGGAAAAAGGAAAGGAAAAGGAAGGGGAAGAATGAGGGAAAGGTTAGAAGAGGGGGAGGGAAGAATAAACGAAAGGGAAAAAGAGTGCGAGGGAGGGAAAGGAAGGGGAGAGAAGAAAGAGAAAAGGGAAAGGAAAACGAAGGAGAGAAGGAGGGAAAGTGAAAAAGAGAGGAAGGAAGGGAAAGAAAGGGGAGAGTAGAAAGAGAAAAGGGAACGGGAAGAAGGAGGGAAACGGTAGAAGAGTGGGAGGGAAGATAGAGCGAAAAGAAAAAATAGAGTGCGAGGGATGGGAAGGAAGGGGGGGAGAAGAAAGAGAAAAAGGAAAGGAAGACGAAGGAGAGAAAGATGGAAAGTTAAAAAGAGAGGAAGGAAGGGAAAGAAAGGGGGAGAGTAGAAAGAGAAAAGGGAACGGGAAGAAGGAGGGAAACGGTAGAAGAGGGGGAGGGAAGAATGAGCGAAAGGTAAAAAGAGTGCGAAGTAGGGAAAAGAAGAGGGGTAGGAGAAAGAGAAAAGGGAAAGGAAGACGAAAGAAAAAAGAAAGAGGAAAAGTTAAAAAAAAGAAGAAGGAAGAGAAAGAAAGGGGGAGAGTAGAAAGAGAAAAGGAAACGGGAAGAAGGAGAGAAACGGTAGAAGAGGGAGAGGGAAGAAAGAGCAAAAAGGAAAAAGAGTGAGCGAAGAAAGAAGGAGTGTGACATCCGCCTATTAGTCCTCATAGCCCAACAAAACAGATGAAGTAATAAGCCACAGCAGCGTAAACAGCATAATTAATCCCGGAGACAGAACATGCAAGCAAAACAAAAATGTCGCGACAAGTATTTAGTTGTCCACTGCTATCCAGATAATACCTATTTCCACGCGAGATAGATGAGTCAGTTTGGAATTGTAGCAAATGGAAGCTCTGGATCACCATTTTCTATAACCAGTGGTGTACCGGAAAAAATGGTGGTTTCTTGTGAAAATCCATTTGTTTTTCGTTATTGAAATTTTATAATTACATTTCATATTAATATCTTTGTTTGAATAATTTTCGGTAGTTTTTAATAATTTTAATTTTTAGAATCCACAGATATTTTACCTAAAACCACAATCATTACACTTTGCTGCATAAAATACAAATTTTGGCATTTTGATTCAAATGATTCTCTTATTTTTATACCTATACTAAATACCTATAAAGCATTTACCCAAAAAAGAACTATATCGTGTAAATTTTATTCCTCGGAAAACTAACCAAAGAGTTTCAGACAATTAGTTCTGACCAACAGTCAGCAAGGAGAGCTAGTAGGAAAAGCGGATTGTTCACGACGAGTTATGTATTATTCGGTCAATTTTGTACAACAAAATTTTCATAATATTTAAATTTTTTTTTTTGTAAATGATACCTCCCCACGAGTGGGGGGCAAGGCCCATTAGTAACTCACTGGTTACGTCTCCAATCCGATTGGACAAAAGGACAAAATAGTAAATCCTATTCCTAATAAAACCAGAGCCTGAAAAGACTGTGTCAGACAAGCACTTCAACAACCATCTCTTCTCTTCCCCACTCCTATCCTTTTTTTTACTTCCCTGTTCTTCCATTTCCCACTTCTACCCTTCCCCTTCTTACCTTTCCTTCCTTTCTTCCCTTCCCCAAACTTCTCCTCTTTTTCCCTTCCCTCTCTTCCCTTTCCCCTCTTCCCTTTGCTCTTATTCTCTGTCCCTTCTGCTACCCCTCTCTTCTTCCCCTTTTTTCTTCTCTCTCCTTTTTTATTCCCTTCTCCCTTTTTCATCCCTTCCCACCTTTTCTTCCTTTCCCCATTTCTCTCCTCTTTTTCCTTTCCCTCTTCTTCCTTTTCCCCTTTTCTTCCCCATTTTTCTTTCTCTACCTTCTTCTCTTTTTTCATCGCCTTCTCCCTTTTTCATCACTTCCCATCTTTTCTTCCCTCTCCCATTTCTCTCCTCTTTTTCCCTTCCCTCTTCTTCCTTTTCCCCTTTTCTTTCCCATTTTTCTTTCCCTACCTTCTTCTCTTTTTTCATCGCCTTCTCCCTTTTTCATCACTTCCCCTCTTTTCTTCCCTTCCCCATTTCTCTCCTCTTTTTCCTTTCCCTCTTCTTCCTTTTCCCCTTTTCTTCCCCATTTTTCTTTCCCTACCTTCTTCTCTTTTCCATCCCCTTCTCCCTTTTTCATCCCTTCCCATCTTTTCTTCCCTTCCCCATTTCTCTCCTCTTTTTCCCTTCCCTCTTCTTCCTTTTCCCCTTTTCTTCCCCATTTTTCTTTCCCTACCTTCTTCTCTTCCCCATTTTTCCCCTTCGTTATTCTTTCTATTTCTCCTCCCTCCCCATTCATCTCAACAGTGGTGATTCAACTCAATAGAGAATGGCAATGAGGAAGCAAATAGGAGAAATTTGGGATTGGACTGTTACGAGGTATCAAAAAGCGTCGAGTTACGAAGAGGATCAAAAAGTATTAAATGCAAAATTTACAACTTTCAATCTTTAAAACGAGGAAAAATACTGATTCCAGTTTCTAAATCGCTTTCTATTAAAAATAAAGATTGGAGATTTCAATGCCGCAACACAAACGAATCCACAGCTCATCAGTGATTTAGTGAGTACTTAATTACTATCAGATTGTTTAAATGACTGGATAAAAATGGGTGTAGAGAAGAAATTGTTTTGAGTTGGGTGTGATCTGAATTCTCGACCTCCTGATAACATGTCAGGTGCTCTGACAACTGAGCTATCGGCCACTGATCAATCTCAGTATTAAGAGCACCTGACATGTCACCAGAGATTCAGATTCATCCAACTCAAGACAATTTTTCCTCTGCACCCATCTTCATCCTGTACTTAAACAGCTTAATAAAAGAAAAAATAAAACAATAATAAATATCCCCTCAAGCAGCTGCTTGTCACAAATGTCTGACAGGATCCCGTCAGTTTATACGCCAAAGTAGAAGGTCTGTAAGGATGACATGACCTCAGGAGAAAGACAACACAGACATCCATGCCTTACCCGGAGCTCGAACATAGCTCCTTTGCATCAGTAGCCAAGCGTGCTAACCATTCGGCCACGGGACTGCTTAAACAGATTAATAGTGATTAAATAAATAGTAAATTTAATGCAACAAATTTGAGACTGAGAGGTCAAATATGTGGTAAATTACCGGGAGCCAAAATCTATTTCAACAGATTGCGTAGCAATTTAGATCTCGCTAACAATAAATCACCGGCGGAAGTTGGAGAACTGCCAACGTTATATCAGCATGCCGTGATGGCCAAGCTCACGCCAACAACTCTCGGTAGCTCTACAGTTGTTGCTAATAGAGGCAGTTGGAAAGAGAGAGAGATGTCAGTACAACGAGGATCGTTCGGTACAGACATTTGGCATTTGTAAATAGGAGTAGAAAAACAATACATCACGTCTAGTGGGGGCGGGGGATGGCACAGTCAGTAGCGCTCCGGGCTTGTAATCTGCAGTTCCCAGGTTCGAGTCCCGCCTGGGCCAGTGTTGAGATTTACATCCGCAAAACTTGCCGGCATGCCCTCGGTCAGTATTCGACAACGATGGCCTTGGAAAGGCCGCCATCTGTCGGATGGGATGTTCAACCATTCTTTAACGTTAACCATTCCCCACAGCCATACCCTCTGCACATTAGAGAACATGCTGAATGGTCTTGACTGAAGGTTACCATTATCTCCCAACAGCTGTACAGTGGATCTCCTCCTCCAACTTTTTCTGAGCCCCCTGGGTCCTTGTGATCTGGCCATTTAACCCGTTGTGTGCAAAAAAGTGTCGCTCAGAGGTAACCCAACTCAAAATCACCTCTGATGAATATGACACGCTCGCTTTCAAAACCATGAAGTGCATTATTTTACAAATTTATCCCTCTCTGCGGTTGCAAATTTTATATTAAACGGTAAGATATTTATACCTAACAAAAAATACAAATATCATATTATATAATTGCCGTAATTCCAAAAGGGCGAACGGGCAGGCGAACACGTGTGACCTCGTTGGTGGCAGAAACTGGCAGTTTCTCCCTGGTTCCGCAGCTACTTGAGCGATCGATCCCGAATTTGGTGGACTGGTTCCACTTAGTTCTGACCCTCTTGGTGGATGGTTCCACTTAGTTCTGACCCTCTTGGTGGACTGGTTCCACTTAGTTCTGACCCTCTTAGTGGACTGGTTTTACTTAGTTCTGACCCTCTTGCTGGAATGGTTCCATTTAGTTCTGACCCTCTTGCTGGAATGGTTCCACTTAGTTCTGACCCTCTTGGGGGACTGATTCCACTTGGTTCTGACCCTCTTGGTTGACTGGTTCCACTTGGTTTTGACCCTCTTGGTGGAGTGGTTCCACTTGGTTCTGACCCTCTTGGTGGACTGGTCCCACTTAGTTCTGACCCTCTTGGTGGACTGGTTCCACTTAGTTCTGACCCTCTTGGTGGACTGGTTCCACTTGGTTCTGACCCTCTTGGTGGACTGGTTCCACTTAGTTCTGACCCTCTTGCTGGACTGGTTGCACTTAGTTCTGACCCTCTTGGTGGACTGGTTCCACTTAGTTCTGACCCTCTTGGTGAACTGGTTCCACTTAGTTCTGACTATCTTGCTGGATGATTCCACTTAGTTCTGACCCTCTTGGTTGACTGGTTCCACTTGGTTCTGACCCTCTTAATGGACTGATTCCACTTAGTTCTGACCCTCTTGGTGGACTGGTTCCACTTACTTCTGACCCTCTTGGTGCACTGGTTCCACGTAGTTCTGACCCTCTTGGTGGACTGGTTCCACTTGATTCTGACCCTCTTGGTTGACTGGTTCCATTTGGTTCTGACCCTCTTGGTGGAGTGGTTCCACTTGGTTCTAACCCTCTTGGTGGACTGGTTCCACTTAGTTCTAACCCTCTTGCTGGACTGGTTCCACTTAGTTCTGACCCTCTTGCTGGACTGGTTCCACTTAGTTCTGACCCTCTTGCTGGACTGGTTCCACTTAGTTCTGACCCTCTTGGTGGACTGGTTCCACTTGGTTCTGACCCTCTTGGTGGACTGGTTCCACTTAGTTCTGACCATCTTGGTTGACTGGTTCCACTTAGTTCTGACCCTCTTGGTTGACTGGTCCCACTCAGTTCTGATCCTCTTAGTGGATTAGTTCCACTTAGTTCTGACCCTCTTGGTTGACTGGTTCCACTTAGTTCTGACCCTCTTAGTGGACTGGTTCCACTTGGTTTTGACCCTCTTGGTGGAGTGGTTCCACTTGGTTCTGACCCTCTTGGTGGACTGGTCCCACTTAGTACTGACCCTCTTGCTGGACTGGTTCCACTTAGTTCTGACCCTCTTGGTGGACTGGTTCCACTTGGTTCTGACCCTCTTGGTGGACTGGTTCCACTTAGTTCTGACCCTCTTGGTGGACTGGTTCCACTTGGTTCTGACCCTCTTGGTGGACTGGTTCCACTTAGTTCTGACCCTCTTGCTGGACTGGTTGCACTTAGTTCTGACCCTCTTGGTGGACTGGTTCCACTTATTTCTGACCCTCTTGGTGGACTGGTTCCACTTAGTTCTGACTATCTTGCTGGATGATTCCACTTAGTTCTGACCCTCTTGGTTGACTGGTTCCACTTGGTTCTGACCCTCTTAATGGACTGATTCCACTTAGTTCTGACCGTCTTGGTGGACTGGTTCCACTTGATTCTGACCCTCTTGGTTGACTGGTTCCATTTGGTTCTGACCCTCTTAGTGGAGTGGTTCCACTTGGTTCTGACCCTCTTGGTGGACTGGTTCCACTTAGTTCTAACTCTCTTGCTATACTGGTTCCACTTGATTCTTACCCTCTTGGTTGACTGGTTCCATTTGGTTCTGACCCTCTTAGTGGAGTGGTTCCACTTGGTTCTGACCCTCTTGGTGGACTGGTTCCACTTAGTTCTAACCCTCTTGCTGGACTGGTTCCACTTAGTTCTGACCCTCTTGCTGGACTGGTTCCACTTATTTCTGACCCTCTTGCTGGACTGGTTCCACTTAGTTCTGACCCTCTTGGTGGACTGGTTCCACTTGGTTCTGACCCTCTTGGTGGACTGGTTCCACTTAGTTCTGACCCTCTTGGTTGACTGGTTCCACTTAGTTCTGACCCTCTTGGTTGACTGGTCCCACTTAGTTCTGACCCTCTTAGTGGACTGGTTCCACTTAGTTCTGACCCTCTTGGTTGACTGGTTCCACTTAGTTCTGACCCTCTTAGTGGACTGGTTCCACTTACTTCTGACCCTCTTGGTGGACTGGTTCCACTTAGTTCTGACCCTCTTGGTGGACTGGTTCCACTTAGTTCTGACCATCTTGGTTGACTGGTTCCACTTAGTTCTGACCCTCGTAGTGGACTGGTTCCACTTAGTTCTGACCCTCTTGGTGGACTGATTCCACTTTTCTGACCCTCTTGGTGGACTGGTTCCACTTAGATCTGACCCTCTTGGTTCGACAGATGAAGTTCCTATTTGCCGTGGGTCAGAAGTCCCCGGCATATAAAAATCTGCCTCGAAAAGCGTCCGAGATTTCTGGGGCGCTGCCGTCGCCTGCCTTGAGAATGTAGTTATCGATCGACGTACGTTTGGTGTAAATGAATTTAAGGAAGAGTCGCGGGTTTTTAGGCCCGTGGCACTGTATGCCTAATGCTCGCTGCATTGAATGATGAATAATAATAGTCAATCAATTTACTGCACGAGAGTTAGATAGGGACGATACAATTTTATTCACACTATATACAGCTATGTGCTGGAAATGCGCTCCCTCCATTGTATCACACTATATACAGCTACGTGCTGGGAATGCGCTCCCTCCATTGTATCACACTATATACAGCTACGTGCTGGGAATGCGCTCCCTCCATTGTATCACACTATATACAGCTACGTGCTGGGAATGCGCTCCCTCCATTGTATCACACTATATACAGCTACGTGCTGGGAATGCGCTCCCTCCATTGTATCACACTATATACAACTACGTGCTGGGAATGCGCTCCCTCCATTGTATCACACTATATACAGCTACGTGCTGGGAATGCACTCCCTCCATTGTATCACACTATATACAGCTACGTGCTGGGAATGCGCTCCCTCCGTGGGCCTTTGCTGTTTCACTGCTGCAAACAATAATATAATGAAGTGGAGAATCGCATGTTTTGTGAATCCGCACTTTACAGACCTCAAAACTCGGCGAAATTATCCTTTCGATGAATGTTTTTTGCCTACACTGTGGTTTCTTCTGAATCCACAAGAATAAAAAACAGATTCTCCAAAAATCTCGATTCCCCCTTGGAATCGCGCCCTCACTTCAGGGTTTCCTTTGAGTATGACAGGGCCCTTCTGACACGTATCGAAACGACTCCTTCGTTCGAAAGCTCACGCGAAAACTGTTGTCTCAAATCTCCCGCCTAACCTCCTCGCTGCCCTAGCGCCCTAGGCTAGTCATTTACGGCCATAAAAGACATCTGGAGCTGATTTGATTACTTGCATGCCGCCGCTTTAGACCCGAAAAACAACCTCGTGAGTCATCTTCAGCATACGAACACACTCAATACATAAAAATATATACAACAATAAAACACAACAAAAATACGGCAATAAATAAATATAAAATTCGGGGGAATGACAGTCAGCGTTGAGATTTATCTCCGCAAAACTTCCCGTCCTCCCCATGGTCAATAAGAGACACCGATGCGCTTGGAAAGACCGCCGCCTGTCGGATGGGACGTTAAGCCGTGGCTCCGTGTGCGGGAGACCCATACCCTGTGCATGTTAAAAAACACGCTGGATGACCTTGACGGGAGTCTACCATCTGTCTCCCAACAGCTGTTAAATGGGTCCCCTCCCCCAACCTTCTCTGATCCTTCGGGGTCCATGTGGCCTGGCCATTTAGCCCATTATGTGCAAAAAAGTGCCGTTCAGAAGTAAAACAACCTAACAACTTCATACAAAGATAGCAACATTCTTCTCAGCTACTTCACTACTTCAGTAAGCCGCAAGAATATTAGTAGCATATTTTATGAGTGCGCTTAAAGATCATGGTTGTTAACGAGAGGCTTGACATTCAATGGTCATTGGGCCTTCGACAAAAAAAAAGAGGAAGATCCTTGTTACTTGCCTGTTTTACGCTTAGAGGTCACACTAACCAACCCAAACATTCAAATTTCGGAGATCTAATCTTAAGATCCCCTGGGACACAAAATCACCTAGTTGATATCAAAGAGATATACAGGAGCATCAGACTGCTAGCGTCTGAAGTAATATAATTAAAGGTGAATAGATCATGTCATTAGTGGAAAATAAATTCTGCAAAATATAAACAATGAAGTCCTCGAGTAATACAAGATTAGACAATATATAAGGCTAAAAATTCTACCAATTAGACATATATTTGTTTTTAGAATGATGATATTTTTTTAGCAAAACTGCTTTAATTTTCACATTCAGCCTGATTTATACAACTTCAGAGAGAAAGGTCCAAAATACTCAGTTCCTTTGACAAAAAAAGAAATCGCTCATAAGCATTATCCGTATATCGCACTTAAAATCTTCAATCAGTTGCCTCTTGAAATTAGAAGTGAAAAAATTTTAATATGTTATGCGGAATTTAAAAACCTTTCTCTTTTCGTTGTAAGATGTTGCATCTATGTTAAATATTCAAGTATAAAGTAAAAATGTACATATATCGAAAAAATGGCACACATTGTTTGTAATCTTTGTAGTGAGTAAGACATTATTGATTTTTGTACTAATTTCTTTTAGTGGCCCAGACAAACCATGTGGTTTTTGGGTTCACTCATATTTTTCTATGTTATAAATTGTATATGATGACGAAATAAAAAATTGATTGATTGAGTTGGTCACGTTTTGCAAAGAGAACCTGTTAGCCAATCGATACAGAGAGAGGGGTGGCTCAGTCGGTAGCGCGCCAGGCTCGTAATCTGTAGTTCCCAGGTTCGAGTCCCAGCTGGGTCAGCGTTGAGATTTATCTCCGCAAAACTCCCTGCCCTGCCCACGGTCAGTAGGGGAACCGATAGGCTTGGAAAGGCCGCCGTTCGTCGGATGGGACGTTAAGCCGTGGCCCCGTGTGCGGGAGAGCCATACCCTGTGCACGTTAAAGAACACGCTGGATGGCCTTGACGGGAGGCTACCATCTGTCCCCCAACAGCTGTTCCAGTGGGTCCCCAACCTTCTCTGAGCCTTCGGGGTCGTTGTGACCTGGCCATTTAGCCCACGGTGTGCAAAAAAGTGCCGCTCAGAGGTAAAACAACCCAACGATACAGAGAGTATCAAGTTGTAAGTGAGCTACACAGAGAACATCAAACGTACTGTATCGACTGGCTGGCAGATTCCCTTTCTAAGTTTATAGCATGTGTAGGGATGTCAATGCAACGAATAATCCAGAAATACTTATCATTAACTGTGGCCAATAACACTTGTAAGATCACTTGAAAAGCTGCCTTTAAACGTTAAAACCCACTCCACATATCCTACAGGAACTTTCTATTGATTTGATCCAACAGAGGTAAAGGATCAGATTGAACCAAAGCAGTCATCGATTGGCAGAGTGTAACCTCATTTATCTTATTACCGCCTTAGTTGCTCGTGCGCCATAAAATCCCAACCAACCAACGTGTAACGACGAGCAGTCGTGTATCCTGCTAGTCGATATCGTTAGTTACATGTTAGAGCAAAGGTTCTTCTATTCTTTTACTCACACCATTTAAGATTAATGGAATTTAGTACAGCCACTGCCTCTTACTGCTTTTAATGTCATTACATCTATTTATGTTTTTCAATATCAATAATTATAATCAAAAGAGTTTCAGTATTAATCTGAATTAAACTTCGATTGTCTGTACAGTCGCTCAAAAAAGTATCCGAACACTATTGGTTGATTACAGAATTCAGAAAAAATATCTGGCAACGATTTTTTTAGAAATTAGTGATCTGGCAACCTTCGTATCACGTGACACGAAGGTTGCCAGATCACTAATTTCTAAAAAAAATCATTGTCAGATATTTTTTCTGAATTCTGCAATCAACCATAGTGTTCGGATACTTTTTTGAGCGACTGTACTTCCATTTGTATATTACCGGCAAATTTCAAGTATTCAATTGAAATCGATCTATGATATCATAATACCTTGCAAAGTGCAAACCGCTAAGTTCTATAAAAACACGGATTGGTAACAGATCACTCTATTTCAAAAATGCTACTTGCAAGGAAGGTTAATCTCATTTATTTCTACTGAAGATGGCCAGCCCTCATCGCTTAGATGATTCCTTATAATGGCGGGTTGTTGGAAGACTTGAAGCAGGAGAAGAGCAGGAGGAGATAGCTCAATGTGTCGAGAAAGATGCTGTCGACACTTTCGGAACCAGTTCAAGGAGACAGGACCCATTGTTAGAAGAGTTGTCTAAGGGCGTCCGAGAGTTACTTCAATCCCAACTATTATCTGGATCTAATGGCAAGATGGAACAGTACGATGACTTTGTTTCAACTCACTCTCGAAGTTTCTGCAGTCACAGACGGGATGATTTCCAGCAGAACAGTGTCATGAAGGTTTAATGAAAGTGTGCTCTATGCCAGGAGCCATGGCTTTATTTCTGCTAATCCCCCAACCAGTAAAAAGCATGTCTGAAGTGGTGAGCCAACATGTAACTTGGATAATAGGCTACAATTGATTTCTTGACTGGTTCGATTCTGAGTTCTGATTTCTGACAAGGTTCGATTTACCGCACAGCCAATTTCCAGACGAAGATCTGAAGAGACTGCTGAATACAATACCACACCTTCAATATCAGAGAAAAGGACACTTATGGTGGAGGTGGTCTGCTGCTCTGGGGTGGCATAATCATTAACAGCTTTAGTCCTCTTCATGGATTTTATGGTAGCTCCTTAACTGTTCAGAGATACAAAGAGATTCTTGAACCCTAGGTGCGACTTTTTAAAGATACAGTTGGTGCTGATTTCATATTTATAGATAACAATTCCTATTCTGTTATGAACAGTGTTATTTTTGTCTCCTCAAAAAACCTTTCGTGATCTGGCAACCTTCGTATCACGTGACACGAAGGTTGCCAGATCACTAATTTCTAAAAAAATAGTTACCAGATATTTTTTCTGAATTCTGTAATCAACCGTAATGTTCGGATACTTTTTTGAGCGACTGTACTGGGCCAAATACTGAGATCATTTCTAAATGTCGACAGAACTTCCAAGACGTTTCTAGAAATGCGATGGTTGAGAGCTTTAAACATTTTAAATTGAAAGGAATAATAAAAAAGTTTAAAGTTTGTATCGTTATCTCAAAAATTCCTCAACTATTTCTTTTCGCTGTATTCCAGCAGCAGCGTAACTTCAAATTTTGGGTGTCGTGAAAAAGACAAAAAAAAAATCGTCCAACGCAAATATAGATTTTGAGCCTCTCTGTATTGAATTTTTTTTTCCTCCATCAACTCAATTGCAGGAATTATGGCACTCTTAAAAGAAGTTGATAAATACTGTTTCATCAAAGATGGAAACATTAATATTTCTAATCTATAATATTGTTACGACAGAAGGAATCTGGCAACCGAAAGCAAAAAGTTTCAGCCAACGAATAAGAACGTTGGGAGAATTTGGAGAAGAAGAGTGGAGCGTTAACGGTCATTTTTTGTATTGTAACGGTCGTTGTGTGTTGGAACGGTCGGAGAGTTCGAAAATGGACGGTGAGCTGTTCTGAGACAGCGCGCGTAAGTATCAAGAAGTAACTTGATGTGTTGTGTATACGCGGAAGGATAAAAGTGGGATCTTTTATCGTTAAGTATCAAGAAGTAACTTGATGTGTTGTGTATACGCGGAAGTATAAAAGTGGGAACTTTTATGGCTAACTTCGAATGTCTACACGGACTGTCTTTTTGTTCGGCTAGTGTGTGAAAAGTTATTAGCACAGGACGAGAATTGGTTTACGAGTGAAGATCTTCGGGTGACCTGGTAAATCAAGTAAAAGGTAGTATTTAGTAAAATACACAGAGCTGATGTTGTGTGCTCACGCAGGAAGATTGATGACTTGTGCATGTTAATAGTTGATTTGTTAATAAGATACTTCATCCATATTTCCTTTGTAACAATTTACCTTGTATTGAATTTGGTTTTGAAATATAGCTTTTAATACTCACGCTAAGTGGCTATCCATTTTTGTGATCCGCAACACTTGGTGTCAGGAGTGGGATTAATTAATTGAATACCGTTAACTAGAAGTATGGATGAATTAGTAAAGTTGATATATAGCTTCAAAGCCGATATGACTACGCTGATGACTGATTTGAAAGCCGAAATGACCGCACGAAATAATGAGTTGAGGACTGAGATAGTTTCTCAAAAAGATGATTTGAAAGCCCAAATGGCCGCACAAAATAATGAGTTGAGAAATAAAAGAGGTGACCTGGCCGCACAAAATACTGAGATGAGAGCTGAAGTGGCTTCTCAAGTTGGTAAGATTATTGATCAGTTCAAGGATAATAAAACCGAACTCAATAGACAATGCAATAGTTTAAATGTTGAATTTGTCAGTGAAAAAGATGATCTTGATAGTGTTAAGTTAGATTGTAAACATGGAAAAGAAAAAGAGAAAGGCAACGCATATAAAAATGTGGATCTGCTACTGGAAATCAAGAATCGTAGAGATAGCGCAGATAATGCCTTTGACCACGCAACTACTGGTGATGCATGGCAGAGTGTCTATGTCGCTGGTGACATGTCTAGGAACTGTGAAGAACAATCACACAGATCAGAGAGCTGTGAGACTATACAGTACGCTTTGCACTTCAGAATACCTAGGTATACAAGTCTGGCACGATCTGAAGAGAGATCCACACGAAAGGTATTCTATTCCTCGCCGTCAGCAAAATGTGTCATGGACAATTATCGCAAAGGCAGAGTAACGAGTGGTAATGAAGGGGAACGAAACAGAGTTTACGTTTCGCAGAGTGGTCCGAGTAAAGAAGAGGCGTCCATTCATCATAGATACAAAGTGCCATTCGACTTTACCGCGGAAGTCGGAGAGATTTTTCCGAAGCATATAGCCACAGTCGAATCGTTTATAGAAAGTGGGGATTTAAGGAAGAGGAATTCCGAAGGATGGCTTAGAAGCATAACAGGTGAGTGCCTGTGAGGGTGTGTGTGCGTGAGTGCGCGTGTCCGTGCTGCGTGCGTGTGTTTGTGTGCTCACCCTTAAATCAGGAAGGCTCAACTAGATGATGAAGACATAAAACCAATATTAGAATTGATTGAAAAATCTGATGTAAGACCTAATTGGGAGCAAATCTCGAGGTATAGTCCAACTACTAAAAGTTACTGGGCACAGTGGGACTCCTTAAAAATGAAAGACGGAGTATTATACAGAAGATGGGAGAATCCCACTGGACGGCTGATCCGTTGGCAGATAATCCTTCCTCGATCCCGAGTGGAACTTGTGATGAAAGATGTACATGATAGTGCCACTGGAGGACACTTCGGTGTTAATAAGACATTAGCCAAAGCCAGGGAACGATTTCATTGGTTGAAAAGTAGGGCAGACGTTGAGAGATGGTGTAGGCAATGTGAAGCCTGTGCATCAAAGAAAGGCCCTAAGACTAGGAGTCGGGGTAAGCTGCAGACGTATAACGTTGGTGCCCCTTTTGAAAGAATAGCCATTGATGTAATGGGTCCGTTTCCTAGAACTGATGATGGAAATCGATATTTATTAGTGGTAATGGATTATTTCACAAAGTGGCCTGAGGTATATCCCATCCAAGACCAGGAAGCAACAACAGTGGCTGAGATAATAGTTAATAACTTCATTAGTAGGTATGGGGTACCTTTACAACTCCACTCTGATCAAGGACGGAATTTTGAATCCAATGTGTTTAAAGGCATCTGTCAACTATTAGGCATTCAGAAAACCAGAACCACTCCCTTACACCCTCAGTCGGATGGTATGGTTGAAAGGTTCAATAGAACAATTGCTCAGCATTTAGCATTATTTGTGAACGAGCACCAACGTGACTGGGATCGCCATGTACTCCTTTTGCTGGCATACACTCCTTTTGCTGGCATATAGGACGGCAGTGCATGAGACAACTGGACAGACACCTTCCATGATGCTTTTTGGAAGAGAGTTACGTCTTCCCTGTGACCTTTTATATGGTCGGCCCGAAGCAATGCCTGTGTCCACTCCACAATACGTACAAGAACTGCAACAACGACTAGAAGAAATCCATCACTCCGTTAGACATAACATCGACATAACAAGTGACAGAACCAAAACAAGATATGACAGTAAAATAAATGGAACTATTTTCAATCAAGGAGATCTTGTCTGGCTATACAGTCCACATAGAAAGAAAGGACTATCTCCAAAACTTCAGAAACCTTGGGAAGGCCCATATACAATAGTTAACAGGATTAATGACGTGGTATATCGCATTCGTCGACGTCCAGCTACAAAGTGCAAGGTGATTCACGTGGATCGTTTGGCCCCGTTTCATCGAAGAACTGAAGAAACTTTGGAATCCAGAATTGTTCGGGACGAACAAGACCTAGGAAGGGGGCAGTGTTACGACAGAAGGAATCTGGCAACCGAAAGCAAAAAGTTTCAGCCAACGAATAAGAACGTTGGGAGAATTTGGAGAAGAAGAGTGGAGCGTTAACGGTCATTTTTTGTATTGTAACGGTCGTTGTGTGTTGGAACGGTCGGAGAGTTCGAAAATGGACGGTGAGCTGTTCTGAGACAGCGCGCGTAAGTATCAAGAAGTAACTTGATGTGTTGTGTATACGCGGAAGGATAAAAGTGGGATCTTTTATCGTTAAGTATCAAGAAGTAACTTGATGTGTTGTGTATACGCGGAAGTATAAAAGTGGGAACTTTTATGGCTAACTTCGAATGTCTACACGGACTGTCTTTTTGTTCGGCTAGTGTGTGAAAAGTTATTAGCACAGGACGAGAATTGGTTTACGAGTGAAGATCTTCGGGTGACCTGGTAAATCAAGTAAAAGGTAGTATTTAGTAAAATACACAGAGCTGATGTTGTGTGCTCACGCAGGAAGATTGATGACTTGTGCATGTTAATAGTTGATTTGTTAATAAGATACTTCATCCATATTTCCTTTGTAACAATTTACCTTGTATTGAATTTGGTTTTGAAATATAGCTTTTAATACTCACGCTCAGTGGCTATCCATTTTTGTGATCCGCAACAATATCAAAAGAGAAGTTGTCTGTTTGTTCGTGTCTGTGGCAGCCATAACTCATCAGAATATCGCGGTACACGCTTCAAAATTTCACAGAGTGTTTCCCGTAACCGTCGGAGTTGCCATGAGGAATCTGAAGCTGAAAATCCACAAGGGGGGGGGGACTTTCTAGGTTGGGTTGTTTTACCTCTGAGCGGCACTTTTTTGCACACCATGGGCTAAATGGCCAGGTCACAAGGACCCCGAAGGCTCAGAGAAGGTTGGGAGAGGGGACCCACTGGAACAGCTGTTGGGAGACAGATGGTAGCCTCCCGTCAAGGCCATCCAGCGTGTTCTTTAACGTGCACAGGGTATGGCTCTCCCACACACGGGGCCATGGCGTAACGTCCCATCCGACGGACGGCGGCCTTTCCAAGCCCATCGGTGTCCCCTACTGACCGTGGGCAGGGAATTTTGCGGAGATAAATCTCAACGCTGACCCAGCTGGGACTCGAACTTGGGAACTACAGATTACGAACCTGGCGCGCTACCGACTGAGCCACCACCACACCTCATTTCCCACGTTATTGACATGATATGCTCCACTGATAAATATTCCTAAACGACATTCTTCAAACTAAAATCTGCACAACTTTCACTTATTAAAACTGTCATAAAAAATTAATATAATTTAATTTCTTTTTCTTTTCGATCCAATATATTTTTATCAGAATTTTTTTTTTTATTTTCTCCGTAGAATAAGCAATAAATCTTTTTTTTACGAATGTACTTCAGTGCGCATCTCTTTGCCAGAGTTAATGACTGTTAGAAGAAAATACTTTAATGATCTCCTTGACATTTTCTTTAAATGATTAAACTGAAAAACCTTTCAAAATGAAAAGCAGAATAAATGAAAGAATGTCTGGATGAAAAGGTTTATAGGTTGTTTAATCTTTCAGCACTTTTCGAAAAGAAACGTATTTCGTTCCGAATAATAACAAGATGTTTTAGGACAGCCAGTGATATGAATAAATTCTGTCGGTAATTTAAATTTAAAAGATAATTCAATTTCTTCAAAAGGAAGAAGATTAATCCAACAAGAGACACAAACCCAAACACGTCTGTGCTGCCATCTGCCGAGCAATGAAAACAATGGTATTGTTCCAATCAGAGTATTTAAACAATATTACATTTTAAAAGAAACATTACCAAACTTTCTTTCTCAAAAGAAATAAATTCGATTATATCTTCAAATCCAGAAATCACAAATCAAAGCTTTGTTTTTTCACCTAGCGCAGTTATTTGATTATTTCACCAAGTTTTTAACACAACCTAAGTCAATACATCCTAAAATAAAAAGGGGGCGGGGGTGGCGGTGGCTCAGTCGGTAGCGCACCAGGCTCGTAATCTGTAGTTCCCAGGTTCGAGTCCCTACTGTGTCAGGGTTGAGATTTATCTCCGCAAAATTCTCCGCCCTGCCCGCTGTCAGTAGGGGACACCGATGGGCTTGGTAAAGGCCGCCGTCCGTCGGATGGGATGTTAAGCCGTGGTCCCGTGTGCGGGAGAGCCATACCCTGTGCACGTTAAAGAACACGCTGTATGGACTTGACGGGAGGCTACCATCTATCTCCCAACAGCGCCCGTCGGATGGAACGTTAAGCCGTGGTCCCGTGTGCGGGAGAGCCATACCCTGTGCACGTTAAAGAACACGCTGGATGGCCTTGACGGGAGGCTACCACCATCTGTCTCCCAACAGCTGTTCCAATGGGTCCCCTCCCCCAACCTTCTCTGAGCCTTCGGGGTCCACGTGACCTGGCATTTAGCCCATGGTGTGCAAAAAAGTGCCGCTCAGTGGTAAAACAACCCAACCCTTAAAGATACAGTAGAGGATGATTCTTTGGCGGCCGGTAACCAAAGACACTTCGATATAACAGGCCTGGACACTGCAGTAATAATTAGGTAACCAAAGACACCTCGATATAACAGGCGTGGACACTGCAGTAATAATTAATAAATAAATACCCCGTCAAGCAGCTGCTTGCCATAAAGGCCTGACAGGAGCCTGTCAGTTTATTAGACTTCTAAAAATTCAACGGGTAGTTATTTATTTTTTTAAATCTAGTAATTAATTTTATAATATTTTCAAATATTTTAATAAAATTCTAATGAAAAAATTATTTTATTTTCAAATATTGTAATAAAATTCTAATAAATAAATTGTTTTATTTTCAAATATTTTAATGAAATTCTAATGAATAAATTATTTTATTTTCAAATATTTTAATAAAATTCTAATGAATAAATTATTTTATTTTGAAATATTTTAATAAAAATCTAACGAATAAATTATTTTATTTTAACGGGTTTTAAAATGAACGGCTTTAACTTAAATTTTAAACCAATTAAACCAATTTCATATTTATGCATAATTAATATCTCTCCTTTCTTCCCTTCTTGTGTTCGGTTGGGTTGTTTTACCTCTGAGCGGCACTTTTTTGCACACCATGGGCTAAATGGCCAGGTCACAAGGACCCGGAAGGCTCAGAGAAGGTTGGGGGAGGAGACCCACCGGAACAGAAGTAGGTGTTGGGAGACAGATTGTAGTCTCCCGTCAAGGCCATCCAGCGTGTTCTTCAACGTGCACAGAATATGGCTCTCCCACACACGAGGCCACGGCTTAACATCCCATCCGACGGACGGTGGCCTTTCCAAGACTTTCTTTTGTTCAAGGCAGTCCATGCCTGGTGTATTAAGGTAACCTTGCGGTAACTCAATAGTCAGAGCTCCTACTTGTTATTAGGAGGTCGTGGGTTCGGATCCTCTCTTCCCCCGGCCCCGGCTAATGACAATTCATAGAAACCTTTAAAAGTAAAACAAGTACTTAATTTCATAAGCATTTCCTTGTGCTCTTTTAGGAAATATCAATTCAATATCCCCTCTCCTTTTCAAATCAAATCCAAAAAATATAAAGTCTTCGAAGAGTTCCGTTGAGAAATCTGTCATGAATCTTTTTACAAAGTCAAGATGCTACGTGATGCGAACAGGACATTGCATCGAATCATCACGAGGACGCTGATCCTTACCATTCGTTTGCTATGAAAATAGGAAAGTCCTACTAAAACAATCCAACTTTTGTCTGCCGTAAAAGGTGACACTTCAGCCGAACGAAACCAATTCTCCGCTACGCCAAGGGACAAACACAGCGATGACCCTTCACTCAACGGCGATTAACAGGACCTGACCCAAACCACACAACCCGTCATCCATTAATGGCAAAGCCGTGACTATTTATAGATGGGATCACTTCCGTCACACGTCCCTCTTCCCATCAATCCATCCTCTCCTCACATCCATCAAGACCGAAATCCTCGCCAAGATCAATACACGTTCCTCTAACATGCACGCACGTGTGCACACGCAGCCTCCCATAGGCACACACGCTTTGGCGCACGCATGCATATACGCACGCATACATACTCACGCTCGGGCGCACGCGCGAATGCATGGAAAGAGAGAAGTACACATTTCTCAAGGCAACTGACAAGTTTATGGTGCGCGTAATCTCTCGATCAGAGCCACTCGGCGCAGATCTCTTTCGAAACTGTCGACTGCTCCGGGCCCCGCCTTAGGTGGGGGAAAGGGGCCCTGCACGTCTCGGAATGATCGTTTGTTATGCCCTTCTCGTACCTGTCATCAACAGCGGCGAAATGAAATATTTGTTCTAGCACGGAAGATTCCGTATCTCGCCGTCTCCCTCCGCATCTGTCGCCTCGCTACCTATGTGCCGCATAATCTTGCGGTCACTTAGTTCCAATCCTACGGATCTGAAGTTTCAATTTCCACCCTCAAGCGGTTTGTCTGGCTGGGAAATTTATTAAACCATTTGCCTTCCTCCCCACGACCAATGCTGTTGGCTGCATTGCGACGATTTGATGTAGTTGTGATGTATATTAGATGATATGCAAATATTGCATTAGGTTTAGATGTCTGATACCTTAAGAGAGAGATTTATAAATCCTGACCAATTCATGACCTTTTCACTTATCACGATTGCACCTTATTAAGAGCAGCATTATGAACAATTTATTAATGATTATTACTTTCGGAGACGTATTAACTGAAACTTATTAAAAGTAGCGACTAACAGTTAATTATGTAATATTTGGTTAGCACACTTGGCTACTGATCTAAGGGACCTGGGTTCGAGCCCCGGATTAGGCATGGATGTGTGTGTCATTTTTCTGCTGAGGTCCTACCATCCTCTCAGATCTCCTACTGTGGCATATAAACTGACAGGCTCCTGTCAGACCTCTGTGGCAAGCAGCTGCTTGAGGGGGTATTTATTTATTATTTATTTATTTATTTTAAGAGAAGTACCCAGCTCTCCATTGCAGCTCCAGTGAAGCGATCACAAAGCTCTCCCAATTGGCGCCTTTTCGTTGCATCGACCCCGAGCTATTTCTCACAGGGAAGGTATATTGGGTCATTTTTTCCCCTAAATATATTGCGTCTTGTTTATTTTTCTTAGCTCGTTTTTGAAAAATAAAAGAAGGAACAATGTTTTATCTTGTTTATTTTTCTTAGCTCGTTTTTGAAAAATAAAAGAAGGAATAATGTTTTTTCTTGTTTATTTTTCTTAGCTCGTTGTCGAAAAATAAAAGAAGGAACAATGCTTTTTCTTGTTTAATTTTCTTTGCTCGTTTTCGAAAAATAAAAGAAGGAACAATGTTTTTTCTTGTTTATTTTTCTTAGCTCGTTTTTGAAAAATAAAAGAAGGAACAATGTTTTTTCTTGTTTAATTTTCTTAGCTCGTTGTCGAAAAATAAAAGAAGGAACAATGTTTTTTCTTGTTTATTTTTCTTAGCTCGTTTTCGAAAAATAAAAGAAGGAACAATGTTTTTTCTTGTTTATTTTTCTTAGCTCGTTTTTGAAAAATAAAAGAAGGAACAATGTTTTTTCTTGTTTATTTTTCTTAGCTCGTTTTTGAAAAATAAAAGAAGGAACAATGTTTTTTCTTGTTTATTTTTCTTAGCTCGTTTTCGAAAAATAAAAGAAGGAACAATGTTTTTTCTTGTTTATTTTTCTTAGCTCGTTTTCGAAAAATAAAAGAAGGAACAATGTTTTTTCTTGTTTATTTTTCTTAGCTCGTTTTCGAAAAATAAAAGAAGGAACAATGTTTTTTCTTGTTTGTTTTTCTTAGCTCGTTTTTGAAAAATAAAAGAAGGAACAATGTTTTTTCTTGTTTATTTTTCTTAGCTCGTTTTCGAAAAATAAAAGAAGGAACAATGTTTTTTCTTGTTTATTTTTCTTAGCTCGTTTTCGAAAAATAAAAGAAGGAACAATGTTTTTTCTTGTTTATTTTTCTTAGCTCGTTTTCGAAAAATAAAAGAAGGAACAATGTTTTTTCTTGTTTGTTTTTCTTAGCTCGTTTTTGAAAAATAAAAGAAGGAACAATGTTTTTTCTTGTTTATTTTTCTTAGCTCGTTTTCGAAAAATAAAAGAAGGAATAATGTTTTTTCTTGTTTATTTTTCTTAGCTCGTTTTCGAAAAATAAAAGAAGGAACAATGTTTTTTCTTGTTTATTTTTCTTAGCTCGTTTTCGAAAAATGAAAGAAGGAACAATGTTTTTTCTTGTTTATTTTTCTTAGCTCGTTTTCGAAAAATAAAAGAAGGAACAATGTTTTTTCTTGTTTGTTTTTCTTAGCTCGTTTTTGAAAAATAAAAGAAGGAACAATGTTTTTTCTTGTTTATTTTTCTTAGCTCGTTTTCGAAAAATAAAAGAAGGAACAATGTTTTTTCTTGTTTATTTTTCTTAGCTCGTTTTCGAAAAATAAAAGAAGGAACAATGTTTTTTCTTGTTTGTTTTTCTTAGCTCGTTTTTGAAAAATAAAAGAAGGAACAATGTTTTTTCTTGTTTATTTTTCTTAGCTCGTTTTCGAAAAATAAAAGAAGGAACAATGTTTTTTCTTGTTTATTTTTCTTAGCTCGTTTTCGAAAAATAAAAGAAGGAACAATGTTTTTTCTTGTTTGTTTTTCTTAGCTCGTTTTTGAAAAATAAAAGAAGGAACAATGTTTTTTCTTGTTTATTTTTCTTAGCTCGTTTTCGAAAAATAAAAGAAAGAACAATGTTTTTTCTTGTTTGTTTTTCTTAGCTCGTTTTTGAAAAATAAAAGAAGGAACAATGTTTTTTCTTGTTTATTTTTCTTAGCTCGTTTTTGAAAAATAAAAGAAGGAACAATGTTTTTTCTTGTTTATTTTTCTTAGCTCGTTTTCGAAAAATAAAAGAAAGAACAATGTTTTTACTTTCTCGTCTGTCAAGACATTCAACCTTTTTTTTTTTGTTTTTAGCGATAATTTAAAAATCTCTTTTTGCGCTGGATAGGCATTTTGATGAAACATTACGATTCACATCTTCGGAATTTCCAATAACTTTAATTGGACTCTCGGAAGGTGGAAATGAGTGGAAAAATGCAAAACTTCGAACGAATATTGCCAACGATCTATTTACGGTAAAAATGCGGAATTTTGATGGTAGAATGTGGCGATCAAGAGATTTGCACTCGCAGTAATGATTTGTCCTGTGTTTCGTGGGAAAACCAAATTTTTCTGTTTCGAAAGCAAAACAGAAAATTATTTTTGTGTTGCATAGGTTATTAAATTGCTATATGCATTTTATCAATCAGCCATTAGTTTTAATTTTCGGGACAGGGATGTTTCAGTCGGAAGCGTGCCAAGCTCGTAGTCTGCAGTTCCTGGGTTCGAGTCCCAACTCGGCCAGCGTTGAGATTTATCTCCGCAAAACTCCCTCCCTCCCTTCTCACGGTCAGTAGAGCACACCGATGGGTTTGGAAGGGCAGCTGTCCGTCGGATGCCCCCCATCCCCCGAGAGGGAACCACTTTGTCGTGGTAGGGGGTCTAGAGGGCCTTTGTGAAGTTGAGGGCCCCGCTGACTGGTATTGGGGGGGTACCTCGGTCGGACGGGGCCCCGATGGAACGACTGGGCCTTTGTGAAGTTGAGGGCTCCGCTGACTGGTATTGGGGTACCTTGGTCGGATGGGGCCCCGATGGAACGAATGGGCCTTAGTGAAGTTGAGGTTCCGCTGACTGGTATTGGGGGGTACCTCGGTCGGACGGGGCCCCGATGGAACGACTGGGCCTTAGTGAAGTTGAGGGCTCCGCTGACTGGTATTGGGGTACCTTGGTCGGATGGGGCCCCGATGGAACGAATGGGCCTTAGTGAAGTTGAGGCTCCGCTGACTGGTATTGGGGGGTACCTCGGTCGGACGGGGCCCCGATGGAGATGCTTGGGAAGGCCAGACTAAGAGTTCCCTCCACGGGAGCCGTGGCAACTTGCACATCTTTCTTTGTGGCTAACCAGGGCATAGATTAAATTTAGGTTTTGACCGATGGATGAACTTTACTTCTATAGTACTGTTCGCCATAGGTAGTCGTGGGGTGAGCTGTATCTATATGGTGCTGTCTTGCCCTCGACCGTAGATAGTGGAGATTTGGCATTATCCCTATAGACGTAGTCCAGTCCTTGAATTGCGGGTTTGATCTGCAGTTTCCAGGTTCGAGTCCCAGCTAAGTCAGCGTTGAGACTTATCTCCGCGAAACTCCCCGCCCTGCCCACGGTCAGTAGGGGACACCGATGGGCTTGGAAAGGCCGTCGTCCGTCGGATGGGACGTTAAGCCGTTGCCCCGTGTTCGGAAGAGCCATACCCTGTGCACGTTAAAGAACACGCTGGAAGGCCTTGATGGAAGGTTACCATCTGTCTTCCAACAGCTGCTCCAGTGGGTCCCCTCCCCCAACATTCTCTGAGCCTTCGGGGTCCTTGTGACCTGGCCATTTAGCCCATGGTGTGCAAAAAAGTTTTGTCATTCATTAAATTTCCTATCCGTCGCATGGGACGTTAAACCGTGACACCGTGTGCCGGAGAGCAATACCCTTGCATGTTATAACACACAGTGGATGGCCTTCACGAGAGGCTAACAGCTATCCATGACAACTGACGGGGACTAACAACTTTCTCTGAGCCCTGAGGTTCAATCAGAGCCAAAACCTGAGCCATTTAGTCCACAGTGCGGAAATAAGCGCAGTTCAGAGGTAAAACAACCCAAGTTCTGATTTTTGCTGGTAGAGGGTACTAACGACAGAAAATAAAAAAAACTTCATTTTCTTCGAAAACAAACATCTCACATTCATAGAGGCAACATGTTAGTCCTGTAGTGCTTTCTTTTAACTTTTCATAGCGGCGCTTTACAAAAACTGAAAATATGCAGTAGATATCGGAGGAAAAATTGAAATACCCCGAGTAATTTTTTTATATATATAAGACGAATATCAAATGTTAAAAAATAATCATTGTATACACCTGATTCTCATACGTACTAGTTATTTTATCATTGATTATATGTCGGAGCGGGGAGCTCAGTTGGTAGCGCGCCAGGCTCGTAAACTGTAGTTTCAGGGTTCGAGTCCCAGCTGGGTCAGCGTTGAGACTTATCTCCGCAAAGCTCTCCACACTGCCCACGGTCAGTAGGGGACACCGAATGGTTTGGAAAGGCCGCCGTCCGACGGATGGGACGTTAAGCCGTGGCCCCTTGTGCGGGAGAGCCATACCCTGTGCACATTAAAGAACACGCTGGATGGCCTTGACGGGAGGCTACCATCTGTCTCCCAACAGCTGTTCCAGTGGGTCCCCTCCCCCAACCTTCTCTGAGCCTTCGGGGTCCTTGTGACTGGCCATTTATCCCATTGTATGCAAAAAAGTGCCGCTCAGAGGGAAAACAATCCATTGATTACATAAGAACAAGATCTCATTAGATCCCTTTTTCTTTATTAATATCTTATACCCATTATCTAATGATTATAAAGAGCGTAATCAGTCTCGTGGTCTAATGGTTAGTTCGCTTGGTTAGTGATAAAAGGGATCTGGGTTCGAGCTCCGAGTTGCGTTGTCTTTCTACTGAGGTCTCGCCAATCTCCCAGATCCTTCTCTATGGCAGTATTAAACTGACAGACTACTTGTCAGACCTCTGTGACAAGCAGCTGCTTGAGGTTTAATTCATTTTACTATTTAATCATTGAAAATACCAATATTGATCTAACTGTTCCAAAATACATATCCTACTTTATCATTTAATGTGTAAAACGAATTTCTTTATCTACAAAAAAAGAAACTCTCCTTTCGTCATTTCCTCTCTTTCTGGGGCGGGGGTGGCTCAATCGGTAGCGCGCCAGGCTCGTAATCTGTAGTTCCCAGGTTCGAGTCCCAGTTGGGTCAGCGTTGAGATTTATCTCCGTAAAATTCCCCGCCCTGCCCACGATCAATCGGGGACTCTGATGGGCTTGGAAAAGCCGCTATCCGTCGGATGGAACGTTAAGCCGTGGCCCCGTGTGCGGGAGAGCTGAACCCTGTGCACGTTAAAGAACACACTGGATGGCCTTGACGGGAGGCTACCATCTGTCTCCCAACAGCTGTTCCTGTGGGTCCCCTCTCCCAACCATCTCTGAGCCTTCGGGGTCCATGTGACCTGGCCATTTAGCCCATGGTGTGCAAAAAGTGCCGCTCAGAGGTAAAACAGCCCATTCTCTCTTTCTTAATCTGGAGGTATCTGAAGTGCAGAGGACATCGTCTGAAGGCAAAAGAATCAACTCAGAGAAATAATTCTTAATGACTCGATTTTTAAGACCGCCTTCCTTTCAGCGATGACTCGTCCTTACTGGGCAACAATGCCACTACTTGAGATCAAACTTCGGAAATAATTAAGCGAATGATGTTTGGGAAAACCTTTATTCGAAATAATTACGTTCCGTGAGCGAGCTTCCCAACATTGTCTGAAGTTGAAGGACGTTTCGACTTCATTTCCATTAAATTTAATTTGGTGATCTTTTCACAACGAGACTCTGTCGAAAATCAACCCGTTTCTTACAATGCAGCAATAAGAGACTGCGCATTCCCCTTGGATTAAATGTTTTCTGATTATGTTCGTTAAAGAACATTAGAAGATCAAAGAGGCGGAAATGTATTGTCTATAAACACTAATGAATTTTTTTAGCGCATTATTTTTTCTAAAAGAACGTAAATGCTAAAAGCAATTCAAATTTTCCAATTGGTTCAGAAAAAGACTCTGAAAATAATATTAAGTGCGCAAAATTGAAAATCAAAAAAAAAAAAGGTAATGCCTTTTATTTTTAATTATTCACTTCGGAGAAGAAACCGTTTAGAAATAGAATGAGTGATTTTTCCTAGAGGGGTAAAAAAGTTCTGGAATTTTGTTCCGATGGGCAATTATTAATAGTCTAGGTATGTGATAAACGTTTTAGTGAAAACAGATATTCAGAATGCCATTTTATAGTTGCTGTATTCGCTTAAGTGTTGTTTTAATGCTCAGGTTAGTTGAGAATCTCTCTTTGTTGCGCTCGTTGACTGAGATGCACTTTTCCCATAATTAATTAATTATTTATTTAAGTTAGTGTTTCCCAACAGATGGGGCGAGAGTCGCTGGGGTTACCTCAGACGGCAGCGTGCCAGGCTCGTAACCAGCAATTTCCATGTTCGAGTTCCACTCTGACTGCGTTAAAATTTATTTCCGCTAATCCCCATTTTGTTGGGATTTTTAAACATTTTTTGCACATACTTTGCTGTCAGAATTTTGTGCTACGTCATAAGGAGCCCAAAGGCTCTTTTTCGGGGAAAGGTGGTTTATTCGACAGCTGTTATGAAGCAGATGTCAATTCAATTCCCCGAGATTCCGTTTAGAAGTGACATCTGATGGAGAATCTCTCTTTAATTTAACATAATGTCTTTTTCAATCACATGTTGTTTGGGGCGGGGTGACTCAGTCGGTAGCTGTAGCATCTGTAGTTCCCAGGTTCGAGTCCCAGCTTGGTCAGCGTTGAGATTTATCTCCGCAAAATTCCCCACCCTGCCCACGGTCAGTAGGGGACACCGATGGGCTTGGAAGGGCCGCCGTCCGTCGGATGGGACGTTAAGCCGTGGCCCCCATGTGCGGGAGGGCCATACCCTGTGCACGTTAAAGAACACGCTGGATGGCCTTGACGGGAGGCTACCATCTGTCTCCCAACAGCTGTTCCAGTGGGTTCCCTCCCCCAACCTTCTCTGAACCTTCGGGGTCCATGTGACATGGCCATTTAGCCCATGGTGTGCAAAAAAGGGCCGCTCAGAGGTAAAACAACCCAACCCAATCACATGTTGACTAAGCAATGGGCTTGACGGGAGGCTACCATCTGTCTCCCAACAGCTGTTCCAGTGGGTAAAACAACCCAACCCAATCACATGTTGACTAAGCAATGGCCTTGATGGGAGGCTACCATCTGTCTCCCAATAGCTGTTCCAGTGGGTTCCCTCCCCCAACCTTCTCTGAGTCTTCGGGGTCCACGTGACCTGGCCATTTAGCCCATGGTGTGCAAAAAAGTGCCGCTCAGAGGTAAAACAACCCAACCCAATTACATGTTGACTAAGCAATTCTTTATACTCACCAGTTGAGTAGTTGACGAATTTTACATTTCGTTGCAAATAAATGACTGAGAAGTTATTGTATTTGACTGAAAAGGAACGGGAATCCTCGAGTTACGCGGATTTCGAGTTAACGAGATTTCGTGTTAACAAGATTTCGACTTACACGAATTTTCGTTCGTTTTAACAAGATTTCGTTTTAACGAGATTTTCAATTTACGCAAATTTCGTTCGTGTTAATGAGATTTCGTGTTACACGAATTTCGTGTTAAGTCGATTTAATATGAACGTGATATAAACATACGTGTTCATGTCATCACTCTCATAGTTTTTCAGTTTTTAAAATTTTTGGTGACGTCTGAAACATAATGAAATTATTTCTCCAAACACAAAAATTTAGGATCCATAAACGACTAAAACGAATGATATTAAAGATAATCAGCTTCACATTTTGTAATGAAAATTTAAGGCAATGAAACGAAAAGAGTAACACAAATAACAAAGTGAATAAAAATTTCGAATAAATTCCTAAATTAAAATGTCATTAGAACTGGACACCAAAGATATGTAAATGAGCATGAAGAGTTGGGTTGTTTTACCTCTGAGCGGCACTTTTTTGCACACCATGGGCTAAATGGCCAGGTCACATGGACCCCGAAGGCTCAGAGAAGGTTGGGGCAGGGGACCCACTGGAACAGATGTTGGGAGACAGATGGTAGCCTCCCGTCAAGGCCATCCAGCGTGTTCTTTAACGTGCACAGGGTATGGCTCTCCCGCACATGGGGCCACGGCTTAACGTCCCATCCGACGGACGGCGGCCTTTCCAAGCCCATAGGTGTCCCCTACTGACCGTGGGCAGGGCGGGGAATTTTGCGGAGATAAATCTCAACGCTGACCCAGCTGGGACTCGAACCTGGGAACTACAGATTACGAGACTGGCGCGCTACCGACTGATCCACCCCCGCCCCTGAGCGTGAAGAGTCAAGGAGGAAGCTCTAGATGAACCTGTCTGTTTCATCAGTTTTCTTCCCGCGCGATCAAGCAAGGAGAGTCGAAAACAGAGTAAAAAATATTAGTTAAAAATAAATTTAAAGAAAATCATAATTTCATGCAGAAAAGGGAATTTACACAAAATTTTCGGGTAAACAATTTCCAAGATTTCGAGTTACTTGGGAACCCAACCATCGCATAAGTCGGGAAATGCCTGTACTTGTATTTGATTCAGGGATAGAGTCAGGTCAGATAAGTGGATTTGCATTGTTCACCTGTCATGAACAGACTAGGATCTGGATGAGATTCTCACATTTCAAGATGCTGGCGAAGAATTTTAACTTGCATCTTCTCGAACAACTGTGGATGTTACGACTTGCATCTTCCAGAGAAACTGTTAATATTGCGATTGTCTCTTCCGGAGAAACTGTTAATATTGCGATTGTCTCTTCCGGAGAAACTGTTAATATTGCGATTGTCTCTTCCGGAGAAACTGTTGATATTGCGATTGTCTCTTCCGGAGAAACTGTTAATATTGGGATTGTCTCTTCCGGAGAAACTGTTCATATTGCGATTGTCTCTTCCGGAGAAACTGTTAATATTGCGATTGACTTTTCTGGAGAAACTGTTGATATTGCGATTGTCTCTTCCGGAGAAACTGTTAATATTGCGATTGTCTCTTCCGGAGAAACTGTTGATATTGCGATTGTCTCTTCCGGAGAAACTTAATATTGGGATTGTCTCTTCCGGAGAAACTGTTAATATTGCGATTGCCTTTTCCGGAGAAACTGTTGATATTGCGATTGTCTCTTCCGGAGAAACTGTTGATATTGCGATTGCCTCTTCCGGAGAAACTGTTAATATTGCGATTGTCTCTTCCGGAGAAACTGTTAATATTGCGATTGTCTCTTCCGGAGAAACTGTTAATATTGCGATTGTCTCTTCCGGAGAAACTGTTAATATTGCGATTGTCTCTTCCGGAGAAACTGTTGATATTGCGATTGTCTCTTCCGGAGAAACTGTTCATATTGGGATTGTCTCTTCCGGAGAAACTGTTAATATTGCGATTGCCTTTTTCGGAGAAACTGTTGATATTGCGATTGTCTCTTCCGGAGAAACTGTTAATATTGGGATTGTCTCTTCCGGAGAAACTGTTGATATTGCGATTGTCTCTTCCGGAGAAACTGTTAATATTGCGATTGTTTCTTCCGGAGAAACTGTTAATATTGCGATTGTTTCTTCCGGAGAAACTGTTAATATTGCGATTGTTTCTTCCGGAGAAACTGTCAATATTGCGATTGTTTCTTCCGGAGAAACTGTCAATATTGCGATTGTTTCTTCCGGAGAAACTGTCAATATTGCGATTGTTTCTTCCGGAGAAACTGTTAATATTGCGATTGTTTCTTCCGGAGAAACTGTTAATATTGCGATTGTTTCTTCCGGAGAAACTGTTAATATTGCGATTGTTTCTTCCGGAGAAACTGTTAATATTGCGATTGTTTCTTCCGGAGGAACTGTTAATATTGCGATTGTTTCTTCCGGAGAAACTGTTAATATTGCGATTGTTTCTTCCGGAGAAACTGTTAATATTGCGATTGTTTCTTCCGGAGAAACTGTCAGTATTGCGTTGTCTCTTCCGGAGAAACTGTCAATTCCGATTGTCTCTTCCGGAGAAACTGCCAATATTGCGACTGCCTCTTCCGGGCAACTGTCAACGTTGCTACTTATATCTTTCTGACCGAGGTTGTGAAAATTGCCTCAAAATGCTGAAGCTAAAGAACTACTTTCAGTTGTATTTTTTCTAAGTGCTCTTTTTGTTTCTATCCTTTCAAAAACCTTCCTTTCAACTTTGTAGTTTGTAAATTTTTCGTCCTAACTTATATCCCTTGACCATCAGACTCTATCGAAATACCAAATTACTTGCATGACTAGAAGTTTCAAGTTTCTTCACTTGATAACTTGAGCCTCGGGGGGCGGGGGAGGCTCAGTCGGTAGCGCGCCAGGCTCGTAATCTGCAGTTTCCAGGTTCGAGTCCCAGCTGGGTCAGCGTTGAGATTTATCTCCGCAAATTTCGTGGCCCTGCCCACTGTCAGTAGGGAACACCGATGGGCTTGGAAAGGTCGCCGTTCATGAGATGGGACGTTAAGCCGTGACCGCGTGTGCGGGAGAGCTATACCCTGTGCACGTTAAAGAACACACTTCATGGCCTTGACGGGAGGCTACCATCTGTCTCCCAACAGCTGTTCCAGTGTGTCCCCTCCCCCAACCTTCTCTGGGCCTTCGGGTCCATATGACCTGGCCATTTAGCCCATGGTGTGCAAAAAAGTGCCGCTCAGAGGTAAAACAACCCAATCCACTTGAGCCTCCTTCAAAAATAGAAATTCAAACTAATAGAAGATTGGGAAAATGCAAACAGTAATATTTTATTATCACTTGTCTAACCAAATAATTTTTTTTTGCATTTATCTCTTAAACGAAAAATATTAAATATCTCTATAGGGAAGACGATAAATTAAAAAACTAGTTGTTGAAAAAAAACGTGCTAGAGTAACAGCAAGGAAAATGAATCACATAAATTACTCTCAGTCTACGCTTGAGCACTGAATGAAACAACTGCGTGAAAATGGCCGAAACAAGGCGCTGCACTTGAAGATCTGCGCTGTGCCTTCCCTAAGCCTAAAGAAGTATTTTGTTACTGAAGGTAGCTATGCTAAAAAACACTCAAAGGTTCAATGACATACTGTCTAATTTTCAACCATTGATCAAAAGCAACTAACTGGTCAGCAAACGTGGGGAATCCCATCTTGTAATTAGGGATAGTCTTCATGCAATTCAACAGCGATCATAAGAAAGTAGTGCATGTCTCAATTGGGTTGTTTTATCTCTGAGAGACACTTTTTTGCACATATTGAGCTAAATGGCCAGGTCACCAGGACCCCGGGGGCTCAGAGAAGGTTAGGGGAGGGGACCCACTGGACAGCTGTTGAGAAACGGATGGTAGCCTACTGTCAAGGCCATCCAGCGTGTTCTATAACGTGCATACAGTACGGCTCTCCGGCACAAGTGGTCACTGCTTGATGTCCCATCCAACGGACGGTGACCTTTCCAAGCCCACCAGTGTCCCCTACTGGGCAGGGAGTTTTGCCGAGATAATTCTCAAAGCTGGCCCAGGCGGGACTCGAACATAGGAATGCATGTCTCAAAATCCTACTTCTCAATCCGATCTCGTAGCCATTAAATCGTCCTCTTCGAAACACTGGAACTGGTTTCTCTCGAAACATGTTTGAATTTTAAGCTTAAGAAGTGATGATTAAACAACACAAGTGATGTCCCCTAATTACAGAGTTTTTTTTTTTAATTCTTTCGATTTCTTTTCTTGGGAGAGCGGAATAAAGAGTAACGATAAAAAAAAAGTCACCCCCTTTAACGTACGCCTCATGTCAAAAATTGATCTTATTATAATAATGAAATAATGGAGAGCGATTAATTGACTCTAGGTTTCTTATTCTCATTATTCTTTTCAGCGCACTGTTTTCTGTTGTCAGCATTTCATTTAACTGTCAAGCAATCGAGAGAAAATGCTCCATATCCCGGTTATTATGGCATTAGGGGTTGCTTTTCGTTTTGCTTGACTTTGCAGTCGTGACTAGGAAAGAACTTGTTTCTTCAAAGGCCGATCTTTGCGAGCGACGATCTTGAAAAGGAAGAAGGCACGTTTCTCTTACACCGAATATGAGCAACAGATTTCAAAAATGAGACGCCAAATCTGTCCATGCAGACGCTGAGGACGTTGTATCTGGAAAGTTAAGCATCGAGATGATTATAGGACGATGAAACGGAGCACGCGATTTGATAACAGTGCTCGTTAACTATACCGAGCTTTACATTATTCTCCCTACTCTCTTTGTTTCTGGAGGGAGAACTGCAATCAGTTATGCATACGATTGCGAAAATTGCCACAAAATGCTGAGGCTATTCAACTACTTTCATTTTTTTTTCTTTTTTAAGTGGTGTTTTTCTTTCTGTCCTTTCAAAAGTCTTCCTTTTATTTTTGTAAATTTTTTGCTCTAGATTATTCCGTTTTCGTGATGGAAAATGAGAGGCAAAATAGAGAAAGCAATTTTATTGGCTCGTTCTTCTTGGAATATTATTCAGAAAATCACAAAACTTCAAAAAGATCATTGTGGTGTTTCTTAAAAGTGTTAATGTACCTAAATCGCACCTGTCAAATTATGAGGATTTATCAAGAAAAGAACTATTAAAATAAGCTCTCTATAATTCTGTTGAGAATTTAGACGACAAGAATGGGGCATATATTAGTTTCCTACTAGGTTTATGCCAATCCATAGAAATAAAGGTGCATTTCCATTATTAAGATCTGGAAATCCCTCCCCATCTACAGCATTTATAACGTTTCATATAAATAATGTAATTAACCTGTGAAGCATAAAAACTTAATTGCATAATTTCGAAAACATGGAAGGAACCAATTCTAGTTCTTATATTTACATCTTCATCATCCTCAAGTAGCCATGGGTTACGGAAGTCCAACCAGATTCTGAAATTTAGTTCTCCAAACACATTTGTCCTGAGCTATATCTGCTGCATCAGGCCACTGCAGACCAATTCTAGCGGTCCTGTTTGACATTGTCTGCCCACCGCATCCTAGGTCTTCTCTTTCTGAAGCCTTTGGGCACACGATTCGTAACCCTATTCGCTAATCTATAGTTATGCTTACGGGCAACTTGGCCAAACCAGCGGAATCTCTCTGGACACAATATGCTGTTCAAAGGAGGTTGCCGACTCCTTTGCCTAACCTCATCCTTATTTACAAAGTTGAACTATACTGCTCACAAAAATTAGGGGATATTTCAAAATGAATATGAAGCGATAATATATCCCCTACTTTTTGTGAGCAGTATACAATAATGCCCAAGATACTGCATAAGCATCTAGAATCAAAGGCATCAAGTTTCCTGCTAGCTTATTTATAAAGGGTCCACGTTTTACTACCATAACTAACTCTAGAAAGAACCAAACTATTATACAGCCTAATTTATAGTCTTTAGGTGTATACGCCTATTTCTCCACACTCTCCATAGAAGTCAGCAGAAATCCTTATTCTTCTGTTTAGTTAATGCCGCACATCACCAGTATCCATTGAATAGCTCCCAATATAATTAAACTAAGACACCTGATCAAGGATGCAACCATTCAGATCAACTGATCACAGCTTGTCTGACCAATTTTCATCACTTTAGTTTTTTCTCTGTTTATCATCAAACATACTCTATTACCAGTCTCATGAACAGCCCTAATGAAAGAATTCATCTCATCAACATCATTAGACAACAAAGCCAAATCATCAGCATAATCTAAATCAGAAATTTTCAGATCTCTAGACCATTTAAGACCAAAATCTTTCCCTTGCAGGGAATTTTGCATAACATAACCAAACTAAAGAGAAAAGGAGACAAAATGCACCCTTGTCGAACACCAGAAGCAATGCTAAACCAATTGCTGCAAGCCTTAGCAACTTCACACACAACTCAGTGTTATTATAGAGAGCTTTCATTATGTTACATTATGTTCATTATATAATTGTGTGGCATACCATATTATATTGTTGGTATATAAAGTATGGTATGCCACACAATCTCATGATCAACCACATTATGTTCATTATATAATTGTGTGGCATACCATATTATATTTTTGGTATATAGAGTATGCTATGCCACACAATCTCATGATCAACCACATTATGTTCATTATATTGTATGGTATGCCACACAATCTCATGATCAACCACATTATGTTCATTATATTGTATGGTATGCCACACAATCTCATGATCAACCACATTATGTTCATTATATTGTATGGTATGCCACACAATCTCATGATCAACCACAAATTATGACAATCAACAGAGTCAAAAGTCTTTTTGAAACAGCATAACAATTTTTATTTTAAAACTCATTGAAGTATATTCATTTGTGTCATTTGTCAAAGTCCACAAGTGTTGAAGAACTCGCTAGTGAACAACATGTATAATCACAATTCAAGTTTATCTGCATGTCGACATTTTTATACAAAACATATACTCAGTGAATACAATAAGATTTATCGAAACAAGGTTACTATTATAAGTTCATAGAGAATTCACAGTGGATTCTGGCTAACAATCCAATTAATCACTTTTTAAAACACTATATTGCTATTTTTTTGTTTTTTGTTTTTTATTTAATTTCACGTGGCAAAGAATTAAACAACCGTAGTCAGTAATATCCATTATGGATTTTAAATATTTCTGTATTAGGTTTTGGAATGATAAAATTATTGTTTTGTACTGCTCTAGTGTTATATATGTCAGTAACTAAAATACGTTTCTCTCTAATTTTATAAACAAATAATAATAGTTTCAGTTTTTGTATTTGATCTGTATTTAGTAATTGCAGTTCCATAAAGTTGTTTTTTGAAGAGTCATATTAACGTTCATAAGTTATAATTTTAAGTACATATTTTTGTATTTGAAACAATCATTTTAAATAAATATCAGGTGCTCATCCCAATTTGATAATTGCATACTGTAATCTAGAATACACTTACAATATACTGTAATATATATATATATTTTTTTTTCAATTTTTATATCTAATATCATTTTCAGAGTGTAAAATTTGGAGTAACCTGATTAATTTTTAAAACTATACTACTTATGTGCTCATTCCATTTCAAATGCTTTTCAAAATGTATACCTAAATATTTAATCTTCGTTACACCTTTTGCTATAGGACAGTTTTTACACGTTTCAAAATTCGTGTTAAAATTAGAGCAATTAATCTGGTGGAATATTAAATCACCAATATCAGTATTTGTTCCTGTTTCAATATTAAAGTACATGATTTAGTTTTATTGATGTTAATAATTATTTGCAATCATAAAAAGATTATTTGCAAACCAGATCATAAGAACTCCTAAATCAGCATAGATCTTATTCCTTACCTGAAAATCATCATGAGCATTGAAATATATGCTGTATCAACCGCAAAAGATTCGTTATTACCCTGTAGTTTAAGTTCCAAATGGTCGTAATATAAATACAAAATAATTTTGATCCCTGTGGAACACTGAAAAAGATTTGTTTCGTCTCACTTAGAATGTCGCCTACATTTACCTTATGAGTTCTGTTCTTTAAATAAGAACTAAACCACTTTAAGAGAGCATTTCTTATACCAATTTTCTCTAATTTTGTAATTAGTATATCTATTGATAGAGAATCAAAAGCTTTGGAGATGCCTAAAAAAGCACAGCTACCTTATTTCGATCCAATCCAATCCAAATTAAATCCACAAATGAAAATTCCTACATCTAACTTGATAGATGTAGACTCATTCAGACAAAATTTTAGTGAAAAGAAAATTTCTCTTTTTTATATATATTTCCTTTTTTTTTTTGTATTTTTTTCTTTTTTTTTAATCTATTTTTTATCATTTTTTTCTCTATATAATTATTTTTCATTTATATAGGTATATTTTTATTTTTTACAATTTATCTAAAATATTAATATTTGTAAGAAATTGAATTAATAATTTATATAGGATAGGTTTAAGATTCTTACTGGTAGGTTCTAAGATATTTTTAAAGTTAAATATATTAATATTGTATGCTTTTAGTTTATTAAAATAAGATTTTCTTTCTGTTTCGTAATTTTTACAATTAAATATTATGTGTTCTATGGTTTGTTTTACATTACATTTATTGCAGTTTGGAGAATCATTTTTTTAAATTTACTTATAGTTGAGTTCGTGAGAGCTAAGTTAGCTTTTATTCTGAGTATTATAATTATTTCTCTTTTACTTAAACCATAGTTTGAAAATTTTTCAATTTTATTTGATATTTGATAACGATGTGTATTAATTGCTTTGTTGTTATACCAATTCTGTGTTTCAATTAATATTGTTACGACAGAAGGAATCTGGCAACCGAAAGCAAAAAGTTTCAGCCAACGAATAAGAACGTTGGGAGAATTTGGAGAAGAAGAGTGGAGCGTTAACGGTCGTTGTATTGTAACGGTCGTTGTGTTGTAACGGTCGGAGAGTTCGAAAATGGACGGTGAGCTGTTCTGAGACAGTGCGCGTAGGTATCAAGAAGTAACTTGATGTGTTGTGTATACGCGGAAGGATAAAAGTGGGATCTTTTATCGTTAAGTATCAAGAAGTAACTTGATGTGTTGTGTATACGCGGAAGTATAAAAGTGGGAACTTTTATGGCTAACTTCGAATGTCTACACGGACTGTCTTTTTGTTCGGCTAGTGTGTGAAAAGTTATTAGCACAGGACGAGAATTGGTTTACGAGTGAAGATCTTCGGGTGACCTGGTAAATCAAGTAAAAGGTAGTATTTAGTAAAATACACAGAGCTGATGTGTGCTCATGCAGGAAGATTGATGACTTGTGCATGTTAATAGTTGATTTGTTAATAAGATACTTCATCCATATTTCCTTTGTAACAATTTGCCTTGTATTTAATTTGGTTTTGAAATATAGTTTTTTTAATACTCACGCTCAGTGGCTATCCATTTTTGTAATCCGCAACATTTGGTGTCAGAAGTGGGATAATTTATTGAATGCTGTTAACTAGAAGTATGGATGAATTAGTAAAGTTGATAAATGACTTGAAAGCCGATATTAAAGGTGATATAGCTGCCCAAAGCAACAAAATTGGTGACCTTGCTAGACAAAGTGATAACTTGAAAGCCGATATGACTACGCTGATGACTGATATTAAAAGTGATCTAGCTGCCCAAAGCGATAAAATAGGTGACTTGAAAGCCGAAATGGCCGCACAAAATACTGAGATGAGAGCTGAAGTGGCTTCTCAAGTTGGTAAGATTATTGATCACTTCAAGGATCATAAAACCGAACTCAATAGACAATGCAATAGTTTAAATGTTGAATTTGTCAGTGAAAAAGATGATCTTGATAGTGTTAAGTTAGATTGTAAACATGGAAAAGAGAAAGGCAACGCATATAAAAATGTGGATCTGCTACTGGAAATCAAGAATTGCAACAACGACTAGAAGAAATCCATCACTTCGTTAGACATAACATCGACATAACAAGTGACAGAACCAAAACAAGATATGACAGTAAAATAAATGGAACTATTTTCAATCAAGGAGATCTTGTCTGGCTATACAGTCCACATAGAAAGAAAGGACTATCTCCAAAACTTCAGAAACCTTGGGAAGGTCCATATACAATAGTTAACAGGATTAATGATGTGGTATATCGCATTCGTCGACGTCCAGCTACAAAGTGCAAGGTGGTTCACGTGGATCGTTTGGCCCCGTTTCATCGAAGAACTGAAGAAACTTTGGAATCCAGAATTGTTCGGGACGAACAAGACCTAGGAAGGGGGCAGTGTTACGACAGAAGGAATCTGGCAACCGAAAGCAAAAAGTTTCAGCCAACGAATAAGAACGTTGGGAGAATTTGGAGAAGAAGAGTGGAGCGTTAACGGTCGTTGTATTGTAACGGTCGTTGTGTTGTAACGGTCGTTGTGTTGTAACGGTCGGAGAGTTCGAAAATGGACGGTGAGCTGTTCTGAGACAGTGCGCGTAGGTATCAAGAAGTAACTTGATGTGTTGTGTATACGCGGAAGGATAAAAGTGGGATCTTTTATCGTTAAGTATCAAGAAGTAACTTGATGTGTTGTGTATACGCGGAAGTATAAAAGTGGGAACTTTTATGGCTAACTTCGAATGTCTACACGGACTGTCTTTTTGTTCGGCTAGTGTGTGAAAAGTTATTAGCACAGGACGAGAATTGGTTTACGAGTGAAGATCTTCGGGTGACCTGGTAAATCAAGTAAAAGGTAGTATTTAGTAAAATACACAGAGCTGATGTGTGCTCATGCAGGAAGATTGATGACTTGTGCATGTTAATAGTTGATTTGTTAATAAGATACTTCATCCATATTTCCTTTGTAACAATTTGCCTTGTATTTAATTTGGTTTTGAAATATAGTTTTTTTAATACTCACGCTCAGTGGCTATCCATTTTTGTAATCCGCAACATTTGGTGTCAGAAGTGGGATAATTTATTGAATGCTGTTAACTAGAAGTATGGATGAATTAGTAAAGTTGATAAATGACTTGAAAGCCGATATTAAAGGTGATATAGCTGCCCAAAGCAACAAAATTGGTGACCTTGCTAGACAAAGTGATAACTTGAAAGCCGATATGACTACGCTGATGACTGATATTAAAAGTGATCTAGCTGCCCAAAGCGATAAAATAGGTGACTTGAAAGCCGAAATGGCCGCACAAAATACTGAGATGAGAGCTGAAGTGGCTTCTCAAGTTGGTAAGATTATTGATCACTTCAAGGATCATAAAACCGAACTCAATAGACAATGCAATAGTTTAAATGTTGAATTTGTCAGTGAAAAAGATGATCTTGATAGTGTTAAGTTAGATTGTAAACATGGAAAAGAGAAAGGCAACGCATATAAAAATGTGGATCTGCTACTGGAAATCAAGAATTGCAACAACGACTAGAAGAAATCCATCACTTCGTTAGACATAACATCGACATAACAAGTGACAGAACCAAAACAAGATATGACAGTAAAATAAATGGAACTATTTTCAATCAAGGAGATCTTGTCTGGCTATACAGTCCACATAGAAAGAAAGGACTATCTCCAAAACTTCAGAAACCTTGGGAAGGTCCATATACAATAGTTAACAGGATTAATGATGTGGTATATCGCATTCGTCGACGTCCAGCTACAAAGTGCAAGGTGGTTCACGTGGATCGTTTGGCCCCGTTTCATCGAAGAACTGAAGAAACTTTGGAATCCAGAATTGTTCGGGACGAACAAGACCTAGGAAGGGGGCAGTGTTACGACAGAAGGAATCTGGCAACCGAAAGCAAAAAGTTTCAGCCAACGAATAAGAACGTTGGGAGAATTTGGAGAAGAAGAGTGGAGCGTTAACGGTCGTTGTATTGTAACGGTCGTTGTGTTGTAACGGTCGTTGTGTTGTAACGGTCGGAGAGTTCGAAAATGGACGGTGAGCTGTTCTGAGACAGTGCGCGTAGGTATCAAGAAGTAACTTGATGTGTTGTGTATACGCGGAAGGATAAAAGTGGGATCTTTTATCGTTAAGTATCAAGAAGTAACTTGATGTGTTGTGTATACGCGGAAGTATAAAAGTGGGAACTTTTATGGCTAACTTCGAATGTCTACACGGACTGTCTTTTTGTTCGGCTAGTGTGTGAAAAGTTATTAGCACAGGACGAGAATTGGTTTACGAGTGAAGATCTTCGGGTGACCTGGTAAATCAAGTAAAAGGTAGTATTTAGTAAAATACACAGAGCTGATGTGTGCTCATGCAGGAAGATTGATGACTTGTGCATGTTAATAGTTGATTTGTTAATAAGATACTTCATCCATATTTCCTTTGTAACAATTTGCCTTGTATTTAATTTGGTTTTGAAATATAGTTTTTTTAATACTCACGCTCAGTGGCTATCCATTTTTGTAATCCGCAACAATATTTTAGATTTATTTAATTTTTTGTGTAATATAAAATGAAAAGGGGTAGTGATTGTATTATTAAGATGTTTTGCATTTTTAGCTAATAAATCTATATATTCGTTATGTTTTATATTCACATGAGAGGGTAGCCATTGTAAAGTTATTATATTATTTCTATTTAGGTGGTCATATATCAGTGAATAAATATCATTTATAAAAAATGTGAAGTTATTTTTAACTGGATTTTGTTGAAAGATGTCTAGAGTGCTTTTACAATCAGTAAAAATGACTATATGTTTATTACTAAATTTCAGGGACCAATTTATTGCTAATATAACTGCTAGAAGTTCTGCTAGGAAAACAGGTTCATTAATTTTAAATTTAAATTGTTGTTCGTATTTTTCAATTGGGCAATATATTGTTCCAGAAGTAATGATTTTATCAGAATTTAATGATCCATCTGCATAGATTTGAACAAAGTTATTATATTTTTCATTGATATAATTCTCTGATAATATTTTTATAATAGTTGGATCAAATTGCTTTTTAAAATCAATTACAGGAATTTTATCAATAATGATTGGAGTTGTTGAAATCCAAACATGGGAATTTAGAATCTAATCTCCACTGAGGTTTTTGTTAAGCATATATAGTAATTGTTTTTTTTCATAAAAGTTATATAAGGTTACATCTTGGAAGTTATTAATAAATTTTTCGATTATAGGGTGTGAATGATTTTTGCTAATTATTCTAAATATTAAATTTGATAATAAATATTTTTTTTTTATTTCAAGTGGTGGAATTGATGTTTCAGCATATATGTTAAGTTATTTGAAGTTTGAATTTGGCCAAGACAATGTTTTAAAATTTTTGTTTGAATTGTTTCTAATTTAATTAGTTTGGTTTTAGAGATTTGATTAATGAGTTCAATTCCGTAGGTGCACTTTGGTAATATTATAGAATTAAAAATTAGTGAAAGATTTTTAATGGAGCAACCCCATTTTGAGTTACCTAAATATCTCATGAAGTTCAATAATTATAGATTAATTCTGTATGTTGTACTGTGGCATCTTCTGTGCCAACTTTCTCACGAAATCCAAATTGCTTTTCTGACAGTATATTATATTTCAGTAGGTATGAAGTTAACCTATCTACCACTACTTTCTACATTATTTAAGAAAAACTTACTTGTATGGAAGGGGCGGGGGTGGCTCAGTCGGTAGCGTGCCAGGCTCGTAATCTGTAGTTCCCAGGTTCGAGTCCCAGCTGGGTCAGCGTTGAGACATATCTCCGCAAAATTCCCCGCCCTGCCCACGGTCAGTAGGGGACACCGATGGGCTTGGAATAGGCCGCCGTCCGTCGGATGGGACGTTAAGCCGTGGCCCCGTGTGTGGGAGAGACATACCCTGTGCACGTTAAAGAACACGCTGGATGGCCTTGACGGGAGGCTACCATCTGTCTCCCAACAGCTGTTCCAGTGGGTCCCCTCCTCCAACCTTCTCTGAGCCTTCGGAGTCCATGTGACCTGGCCATTTAGCCCATGGTGTGGAAAAAAGTGCCGCTCAGAGGTAAAACAACCGAACCCAACTTGTATGGAATTGCGCCTATAATTATTTCCAATTTATCCCCATTCTTGTAAATCGGAGTTACTAATGAAATTTTAAAGAATGATGGAAAAAATCCATTTGCTATAGATGTATTAATGATTCTAGCCAATGAATCAAATGCGAAACGATATTTTTTTTGCAATAGATAAATCGTTATATTATCTTCACCAGGGGGTTTGTTGGCTTTTAATCTATTGATAATTTCTTTTTCTGTAGTTGGCAGAAAGACCATTGAATTTGGTCTTCCATGTATTTTAGGTGGTTTGGTGTATTTTGTTCGACGGAAACTTATTCGACGACGGAATTTTGTTCCAAACGGAAACTTATTCGACGACGGAATTTTGTTCGGTGGAAATTTGTTCCAAACGAAAATTTGTTCAACGGAAAGTTTTTTGACTAACATTTTATTGAAAGTTTCAGAATTGTGAAATGCTGAGAGTCACCTGGAGAGCGTAATCCTCGATAAGGTCTCTTCTGGTTTGTCAATGGAGGATTATTCGAAGGGGGGGGGGGAATCTGGAAAGAGAAGCGACAGAAGAGAAAGCCTAGTTTTAGATTTGGCAGAATAACACATTACTTGTTTAACAGCGATCTAGACACCCTTCGTTTCCTATTTGTTTTAAGTGGCCTCTGAACGGCATTTTTTGGCACACAATGGGCAAAATGGCCAGGTCACAAGTACCTCAAAGACTTAGAGAAGGTTGAAGTACGGGACCCACTGGAACAGATATTGGGAGACATATGGTAGCCTCTCGTCAAGGTCATCCAGAGTGTTCTCTAACGTCCACAGTGTATGGTCTCCCACACAAAGACCCACGGCTTAACGTCCCATCCGACGGACAGCGATCTTTCCAAGCCCGTCGGTGTCCCCTACCCCCTACTGACAGTGATCAGGGCGGGGAGTTTTACGGAGAAAAATCCCAACGCTGGCCCAGCTGGGACTCGAACCTGGGAACTGCAGATTATGAGCATGGCCAGCTATCGACTTAACCACCCCTGCCCCTCCTTTTTGTTTTCACTATTCTTTTAGGCTATATTCAGAGCTTTATAGAAGAGGAATAATATTTGAAATTTAGAACTGTAGTATTTACCGCAACTGAACTTTTTTTTGTAAGCATACTCTCTGCCGATTTTATGTTGATAAGACCTTCTATCTCGGACATAATTTAAAGCATTGATAAGTTAAGGGTTTTTGGGTTGGGTTGTTTTACCTCTGAGCGGCACTTTTTTGCACACCATGGGCTAAATGGCCAGGTCACATGGGCCCGAAGTCTCAGAGAAGGTTGGGGAAGGGGACCCACTAGAACAGCTGTTGGGAGACAGATGGTAGACCTCCCGTCAAGGCCATCCAGCGTGTTCTTTAACGTGCACAGGGTATGACTCTCCCGCACACGGGGCCACGGCTTAACGTCCCATCCGACGGACGGTGGCCTTTCCAAGCCCATCGGGTCCCCTACTGACCGTGGGCAGGGCGGGGAATTTTTGCAGAAATAAATCTCAACGCTGACCCACCTGGGACTCGAACCCGGGAACTACAGATTACGAGCCGGCGCGCTACCGACCTAGCCACCCCCGCCCCATATAAGTTAAGGGATTATTAGTTAGTTTAGCGAGAGTTAGAAAATAGCAGGAAAGTCTTAAATTAGGGGAGAGAGGAAGGGCTTATTTGTTCTGAGTTTTTCATGTTTCTTCATGTTTTATTTTTATGTTAGGTTTCTTCGTGTTGTTTCGTGTTTTGTTTCGTGCATAATACTTTTTTTCATATTTTGTGATTGGACTTTTTGTTAATCTTGTCTTCGTGATATTTTCTTTTTATTTTTCTGTGAATGGTAATTTTGGTTTCTTTATTGCTTTTTGCCTTTGCTTTTGTAGTTTGATTTTCTATATTTGTTATGTAATTTACTTTTGTTCTTTTCCTTTTGATTTCTTATTTTCTAGGGCTTTAACGTTATATATTATTTTTACTTCCAGCGTTTATTTTGGTTTGATTTTAACTGGAGTTTTTTTTTTGTGCTACTTTTTTTCTCTTTAGGATAAGTTCTGTTTGCTTATTGTTTTGTCTCAGACTGGGACTGCTGTCCATGTCTTGAGAGGTTTCAGCTACAAGATCTGATGATGTCCTTTGTATCTTGTGGAAAATACAGATTTGTCTGTGGTGGATAGCTGCTATCTTTGGAATGTTGGAGTGGTGTTGGTGGGCTTTGTTTGTTGGGGTGCTGCATCCGGTATCTTCTGGGGCTTTAGGCTGAATGGAGTATAAGACTGCATTTTTAACTTCCTTTGAATCAACTTTGGCTGTTAAGAAGTAAACAACTTTGATGGTTCATTTTGTTTTCTTCTCTTTTAAAATTTTGATTTTTTTTATTCGATTTTTTTAAGCCGTCCCGTGGCCGAGTTGTTAGCCGCTTGGCTACTGATCTAAGGGACCTGGGTTCGAGCCCCGATAAGGCATGGATGTGAGCATTGTTTTTCTCTGAGGTCCCGCTATCCTCACAGACCTTCTACTATTGTGTATTAAACTGACAGGCTTCTGTCAGACTTCTGTGGCAAGCAGCTGCTTGAGGAGATATATTTTTATTTATTTTTTTCTACTACACTATACGCTGAGTGATCATTGAAATATGGCCACCCCATGTTATATCAATGGGACTCTAATTTCGAAGTCCTGTAACTTTTAAAATAAACGTTTTATGAGAAAATGTGATAAAGGTAAATAATTAAAGTTCGAAATCGTTTCTATCTAAATATCAATTTTCAACAATATTTCTTCAGTATTTAAAGAATTATGGAAGTTTGAACATATAATAATAGCAGTGACATCGGAAGTTAATTGAAACAGAAATCTATATAATAAAAGAAGATGTCTGTGTGTCTGTCTGTGGCAGCCATAACTCATCGGGAGCACACACACACTCCAAATTTTCAGAGAACGTTTCTGGTTGTGGTCCGGATTGCAGTGCCAAATTTCAAGTCAAAAGTCCAAAAGGGGAGCTTGCTAGAACCAAAAATATTTACCATGCTATTCCTACGGGAAACGAGAAACGCTATCAAATTTACTGTTGCCATTTTCTGCTCCCTAACTATGAAAGTAAAGATTTAAAATAGCATTTAAATCCTCTGCTGCAAATCTGATGCCGTTGCCAGATTCCCTACATTTCCAAAAGCATTATTTAGGCGTTCCATTGTCAAACCAGTTCACATGTAATTACATATTTTAAAAGTGTGTGCAAATAATTTCTTAAATAAATATATATTGACGAATTTCTTTGAACAGATTGCTGCTTTGAAAGGTTTAAACTTCAATACCTGCTTAAAAACTGTGAGAATATTATTAACAATCGAGATTTAGATAGGTTTGATGTAGACCTTCAAATTATCCTCCGCCATATTTTCTCAAAAAACCCTTTTTTTTTAAGTTATAGAGCTTCGAAGTTAATAGCCATTGACATAACATGAAGGTGGTCATTTTACATCAATGTAATGCTGATTTCGAACAATTTCACTCACTTCAGTTATAGCTCAGAGTACATCTTTTCTAATAACCTAGATCTTATGAATACATGAATAAATACTTTGGGTTTTGGGAGTGAGCCATGATCGATGCAGAACGAAATTAAACGCAGTTCCAGTATATAATTTTTTCCTTCTATTTTTAATGTTCTTTCAAAAATTTTTTATAAAATATATATCAATATATATATCATTAACATTTTTGACTTCATTTCTAGTTATTAATATGACCATGGACCATGAAATTCAAAGAGAAACTACAATCGGGAACGTCTCCTCTCTCCTTCCATACATACACACCATTCCAAAAACAAAATCTCTTATTGTATACCGAGACTTAGTCTCCATGACTGGGAGCTTTATCGCCATGGCTATCCACATTTTTACACGAAATCAAATACACAATATTTAACAGAATAGAAAAAATATAGCCACAAAATTAAAGGAAAGCGAAAATGACCTCGCCGTCACCCAACCCACCACTGAAAAAATAGACTAAAATCATCGCACTGGAGAGATACAATCATCGCGACACTTTTCCTAAAATAATTTTGATTCCGTTTCGAATAAATTTCTATTTCTGACAAATTTCCGTCGAATAAATTTTCCGATTAGAACAAATTTCCGTTTCGAAGAAAATTCCGTTTTCGAACAAAATTCTGTGGAATAAATTTCTGTTTTGAAAAAAAATTCGGTTTTCGAACAAAATTCTGAAGAATAAATTTCCGTTTCGAACAAATTTCCGTTTGAACAAAATTCCGTCGAATAAATTTCCAGATATCATTTTAGGTATACAATTGCCATTAGTTTGAGGATCTGAAATTTGGATTATTTAGTTAGATCACAACAGTAATCAATAAAGTTGTCCGCCATTTCTTTCATATCGTTATCTTATTATTTATTTATACACCTAACAACCATGGTGATATTAGGGCCAGGCCCTTCTACACCAGGTTCAGTTAAAAACAATAGAAAAAATATAAAGAAAAACAAGAGAATATTTTAAATATTATACATATTAAATATATAAGTTGTCATTATTCAATGAAGTGTCATAGTTATAAAATTTAATAGTTTTATGTTTAATAGTAAAATAAATAAATAATAGTTTAAGATTTGAAAATAAAGATCTGAATAATAATGATATATTTAAAATGTCCATACATATTACACGTATTCACTATCAAAGTCAAGCTGTGAAGGAACAAATTTCCGTTACAGAAGAAAGATTGAATTTAACAAGTGTAACTATAGAAACTCAATGCTTATTATCCTGCCTTGGTTTTGAATATGTTTTATTTTTGAATTGGTATATATTTTTCCCTGTAATCTCATTTATTACATTCCACTGTTTTTAACATCAGACCCTGCTAATTGAATCTTCCCTTTATAATAATTTCTTTTAGCCCTTCTCAATTAATTAGTCAATTTATTTCGTAATGATCTAATTTATCAGCTAATTCCTTATTAAGTAGCAATTTTTTTAAGCTCTTTATACAATTTTTTTGTCAGTTAGTGCTAGCATTTCATCAGAGACCCGCGTTTTACATTTAATTCTTTTGGGATATGCTTTCTTGCTTACTGTATAGTTCTGCATTGTTCTTAAATTCTACAGATTGCTGTTACATTCATTATAAAATTTTTCAACATTGATTTCAACATTATTTTCTCCATCGAAGTTACACTTTTTTTCTTTTAATATTGATTCAAGTTTTTTATAATTTGTATATCGTTTTGAAGCCGTCCCAAGGCCGAGTGGTTAGCGCGCTTGGCTACTGATCTAAGGGACCTGGGTTCGAGCTCCGGATAAGGCATGGATTTATGTATCGTTTTTCTGCTGAGGTCCTGCCATCCTCTCAGACCTTCTACTATGGCATATAAACTGACAGGTTCCTGTCAGACCTCTGTGGCAAGCAGCTGCTTGAGGAGGTATTTATTTATTTATTTTATATCGTTTTGTGATGAATTTCAGGTTTTCGGTTCCTTTGCCAAACTGAATCATCGTTATATAATGATCAGTTAGAGCTGATTTTATAATTGAAGCCATTAACTTCTTACTCCTCGATACCGTTACTCTTTTATGATGCCATAAAACTAGTAGTTAGAGGTTTCTGAAACTCTAAACATTTCTCAAGAATTTGCCTAAGTGAAAAAATCTCGTCTACACATCCTATTCCACCTTTTGAATCCACACTACTCATCATGCAGTTGTCCGTCAGCCAGATTTTTATTTCTATTAAGCACAATAATACAAAGAACTTTACTTGGAACAGAAAGTAGACTGATACCCCTATAACTATCATAAGAACTGCGATCACCTTTTTTAAAAATAGGGCTAATAATAAATAGCTCTGGTAAAATCCTTAGGAACAATGCCTTTATCATAAATGATATTCAAAATTTCAGTCAGCCATGTGATAACAGAATCATTCTCAACTCTAATTATTAGTTCAAGCTTGGTGCGCATTATGCTCACACCAAAAACGTATTATCTCCAGTCCAGGCTAACGTTAATTTAGTAATACCAGCTGCATATCAAATTCATTTCAAATGCTTATTAGCTTCATTCTAGTTCGTATTAGTTTCACTCCGAGAGCATAGTCGTCCGTAGAAATAAAATAGAAATAAAACTAAGTTTCCGTTAGGAAGTGTGGACATCTGTTTTCAAGGTTTCATTAAAAACAATTCGATTTAGTTCTGATGCATTTGGGGGAAAGGAGGAGCTCAGTCGATAGCGTGCCTGGCTCGTAATCTGTAGTTCCCAGGTTCGAGTTACACCGCAGAACCGCCGCCCTGCCTTCTGTCTGTAGGGGACACCGATGGGCTTGGAAATACCGCCGTCCGTCGGATGGGACGTTAAACTGTGGTACCATGTGCACATTAAAGAACATGCTGGATGGCCTTAACGGGAGGCTATCACCTGTCTTCTAACAGCTGTCCAGCTGTCCAGTGGGTTCCCTCCCTGCAACTTTCCCTGAGCCCTCGGGGTCTTTGTGACCTGGCCATTTATTCCATTGTGTGCAAAAAAAGTGCAGCTCAGAGGTAAAATAATCGAAACCTGATGCATTTTGTCCTTGATATTAACGCTCTCAAGCCAAAAAAAAACCACGATTCGTTTTCCGGTATTCTTAGTTTCGGTATTTCTGACCTTCCGGTATTAATATCGAGACAAGAATGCGACCGTAATTTCGACAAGAGGAGGTTTTCGCAATAAACAAAACACTTTCTCTCACATGGCTATGAATACAACTGTACCGGTTACAGCGCAACTATTTATAGACCTCCCCTCACGACGGAGACTGCTGTCTTTTGTTGTCATGGCTACTAGAACCCATCCGTGGCTAGGATGAGATGCACTCATCAGTAGCAACACCAGAAATGAAGCCAAGAGCCTCCGAAGTGAAAAATTAATTTCCACGTGGCACACACACATCGTTACGTGAATTAATTAGAGATGTTGTGCTTCAACAAGTCCGCATCGGCGATCCGCACAGCAGCATCTTTCTTACCATCCGTCATCCTTGTCCTGGTGTTACCATTGCAGCTTATCGCTTCTCTCTGTCGCTTACTTCTGTTCAGGAGATTTGCCAAGCTGTCTGACGCCGAGGACGATCCACGTGACCTTTGCCTTTCTTCTGTGCCGGCTGCTGTTGCCAAGGCAACTAACTCCTTGCTCTTCGAGATGCTGTGGGAAAGCGAGGGATACTTTATTGTTCTTCCCCATGGCACCGAATTACCTCTGCGTTAGAGGAGAGCTTTTGGAAGCGCAGGGGGATCTTTCTGAAAACGAGGAGTAAAACTGACGTGCCATTTATGCCAAAGAGTGGACGACGCTCGGGCAAATAACGTGGCGACTTCGGTGTCAAACGAACATTTAAATTCCACACGAGGTTATTGTTTCGTTCCCAAATACCGTGAAGCGTTCCATCGTTGTTCCGTTGTCAGATGCCGTAGAATATTGTGGTTCTCCCCCAGCGTTTAGAATAGAAATGGGAGTTGCAATTTTTGCTCGCGTGACAAGACCTCCTTCTCTCCCTAATGATACGCATCGCCTTGGAAACGAAATGGACATCGACTTTTGCATTCTTCAATGCTTATCGTGTTGCTAGGAGATTTCAATTTATAAGATAGTTTGTAGCTTTCATTCGAGTATTATTTGTTGCACAAATATCTTTGAATTTTGTAGCTGAGAAACATTTTCTTTAATTATTTCTTGAAGGCACTTAGCGTATAAAGAAAAAAAAGTTTATATGCTATTTTTTATATGCTGTTGTTTTTTATGTGGGTTAGGAAAAATCTTAATTTATTTAAGCTGTTAGATCGCTTTAATTTATTTACCTGAAAGCGATCTTTAAAGTTCGGAAAACCGTTTGTTCTGAACAAGGGTTTCAAGTTCACACCTGCCATGGGGATTAATTTTTTATTCCGTAGATACTTAAGACCAGCATTCTACTATGCATATACCTATGATCCTAACTCTTAGTTATACAAATGCCTACGACCCTAACTCTTAGTCATGCATCCCAGGTTCGAGTCCCAGCTGGGTCAGCGTTGAGATTTATCTCCGCAAAACTCCACGCCCTCCCACGGTCAGTAGCGAACACCGATGGGCTTGGAAAGGCCGCCGTCCGTCGGATGGGACGTTAAGTCGTAGCCCCGTGTACGGGAGAGCCATACCCTGTGCACGTTAAAGAACACGCTGGATGGCCTTGACGGGAGGCTACCATCTGTCTCCCAACAGCTATTCCAGTGGGTTCCCTCCCCCCACCTTCTCTGAGCCTTCGGGGTCCATGTGACCTGGCCATTTAGCCCATGGTGTGCAAAATAGTGCCGCTCAGAGGTAAAACAACCCAACCCATGTGACCTGGCCATTTAGCCCATGGTGTGCAAAAAAGTGCCGCTCAGAGGTAAAACAACCCAACCCTTAGTCATGCAGATGCCGATGACTCAAACTCTCAGTTATGTAGATGCTTACGACCCGAACTCTTAGTTACTACACAGATGACTCCGGCCCGAACTCTTAGCTATGCAGATGCTTATGATCTGAACTTTTAATTAGGAAATGCTGATGACCCTAACTTTAAAATATGCAGATGCCTACGACCGAACTCTTATGCAGATGCTTATGGTGTTCGGTGTCAAACGAACACTTAAATTCCACACGAGGTTATTATTGTGCTCCCAAATACTACTCTTATTAGCCAACTCTTATTCATCCAATATCAATTCTACGAGCCTCATATTTCTGCAGATGTTTGCGCATAGAACTACTGGTCAAGAAAGCCTGCCATGTGCACTTTAAAAAACACACTGAAAGGTCTTGGTGGAAGACATCCATTTTTCAAATCCTCATCGTACCATCGGACAGAAAGGGGACACCGATGACTTGGAAAGACTGTCGTTCGTCTGATGGGATGTCATGCCATGCTCGGTGTGCAGAAGAGTCTGATGGGATGTCATGCCAAGCTCGGTGTGCAGAAGAGTCTGATGGGATGTCATGCCATGCTCGGTGTGCAGAAGAGTCTGATGGGATGTCATGCCATGCTCGGTGTGCAGAAGAGTCTGATGGGATGTCATGCCATGCTCAGTGTGCAGATGAGTCTGATGGGATGTCATGCCATGCCCGGTGTGCAGAAGAGTCTGATGGGATGTCATGCCATGCTCGGTGTGCAGAAGAGTTTACCCTGTGAACGTTGAAAAATACACTGGATGGCTTCAACGGAGAAGGCTGCCATCTGTCACTCAAAGCTGTACAGTCGCTCAAAGAAGTATCCGAACACCATGGTTGATTACAGAATTCAGAAAAAATATCTGGCAATGTTTTTTTAGAAATTAGTGATCTGGCAACCTTTGTGTCACGTGACACGAAGGTTGCCAGATCACTAATTTCTAAAAAAAATCGTTGCCATATATTTTTTCTGAATTCTGTAATCAACCATGGTGTTCGGATACTTCTTTGAGCGACTGTACAGTGAGGTTCCTTCCCTCAACTTTCTCGGAGCCATAGTGACCCTTAACAACTTTCAACTGCTAAGTGGATGTCCTTTCCCTACTCAACTCTGATCCCTTTGGGTCCTTGTGACCTGGCTGTTCAGTTCATTGCGCAAAGGTTATAGCTCAGAGCTAAATCGATTCTATCTACGGATGTTATTCTTCGCTTCACAGATACTTGCGTAGCATAATCCTTATTAGGTGCTGAAAGCCACACCACTGACTTCACAGTTTCTTACGACTGCAACTACGTATATAGAAATTTTCATAAGAATTCTATCAACTCGGTTTTCATCACCATTCCAAGTTCTAGACACACCAAATAATGAAATCTACACTAGTAAATATTAACTTGTAGCAAAATATGAATTACTGTTTTTTCCACAATGTTTTGACGTAATAATTACCGAGACAGATGTTTTCGTTTTCTCTATTCCAAACAGGAATTTTTTTTATCAGACTTTGGGAAAAAAAAATAAACACCGAGTTGACACACCATAATGAGATGAGTTTCGTATTGCGTTTACGTGAATGTATTAAGAACTGGTCAAAACAATAACATTAGTCATCACTTCGCACAAATCTATGCATCCAACACACAAAGCCCTAGTCCACCTAGGCTTTCCATTAAATGGCTGTGTCCAACGCTTGCAACATAGGGGTCCCTATGGGAGCTACCGATTTTGCAGGGAGCAACTGCCTTGCTGCATAGCTGGTGCAATTCGGACAGCAGAGGATGTGGTGGTGGCCCGGTGTGTCAACAGATCAGTTCCGTGATACTGTTTATTGCTGTGCGCCGTCTTCCCTGCAGCTATACATTCCCTATGCGCGGGCACCACCTGACACTCGTCGCATCCTTGCTGTCGCGTGCTCATATTCCGATGTATACATTTTTCATTTATTTCTATTGACTCTGCCGCTTCTGCCAAGGACGAAGGCTTCTTGTCTGGACGGCTTCTGCCGTTGCATCGATTACTCGCATCCGATGTGCATTTTTCTTCTTGCTCCTCCTTTTCCTATTGCTTCTCATCTCTTGCTCTGTCTTCCGCCGATCTTTTTGCTCGGCGGAGAAAACTTCCAAACTAATCTCCAAGATGATGACTACATCTCCTGATGAGACATGCAAGAGGAAGAGGGAGGAGAGAGAGCGGGGGGGGGGGGGAGAAGAGACGATATTTTTCCATCGGAATTCTGCGTAATCCAATGAATATCGTATGCGGATCTCAATGCATATGCAATAGACTCTTCACCCACGTTTAAGACACAGGCGTTATTTATGCAGGTAGATTTTATGTAATTATTTATTTATTTCACCACATTGGAAGTAACCGATAAGAGAATTGAAACTCTAATGCAACAAAACCAATTTAACTTTGGTTTTCTCCTTCAATTCATGATTCGCTCATTTTAAAATAAATATAAGGTCCAGATTTCGACCGCAAAAAAAATTACTTTAATCTTAAGATTTTTATTTATTTATTTGTATGGTAACGTTACGCGCTCAAAGTTATCTCCGATTTTTCTCTTTGATTAAGGAACCACGCCCGTTTCTATTCAGGCTCGTTTGATTTCTCAACTGATCGTTTTTCGTTGTTCATTTCTGACTCTGCGAGGAAGAGGATGAGGATGAAACTGATGCGGAAACGGAATTATTTATCGGTCCTCTCTGGCTATTCGTCAAATTGTTTCGGGAATGAAGGAAAAGATAAGCATTTATCTTCGATAAATTTCTGCTGTTTTATTTCAGGACGGGATTATCGGTAGAGAGGAAGATAAAGAAAATAAGAAAAATAAGATTTCGAAAATAAATGGAATTCGATAGCGAATCATCTGAAGGCATTGACTGAGATGTTTCATTGTAAATAATTCATTTGCGAAGACGTATGATGGGTAAAATTTATAACATATGTGGTTGCAGTTTTCTTTTTCAACTAGATTGCTAGTTTATCACATAAAAAATGTATTTAAAGTTATTTGAAACTGCTCGTGAAAAAACGAAAGCTTTGGAAGTCAGTTATTTAACGTTAAAATTACAAAAGCTTGTTTTAACACTTAAGAAGCAATAAGCGTTAAGGAAATATAACAGATCTTTCCTACGTATAACTGAAGAAAATAACCATTTTATGTTTCGTTATAAAAGTACAATCGCTCAAAAAATATCCGAACACTATGGTTGATTACAGAATTCAGAAAAAAATATCTGGCAACGATGTTTTTTTAGAAATTAGTGATCTGGCAACCTTCGTGTCACGTGATTACAGAATTCAGGAAAAATATCTGGAGCGTGTACAGCAACTGTACACGCTCCAGTTACCGTTCACAACAAACTGGAGCGTGTGCAGTTACTGCACACGCTCCAGTTTGCTGTGAACGGTAACTGCACACGCTCAATATTTCCGTGAGTGAGCCCACACGATCTAGTATCAAAATAATATGACCACCTACAGTCGCTCAAAGAAGTATCCGAACACTATGGTTGATTACAGAATTCAGAAAAAATATCTGGCAACAATGTTTTTTAGAAATTTGTGATCTGGCAACCTTCGTGTTATCTTATAAAACCTTTCAGAAAATAAAATTAAATCTTGTGCCAACAACTTTTGAATTTACAGTCAGCATTGAAGGATTCGTTTTTTGGAGGGGGAGGGGGGGAGGATTTGTGTTTTTGGCTTTTTCTCATGAACCAGAGGTCGGAGACCTTGCTAACAGGGAGAAAACTAAAGGGATGAAAATTGGTCAGGATGGCGGCAAACAAAAAAGCCTGGGCTGCAAAAGGAATTTTAATGAATGGTTCCTGCAATTATTTGTTTATTTTTTTGTGTGTGATCAGGATCATTCAAAGAAAAAAATCATAAACGTGTAAAATATACACGAAAATATCAGTTTGAACGCTGTTTTACACGCCTCCATGGATTTTTAAAAGTCCCGGCAACACACGTTTATGGTTTTTTCTCGTGAACCAGCTCGTGATATAAAATCAATATTCTATGGCTAAAATAATGTGAAAAGGATAATAGACAGCATAGCAAAATTACGATTTGTACAGAGAGGACATGAATGAAAGAGCAGCCATTTTCACTGCATAGAATTTTGAAAAAAATCAACAGATTGTCACTCTGACTGTAAATTTAAAAGTTGTTGGGCAATTTTTTTTTATAAAATTTCGAAATCACTAATTTTTAAAAAAATTGTTGCCATATATTTTTTCTGAATTCTGTAATCAACCATAATGTTCGGATATTTTTTTGAGCGACTGTAGGTGGTCATATTATTTTGATACTAGATCATGTGGGCTCACTCACGAAATATTGAGCGTGTACAGTTACCGTTCACGCTCAATATTTCGTGTGCAGTAACTGCACACGCTCCAATTTGCTGTGAACGGTAACTGGAGCGTGTACAGTTGCTCTACACGCTCCAGATATTTTTCCTGAATTCTGTAATCACGTGACACAAAGGTTGCCAGATCACTAATTTCTAAAAAAAATCGTTGCCAGATATTTTTTTCTGAATTCTGTAATCAACCATAGTGTTCGGATATTTTTTTGAGCAACTGTACTCCTCAGTTTGAAAATAAACTACAAGGGTTGGTCAAAATATAATTTTACAAGGTATATGTGTTGGGATTTTTTTACCTCTGAGCGGAGCTTTTTTTTTGCATACATTGAACTTAATGGTCAGGTCACAAGGACCCTTGGCCTCAGAGAATGCTGGGTAATGGGACCCACTGGACAGCTGTTAGGAAACAGTTGGTAATCTCCCGTCAAGGTCATCCAGTGTGTTCTTTAACATGCACATGGAGTCATGGCTTAATGTTCCATCTGGCGGACAGCAGCCTTTCCAAGCCCATTGGTGTCCTCTGCTGACTGTGGACAAGGCGGAAAATTTTACGGAAATAAATCTCAACGCTGTACCAGCTGGGACTCAAACATGGGACCTGCAGATTACAAGCCTGGCGTCAGGGCCGGACTTTGACCTTCTGAGGCCTTAAGCTATGACAAGGACAAGAGGCCCCAAAAAATTTGAAAGTCGAAATAGGTCTTCGGACACAGTCGTATTAGAATAATATGACCATCCCCATTCCCATTATTAGTTAGGTGGTCATATTATTCTGATACGACTGTGTATATATTTATTATTATGATTGAAAGGAACATTAAAAACAAATCACGAAATTGGTGTGCTGAAAACATTGGTATACAATGATAATTGTGTAAAACTGAGATAAACAATGTTGCACAGCAGATTAATTTATGTATTGAAAAAAAAAATCGAAACAGAAAACTTAGTTGAGACCCTAAGCTGCAGCTTAGTTAGCTTATATGCATGTCCAGCCCTGCCTGGCAGTCCATTCCAGTCAAGAGAGTAGTCATGTTCAATTGAATCGTACACGCTTCTGAGCGGTAGATGGCGCGAGAATCGATATGCAATCTTATCAATAGCAACTAACAAATCCTTCCGCTATAACTACAATAAATGTAGGTCCTTTAGCTGCAAGATTATACGCCTTGTAAGATTATCTTCTGACCACCCCTCGTAGATTACACTCTGGATAATGAAATGGAGGTGGACATCGGCTCGATGCTACTCCACCAATCAGTAAATACTTAATGAGTTAAATAGTTTATATAATTTTTACAATATTTTACTTTGTTTGGTACATACATATATTGTTCAATTTTCTGAGTACTACATGTAAAGTAGATAGTCTCCGAAGACCTCAAATTTTACGGTATTTAAGTCGAATTGAGTTGTTTTACCACTAAATGGCAATTGGAGTTGGGACTCGAAACTTTTTTTGCTGATGACAAGCCTGGTGCTTTACCGAATTTACGTGAAACTACACGCACCTGCCACTGAATTAGAAACCTTTATTCAATACCAAGTTGGACCTCCTTTAACCCGAATTACAGCACATATGCGGTTTGGCATAGACTCCACAAGGTGTTGGAGTGCCTTTACATCTCCAGCATACCTGGCGTTCACCAGACAGTCCTTTAAATGGCTCAGATTTGATGGAAGAGGACTTCGCTCCCGGATCTATTTTTCTAACATGTTCTATACGTTCTCAATGGGGTTCAGATCCGAGCTTTGTGGTGGCCAGGGAAGATGGTGGAATTCGCCGTCATACTCGCTGAACCACTGCTGAACACATCTTACGCAATGGACAGTAGCATTGTCGTCCATGAAACAGCGTCACCTGTTGGATAAAAAATTAACAGTGCAGGATGGACCTGATCGACAACAATATTCAGTTAATCCTTGGAGGACACCCAACCTTCCAGCAATATCAGGCGATCCGTTCCGTACCAACAGAACGTGCCTCACACCATGACACCGCCTCCAGAACCTTGAGTTGTGTTTTCAAGCCAAGCTGGGACCATTGCTTCATGGGGCTCCCGCCAAACTCTCTGCCTACCGTCGGTACAGAACAAGGTGTACCGCGACTCGTCGGACCACATGACTTTTTTTCCAGCTTTCCAGTGTCCAGTCACGGTGTTCCTGACACCACTGTAGAAGAACTTTCCGGTCCTTCTCAGAAATCAGTGGTTTCCATAAAGGCATGCGACTGCTAATACCGATCCTCTACAATTCCCTGCGCATAGTTCGCTGAGGTATGGGGTCGGGAACAGCCTTCATTGAATGCTTCGGTCAATTGCTGCACACAGGAAGTCCTGTTTCTCCTTACAAGCCTTCTCAGATGACGGTGATCTCGTTCTTCACAGATTGTCGTCGCAACACTCACACCTCTTAGACAAGCAATGTGGGCTATTTATCCACTGATTAAAGATCCGAGATATCTCACCTTTTGAGAAACCAGTCAGCTCTGCTGTTTTTAAAAACGTCGCTCCAGACAGACGGGCACCCACAATAAGTCCTTTATCGAATCCCGAAAGATCCTTTGTTTTTCCCATTGTGACAAACACTACTGACGATTACTGACGAGCAGCAGTCTTAAATAGTTGCCTAGATCATGTGGTGATGAACGTGACCACATATTTTGCATATACGCTATGCAAGTGACGTTTACGTACATCTGCATAAAGGTTTCCAATTCAGTGGCTGGTGTGTGTATATTATAATACACTGATGGACAAAAGCTAAGTTACAAGCATAAAAGTTGATACATCAACAAAACGACTGGCTAGAATTTTATGAAATGTAGTAGAGTTGGGTTGGGTTGTTTTACCTCTGAGCGGCACTTTTTTGCACACCATGGGCTAAATGGCCAGGTCACATGGACCCCGAAGGCTCAGAGAAGGTTGGGGGAGGGGACCCACTGGAACAGCTGTTGGGAGACAGATGGTAGCCCCCGTCAAGGTCATCCAGCGTGTTCTTTAACGTGCACAGGGTATGGCTCTCCCGCACACGGGGCCACGGCTTAACGACCCATCCGACGGACGGCGGTCTTTCCAAGCCCATCGGTGTCCCCTACTGACCGTGGGCAGGGCGAGGAAATTTGCGGAGATAAATCTCAACGCTGACCCAGCTGGGACTCGAACCTGGGAACTACAGATTACGAGCCTGGCGCGCTACCGACTGAGCCCCCCCCCCGCCCCATGTAGTAGAGAGGTACATCAGACCATGACAAACAGCATACGTAAAAAGAAATGCCACATGAACAATGCTTACCCAGGCATATGCAAAACGCCATGCACATAAGGCACACTATTAAAGAGAGCTCAGAAACAGAGTTAGTCATAGCGTACCTCGCACGCTCCCAAGTCTATTAACTTGCAAGAAGTATTACGGTAAGTACCTGACCGAACGGTCCCAAATTTCGTACGCAGGTTACCCCTGTCTGATCACATATTGGATGAAAAACTCCATTTCGTATCTACAATGGGAATTTTAATATAATAATGTATTTGGGAATGGGAGTGTACTGGCAACGGTTGGTGGCTTTTGCGATCAGAAATTGCGAAAGAAGAAACTACGAATGGAGGAGAAATCTGTTTTATCCAAATTGCCGATTTTTTTTAATTGAACCTGTCGAATTAATATAATGACTGCACAACCTCATGGTACTCTTAATCTTCTGAGAAATTTCCTGGTTCTTAGGCCATTTGTGTAAAGAGTTATGGTGACCGCACATAGAGACAGTTGAGGACTAATGCAGTTTCAGGCGTAGAATCTTGCTTTTCATTAGCTTTCGTGGTTATGTATACACTGAAGTGCCATTGAATCAAGGATAGACGTTATCCAAAATCAGTACCGCAAGTCCCTCATTTGCGCGCATGCGTGGTTGAAACTCTGGTCGTGTATAGTTATCAGCTTTGGCTTCCCCAAGCATTCGTCGTGAGAAGCGTAATGGAAAAGGTGCGGGATTTAGATGCATTTGACAGAGGGCAGATCGTAGGTGCCCGACCGATGGAACACTCGATCTCCGAAATTGTCAACGAAGTTGGATTTTCTCGTAGAACAGTTTCAAGAGTGTTCTGGGAATATGAAAATTTCGGCAGAAAAACAAGCACCAGAACAAACTGCAAAGGATAACCAGCCTTGAATGATCGTGAGCTTCGCCATCTGACCCGCATTGTATGGACAGATAGGGGTCAGACATTATCGGAAATCACCTCACATCTGAACATGGGTTCCAGTTGGGAAGTCAGTGCATGGACCGTGCAACGCTCACTTCGTCGTCTCGGCTTCGGGAGCTGCTGACCTATGATAGTCCCACTTCTAACGGCACAACACTGGGCTCAACGCCTTTCCTGGGCTAAAGAACATCGAAACTGGACCATCGAAAATTGGCAATGGAGAGCCTGGAATGATGAATCCCGATTTAAACTTCATCACGCCGATGAGAAACTGAGGGTATGGTGCCAACCCCATGAAGCCATGGATCCTGCATGTCAGGCTGGAGCAGTACAAGCTGGTGGTGGCTCAGTGACAGCCTGGGATGTCTTCAGTTGGACGTCTGTGGACCTTTGGTACGTGTACCGACGACTCTCAATGCATCCCGGTACGTAGAACTCATGGCTGACCATTTATAGCCGTTTATGGCCATCATGCATCCCAATAGAGATGGCCTCTACCAGCAAGACAACTGGGGGCGGGGGTGGCTCAGTCGGTAGCGCGCCAGGCTCGTAATCTGTAGTTCCCAGGTTCGAGTCCCAGCTGGGTCAGCGTTGAGATTTATCTCCGCAAAATTCCCCGCCCTGCCCACGGTCAGTAGGGGACACCGATGGGCTTGGAAAGGTCGCCGTCCGTCGGATGGGACGTTAAGCCGTGGCCCCGTGTGCGGGAGAGCCGAACCCTGTGCACGTTAAAGAACACGCTGGATAGCCTTAACGGGAGGCTACCATCTGTCTCTCAACAGCTATTCCAGTGGGTCTCCTCCCCCAACCTTCTCTGAGCCTTCAGGGTCCATGTGACCTGGCAATTTAGCCCATGGTGTGCAAAAAAGTGCCGCTCAGAGGTAAAACAACCCAACAACCCAAGCAAGACAACTGTTCATCTCACAGGTCCAGGTTGGCTACTGCATGGTTGCAGAAGCATTCTGCTGACCTTGAAATAATGAATTGGCCACCTAGAAGCCCAGATTTAAATCTCATCGAAAATCTTTGGGATACTGTCGAGCTTGTTCGGGCCCGTATCCCATCAGCGACGACCTTCAGAGAATTGTGAACAGCTCTGGAGGATGCATGGGTCGCCATACCTGTAGAACATTTACGCAAGCTTGTGGAGTCTTTGCCTCGTCGAGTGGCGGTCGTTATCAGCGCCAGAGGGGGTCCAACACGTTACTAGGTTGCTATCCCTAATTCAATAGCACTTCAGTGTGTAATAAACTACGATTGGACAAGAAACTCTTTAAGGTAGACGTGTGGCTCCATTCTTTGTGTGAAACAGTATAGTTTTTGAGACGACTATATTCGCAAGGGGAAGGTTAGGCGAGGCTGTGTTTGTCTTGATATTGCAACTTCAACTTCATGACACGACGTTAAGGAAAATGTCACCCATTCTCCTCTCTCCCTCTTCGTGAAACCACGTAAAAATATAATTTTTTCTTCTGCTTCGAAGTCGTAAATTCTTTCATTTTCTTGAGCATTTTTCTGAAGAACAGAGAAGTAAATTTGATCAGAGGATAAAAAAAAAACTCTGAACAAAAAGGTCCTAAGCACTAACTGAAATTTCCAGTTAAGCCAAATAAATATATTTTATCAATTATATTTTTTTGTCTTTGCATAGGCTTCACATGCCGAGTGGTGGTTACTGATCAAAGGGACTTGTGTGTGAGCCTCGGGAAAAAGCATGGATGTTCCTCTTTCTGCTGAGGTCTCGCCTTCCTGCGAGATCTTCTAGAAAAGCATGGATGTTCCTCTTTCTGCTGAGGTCTCGCCTTCCTGCGAGATCTTCTAGAAAAGCATGGATGTTTCTCTTTCTGCTGAGGTCTCGCCTTCCTGCGAGATCTTCTAGAAAAACATGGATGTTCCTCTTTCTGCTGAGGTCTCGCCTTCCTGCGAGATCTTCTAGAAAAAGCATGGATGTTCCTCTTTCTGCTGAGGTCTCGCCTTCCTGCGAGATCTTCTAGAAAAGCATGGATGTTCCTCTTTCTGCTGAGGTCTTGCCTTCCTGCGAGATCTTCTAGAAAAGCATGGATGTTCCTCTTTCTGCTGAGGTCTCGCCTTCCTGCGAGATCTTCTAGAAAAACATGGATGTTCCTCTTTCTGCTGAGGTCTCGCCTTCCTGCGAGATCTTCTAGAAAAGCATGGATGTTCCTCTTTCTGCTGAGGTCTCGCCTTCCTGCGAGATCTTCTAGAAAAGCATGGATGTTCCTCTTTCTGCTGAGGTCTCGCCTTCCTGCGAGATCTAGAAAAACATGGATGTTCCTCTTTCTGCTGAGGTCTCGCCTTCCTGCGAGATCTTCTAGAAAAGCATGGATGTTCCTCTTTCTGTTGAGGTCTCGCCTTCCTGCGAGATCTTCTACAGGGCATATTGAACTGATCGGCTCCTGTCAAACCTCTGTAGTAAGCAGCTGCTTTAGGGGGTAGTCGTTATTTTATAGTATGAAACAACTACGCCAATAAGTATTTTAAGAAAATGCTAGGTTATAAACAAAACTCAAGAATATTGAGTAATAAAGTAACAGAGAAAAATGCTCTGTAGACAAGAAACACTTGAAATAATTAGCAGAAAAGAATTTGTTTGCCCTGAGTGGGATTCGAACCCACGTCTCTCAGACATCATTACCGCTGGACTATCAGAGAATAAAACTTTCTTCAACAATACCACATATAAGCATTCCCGCATTTTGCCACTAGCACCATCTATGTCGAGAATGCTTCTGGGAGACGTGGGTTCGAATCCCACTAAGGACAACTAAATTTTTTTCAGCTAATTATAAAAAGAATATTGACTTTTTTTATTTATTATCAATTTCCTATATTTTGATAATAAATGAGGTTGCTTTTTATAAAACCACATATTAAAAATATTGACTATTTCTCTTTTGCATGCATAAAAAAGCTACCTAGAACAAATAGAATTCTTTATTTTGATGAATGGGATAATGTATCATCCATATTTTGCACAAATAATTCATACCAGAAAGACAGAGGCGGGGGTGGCTCAGTCGGTAGCGCGCCAGGCTCGTAATCTGTAGTTCCCAGGTTCGAGTCCCAGCTGGGTCAGCGTTGAGATTTATCTCCGCAAAATTCCTCGCCCTGCCCACGGTCAGTAGGGGACACCGATGGGCGTGGAAAGGCCGCCGTCCGTCGGATGGGACGTTAAGCCGTGTCCCCGTGTGCGGGAGAGCCATACCCTGTGCACGTTAAAGAACACGCTGGATGGCCTTGACGGGAGGCTACCATCTGTCTCCCAACAGCTGTTCCAGTGGGTCCCCTCCCCCAACCTTCTCTGAGCCTTCGGGGTCCATGTGACCTGGCTATTTAGCCCATGGTGTGCAAAAAAGTGCCGCTCAGAGGTAAAACAACCCAACCCAGAAAGACAAAAGTTAATAATTAAAAGATATGAAAAATTGACATGAAATATTTACCATTTCATTTACTAATGTAAGATGTTTTGCCCTTAAGTTATTTATTATTTATTGGCGTTCGCATTTCTCAACCCAGATGTTTCTGTCAAATAGTGAATTAACTCTTACGACAGAACACAAAAATCATTCCCTCTGAGGGCAGATAGTAGACATGACAGCTTAAAAAATGTTTTAGAGATGCAAGGGGAAAAAAACTTCATCAGGTCACCTGCAATAAAAAAAAAAGGAACAGTAATAGGCTCTAGAAATTGAAAGCAACTAAGGAAACCAATTTTGAGTTAAGAGACTATTCTTTTTTACATCAGTCTCTCCCAAGATTCTCTTTGTCCATGTAAAGTTAATTTAACTTTAGTTCTCATTGCCTTTTATGGGCTCTTAGGATTCCCTTCTGGCTACTAAGCCAGTCCGATCACTGAGAATCGTTTCTTAAGGGTTCCTGATTAGCCAAGATGTTATCTTCTACAGAAGGGGAGCATGAAAACCATCCTAAAAGTTCCAAAAAATCAATAAAACATTCGGTTGTTTTACCTGTGAGCGACACTTTTTTTGCACACAGTGGGCTAAATGGCCAGGTCACAAGGACCCCGAGCGCTCAGAAAAGTTTGGGGGAAAGGGACCCACTGGACAAGTTGTTAGAAGACAAATGGTAACATTCCGTCAAGGCCATCCAGCGTGTTCTTTAACGTGCATAGAGTGTGGATATCCTGTATACGGAGCCAAAGTTTGCTTCCCATCCGATGGACTTTCCAAGCCTATCGGTGTCTCCTTGACTGACGGGGCAAATGCGGAGAGTTTTGCGGAGATAAATCTCAACGCTGACCCAGCTGGGACTCGAACCTGGGAACTACAGATTACGAGCCTGGCGCGCTACCGACTGAGCCACCCCAATAAACAGGAACACCAAAGCAAGAAAGTATAATTCTTATGCACTTTGTCATGATAAACACATCAAATAAAACATCTGAGAAATGTACTAAACCCGTTCTTGTTGTGCATCAGGTACAGTTACAGGTAATCCCTGTTTAACACAGATTCACATAACACAACTTGATTTTTATGTAAAAAATCTTAAAATCGTGTAAATAGATAAATACGAGTAAATATTTGTCGTATCGATCCGCTCGGTTTTTGTGACATCAGTAAAGTGAAGAATCGTACCGTGATGGAATTATCGTTTCATATGAATCAGTCGACCGCGTTTTTAAAGAAAGATACTTGACTGATTCACAGAGGTTGGGTTGTTTTACCTCTGAGCGGCACTTTTCTGCACACCACGGGCTAAATGGCCAGGTCACATGGACCCCGAAGGCTCAGAGAAGGTTGGGGGAGGGGACCCATTGGAACAGCTGTTGGGAGACAGATGGTAGCCTCCCGTCAAGGCCATCCAGCGTGTTCTTTAACGTGCACAGGGTATGGCTCTCCCGCACACGGGGACACGGCTTAACGTCCCATCCGACGGACGGCGGCCTTTCCAAGCCCATCTGTGTCCCCTACTGACCGTGGGCAGGGCGGGAAATTTTGCGGAGATAAATCTCAACACTGACCCAGCTGGGACTCGAACCTGGGAACTACAGATTACGAGCCTGGCGCGCTAACGACTGAGCCACCCCCGCCCCCTGTTGGGAGAGAGATGGTAGCCTCGCGTCCAGGCCATCCAGCGTGTTCTTTAACGTGCACAGGGTATGGCTCTCTCACACATGGGACCACGGCTTAACGTCCCATCCGACGGACGGCGGCCTTTCCTAGCCCATTGTTGTCCCCTACTGACCGTGGGCAGGGAGTTTTGTGGAGATAAATCTCAACGCTGACCCAGCTGGGACTCGAACCTGGGAACTGCAGATTACGAGCCTGGCGCGCTACTGACTGAGCCACCCCCGCCACAACAGCATTAGGAGAAATCTGTTTTAAGCTTCACATACGAACTCTCCAAAGAACACGCAGCGGAGATAAATCTCAACGTTGACCCAGCTGGGACTCGAACCTGGGAACTACAGATTACGAGCCTGGCGCGCTACCGACTGAGCCGCCCCCGCCCCGATTCACAGAGGAAGTGAATAAGGCAAGTATGGAATCTTACAATTAAGATTTTCTCGCTTCGTGTGATTCCGTTGATAAATATCTTTTCTCAACGTGAAAACCACAAAAACTAAATAATCTACTTGATTGCTTACATGATAGGTAACACACTAGTTACTGCTGTCATTTTCTTTTCTAGGAAAGAATAAAAATCTTATATATACTATTTGGTGACGTCAAAATGCTCTTTATTCTACAGGTTTCTCCTAATTCTGCGAAATTTCTGTAAAATAATAATTATTAATAAAAAAGTCCTGCTCTTATGAGCTCCCACAACACTAAAGACCCCGGGACGCTATAGCGTACTTCTTCGCACCTTATCTGAAACTTATTTGTACCTAACACGAAACTTCCTGACTGATCTACATTCATTCTTTGCAGGACCAGGAACCCATTCCTATGTTCGAAAATTTTCTAAAAGGTAACGAACATTGTAAAAAAAATAACTACAATGTTCATTGCTTTTTGGACTCTTTTATTTTTTTTAATGAGCACTGCAATCAGTGTACACCAGGTTTGAAGGGTTAAAGGGCGTATGGAAAGGACGTTTGCTAAATGTGATTTAATGTAATTCCTAAATGTAATTTAATTAATAAATGTAATGTACAGTTGATTTGACTGGAAACAATAAAAGTAAGAACTTTTTACCCAGATTGTCAGTACACAGTCTAGAAAAGTGTTTCTCCAATTATCAATCTCGAAGGAGTTTCGTGCGAGGCTCGAAAAAGTTTCGTGTTAGGTGCAAAGAAGTTTCAGATGAAGTGCAAAGAAGTTTCAGGTAAGTTGCGAAGACAGTAGCTACATATAGCGGCTCGGGGTCTTTAGTGTTGTGGGATCTCATAGGAGCAGGATTTTTTTAATAAAATTATCATTTTACAGAAATTTAACAGCATTAATTAACCTGTTTTAAGCTTCACATAACTCTCCAAATAACACGCATTGAAATCTTGAAAAAAGAGACTGAATTTGTTACCGCAACCCGGGCTCCCCTGCCACAGCTGCGTCCCTGAAAAAAAGTGTCAGTCTACCCCTGTGCGAAGAAGTTTCAGATGAGATGGAAAAAATTTCAGGTAAGATTAAAAAAACTTTATGTGAAGTGCCAAAAAAGTTTTAGGTGTGGCGCAAAGACGTTTCGATGAGACAAGAAGTTTCAGTTAATGCGCTAAATATTTAACAAAAATTCAATTATCACTTTTGTTGAATTTTTTTTCATTTCACAGAACTATTTGTATCAAAGCTTCCATCTCATAAAACATAACCAAGGACCTTGTGAACATAGGGTTGGGTTGTTTTACCTCTGAGCGGCAATTTTTTTGCACACCATGGGCTAAATGGCCAGGTCACAAGGACCCCGAAGACTCAGAGAAGGTTGGGGGAGGGGACCCACTGGAACAGCTGTTGGGAGACAGATGGTAGCCTCCCGTCAAGGACATCCAGCGTGTTCTTTACGTGCACAGGGAATGTCTCTCCCGCACACGGGACCACGGCTTAACGTCCCATCCGACGGAAGGCGGCATTTCCAAGCCCATCGGTGTCCCCTACTGACCGTGGGCAGGGCGGGGAATTTTGCGGAGATATGTCTCAACGCTGATCCAGCTGGGACTCGAACCTGGGAACTACAGATTACGAGCCTGGCGCGCTACCGACTGGGCCACCCCCGCCCCTGTGAACATAGGATCCGGTGGTGTAGTTCAAATGCATTTTGTTCTGCTTTTTCTAACATGGAATACTTCCCTTTCCTGAACTTTGAGTTGATCAATATCGCATTCTAGAATTCTAGGATAACCATCATATTCAGAAAACATTTTAGTCACCGTCACAAAGATATTAAGTCAGCAAGGAATTTCTTCCTTCTCTGAAAATTGGGATGGAAAAGAGTTTTCCTGTAATCTTTAGAATTTATTTGTATTATTGAATGAGCCTAATACTAAAAAAAACTCACGGTGTAACGGAGGAATGTAACGGAGGACGTGGTTTATTAACGGCAAGCATTCCTCATGTACAGTCGCTCAAAAAAGTATCCGAACACTATGGTTGATTACAGAATTCAGAAAAAATATCTGGCAACGTTTTTTTTTTTTAGAAATTAGTGATCTGGCAACCTTTGTGTCACTTGACACGAAGGTTGCCAGATCACTAATTTCTAAAAAAAAATCGGAGATGATACCATAACAGAAGAAGATGGTTTTCAAGATGATTTCACTATGTCGAAGCATTGAAATCTAACACAATATACCGTCTGAAGTCGATTTCCAAAGAGGGGTTTCGGGAGTGATGTGTATGTCGGGAAGGGATGTTGGAAGAGATTAATCATATAAACGTCTATTGTTTAACACAATTCCTTTATTCCGATATTCACTGAAACGTTTTTAATCATATCGATGTTTCAGCTTGCATGGTCCAAATCTATATGAGATATTTCCAATATATGACTGCAATGTACCAAAAATTTGTTGTTGGTTTGTTTTACTTCTGAGCTGCATTTTTTTTTCACGAAATGGATTAAATGATCTAGTTACAAGGATCCCAGGGCTCAGAGAAGGTTAGAGAAAGAAACCCACTGGGCAGTTGTTAGGGTTGTGTTGTTTTACCTCTGAGCGTCATTTTTTGCACACCATGGGCTAAATGGCCAGGCCACATGGACACCGAAGGCTCAGAGAAGGTTCGGGGAGAAGGTACTGGAACAGCTGTTGGGAGACAGATGGTAGCCTCCCATCAAGGCCATCCAGCGTGTTCTTTAACGCTTACAGTGTATGACTCTCCAGCACACGGAGCCACGGCTTAACGTTCCATCTGACGGACGGCAGCATTTCCAAGCCAATCGGTGTCCCCTTCTGAGCAACTTTGCGGACGAGCCTACTCTTGTGACATCTCAAAAGCGTTTTGTATACTGTTAAACATATCTGAAATAAAAATCATCTGTCTATCTATCCATCCCATCCATAAACCAAAGCTGGCCCAGGCGGACTCGAACCTGGTAAATGCATAACTTGTAATACACAACTGAAGGTTACAAGTTTGGCGCCCCAGCGAATGAACCACCCTCTTCTCCCTTTAGTTAAGCAACCGAACACATAGAATTACACGCTTTCATTCTAATGACACTGCTAATTCCTGGGGCGGGGATGGCTCAGTCGGTAGCGCGCCAGGCTCGTAATCTGTAGTTCCCAGGTTCGAGTCCCAGTTGGGTCAGCGTTGAGATTTATCTCCGCAAAATCCCCCGCCCTGCCCACGGTCAGTAGGGGACACCGATGGGCTTGGAAAGGCCGCCGTCCGTCGGATGGGACGTTAAGCCGTGGCCCCTTGTGCGGGAGAGACATACCCTGTGCACGTTAAAGAACACGCTGGATGGCCTTGACGGGGGCTACCATCTGTCTCCCAACAGCTGTTCCAGTGGGTCCCCTCCCCCAACCTTCTCTGAGCCTTCAGGGTCCATGTGACCTGGCCATTTAGCCCATGGTGTGCAAAAAAGTGCCGCTCAGAGGTAAAACAACCCAACCCTGCTAATTCCTCTCTACATTAACCTAAAAAAAAGCAGAGTTGGTGGTTAAGAACTCTATGTTCCCGAAACTCCCCACCATTCATTACTATGTATTAATGACAAAGATAAGCCGACAAAGCTAAAAACATAGCATATTATTTTATCTAAGACAACACAAATAAAAGTATAAACATGCCGATAAAGAAATGTTAACCTTATAAGAATTCATCGTAGAAACAAGGGATAATTAGGATGCAGAAAAGGTGGAATAAACATTACGATGCTATCGGACAATGGGATCGCAATTACACATTCATCGGCGGTCGTTGATCCTCACAAGCACAATGCTAAATGCTGCAAAGCGCCAATTACGATTACGCGTTAATTACTGAGCTTAGCCGAGAAGGAAGCCCTAATCTGCCGGTTTCTCTAATTCCGATGATGAATAATATAGGCTGAGAAATGAAGAGAATGATGACCTCATCTGCCTGGTGATCCACCAGCCTCCTGCCGAGTAATGTGGGATGCGATGATTTCTATTCTCTCTCTCACCATCCGATCCTCCTCTTGGCTCTAAGGTCCCCGCCGTTTGTACCCTACGTGCGTCACAGAACAATGCCGCCGTTTCCGAGAAGACATCCGTATGTAATGACGGGAAAGGAGGGAGAGGGGAACTGAACAGCTATGGAACCGTCTGAAAGAAGGGGGGGGGGGGGGGGAAGGGGAGGCTGAGACTGAGGATGATGTATCATCAGGGAGGAGCTTGGGAAGCTGAACCCGCGAAGATATTGACAGCTAATTATAGCGGATGTGAAGGATGGCAATCCGGATGCGTGAGAGATTCTCTGTCTCTTTCCATTTCGTCTCCTACTCTTTGTCAACGCCCATCTGCGTCGATGGTGTTCACGCGTTCAAATCACGACAAAGTGAAAACGAAAAAAGATTTGGTTACATATACAACAGTTGCGTGTCGATGCTAACAACATATTCGTGTTCGAGACAGCTGGACGACGTTTCATAGGCTTGAAAGCTTTATGTATATAGTCTCGTTTACAGAAAGAGGAAAGTCCTCTTCATGGTTGACTTATATGATAATCCTCTTGAAGTTCATGAATATGAGATAGGCACTTTTGATATAATTTTGTTCAGTTAACTAGAGATCGAATTATAGCATATTTACACACCTTTTTTGCACACAATGGGTTAAACGGAGAGGTCACAAGAATCCCAAGGACTCAAAGAAGATTAGGGAAAGATGTTGGTTTGGATTGTTTTATCTCTGAGCGGCACTTTTTTGCACACAATGGGCTAAATTTCCAGGTCACAAAGACTCCGAGGTTCTGAGAAGATTGGAGGAAAGGAACTCACTGTGTAACCAACCTTCTAGTAATCAGACCGACCTTCTGTAATGAGGAGACAGGTGGTAGCCTCTCATCAAGGCCATTCAGCGTATCCTTTAGCGTCCGTAGGTATGGGCTTTTCCGCACACAGTACCACGGCTTTACATCCCACCCGATGGACGGCTGCCTTTCTGCCAATCGTTGGGAGAAAGGAACCGCTGGGCAGCTGTTAGGAGACGGATGTAAGCGTCCAGTCAAGGCCATCCATCTTGTTCTTTAACGTGGGCAGGTTATGGCTCCTTTGCAAAGGGGCCACGGGTTTACGTTCCATCCGATGGATGGAGACCTTTCCATGCCCATCGATGCCTCCTTTCGTACCGATGGCAGAATGGGGGTTTAGCAGAAATAAATCTCAACGACGGCCCAGTTGGGACTCTAACCTGAAAACTGCAGATTACGAGCCAACCGAGTCTCTCTACCATAATGTTTGATCACTGTGTTGTATGCGTGATTCACGCAAAGTGTGAATTCAAGACTTTGTTTCCAACCATACAGAAAAGCCTTTGAAATAAGTTAAACAATGCTAGTTAAATTAGTTAAAAACATACTTGAAATAACAGGAAATCACAGATATATACCAATTATTTCAATTATATTAGTTCTATATGTATATAATGAATATAATATTTGAAACAATAGGAATTAAGTTCCTATTATTGCAGCATTAATGTTTACCCTTGATACCTAGCGTGTGGCATAAAAAAAGCTACCATGTATCTTGATGATTTTACAGTTTTTAATGATAGAGGTAACGTTAGGACTTGTTGCCATAAGCTTCAATGCCCCATTGCCTTTATCTAGCAGTGATTTTTTGTCCCGAGTATCAGACAATTTCAGACATAAATACTTTTCTGGCGAGGCAGAAATCTAAAATAATCCTACGAGACTATTTTCATTACTTGTTTAATAGTAAGCCGTCCCGTGGCCGAGTGGTTAGCGCGCTTGGCTACTAATCTACGGGACCTGGGTTCGAGCCCCGGGTAAGCCATTGATGTGTGTGTCGTTTTTCTGCTGAGGTCCTGCCATCCTCTCAGACCTTCTATTCTGGCATATAAACTGACAGGCTCCTGTCAGACCTCTGTGGCAAGCAGCTGCTTGAGGGGGTATTTTTTTTTTAATAGTAATTTTCACGAGAAGCAGAACATCTTTAGTTTCTTTCGTGAATCTTTAGTTTCTGTGGGGAATTTATTTCAGAAATGAACAGAAGGTATTATATCAGTACAATGATATCGGACAAGGAAAATTACACCAAAATTTGAAACGTTTGAGAAATAGTGATAAGTCAAATCTCTTCAGTTTAAGTAAAAACAAACATCAATATTTATGGAGTGACAATCTTGCTGGGAAGGGAGTTCCATAGCAAGGTTGAATATGGGAGTACATGTGTTAGAGTGAGTTATTCCATGAATAAGTTTATAACGTGTTTTTAAGTCAAAGATTAGTCTTCTCCTCTCCAAGGAATGCAACGAGAGTCTTTTTCAATCTTTCTTAACATGGCATCTTGTGAAACACAGGAAGACTTTTCGTAAACCATCTCTGGGTGCGTTCAAGATGTTTAATATCTGGTATGAGGTGTCCATACAAGTGAGGCGTATTCTAGTGAAGGTTTGATGAAAATCAGAAATGCACGAATTAGGGAATCAATATCACATTTACCATAAATAAAAAAAAATAAATAAATACCCCCTCAAGCAGCTGCTTGCCACAGAGGTCTGACAGGAGCCTGTCAGTTTATATGCCATAGTAGAAGGTCTGAGAGGATGGCAGGACCTCAGCAGAAAAACGACACAAACAGCCATGCCTTACCCGAGGCTCGAACCCAGGTCCCGTAGATCAGTAGCCAAGCGCGCTAACCACTCGGCCACGGGACAGCTCATTTACCATAACATTTCAGAATTAAGAAAACGTTGAGATTAGCCTTTCTAACAACGTTGTTACAGTGGTCACTAAAAGTTAACTGTGATGAGAATAACACTCTTTTCTGCGTCTGTACATTTGTAATTGGATTGTTTCTGTAGTTGTATTTATAATGAGGATTCTTGCTCCCATGGTACATAATATTAATTGCCTCAATTATTAAATCACTTCATTTACTATATGTTTGGTTATCTCGAATTAACGCAAGGTTGTCAAATAAATATTGCTAAAAATCTGTCATAATATCGTTATAAATTAGAATTTTTTATGTGAATTAAACCAAAATATTTAAAATACACAGCGATCATTTCAAGATATTTTGAATGTGCTTTTTTTTAGGTACAATTTTCATTTTATTTCCACTTTTACCAGTGTGTTTTTTTTTCCTTCACCAATAATTCAGCGAATAAACGAGAAATATAAAAAAAATTCACAAAAAATATGGCTCTCTTTAAAATGCAATTTAGTAGTCCCTATGACATTGAATATTTAATTTAATTAACAGACTGTCACCAGTAGCGTTCCCAGAACTTGCAATAGGGAAAGTTTTTACATGTTTTTTTCTAATAGGGACGGAATGGTGAGTTTAATCTCTTGATTTCCCGGGACTTCCTTAGAAAATAGATGTTATTCCCTTCAATCAGGAAAGGGATTTATAACCTCTCCCCCTCCCTTCAATATTTCCCATCCGGTGTATACATTTTTCTTTATAATGCTAAGCTATATTAATCACGAAAAATATAGGTTGGGTTGTTTTACGTCTGAGCGGCACTTTTTTGCACACCATGGGCTAAATGGCCAGGTCACATGGACCCCGAAGGCTCAGAGAAGGTTGGGGGAGGGGACCCACTGGAACAGCTGTTGGGAGACAGATGGTAGCCTCCTGTCAAGGCCATCTAGCGTGTTCTTTAACGTGCACAGGGTATGGCTCTCCCGCACACGGAGCCACGGCTTAACGTCCCATCCGACGGACGGCGGCCTTTCCAAGCCCATCGGTGTCCCCTACTGACCATGGGCAGGGCGGGGAATTTTGCGGAGATAAATCTCAACGCTGACCCAGCTGGGACTCGAACCTGGCACGAAAAATATACTATTAAATAAATATTACACAAATTATAACACAATCAACTTTAAATAATTTTGATTTGAATATATTATGTGATCATTGAAAGTTTCCCTTCAGTTTCTAATTATTATATCCCACACAAAAAGATTCGCTTTAAAATCTCAAAGTTTTCGGCTTCTACGTACTTCGTTTGGTAACTTTTTTTCTTTTTCAGAAAGATGCGGGACAATTTTCCTTTTTCATACATTTACGAAACATTACATTGATTACGAAAACTGGTTAGTTTCCAAAATATTCAATCTCAAAGTGTCTCATTTTCTGTCATATCGTCATTACTTATTGTGAATTCCTTGCAAAACATAACTGATGAAAAAATGCTGTTTGGTTTCATTGCCTGGGCTTGTTTGCATCGCAAATGTTTGACGAGACATCCTCGCGATAAAAGTTTCAGCCACATTTCATTTTACGGTCAGTGAGACATTTAAAGCAAACTTCATCTTGTTGACAACAGTTACGACCGCAAAGTCATTCGTTTGGAAACCGTAACCGCCACATTCATCCAGAATGAAAATGTTTCCTCTTACAATGCAGGCCAAATGCCAATTCTTTGCATCAAATTTTCGAGAGAAAAAATATCTGATTATGAAAATTTTCCATCACGTTTGGTGAAAACAGTTTTCTGGGGAAAATATTTTTTTTCCACAAAACTCGTTGATAGAACTTTAGCGTCGTTTGCATCTTGGAGTAGAAGTAAAAATTGAATTTTTATGCTGGAACAGTTGAAACTTTTTGTATTGTTGGAAAATAGACGAAAAGAACTAATTGAGGCTTTTCAGTGATTAAAAAAATATATCCTTTCAACAAGCTGCTTGTCATATAAGTCTGATAGGAGTTGTCAGTTTATAACCCGTAGCAGAAGGTCTGTGAGGAAGTGAGGAAAGCGAAATCTCCGTAGGAAGACTACAAGCATACACCCATGCCTTGCCATTGCCTTACCCCACCACAAACACGTACCAATGCCTTAGGTTCCAACCCAGGTCCCTTTGATCACAGCATAATGCGCTAACAACTCGACCACTGGGTGGTATTCAATAACACTGGTTCACAAGGCTTTTATAACATGAACAATTATAGCTGCCTTTAACTATTTTTCAGGTGCTGATTTCAGATCTGGCCTTAAAAAATGACTAGCACGTCACGTTTTTATTTTATTAGTCATTTTGATTCCTATACCAACACCTCCAGGCAACTGGGAGGATACTAGATATTTTACTTTTTTCTACCTGGCAACACTTATTGCCAAGTGGGAGAAAACATATAACAGTAACTTAACCTCAGACCGCCATTCTTGTTGTCTTCATTGTGGGAGGAACACGTGCTTGTACGTTGAAGAGAAAATTTTGGCGTTTAAATGGCACAAAAGGCAGCGTCGCGGATGTGATAATGTGCCAGATAAGTTTCGTTATGTGTGTGGAAATTATATTTTAAAATCCCAAGGGTCGTTCTTTGAGAAAGATTGTGAAGAAAGCCTATAACTTGTATTTTGGATGTCATGTTGGAGATCAGGACAAAACATGGTCTCCACATATATGCTGCATTTCGTGTTTTGCTGGCCTGAGTGAATGGTTGAAAGGTAAGATAAAATACATGACATTTGTACTTCCAATGGTTTGGTGTGAGCCAACTAATCACTTGCATGATTGCTATTTTTGTTTAACTAAAGTGTCGGGCTTTTCAAAAAGGAACAAAAGCAAAATACAATATCCAAATATGCTTTCAGCCGTAAGGCCAGTTCCTCATGGAGAAGATCTTCCTATACCAACACCTCCAACATACTGGGAGGAGATGGATTCACATTCATCAGATGAAGACTTTGCGGCACACACAGATCCTGATCCTACATACACCCCTAAAAGAGTTAGACGAGCCTCATCTGATTCAGCAAAATGAACTAAATGATCTTGTTCGAGACCTAGGACTTTTCAAACAACAAGCTGAGGTTTTAGGTTCAAGACTTCAAGAGTGGAATCTTCTGACCAAGGGTACCAGAATTTCTCTGTTCAGAAAGAGAAATTTGGCTTTATCTGCTTATTACGAGATGCAATGTGGTTTATGTTTCTGCACAGATTATTTCAGGGCTAATGGAAGAAATTTGATTAACTCACGACCCTAAGGAATGGCGTCTATTTATAGATTAGTCCAAATTCAGTTTAAAAGCTGTCCTTTTGCATAAAGGAAACCAAAAACCTTCCATTCCAGTGACACACGCTGTGGGAATGAAGGAAACTTATGAAAGCATTGAAAAATACTCACTGGTATAAAATATGACCAGTTTAAGTAGACAATATGTGGTGACCTAAGAGTAAAGTCATTTCTCTTGCTCGGGCTTCAAGGAGGTTTTACAAATATTTGCTGTTTTCTGTGTTTGTGGGACAGTAGGGCCAGAAAGGAACACTACAAAACTAAAGACTGACCCAAAAGAGATGTTTTTATTTCTGGAAAGAGTAATGTGAGGCATAAGCCTTTAGTTGACCCCTCTGATATTCTGCTCCCACCACTACACATCAAACTGGGGCTTATGAAAAACTTTGTAAAGGCTGTGGAGAAAACTGGAGAAAAAAGGTTTTTGCACTTGAAGAAAAATTTTCCGAGACTAAGTGATGACAAACTCAAAGAAGGGATCTTTGTTGGTCCTCAGATCAGAAAGCTACTGAGTGATACTCTCTTCGAATGAATGTCTCTGAATGTGAAGGAGAGCGCTGCATGGAAATCCTTCACGTCTCTGGTCCTGGGTTTTCTGGGGAATCATAAAGAGGAAAACTACCATCAACTCATTCAAGATATTCTCAAAAACTATGAAAATCTTGGCTGCCGAATGTCTTTGAAGATCCATTTCTTGCACCCGCATCTCGACTTCTTTCCCAAGAACTTAGGAGCTGTCGATGATGAGCAAAGGGAAAGATTTCATCAGGATATTGGAACCATGAAGAAGAGATACCAAGGCAGGTGAGACCCAGCAATGATGGGTGACTACTGCTGGTTCTTGCAGAAGGAAGATATCTCAGCACATAAAAGACAAAATGAACTTCTTGTAAGTGTAAAAGATCCTTACCCATGTTTTCTGATTTTTCGTTTCAATATTATTTCATTTGTTACTTTATATTCAGTGTTTATATTCAGTGTTTATGTATACTTTATATCCAGTGTTTATGTATACTTTATATCCAGTGTTTATGATGTTTCTAATTTTTTCACTGTAATAATCCTGCCATCCTCACAGACCTTCTACTATGGCATATAAACTGACATGCAGACTAGACTGTGTGACAAGCAGCTGCTTGAGGGGGTATTTATTTTATTTAATCTTGTAATTAATTAATGAGTTTTTAAGTTGCAATTTAATAAAATAGTCACATTTATTTTCATTTCCCAATATACGTATTCATTGAAATTTGAAATATATCAATCCATAATTTAAACAAAACTGTACGTGCTGCAGATTTTTCAGAGCCATATTTGAATTCAGCACCCCAATCTTAGTTGAAAACATCCTATTGGACCAAAGTTATAAAAAGGGTTTCGATTTGTTGTCTAGTGCAATTTAGTTCCTTTTACTTATCTTCCTATTGTTTTTCGCTTGATATTTGTCGGCTTGTCGGTTTCTCAGTTTGTTAGTTAATCGGTTTGGGGATTTGTCAAAACAGTTGTTCCACCATATCTTTCGAAAGCGATGAAGAAACTTAATGATTTATGTGTCAAATGAAATCTTGTGACGAGGGGAGTGTCATAGGCTGTAAAAAATTGATCCCCATGCTTCCTTCCCTCCCAAAAAAGCGAAAATATGAAAACTATTCTTCAGCTATATCTCCAGAACGTGGGTGTCGAAAGAGCCAAGCTATACATCAAATGAAAGCTTCTGACGAAGGGAGTGTCGTAGGCTACAAACAATTGATCTCCATCATTTCTGCCCCCCTATAAAAGGGAAATATGAAAACGACTGTTACGCAATATCTTCGGAATGCGAATACTGAAAGTAACAATCTATGCGTCAAATGTAAGCTTCTTACGGGGAGAGTTGGGTTGGGTTGTTTTATCTCTGAGCGGAACTTTTTTGCACACCATGGGCTAAATGGCCAGGTCACAAGGACCCCGAAGGCTCAGAGAAGGTTGGGGGAGGGGACCCACTGGAACAGCTGTTGGGAGACAGATGGTAGCCTCCCGTCAAGGCCATCCAGCGTGTTCTTTAACGTGCACAGGGTATGGCTCTCCCACACACGGGGCCACGGCTTAACGTCCCATCCGACGGACGGCGGCCTTTCCAAGCCCATCGGTGTCCCCTACTGACCGTGGGCAGGGTGGGGAATTTTGCGGAGATAAATCTCAACGCTGACCCAGCTGGGACTCGAACCTGGGAACTACAGATTACGAGCCTGGCGCACTACCGACTGAGCCACCCCCCCACGGGGGAGTATCATAAAGCGTAAAAATTGATCCCTCTGCATTCTTCCCACCTATAAAATGGGAAATATGAAACGATTCTTTGCCTAAATCTTCCGAACTCGAGTGCAAAAAGTAACATGTTATGCGCTAAATGAAAGCTTCTGGCGATGTCATAGGCTATTAAAAATTGACCCTCATGCTTTCTTCCCCCTAAAAAATATGAAATGTGAGAGTCATTCTACTATATCTTCCCAAAGCGAGGTCCTCAGTTACGAGTTAAATGTCAAATGAAAGCTCATGTAATGGCCGTCGTAAACTATTTTGAATTTTCCCCACTAATCTGCCAGGCTCGTAATCTGTAGTTCCCAGGTTCGAGTCCCAGCTGGGTCAGAGTTGAGATTTAACTCCGCAAAATTCCCTGCCCTGCCCACGGTCAGTAGGGAACACCGATGGGCTTGGAAAGGCCGCCGTCCGTCGGATGGGACGTTAAGCCGTGGCACCGTGTGCGGGAGAGCCATACCATGTGCACGTTAAAGAACACGCTGGATGGCCTTAACGGGAGGCTACCATCTGTCTCCCAACAGCTGTTCCAGTGGGTCCCCTCTCCCAAAGTTCTCTGAGCCTTCGGGGTCCATGTGACCTGGTCATTTAGCCCATGGTGTGCAAAAAAGTGCCGCTCAGAGGTAAAACAACCCAACCCAAAAGCCCTAGATTTTGCTTGTCCAACTCTCCTTACTTTCACAACTCGCCTATATTTTACCAAGTGGATTCGAATTTTGCCAACTCACCTAGATTTTGTAAGTTGCCTCGGTTTTACCACCTCTCCTTAATTTCGCAAAACAATCCCAATTTTTACATCTCTCCTGAATTTGCCAAGTCACTTCAAATTTTTAAAACTCCCCAATACTTTGCCACGTTTTCGCGATTTTGTCAACTCTCCTTATTTTCACAAAAATAATCCCAATTTTCACAAAAATAATCCCAATTTTCACAACTCGCCCGTATTTTACAAAGTGGATTCAAATTTTGACAACTACCCTAGATTTTTCCAAGTTTCCTCGATTTTGCCAAGTTTCCTCGATTTTGCCATCTCGCCACAATTTTACAGAAAAAAATCCCACTTTTTACATCTCACCTGATTTTTGCCAACTCCCCACGATTTTTCGAAGTCACTCTGAATTTTGTCAACTCCCCCAATATTTGCCAACTCTCTTAGATTTTGCGAAGCTGCCTCGATATTGCCAACACGTCATAATTTTACAGAAAAAAGTTGGGTTGTTTTACCTCTGAGCGGGACTTTTTTGCACACCATGGGCTAAATGGCCAGGTCACAAGGACCCCGAAGGCTCAGAGAAGGTTGGGGGAGGGGACCCACTGGAACAGCTGTTGGGAGACAGATGGTAGCCTCCTGTCAAGGCCATCCAGCGTGTTCTTTAACGTGCACAGGGTATGGCTCTCCCGCACACGGGACCACGGCTTAACGTCCCATCCGACGGACGGCGGCCTTTCCAAGCCCATCGGTGTCCCCTACTGACCGTGGGCAGGGCGGGGAATTTTGCGGAGATAAATCTCAACGCTGACCCAGCTGGTACTCGAACATGGGAATTACAGATTACGAGCCTGGCGCGTTACCGATTGAGCCACCCCCGCCCCACAGAAAAAAGATTCCAATTTTTATATCTCACTGAATTTCCCCAACTCCCCACGATTTTGCGAAGTCACTCCGAATTTTGCCAACTGTCCCTAGATTTTGCCAAGTTTCCCCAATTTTTGCCAATTCGTCATAATTTTGCAAAAAAAAGACAATTTTAACATCTCACCTGATTTTTGCAAAGTCACTCAGAATTTTACCAACTCTTCTAGATTTTGTCAACTCGCCACAATTTTACAGAAATAAAATCCAAATTTTTATATCTCACCTGAATTTTGCCAAATCCCCATGATTTTGCCAAGTCACTCGAAATTTTGCCAACTCCCCCAGATTTTGCCCAGTTGTCCCTATTTTGCCAACTCACCTGTATTTCACTAAGTGGCTTCGAATTTTGTCAACTGCTCTTGATTTTGCCGTCTCCATTTTCCCAATTGCCTTAGATTTGCCAAGTTGCCTCGATTTTGACAACTCCCCTTGATTTTGCCAAGTTGTCTATATTTTTCTACCTCCCCTTAATTTTACACGAAAAACGAATTTTCACAACTCACCTAGATTTTACGAAGTCGCTTCGAATTTTGCCAACTCCGAATTACTTTTGGGGGGAGCCTCCCCCCCCCCATCCCCATGGCTACGCCCCTGAGTTGTAGAAGTTTGTGGCAGCAATTCTTTCAATATTCGTCAATATTGTATGAATTTTATAGCAAAGAATTACTGGTGTTAAATATTTCAGCTTCCATAACTCTTTAAATACCAGCTATTATTGCTGAATTTGGATTGGGTTGTTTTACCTCTGAGCAGCACTTTTTTGCACACCATGGGCTAAATGGCCAGGTCACAAGGACCCCGGAGGCTCAGAGAAGGTTGGGAGAGGGGACCCACTGGAACAGCTGTTGGGAGACAGATGGTGGTAGCTTCTCGTCAAAGCCATCCAGTGTGATCTTTAACGTGCACAGTGTATGGCTCTCCCGCACACGGGGCCACAGCTTAACGTCCCATCCGACGGACGGCGGCCTTTCCAAGCCCATCGGTGTCCCCTACTGATCGTGGGCAGAGCGGGGAATTTTGCGGAGATAAATCTCAACGCTGACCCAGCTGGGACTCGAACCTGGGAACTACAGATTACGAGCCTGGCGCGCTACCGACTGAGCCACCCCCGCCCCAATTATTGCTGAAAATCGAGATTTATATAGATTTGTTTGAGATTTTTTTCTTCGTTACATTTTACCATAAAAAAGCTTATTTTAGAAGTTACAGAGTTTAGAAGTTAATTTCCTATTGACTTAAAATGGAACTGTAACTTAACTTTTAGGGCGCTAGGGTATCAAAGCTCAAATCAAATAGCGTTAACGAGAATTTAAAATAAATCGAAATCGAATAAATCGGGGGACACCTGTATATCACAATTTTGGGAAAAATAAGATATTGAAACCACGTGCTGACTTACGAGAATTACTCAGGAAGTGTGTGAAGAGTACGTCATATCTTTGAAAATGAAGTGGATGTTGGAAGGGTTAGAAGAGTAAGCGGAGGACATTGAATTTGGATTTGCAAATAGTGGACATGTGTTATTTTGGGAAGAGTTTTATAAATCAATCGAGTTTATAGTGTCTTCTTGCACAGGGTCGAGATTTAATCTTGTTGTGTAGGTAAATCGACGTCCTATCTTCCTTTGAAATAAAAAAAATCTAACCTATCTTCCTGTAGAGCCCTAAAAAGTAGAAAATAAACCAAAATTGTGGATCATTTATTTTCAAAGTTACCAAGGATAAAAATCTATAAACAAGTTTCAGTACAATTAGGGCAGATGCTGAAAGTGTCCATCCACCACCTTCTGAAAAACAAGCATCCATCGTTTTTTGCAGTGATTCTTGCAGCTTTTCGAAAAGTTTGTGAATTCCAGCAACAGTCCGTTCAATGTTATGTTTAAGTTTAGGCTTCGTGGGTTATTGGGATACTCTCCTTCTTTAAAATATCCCCACAGAATGAAAGTTAGGTGATGTTTCATTATTTAAACAACTCTGTTTTTTTTGGATTGTATTTTAAATAGCACACTCTCTGTTCATTGAAATGGACATCGCTTCAGAAAGCGTACATCATTGATAGTGTGTAAAGAGTGTTCGGTAAAACTGCTTTACGTAAGGAGTTAACAGTAAATTAAGAGATAAATGAGATAGGTAGCACTGGGCAACAATTTCTTATATATAAGTCATGCCTCGGAGATAAAAGTAGCCATTTCTTAAAGATTTCAATGTGCTGAACACGAATATGACATTGAAAATGCAAAATTGGCTACGATTTCTGAGAAATCCGCAATAGTTTTTTATATAACAGAGTAATACGTACATATCACATGTATCGGTAATACTCCGCTTCTACTTCCGACGTCGCTTTGCCCGTTGCTTGTACAGCTGCTCAGAATCATCTCTGGCGAGCGTCCAACAGTAGTCAGTCAACATTGAAGTGGACCAGTTTCCCTGGTATCGTTTCTCCATCGTTGCAATGCCCTGATGAAAACGTTCACCGTGCTCATCACTAACCATGCCGCAGTTGTCGGGGAAGAAATCTAAGTGGGAATGGAGAAAGTGGATCTTTAAGGACATATTACAGACAAGTTTGTGATACAGAGACAACATGTCCTTAACCAGTTTCTTCCAGTTGTCTGCCCAGACAATCCCGAGGATATTAGTTGACACCAGACGAAACACGTCCCAAGCCTTTTTCTCGTCACCCTGAAGCAAGTTGTCGAACATCGGGGTCTCTGAACAGCTTACGGATCTGAGAACCCACAAAAATTCACTCTTTAATTTTCACTTCGCAGAGTCGAGGGAATTTGTCAGCCAAGTACTTGAAAACTGATGCTGTCCAGTCCATGGCTTTTACAAAGTTTTTCATCACACCGAGTTTGATGTGTAGGGACAGTAGAAGGATTTTGTGCGTTTCTGCCAATGCTGCGTCTCCGACCTTCAGAGATTTCCTCTGAGGCCAGTTTCTCTCACGAAGAGCAAAGTTTTTGCTTGGCTCTCCCATTCACATAAGAAAACAGCATTATTTCGTACATCCCAGCTGCAGACCCATCAACATAGCCACTACCTTCAAGTCACAACAGCCATACTTACTGTATTGAAGACAATTCAACAGCTGTTTTAGGTTGTTGTAGGTTTCTTTCATGTAGACAGCATGTCCGACCAGAATGGATGGAAGTCGATTTCCATTGTGCAGCAACACTACTTTGAGACTCAATTTCGAGGAGTCTGAATAGTTGCCATTCTTGAGGGTCATGTTTGATTCTGAGGGCATTGATTAGGCCATCTACATCGGAGCAGAATACAAGGTCATCTTCCTTTCTGAAGTAAGGCGCAAACTGCTTAAAATGAGTTCATAATGAAGTCACTTGGACATTTTCCTTGAGAAGATTCCATTTTCTAAGTCTTGATACAAGTAACTCTGCTTTGGCCTAGGACAGCTCCAGATCACAAACAAGATTGTTCAGTTCTTTGGTGAGAATGTGTGTCGCAGATGATGCACCATAGCAGATGTATGGATCATCATTAGACACCGAAGGCTGTGGAGAACCCAACGTCGATTCGCCTCCCTCCTAATCGTCTGAATCGATGGAAAATTCTTTTGGAGGTTCGGGAACAAGAAGGCCTTCACCGTGCAGAACTGGTCGGAGAGCAGATTGTATATTCGGGTATGCTATTGTCCACTTCTTTTTCCTTGTGATGCCTCCAGAAACAGGTTGAACCATGAAGAAGTAGCAGTCATTTGCGTGATTGCTTGGCTCTATCCAAACCATAAAAACAGCAAACGGCATCGCCACTTTTATTCTTTCAGCGACTTTGAAAGATTTCTTGCACACGCACTGCAGCATATATGTGGGGCTCAGGATTTGTCCTGGTCCCCGATCTTGCATTCAAAATTAAATCATACGCCGCTTTCACTATTCGAGTGAAACGTCACTTCCCCGCAAATGTAACAAAATGTATCTGCCCTATTAACACTGTTTCGAGGCATCACTACTGCTGGATTAAAACTGCAAGGATCACATGTGTTGTACTTTTGACTCAGGGGTAAATGGAAGTCGCTCAAAAGACTTGTTCACCCTACGAGACGTCGCTTACAACTAACGGTTGCATCATCTTTTGTCCGCGATCGTAAAGCCGCAATGTCATGACTCAATTGCCTTGCATCAGAAAATAATTCAATACCTCCGGGAGTTGTGTTTATAGCGGGCTGATGCAAAACAACGCAATATGTTACTTGGATTGGAGTGGATTGTTTTACCTCTGAGCGGCACTTTTTTGCACACCATGGGCTAAATGGCCAGGCCATAAGGATCCCGAAGGCTCAGAGAAGGTTGGGGGAGGGGACCCACTGGAACAGCTGTTGGGAGACAGATGGTAGCCTCCCATCAAGGCCATCCAGCGTGTTCTTTAACGTGCACAGGGTATGGCTCTCCCGCACACGGGGCCACGGCTTAACGTCCCATCCGACGGACGGCGGCCTTTCCAAGCCCATCGGTGTCCCCTACTGACCGTGGGCAAGTCGGGGAAATTTTGCGTAGATAAATCTCAACGCTGACCCAGCTGGGACTCGAACCTGGGAACTACAGATTACGAGCCTGGCGCGCTACCGACTGAGCCACCCCCGCCCCACAATATGTTGTAATCTGGAGTCTAAAATATAGCGTTGCGAAATAGTTAACTATGTACTGAAAGCGGACTGAGTCGTTTATACATGATCATCTCTGTCTCTCCTAAACAAGAGCCAATCAACAAATTTTATTGTCATTTTCTTGTTCAGAACCTGTAAATTAGTAAAGATTGGCTATTTTCATTTCAAAGCCTTTTTGTGTATTGCCCAGTGCAATTCATAGACTGGTATTATACGAATGAAATGGGTACTTTGTAGACCTACAAATGTTATAAACTAGTTATCTTTAAGAATTAATTGAGAAACCCTTCATTGGGTGTTTCTTGAAGTAATAAGCCTCAAATAAGATGATTTAACACTTAAAACTTGTTGATTAGAATATTATGTAACGGAAAATTGGAACGTTCTATTTTGTTGCATTTGTTAGTTTAGTGCTCTACTATTACATGGTTAATTATTAGCCATGGTAATAGTTAATCCATTTATCTATTATGTGAATTATCCAAATCTTACTTATTTCTTCTAAAAATAATTATTTTTATCTATTATCTACCGCACAATATTGCCAAATAAACATTACTAAAACTTCGCAACCTATTATGTAAGTTTTTTTCTCTGTTATTTAGACAGAAGAAACTAATGATATAAAAATACCAATATATTTTTATATTTTCTTAAACACTTCGTTTACTATATCGAGTTGTAAGGAGGATGGGTTGTTTAAGGAGGATGAGTTGTTCGCTGAGTTTTTCAGGATTATTTTTATCTTTATGAAACGCTCTCGTACAGGGAAAGAACTCTTGACCTTTCGAGGTAAAAATTAAAGTACCTTTTCCTTAGAGGCGACCTCCTGACATGCCAATTAGAGCTGCTGTGTTTTGCTTCTGTGGAGATCCACCTCTTCGTCTAATTGAACTAATGCCTTTCTAATTAGGCCCCAGAGAGCTGACAAGAGCTGGGCGTTACCGGTGAAGTCTTATTTCAGAAAGGTGTGGCTTTTAGAAATGATATACATGCTTTAAAGAATAGTGAAACCTTTAGAGAAGTTGCTAAAACAATCACGAATCAATATTCCTTTTTTCAAACTTTTTTTGTTTATGTATAAAAAAATATTCAGCGATGTTTTTCCTTTTAACTAATTATCCGAAGCGGGAAATTGGTTATGCTGATGGTTTTCAGAAAGGAAGGGAAACTAATTTTGCCTTACACGTTTTAATATTTTTTTTTTTCGGATGTAGAAAACCAACTTCAAATATTTGAACGTGGAAGAAGAATGTCCATATTTCAGAGAGTTATATTTCATTAAATGATTAACCTATAAAAACGAATTTTTAAATATCAAAACACTTTTAGCTTTCGTACTTTTTTTGTGTGTGCTATTTGTGACAGTAGTGTCACGAATTGGGTTGTTTTACCTCTGAGCGGAACTTTTTTGCACACCATGGGCTAAATGACCAGGTCACATGGACCCCGAAGGCTCAGAGAAGGTTGGGGGAGGGGACCCACTGGAGCAGCTGTTGGGAGACAGAGGGTAGCCTCCCGTCAAGGCCACCAAGCGTGTTCTTTAACGTGCACAGGGTATGGCTCTCCCGCACACGGGGCCACAGCTTAACGTCCCATCCGACGGACGGCAGCCTTTCCAAGCCCATCGGTGTCCCCTACTGACCGTGGGCAGGGCGGGGAATTTTGCGGAGATCAGACTACCGACTGAGCCAACCCCGCCCCAGTGTCACGAGTAGTGTCAAATTATAGCTGTTTGATAGCGCTGTGGTTTCAGCCAAGGGGGGCGTTAGGTACCTTTAAAGTTTTAACGTTTTTGGGATGTTGTGTTGTTTTACCTCTGAGCGGCACTTTTTTCTTTCCACAATGGGCTCAATAACCAGTCACAATGACCAAAAGGGCTCAGAAAAGGTTGGGGGAAGGGGATAAACTGGCCAGCTGTTAGGAGACAGATGGGCAGTCATCCGCCAAGATTATCCAGTATCTTTTTAATATGCATAGTTTATGGTTCTCCTGCACACGAGGGGCGGGGGTGGCTTAGTCGGTAGCGCGCCAGGCTCGTAATCTGTACTTCCCAGGTTCGAGTCCCAGCTGGGTCAGCGTTGAGATTTATCTCCGCAAAATTCCCCGCCCTGCCCACGGTCAGTAGAGGACACCGATGGGCTTGGAAAGGCCGCCGTCCGTCGGATGGGACGTTAAGCTGTGGCCCCGTGTGCGGGAGAGCCATACCCTGTGCACGTTAAAGAACACACTGGATGGCCTTGACGGGAGGCTACCATCTGTCTCCCAACAGCTGTTCCAGTGGGTCCCCTCCCCCAACCTTCTCTGAGCCTTCGGGGTCCTTGTGACCCGGCCATTTAGCCCATGGTGTGCAAAAAAGTGCCGCTCAGAGGTAAAACAACCCAACAACAACCCTGCACACGAAGTTACGGCTTAACGTTCCATCCGACGGACGGTGGCCTTTCCAAACCCAGCGATGTCCCTTTTCTTACCGAGGACATTGTGGAGATTAGAGGAGCTGGGATTTAGAAACTTTTACAAATTTCACATACTTTACAGGGTGTGTCATTAATGGCGGATAATCCCTCCGTAGATCGATCCGTTGTCGAAAACTGTAACCAAATATTCTGGGGTAATTTTGCGTCCGAAGCTTAGGTATAAAAAAAAACCGACCACATGGTATGATGTGGAGCCAGGCAGCGGGTATCTATTACTAGAGCCCTGCGCGGGTGCGGATATTAGCAGATAATGGTTGAAACCGTTGTTTAAGAAATTGATATTAACTCGGATAAAATCTGTGGGAACATGAGCAAATATTAGTACATATTGATAATGCTATTGGGACAATTGACCACCTTGAAAAAAAATTGATGAAAATATTAATTGATTAATTAATGTCAAACAATATCGAATGTAAGAAAAATTCAGGGTTTTTTTCTGCAAGGAAATGTAAATCTTGTGTTTTTTTAAGTTTTATTAATTTCTAGCAGCATATCATTTTTTACTCATTATTGAAAAAACTTTTTTACATGCATTTTCAATAAGTTTTCCTATTTTGGGGTTTACTTTCGGGCATCCTGAAAGTTGGTTGATTAGTTGCATTATGACATTGATTTGCTGTTGTTTTTTTTGTTGTTGTTGTTATTTTTGCCCCCACCCCTGGAAAAAGTTTTCACCATTCTGAATTAAATTTTCCTCACTCTCCTCTCCTGTAAAAATTTCTGCAGACACCATGCACGTAGATCATGGTTAGGCAAAACACTTGACTTCTCTCTGACCTTTAAGCCAATTCGTATCTCAGATTTCGCAATTGTTTTGAGATCAATGACCCAAATTGCCTAAAAGTGAAAATTATGAGATCTACGATTTCCGCATCACAGTTAAAATTACCCTTATCGTCATTCACTCACTATCAGCTATATACATATACGATGTGAACAAGGTATCAAGCATTGAGTACTGTCCAAAAGTACATTCTACAGTATTCTACAAATCCAAGACAAATGCATTTAACAATATTCGGAAACATGAAAAAACTCATCCAGCCATCTCCCAGAGAGAAGCGGCGAGGGTGGCTCAGTCGGTAGTGCGCCAGGCTCGTTATCTGTAGTTCCCAAGTTCGAGTCCCAGCTGGATCAGCGTTGAGATTTATCTCCGCAAAACTCCCCGCCCTGCCCACGGTCGGTAGGGGACACCGATGGGCTTGGAAAGGCCGCCGTCCGTCGGATGGCCCGTGTGTGGGAGAGCCATACCCTGTGCACGTTAAAGAACACACTGGATGGCCTTGACGGGAGGCTACCATCTGTCTCCCAATAGCTGTTCCAGTGGGTCCCCTCCCCCAACCTTCTCTGAGCCTTCGGGGTCCATGAGACATGGCCATTTAGCCCATGGTGTGTAAAAAAGTGACGCTCAGAGGTAAAACAACCCAACAACACAGAGAGAAACACGGGATCTCCTGATTGCAAACTAGATGTTCTGCTAAATCACTTAGAACTAGCTATCAGCTGAAGGCTCAGGAACGCATTCCGTTGAGTTATTAAAACCGACTGAGGACCACAACAGCAATAACAGATTGCTAGAGGATATTCTTTGAGATCTCCACTTCCTTTAGTAACTATAAACGCATTCATCAGTAGACATGAATAATTGAATAAAAGAAAATGACAACTCCAAAAACAGAAATGCAATACATCATTTTGAAGTACTCTATGAGGTGTGTGCATGGCCTGGTCAGGGAAGGAGGCAATGGGCCCCCCTACACCCCCTTGAGAATGCTAATAATGTTAATAGGTGAAAAATTTCAAAACTTGTGCATATTTTACGCATTATTCAAGAAATATTTTGAAAATCTCCAACACAGAAGGGAAAATGGTATACTACAATAAATATCCAGTCTCTTGCCCCCCCCCCCCCTCTCTACTAATATATATATATTTTGTTTTTGTTCTTGAGGCTCGATTGCATCACTTGGCCCCTAACTTAATATTTTTTCCCTATATCGGGGCCTGGTTGCATACCAGATATTTTTTACCAGAGATTCGCATCTTCGAGAAGATCTCTAAAAAAGTTTAGATTTTCTGGTTAACCTGCATCGATAAGGAAAGCGACACCGATGATTGGGTTGGGTTGTTTTACCTCTGAGCGGCACTTTTTTGCACACCATGGGCTAAATGGCCAGGTCACATGGACCCTGAAGGCTCAGAGAAGGTTGGGGGAGGAACAGCTGTTGGAACAGCTGTTGGGAGACAGATGGTAGCCTCCCGTCAAGGCCATCCAGCGTGTTCTTTAACGTGCACAGGTATGGCTCTCCCGCACACGGGGCCACGGCTTAACGTCCCATCCGACGGACGGCGGCCTTTCCAAGCCCATCGGTGTCTCCTACTGACCGTGGGCAGGGCGAGGAATTTTGCGGAGATAAATCTCAAGCTGACCCAGCTGGAACTCGAACCTAGGAACTACAGATTACGAGCCTGGCGCGCTACCGACTGAGCCACCCCCGCCCCTCATCGACAAGAGAACAGCATCCTGAACACATTAATGCGTACCCACTTCGTCCAATCGTTGCAAACTTCTCTATTTCACAACGTTAATAATCTAAAGACCCACTTCGTCTCGTATATTTTCTGCTTCATAGTTCATTAGTAATATTCATATTCATATAGTTCATATTCATATAGTTCATTAGTAAACAAAATAAAAAAAATTGATCAATTAAAATAATTTGCTCTAATGAACAGATTAATAGAGAAATTTGATGAAGATTTTTAACACCCATAGCAAAGATGACGTGTGTACCAATACAGGCATGATTCATGACATTTTCCTCTCCCACCTAGCCTAGTCATTAGCCCTATCTGTTAACGCCTTGCTTCTCGAAGTTTTGAAGATGGACGATGGGAAGCTGAGTGTTCAGACCCTCCACGCCGATTAAGAATAGAACCTAATTACTTCGTCCCCCCTTAGCCCCTCCCACTGTGTCCCATCGTCTTCTTACTCTTTTCATTGCGTTCTTTTGATGTCTTAGAGGAAAAATTCATTAGCCGCGTTAGTCGTAATTACCCGAAGTAAATTGAAATCTTACAAGGGGCCATTCTTGTTGGTAATCTACTCTTATCATACCCTGTGCTGTAAATGGGTAGAACATTTCCCGCAATGGCACTATTTTTAATAAAGACAAATTTGCTTCTGGTGACGAAGTAAACGAAATGCATTTTTTGAAGCAAAAGCAATATTGAAACTCGACTTTTTTTCCTTTTGCTGTCTCATATTTTGAAAATCATTTAATAAAGAAAGGAGAGACATAAAAGTTGCAATTTAAAATATTGTTTAAAAACATCTGTTACCTTTATAAACTAGTATTTTAATTCGCCGATAATTTTTGTTTTTTCAAACAATATTGGAAAAAAATATAAATATATTATCGGTGTACTGAAGCCCGCCGTTTGAGTCGTCCATTCAGATAACCAATTGTTTATTATGATCCTCTTTTCCTAATCTTCTGTTAATTTTAGTTTCCACCGTTAGAGGCTGGGGGATTTTACCTCTGATCGGCACTTTTTTGCGCACAATGGGCTAAATGGCCAGGTCACAAGGGTTGGGTTGGGTTGTTTTACCTTTGAGCGGCACTTTTTTGCACACAATGGGCTAAATGGCCAGGTCACAAGAACCCCGAAGGGTCAGAGAAGGTTGGGGGAGGGGACCCACTGGAACAAGCTGTTGGGAGACAGATGGTAGCCTCCCGTCAAGGCCATCCAGCGTGTTCTTTAACGTGCACAGGGTATGGCTCTCCCGCACACGGGGCCACGGCTTAACGTCCCATCCGACGGACGGCGGCCTTTCCAAGCCCATCGGTGTCCCCTACTGACCGTGGGCAGGGCGGGGAATTTTGCGGAAGGTCACAAGGACCCCTAAGGGCTGAGAGAAGGGTAGGGGGAGGAGATCTACTGGACAGCTGTTAAAAGACAGATGGTAGCCTCCCGACAAGGTCATCCTGTGTGTTCCTTAACTTGTACTGGATATGATTCTCCAACACACGGGAACACGACAGTAGTATGTATAATGAGAGTTCTGGGCCAACGTTAAACTATAGGGAATTCTATGTTAACCTATGGGAAAAGTTTGGGAAGAAGCGGGTTTAAACTAATTTGTTGTGGTTTTTTGTGAGAAAATATGTGAAATTTATGTATCATCGGACGGACGGTGGCCTTTCGAATTCCATCGGTCTCCCTTACTGACAGCGACCTGCTGATCCCCAGCTGACCTGACGCGGCACTGACTGGGCCACCCGCGCCCACCGTCAGACGATAATTTTTTAAAATTGCAGAACTCTGTGAAAGAGCATTCTGTAATAACCAGAGGTGATGACGCTTTCCAATAGTTTTATTAGTTTCAGCTATTGTCGTTTATATGTGGACCTGTACCACCAACAACAACCTCTAGCTCGGGCTAAACGATCACGTGGGGAAACTTTACGATGTTGAAAAACATTGTATATTAGTACTTTATAATAAACAATATTTGATTAACTATCAGAATTTTATCCATTCAATATGTTCACTCCTATTGCCTCAAATATAACAATTATTATGCATTCCACAACATATTTATTCTAATTACTTTTAGTTATGTTAAGTATAAATACTTCCATTAACTAAAAAACTAAAAACAGTTTGATATATGACATAGAGATTGTTTAATAAATATGATGGTGGGATATGTGATAGATATTGGTTCATCCTATTGCCTGAAGAGGGGTGAGGCTACTACATATGCGCCCCCTATATGCCCTCCCCCTGGGTGTGTCACTATCTTTAAGTCTTAAAGTTCCTTAAGGAACTTTGGTACCTTTTGAAATTAAGCCTACAAATGCCATCTCATTTCTCTAAATATCTTTTTATATCGAAAATTAAATTAATTTGTTTTGGTATATGAAACGACCTATTATTGTTTCTTGTTTAATTCAGATTATGGGGGGGGGCTCAATCGGTAGCGCACCAAGGTCGTAATTTGTAGCTCTCAGGATCGAGTCCCAGCTGGGTCAGCGTTGAGATTTATCTCCGCAAAATTCCACGCCCTGCCCACGGTCAGTTGGAGACACCGATGGGCTTGGAAAGGCCGCCGTCCTTCGGATAGGACGTTAACCCGTGGCACCGTGTGCGGGAGAGCCATAACCCTGTGCACGTTAAAGAACACACTGGATGGCCTTGACGGGAGGCTACCATCTGTCTCCCAACAGCTGTTCCAGTTGGTCACCTCCCCTAACCTTCTCTGAGCCTTCGGGGTCCTTGTGATCTGGCCATTTAGCCCATGGTGTGCAAAAAAGTGACGCTTAGAGGTAAAACAACCCAACTCGGATTATGGTCTCAAAGTTTAGTTGATTTTGCGATGTAAAAGGTTAATATCAACTTTATTTCGAATTAATTGAATGTTATAAACTTGTCATCTAAAAATCAAATCGGCTCTTACTTTCTGTTCTCCAATATTGGAAAAATGGAAAAAAATGTACGTTGTACATACTGTTTATAGATTTCCTTTTTGCAAATTTCTTTATACTGATCATTATTTTTGTATAGGGATAATATTTTATTTCGTTAAACCGATATTTTCGTTATCCTGGTATTCATGAAAAATGAAGCAATTTTACATATGGATGCGTAGTAAATTTGCAGGGGTCGGAAATAAATTGAAACTGAATATTTCGTTATTCTGATGTTTGGTATAATGACATTTTACTATAGTTTATGTATTTTTTATAAAATGGGTCGTTTCTATTCTGAGCTGCACTTTTTTGCACACAATGGACAAAATGTCTTGGTCATAAGGACCCCGAGTGCTCAGAGAAGGTTGGGGGAAGGGTTGGGTTGGGTTGTTTTACCTCTGAGCGGCACATTTTTGCACACCATGGGCTAAATGGCCAGGTCACATAGACCCCGAAGGCTCAGAGAAGGTTGGGGGAGGGGACCCACTGGAACAAGCTGTTGGGAGACAAATGGTAGCCTCCCGTCAAGGCCATCCAGCGTGTTCTTTAACGTGCACAGGGTATGGCTCTCCCGCACACGGGGCCACGGCTTAACGTCCCATCCGACGGACGACGGCCTTTCCAAGCCCATCGGTGTCCCCTATTGACCGTGGGCAGGGCGGGGAATTTTGCGGAGATAAATCTCAACGCTGACCCAGCTGGGACTCGAACCTGGGAACTACAGATTACGAGCCTGGCGCGCTACCGACTGAGCCACCCCCGCCCCTGGGGGAAGGGGACCTACTGGACAGCTGTTAGGAGACAGTTGAAGGACTCTCGTAGAGGCCATCCAGCATGTTCTTTAAGGGGCGGGGGTGGCTAAGTCGGTAGCGCGTCAGTCGACGCAATCTATAGTTCCCAGATTCGAGTCCCAGCTGGGTCAGCGTTGAGATTTATCTCCTCAAAACGTTAAGCCGTGGCCTCGTGTGCAGGAGAGCCATACCCTGTGCACGTTAAAGAACACGCTGGATGGCCTTGACGGGGGCTACCATCTGTCTCCCAACAGCTGTTCCAGTGGGTTCCCTCCCCCAACCTTCTCTGAGCCTTCGGGGTCCCTGTGACATGGCCATTTAGCCCATGGTGTGCAAAAAAGTGCCGCTCAGAGGAAAAATAACCCAACCCATGTTCTTTAACGTACACAGGGTATGTCTCTCTCCTGGTTAGGGGCGGGGGTGGCTCAGTCGGTAGCGCGCCAGGCTCGTAATCTGTAGTTCCCAGGTTCGAGTCCCAGCTGGGTCAGCGTTGAGACTTATTTCCGCAAAATTCCCCGCCCTGCCCACGGTCAGTAGGGGACACCGATGGGCTTAGAAAGGCCGCCGTCCGTCGGATGGGACGTTAGGCCATGGCCCCGTGTGCGGGAGAGACATACCCTGTGCACGTTAAAGAACACGCTGGATGGCCTTGACAGCAGACTACCATCTGTCTCCCAACAACTGTTCCAGTGGGTCCCCTCCCCCAACCTTCTCTGAGCCTTCGGGGTCCATGTGACCTGGCCATTTAGCCCATGGTGTGCAAAAAAGTATCGCTCAGAGGTAAAACAACCAAACCCAACTCTCCTGGTTATCACCTCTACAAGGTTGGAAGAAGACGAAGAACTGGTCCGTCCAATATAAATTATTTTGATATAGGTGGACTTAGGGGAGCAATGTATGAAATTCAAAAGGAAACAAAGTTGGTTCAGGTGGACAGATCAGGAGGACAGGCAGTGAACAGGAACAGGGCTCGTTTGACGAAACGCCCGAACTTGACATCATCATCCTCATCCTCAAGCAGCCATGGGCTACGGAGGTCCAACCAGACCGTGCAATTTAGTTCTCCAAGCAAGTCTGTCCCGAGCGACATCTGCTGCATCAGGCCACTGCACACCAATTCTAATAAGGTCGTTTGACATTGTCTGCCCACCGCATCCTAGGTCTCCCCTTCTTTCTGAGGTCTTTAGGCACACTGATCATAACCCTATTCGCCAATCTATAATTATCCATACGGGCAACATGGCCAAACCAACGGAGTCTCTCTCTGCACAATATGCTGCTTAAAGAAGGTTGCAAACTCCTTTGCCCAACCTCATCATTAGTTACAAAGTTGAACCACCTAATGCCCAAGATACTGCGTAAGCATCTGGAATCAAAAGCATCTAGTTTCCTGTTATCTTGTTTACAAAGTGTCCAAGTTTCACTACCATAACTAACCCTAGAAAGAACCAAACTATTATACAGTCAAATTTATAGTCTTTAGGTGTATACGCCTATTTCTCCACACTCTCCGTAGATTCTTAAAAGTACCGGCAGCAATCCCTATTCGTCTGTTAATCTTATGCCACACATCACCAGCATCTGTTACATAGCTCCCAAGATAGTTAAACTGTGACACCTGCTCAAGGGTGCAACCATTCAGATTAACTGAATCACAGCCTGCCTGACCAATTTTCATCACTTTAGTTTTCCCTCTGTTTATAATTACCAGTCTCATCAACAGCTCGAATGAAAGAGTTCATCTCGTCAACATCATTTGCCAAAAGGGCTAAACATCAGCATATTCTAAATCAGATATTTTCATATCTCCAGCCCATTTAAGGCAAAAATCTTTCCCTTGAAGTGAATTTCGCATTACATTATCAATAACCAAACTGAAGAGAAAAGGAAACAAAATGCACCCTTGTCGAACATCAGAAGTAATGCTAGATCAATTGCTACAAGCCTTACCATCTCTCACACACGACTCAGTGTTATTATAAAGAGCTTTCATTATGTTAATTAGCTTGTCTGGTATGCCATATGATCTCACAATCAACCACACATTATGACTATCAACAGAGTCGAAAGCCTTTTTGTAATCAACAAAGCTAGCAAAAAAAGGTTTCTGAAGCTCTAAACATTTCTCAAGAATCTGCCTAAGTGAAAATATCTGATCCACACATCCCCTACCACTTCTGAATCCACATTGCTCATCACGCAATTGGATGTCAACCAGATTCAAATTCTATTAAGCACAATCATGCAAAGAACTTTCCCTGGAACAGAGAGTAGGCTGATACCCCTATAGTTATCATAAGAACTGTGATCATCTTTTTGAAAATAGGGATAACAATAGCTCTGGTAAAATCCTTAGGAACCTTGCCTTTATCATAAAAGATATTCAGAATTTCAGTCATCCAAGTGGTAACCAATCAGTCCAACGATACCAATGATACCGTACGATTACCAAGTGGTAACCAATGTTCCAACGAAACATTTCCAGCTCTAAGCATTTCTGTAGTAATTTGATCTACCCCTGAGAATTTATAAAGTTTAAGTTTAGAAACAGCCAAAATAACTTCAGATTGTGTTATAGGGCCAACATTAAAGCCACCAATGCATCTATCATCATTGCAAACAATGGGAATAGAACTAACCACATTGTTTAGAATATCACTGAAATGCTCAGTCCACCTAGCCATGACAGAATCCTCACCTTCTATAACCTTACCTTGTTTATTCTTCAATACCTGTATGCCTGTCCGTTTTCTACCACACGAAACATTAACTATCTGGTACAACTCTCTGCTGTTGTGCTGTCTAACTGCTTCCTCGGCTTTGTCAGCCAAGCCATCAAGCCAAAGATTCTCAACAGCAGCTAACTGATCCTTTACACGTTTATTAAACTTTCTGTAATGCTTTCTATTAGGACTAGTAGGGTATTGATTAAGGACATTCCTGCAGTTCTTTCTGTCTGATATAAGCTTAAGTGCCTTATCACTCAGATAATTATGCCTCCCCTGCTCCTTTTTTCATAAAAGAGTACTGTTAGTGTCCAAAAAAAGCCTGTTTAAAATGATCCCATTCTTCCTCAACTTCAGTAGTAAGCATACCATGACTGTCATAATGATTAGGTAACCTATCATGGTAAGCTTTGGCTATAACTGGGTCTTTCAGAGCTTCAGTATTAAAAGTAAATTTTTTAACCCTAGCAAACACTTTTTAAGTTTAAGTTGCAAGACACTTTTAACAATGTTACGGTCAGATCCAATTTCAGCTCCCCTATATGACCTGGTATTCCTAACATAACTAGCCCATTTGCTGTTAATTAATATATAATCAATCATATTCTTATGCAGCCCATCGGGTGAAACCCATGTGTACTTATGTATGTCGCGGTGTTTGTAATAAGTGTTAGTTATTCTGAATCCATTGAGTTTACTTACCTGCGGGAGACGCTGCTCATTGCCATTGCAGCTACCAATACCAAAAGGGCCTATTACTCCTCCCCAAAGATCAAAATCAGTTCCAACTTTGGCATTGAAGTCACCAAGAACAAGGGTAATATCTCCTTTCTTGACAGAATTCAAAATATCTTGAAGTTGTCCGTAAAACCTATCCTTCTCATCCTCAACGGCACCCTCAGTGGGGCCATAACAGCAGAAAACATTCAAGTCTTTAACGCTTGTCTGAAATTTTGCTGTAAGAAACTTTTCATTAATGCACTCATATCCTAGAAGAGCATCACTAGCGTGTCTGCTGAGAAGCAGACCCACGCCTTGGTGATGCTTATTGTCGTCCCTCCCTGAAAAGAGAAATTTAAGATTATTTTTAAGAATCTGACTTTTATCTCTCCATCTGGTCTCTTGCAAGCCGAGAATATCTAAATTATAATGGTGGAATTCTTGTGTGAGAACATCAAGAGAAAAAGCTCTGTGCAGAGTCCTCACATTCCAACTACCTATGGAGAGAAAATAGTTAGTGGGATGTTCAAAGAAACTATGTTTATTGAGAGAGGGAATGCCGACAATATCAAAAAGCCCCCTAATCGCAGATATGGGGAAAAGATCCGTTCCCCCACTACTAAAGGCTGAAGCCATCTACACTGGAAGACTTCCTCCAATGTAGAATTTGACGATGCCAATAGAAGCAAATAGTTCAGGTGCCTACGATGACTTCTGATCAGGTTTATCCACCAGCTTATAAACATATCCTGTGAATCTATTCACTTGGGGCTGTCAATCCACAAACAAACAGAAAACACAGCGGAAGAGTTTCCCTCCACAGAAGGATTAGACAATTTGCTTTGTACAAGACCTTAGAGGCAGAATAGGACCTCCTCCTACGTATTGAAAAAATGCAGGTAATCTAAACGTCGAATGATTAGGAGAGAAATGTTTTCCTCAATTGTGTTAGAGGAAGATAAAGAAGTGATATGTCTAATAGAAATTGTTTTTGACAATAGACGGCCTTATAAAAGCAATATACGAAATTTTAAAACAAAGAGATCCGGGAAAGTGAATCGATGGAACAGGGTATATTAGTGGAATAGGAACATAACTCGACTGACGAGAAACCCGAACTTGATAGGATTGGGCAATCCGTCCTGTACAAGACATTAGAAGAGAATTAAGATCCCCAGGAGAAATGTAGGTAAGCTAGACATCGTACATAGGTGGTCATATTATTTTGATACTAGATCGTGTGGGCTCACTCACGGAAATATTGAGCGTGTGCAGTTACCGTTCACAGCAAACTGGAGCGTGTGCAGTAACTGCACACGCTCCAGTTTGCTGTGAACGGTAACTGGAGCGTGTACAGTTGCTGTGCACGATCCAGATATTTTTCCTGAATTCTGTAATCACGTGACACGAAGGTTGGCAGATCACTAATTTCTAAAAAATCGTTGCCAGATATTTTCTCTGAATTCTATAATCAACCATAGTGTTCGGATACTTTTTTGAGCGACTGTACGATTGCTTGCGGAAGTCTTTCTCTCTCCAGTTAGAAGAAGATGATGAAATTGCCCGTCTAGTAGAAATGATTTTCACATAGGCGGTCTTAGGGAAATAATCTTGGAAATTTTAACGAAGGAAAACTTGTCCCGGGATAGCGAATCAACAGAATACAAACAAGAGAGTGAAAGTTGGGGGGGGGGACAAATATCCGTAGAGAACCAGTAGAGGTAATGAGGAAAATTTACCTGCAATTCCATCGGGCAGCATTGATGAGGAGGATGACGGGCTAGAGTTAACTGTGCACAACTGGGCGACACAGTAGAGTAAGATATTATTTTGATCAAACGGCTAAACTGTGGGAGTATACAAATAGTAAAACAAGAAATTGGCATGACAAATGTAAAGCAGGCACTAGAATTAGGAGAGTCAAGGATGCCTTTCGGGAAGTGAAGAATCAGTAATTGTCACATCTGACCATAGATCTTTGACACAAATTGATACAATAAAAGCAAAACCGACAACAAGAAGTGAAAGAGAAAGGATACCATTTGACAGCACACGATATTGGGCAAGGCAGATAGTCAGGAATACTCACCGGAAGTAAATTTAATTGCTTTGAAAAACTGCAAAGAGCAGCCGGAGACAGATGTGACATAGGAGTTGGGTTGTTTTACCTCTGAGCGGCACTTTTTTACACACCATGGGCTAAATGGCCAGGTCACATGGACCCCGAAGGCTCAGAGAAGGTTGCGGGAGGGGACCCACTGGAACAGCTGTTGGGAGACAGATGGTAGCCTCCCGTCAAGGCCATCCAGCGTGTTCTTTAACGTGCACAGGGTATGGCTCTCCCGCACACGGGACCACGGCTTAACGTCCCATCCGACGGACGGCGGCCTTTCCAAGCCCATCGGTGTCCCCTACTGACCGTGGGCAGGGCGGGGAATTTTGCGGAGATAAATCTCAACGCTGACCCAGCTGGGACTCGAACCTGGGAACTACCGACTGGGCCATGCGGGGGGGGGATTTTGTTTGTGGCAGAAAGGAAAGCAAAGAGAGCAGAGTTAGAGAGAAATTGAAACGTTGTCTTCTTCATTTGCGAGAGAAATTTAATGATAACCTCTGTAATAAAAGTCGCTGTGAATGCGAAAGAAGAGGATTCTGTAATAAAGAATTCTATTCACATTCACCCAGACCAAACGCAACCGGTAGAAAGCACAGGTTCATTCAAAAGTCAATATTCGTTGAATTGGTGAAGCAATGGAAGGTTAGAAAAAAAATGAACTTAAGGACATGGATAAAAGAGTCATATAACGATTCCATGTATAGAAGTATATGATATTAATGTTTTTCTCTTTTCTTTTGATGAACAATATTTAATAGTCTAGACTATAATAGATGAACAATATTTAATAGTTTAGTGTTTTAGTATGAAAATGTAAGCAGCAAGGGCAAAACTATGTTATTCATCATAATTCTTATGGTATAGCGTTAACATTATCTGTATATATCTAGGATGATATGAGAGTTGGGTTGTTTTACCTCTGAGCGGCACTTCTTTGCACACCATGGGCTAAATGGCCAGGTCACATGGACCCCGAAGGCTCAGAAACGTTGGGGGAGGGGACCCACTGGAACAGCTGTTGGGAGACAGATGGTAGACTCCCGTCAAGGCCATCCAGCGTCTTCTTTAACGTGCACAGGGTATGGCTCTCCCACACACGGGGGCACGGCTTAACGTCCCATCCGACGGACGGCAGCCTTTCCAAGCCCATCGGTGTCCCCTACTGACCGTGGGCAGGGTGGGGAATTTTGCGGAGATAAATCTCAATGCTGACCCAGCTGGGACTCGAACCTGGGAACTACAGATTACGAGCCTGGCGCGCTACCGACTGAGCCGCCCCCGCCCCGTTAGACATCTGAGTAAACACACATACACTATATTGCAAAAAAGTGTCCTGACACTTTCATGTTAAGTGAAAGAATAGCCACATTCAAATCTACCTAAACTTTGAAAATAAGCTTTTTGCGGAAAAAATCACTAGACATAAATTGAAGATCTCGGTCAGAGCTCTCTAAATCTCTATTTTCTATAATATTAATATAATATTTAAAGAGATATGGAAGCTGATACATTTAAGTGAAACTTTTGCTAGTTTTGAAAATTTACTTCGAAAAGTTAAATCACAACTGTTATATTGTTTGCAATATAAATGCGATATTTGAATTTTGTGTAAAGATTTTTGACGTTTTCATCAATTTGGGGGGGAAATGTTTTGGAAGTCTGGTGTGTGATAACATTTGTTGTTTAATATTATAGCTTCCATAACTCTTTAAAAATTAGATTAATATCATAGAAAATAGAGGTTTAGAGAGCTCTGAACGAGATCTTCAATTTACGTCTAGTGACTTTCCGTAAAAAGCTTATTTTCAAAGTTGGGTATATTTGAATGTGGCTATTCGTTCAATTAACATGAAAGTGTCCGGACACTTTTTGCAATACAGTATAATGGTATAAGCCATTCGCTTAAGGAGAGCACCTGAAGAGAATGGCCCACAATGTGATTAATGCCTCGTCAAAGTTATATTCAAAGCAGATCAACGAGGCTGTAAATGAAGGATACGCCTTGTCGCACGGTCAATAGCAATCTGGCATAGAGTATCGTCTTGTTCAGAGGGAGCGTGGGGGGGGGGGCTCAGTCGGTAGCGCGCCAGGCTCGTAATCTGTAGTTCCCAGGTTCGAGTCCCAGCTGGGTCAGCGTTGAGATTTATCTCCGCAAAATTCCCCGCCCTGCCCACGGTCAGTGGGGGACACCGATGGGCTTGGAAAGGCCGCCGTCCGTCGGATGGTACGTTAAGCCGTGGCCCCGTGTGCGGGAGAGCCATACCCTGTGCATGTGAAAGAACACGCTGGATGGCCTTGACGGGAGGCTACCATCTGTCTCCCAACAGCTGTTCCAGTGGGTCCCCTCCCCCAACCTTCTCTGAGCCTTCGGGGTCCTTGTGACCTGGCCATTTAGCCCATGGTGTGCAAAAAAGTGCCGCTCAGAGGTAAAACAACCCAACCCTTGTTCAGAGACCCTTAGAGTGGGACTGTCAGACTTCACTCTAACAGATAGCGACAAAACCAACCGTTGCCCTGCAAAGCATAGTTTAGCCAATTAATCCCTTTAATGTAGGGAACAGACATTATTCCTTTGCTCCAAATGATTGTGACTGAATCAGCTGTTTAAAAAAAATGTTTTTCTAATCCAAGACAGTAAACTACGCTGTAAGAGTTAAAAAGGTTAAGGTCAAACATTTACATAGTGGAAGACTCTGTCTCTGTAGAGTGAGTATATAGTGTTTTCGTATACTGATCCACAGATTTTTGCTCTCAAAAACTCATGCTTTGTTTTTTCGTGTTTGTATTTCATGTAATCTGAACAAGGCCCAGAGGAAATAATACGCAAAGAGTTGACTCTAACCAACGTGAGTGTGCACCGCGTGTGAGAGGCGAACAACTAACGCGACTTCTTGTGCATATGTGTGTATTAAATCTTTGATCAAAGTGAGCATTTGGTGATTACTTCCACAACAACTGTGATTCAGGAAAAAAACACTGTTTGGGCACGATAATTTGCAGCCATGTGACGCCTCATATGGCGCGTGAAAAATTACTGACTGTGCTTCCAAATTAACGCGCTCTTCCCAACCACTTCAGTTGGAGAAAAACAATTTTCCAAATTGGAGGAACGAAAAGACTCTGCGGAATTAATGATTTCATTCACGTACAATGGATAGTGATGCCGAAATATTTTAAAGCAGATTAATACCACTTCATTTCACCTAAGGTTTTTCAAGCCATTTGAGCGTTTAAATTAATATCCAAAATTACCTGTACCTTTGGCTTTATTGTAACCCCTGAATGAAATAAATTATTATTTTATTATATATTTAGCATTTAAGTTTTGGTACATTTTAATGTATCTAGAATGTAATTTTTTGATAGCTTTTATATATGATAGGAAATAAAGTTAAAAGCTAAGTGTATATTGAGTAATTAATGTAATAACCAGAGGAAGGGCCGATTAATCCCCCCCCCCCGAGTGTGAAGGTATATTATGCCTCAATTATTCTTTAGACCTAACGAACGTAATTAAACGATATCCAAATTATTCCCACGGATAGCATCACCAATGAGCCGTATCCTTTTTCTCTTCAAGACGAGGGCGGGGGTGGCTCAGTCGGTAGCGCGCCAGGCTCGTAATCTGTAGTTCCCAGGTTCGAGTCCCAGCTGGGTCAGCGTTGAGATTATCTCCGCAAAATTCCCCGCCCTGCCCACGGTCAGTGGGGGACACCGATGGGCTTGGAAAGGCCGCCGTCCGTCGGATGGGACGTTAAGCCGTGGCCGCGTGTGCGGGAGAGCCATACCCTGTGCACGTTAAAGAACACGCTGGATGGACTTGACGGGAGGCTACCATCTGTCTCCCAACAGCTATTCCAGTGGGTCCCCTCCCCCAACCTTCTCTGAGCCTTCGGGGTCCATGTGATCTGGCCATTTAGCCCATTGTGTGCAAAAAAGTATCGCTCAGAGGTAAAACAACCCAAACAACTCAATTCTTCAAGACGAAGTAAAGGATGACATGGCTGCTGTACTCAAGAAATGCAGAGCTGATCATCCCACACGTGCACGAAGCTACAATGAGCCCACATCCGAAGTGTCTAGCGGGACCAAGGGTGAACAACACAGGACTCGACCACCAGCACTCTGATGTCCCCACGGACTTCACAACCACAATATGTAATCTCCCCTTTCCTTGACGCAGCAAGAGGACGATCACAGAGATTTGGCAATTCCGATTCTGGGTGTCGAAATACCGCTGGACACATGTAATGCGAGCTGAGTTTGTAATGCTGGAAACCCGAGGCCGGCGCCCCAATTCATGAAGATGGCCATAACCCAGTGGGACATTTTAAGCAGCGTGGATGTCGATTGCTAGAAGCTGAATCCGCGTGATGCAAGCAGATAACAGTGTTCCTCCCAAGACTAATGAAGTGATTTATCCAGGAGTAGCGGAGAGGGACTTCATGCTACCAAAACCTCCACCTGATGAAAGAGTTACCGTATTCTCCGAGACATCGATGACCCTAACGCAAACTTTTAACCCTCCTTAACAAATCAAGGTGGACCCAGTCCCCGCAGAAAGAACACGTAACTCTCTGGCTACCTCGTAATGACGGATATCGGCAGCAAGACCTTCAAGAGAGCACTCCCAAATATTAGGTACGAACTCACCCCCTTTATCCTGTGGTTAAAAGTTAATATCACAGGTCTAAATTAGAGTTGAGTTGGGTTGTTTTACCTCTGAGCGGCACTTTTTTTCACACCATGGGCTAAATGGCCAGGTCACATGGACCCCGAAGGCTCAGAGAAGGTTGGGGGAGGGGACCCACTGGAACAGCTGTTGGGAGACTCCCGTCAAGGGGTAGCCTCCCGTCAAGGCCATCCAGCGTGTTCTTTAACGTGCACAGGGTATGGCTCTCCCACACACGGGGCCACGGCTTAACGTCCCATCCGACGGACGGCGGCCTTTCCAAGCCCATCGGTGTCCCCTACTGACCGTGGGCAGGCGGGGAATTTTGCGGAGATACTAAATTAGAGAATAAGCTAAATTAAGTCTTAGCAGTGCCTAGAAGTAAAAAAAAAACAGTGTGCGCACAATTTATCGAAATTATAGCAATTTATTCCACAATGGAAATGAAACATTAAATTTTATTATTATGTTTGGGAAGAACCAGAGTGAGTATTGAAATCATTCAAAAATTTATACATCCCCTCCTACAAGGTTAACGCTTCTTCTCTTTACTGACCGATGCAATCGTTATCAGTTAGTGAAGGGAAATAAACACAGTCGACGAAATTATCTACTTGTTATTGCCCCCGGCTCAGGGGTGTGTAATAATTCTGTTTGTCTTGAAACTCTGTAATTCGATCAACATTCATTTGCATTTACATTCCGAAGCATGAATTCGATGCGTCTGTATATATGATGATTTCTTTTTACCTATTTTTCTACCGCTTTTCGCTTGACATTTGTCAAATCTTGCTGTTTGTCAGTTCTTCGGTTTGTTGATTTGTCGAAACAGTTGTTCCACCATATCTCTCGAACGCGATGGAGAAACTTGATGTTTTACGTGTCAAATGAAAGCTTGGGACGCGGGGAATGTCGTAGGCTATAAAAAAAATTGACCCCCCCCCATGCATTTCCCCCCTAAAAAAGGGGAAATATGAAAACTATTCTTCCGCTACATCTCCAGAACGCAAGTGCGGAAAATAACAAGTTATACGTCAAATGAAAGCTTATGACGTGGGGAATGTCATAATCTATTAAATATTCACTCCCATTCTTTCTTCCTTCCTGAAGCTGGAAATGTGAAATTCGTTCTACTATACAGGGTGTCCCTGAATTCATGGCCCAAACGTGAGGGGATGGTAGTACACACCGAACCCACCAATATTCGTCATAGAATATGCGGCCGCAAACGCAGCCCGGTGCCGGTAGGGGGTTGAGACGAGGCGGCATGGCTTAAAAGCGCTGGATCAGCCAAACCCAGAATTCTCAACCGCCGATGTGCGCGACAAGCCGTAACGGAGAAGCCTAATGTTTACGAGCAGGTACGCCGATCACTACTCCGCCGTTGTGCTGCCTGCATCAACGTTGGTGGGCGGACGCTTGAGTATTTGTTGTAATGATCTCCAATAAATGTCACTCTGGAAACCTCTGTGTCTGTCCTTCATTTCCGACTCCTCACTCCGTTTGCGGCCTCATATTCTATGACCAATATTGGTGGGTTCGGTGTGTACTACCATCTCCTCACGTTTGGGCCATGAATTCAGGGACACCCTGTATATTCTGAACGCGAGGGCCTACAGTTAGGGGCGGCGGTGGCTCAGTCGGTAGCACGCAGGCTCATAATTTGCAGTTTCCAGGTTCGAGTCCCAGCTGGGTCAGCGTTCAGATTTATCTCCTCAAAACTCCCCGCCCACGGTCAGTAGGGGACAACGATGGGCTTGGAAAGGCCACCGTCCATCAGATGGGACGTTAAGCCGTGGCCCCGTGTGCAGGAGAGCCATACCCTGTGCACGTTACAGAACACGCTGGATGGTCTTGACGGGAGGCTACCATCTGTCTCCCAACAGCTGTTCCAACAGCTGCGGGTCCCCTCCCCCAACCTTCTCTGAGCCTTCGGGGTCCATGTGATCTGGCCATTTAGCCCGTGGTGTGCAAAAAAGTGCCGCTCAGGGGTAAAACAACCCAACCCAAATTCCCTGTTAGAAGGGTTTCCACATCAGGAATGTCAACCTCATAAACATGCTGTTTCGCATGACGCCACAGAAAGAATCAAGTAAAATGATTGCAAAAGAAGGGGCAAGTTAGTGTGTTATATCCATTTCAGAGGCAGTGGGATATAGGATCTAGGTGCTTGAACCTGATGTCCAAAGCATGTAGGGGAAAATCGTGTTAGCACCATAACTGAAAAGGTGTATTTTAGGGGACTTTCTACAAGAGTTGCAGCTTCTGCTCCAAACATTATGGGGGTCATTATATCAGTCAGTAGCGTGCCAGGCTTGTAATCTGCAATTCCCAGGTTCGAATCTCGACTAGGCCAGCGTTGAGATTTATTTCTGCAAAACTCCCCGCCCTGCCCTCGGTCAGTCGGGGACACCGATGGGCTTGGAAAGGCCGATCTGCATCGGATGGACATTAAGCCTTGGTTTCGTGTGCAGGAGAGCCGTACCCTGTGCACGTTAAAGAACTCGCTGGATGGCCTTGACGGGAGGCTATCGTTTGTTCCCTAATAGCTGTGCAATGGGTCCCCCTTCTTCTCTAAGCCTTCGGGGTCCTTGTGACTTGGTCGTTTATCCCTTTGTATGCAGAAAAGTGCCACCCAGAAGTAGAGTAACCAAATCTGCACCAAACTTTCGCCGATAACAAATTCCTTGCGAGAGGGCTTTGGGCCAAAGTAAGGTTTCTCATGAAATTGGGTGTCTTAAATTTATGCAATAAAGCACGTGTGGCTTTATAACAGCCATCGGCAACCTATGACCCGCGAGTCACCAAGTGACCCATTTGATAATTTCAAGTGACCCACTTGAGTTCCCCAAATAAAGTATAATATATAAAAATAAATTATAAAACATAAACATGAAACAAACACTTTGAGAAAGTATAAATAATAAGATTAAAATTTTGGTTTGATTACAAAGTCGCAGAAATGAACATAGGCGGAATACAGCGACATTGTCCGAACGAATTTCATCTTTACTCGACGAGCGTGTCATTCGTTTATTCACGTTAAAGACGAAGTAGATGTAAACAAGAGTAGATGTGTGATCAGCAAGTGATCAGGGCTCCTATTCTTTGGCTGGGCTCTCTGACTACGTGCCACCTGTAGCCGACCAATAGGAGCCCTGCCCACCTGCTGATCACGCATCTACTCTTGTCTACGTTTACTTCGTCTTTAAAGTGAATAAACAGTAGTTCAGAAGCGCGAGAACAGTTACCTAAGCGAAATAATTATTATTTTTATTACCAAGGACAAACAAAAAGCAAAAAAAGATTACTTCAAAATGTGTGGACTGAAAAGTATGGATGTATGGGAAATGGTGACAAATTGATATGTACTTTATGTACAGACATAATTACCGCCAGGACTTACAATATTGAGCGACACTTTTCTTCAAAACATAAAGAGGTGAATGAAATGCCAAATGGAGAAAAATATGAATACATTGCTAAACGTGTATTAAATTATGGTAAACAAAATAAATTTTTGAAGAGATTTGTTACCAGCCACAATTACGCTACATCTGCCAACTTTATTGCAGCTCTTAGTATTGGTACCAACGGAAAACCGTTTACAGACGGCGTATTTTTGAAAATCGCATTCATAAATTGTTCCGAACACTTATTCAATGACTTCGCAAATAAAAAACAAATAATTGAGAGAATTAAAGAAATGCCATTGTCGGCCAGAACAGTTCAGCGTCGCATTGAAGATATGGCAAAAAATATTGACGCACAAGTCAAAAAGGATTTGTTATCTAGTGACGCAATTAGCATTGCACTCGATGAAAGTACGGATGTAAATAGTATGGCTAGGCTGGCAATTATTATTAGATTTGCATCAATAAATAGTTCGAACGTCAATGAAGAACTACGCGTTCTTGCTTCAATGAATGACACGACCAAAGGCATTGATATTTTCCGTCAAGTACAAGAGTTTACAAATTTCAAAAATGGGAAAATATTGGATTTAAAAAGTAAATTGTTTTCCATAACAACTGATGGTGCTCCAGCTATGAGAGGAAAAAATGTTGGATTTGTGAAACTAATGGAAAATGAACTTGGCCGCCCACTTTTATCATTCCGTTGTATCATCATACATGAAGAAAATTTACTTGCAAAGGCATCTACGCAACAACTTAAGGATGTAATGGAAAAGGTTGTTAAGATCATAAACATAATAGTAGCACGATCTGCATTAACACACAGGCGCTTCAAAGCTTTTTTGGAGGAAATTGAATCGAAATAGGGAGATTTACTGTTACATGCTGAAGTACGATGGTTAAGTCGAGGCAAAGTTCTTAATAGATTTGTAGAGTGCTTTGATGATATACAAATACACCTATCCCTCGATTTACACTGAAGATAGGTTCCGCACAAAACCGTGTAAATCGAAATCTTGGATTATGCTATGTAAAACCGTGTAAAACGAAAAAAACACTAAAATGTGCATAATTCAGTCATTTATTTACGTAAAACAAAAGCAAGACATCTTGAAAAACATAAAATTACACTTCATTCATAAAATAACAAATATATGTAGGTAATATAAGTACATATTTAATTCATTTTACATTAGAAACAAAAAATATAAGATCCTTAAAAAAATTAATAGTAAGTTTAATTACTGTCATCACTTTCATGGACTATCAGTCTTTTCTTCCTGATTGGTATGATGTCACTTTCATGGACTATCAGTCTTTTCTTCCTGATTGGTATGATGTCACTTTCATCACTCGATAGTTCTTGATGCGATTCTGGTTCAATGGTTGATGAATTAGGGACAGTCTCAGATCGACGAGACTTTGTAATGAAATCCGTAATTAACAATTGTGTAGGTTTTTTTGTTAAATCTTTATAGACCTCCTCATATTGATTTAAGCACTTACTAATATCCCGCTGGAATCGGAGAGCTCGTTCAACATTCGGGTCATTTTGTAAAAAATGATTACCCAATTTTCTCCCCAATTCAAGTCCTCCGCTGATGACTCTTGCTGTGAACGCAACTGGTTCAGATTGCTCTTCATCAGGATCATTGTCTTCATCACGTTTATTTGTTTCATGAATCATGTTAACTAAATCATCCTCATCTAGTTCTTCATCAGCCATTATTTCTTCAATATCTGCCTCAGCTAAATCCTCAAAACCTTCTCCTCCTATAGTATGCGCCAACTCAGTGATCTGAGAATATTCATGCTCTAATGGTAATCTATAATTCTCACCTTCAACAGCATCTGGCCATATTGCTTTCCAGCAGGCATTGAGCGTTGATTGTTTAATCTGGGTATATGACAGTCCACCATGCTTAACACAATCTAAGATTGTAAATTTCTTCCAAGCATCCATAAGAGTAAGAGATCCATCATTCTCCATTTGTTCTAAAATATACCTGAAGGTTTGCTTGATATACAGTGCCTTGAAAGTCGAAATTATCCCTTGATCTAACGGCTGTAATAAGGAAGTTGTATTCTTTGGTAAAAAAACAATTTGTACATTTTCGTGTTGTAAATCTTGAGGATGATCTGGTGCATTATCAATTAATAGAAGGGCCTTAAAAGGCAATCCCCTTTTACTTAAATAACTTTTGACATCTGGAACAAACAAGTTATGAAACCATTCATTGAAAACCATGGCAGTGACCCTGCTTTCTTATTAGTCATCCAATAAACGGGAAGGTTTTTGATGTTTATTCCTTTAAATGAGCATGGTGTTTTCGATTTGTTAATAACCAATGGTTTCATTATATGATCGCCTGAACCGTTGCTACAGAAAAGCACTGTTATGCGACTTTTCGCTGCCTTATAACCACTAGCTGATTTGTGAGCTTTAGCCAAATAGGTTCTTTCTGGCATTTTTTTCCAGAATAACCCGGACTCGTCAGCATTAAAGACCTGGTCAGGAGTGTAGGAGTTGGCGGCAATGATTTCAGCAAATTTTGCTGGATATTGTTGTGCTGCATCCGAATCAGCAGATGCTCTTTCACCTTTCAATCTTAGATTATGTAAAGAATGTCTTTGTTTAAATCTCTCGAACCAACCATGGCTTGCGGAAAAAGATATCTTCTTTTCAAATGGCGAAGTCGACGGTAACTAATTCTTAAGTGTTTCATAAATCTTTAAAGCCTTATTTGTAATGGCACTGGTATCAATTGGAACCCGCTTTTGAGTTTGGTCTTCTAGCCATATCACTAATGCCTTTTCCATATTTTCCATTGTAACATCTCTTACATATTAAATTGTGCTCATACTCGCGCAAGATCCAGCTGCTACACTTTTTCTAATGGAGTCTTCATTTTTTCTTATTGTCCTTATTGTGGCTTCATTCATGGAGTAAAATTTAGCAACATCTGTTACGCTTTCTCTATTACGTAGACGATCTAATATTTTAATTTTTGTTTCTAAAGAAATAACTTTTCTTTTCATTTGAGTTTTTTTAAATCTTTTGGCATTATAAAACCTTAAAAAATTTACGTAAATTATAAAAATGCCAGAAAAACTATAAATGTTGGAAACTTACCAGTAGATATTTATGTAATAAAATAAAAAAAATGCACAATGATGTAAAGCTTTGCTGCTAAAATGATACTTCACTACTTCACATGAACCAGATAGCTTTACTATTGTGAAATACTACGGGGATTCCCCGTGTTGTAAAATATAGGGGAATCCCCGTCCCCGTTGTTGCCAGTGTTACCAAAGGAATGAGATTAAAAAATGACTTGAAACATATATGCAGACGAATATACATTTTTACCAGTTTTTTGAAATCCGTTATTTTATCAACCGTGTAAAACCGAAATCGTGTAAAACAAGTACCGTGTAAATCGGGGGATTATTGTGAAACACTACGGGGATTCCCCGTGTTGTAAAATATAGGGGAATCCCCGTCCCCGTTGTTGCCAGTGTTACCAAAGGAATGAGATTAAAAAATGACTTGAAATATATATGCAGACGAATATACATTTTTACCAGTTTTTTGAAATCCGTTATTTTATCAATCGTGTAAAACAAGTACCGTGTAAATCGGGGGATAAGTGCATTTCTTTACGAAATCGGTGAAAATGATCTCGAGCTCAATGATAAACAATGGTTTTTAAGATTTTTGTTCTTAACAGACATAATGAACCATTATAATGATTTCAACGTGCGACTCCAAGGAAATAACCACACAATTTTGAAAATGTACGAGGAATGGAAGAGTTTTTGTTCGAAATTAATATTATTTGAAACTGACATAAAAACTAAAATATTTCTTTTCTTTCCCTTACTAAAAACCCAACATGAGAAAGAAAATATCGATGAAAGCATTCTAAATATGTTCGAAAGTTGTATTTTGAAGATTAAAAGTGAATTTGAAAGTAGATTTCAAAGTTTTAAGAAACACGGCGAAATGTTTACATTTATAATAAAGCCCGACGAAATAGAGGAAAATGTTTTAGATTTGCAGTATTTTGAATATCTTAAAATTGACACTTTAAGTTTAGAAATGATTGATTTTAAAAGTTCAACGTTGTGGACGGACAAATTCAAGACATTGCGGAAAGATTTAGAAAACAATGAAGACAATCACTTCTCATGATATCATCGTGTTGGGCATCACTTCCTACGATGTTTTCATCTTTGAAAAAAATTGGCTTTGCCATTTTGTCCGCGTTCGGTTCTACTTATAAATGTGAACAAATATTTTCACACATCAAATTTATTTTAAGTAAGAACAGGAGCAGAGTAACTACCGAAAATTCAGACGCTTGTATTCGTCTTAAGCTGACTAAGAAATGAACCAGACTTGACTAAATTGACGTCACAAATTCAGCATCAGGGGAGCCACTGATAACGAAGAGAACGCTTATAAATAAAGTTCATAAATTATTAATGAACTAAAACTTGACAATTCTATTTGTTTTTATAATAATTTTTTTTATTTTTTTTTTAGTTTAAAAGCATATTGTAATAGTTTTCTCAATAAAATTTATCTTATTATTCACTAACTGACTGTTTTAAAATGAAAATACCCATTGACCCGAACTGTCTTCTTAATAGTCACATTTTGGTTGATTTTGACCCCCAGCCAAAAAAGGTTGCCGACGTCTGCTTTATAACAATCTTCATGAATGACTGTTTGCAAGGCCATCCAAGGAAAAGCAAAGTATGATGTTACACTCATCAACGTCCTCTCTAATTTTTTGTACAGCTGCGCGGACCTGCTACTTCTCTGAGCAGAAATTTTTTACAAGACCTGACGACCGTGCACTTTAAAAGTGTGCTTCCAGCAGCGTTGTCGAAAGAGAATTTCAGCTGAGCGTCAACAATTCAGTTTGCGCGGGAGCATTTCCCTTGCTGCGCGGCCGCGAACCCTCCCAGCTTAGAGGGAACATTGCACTCAACCTTAGTGTAAGAAATGTGCCCATACTATAATACCTATTCCCATGTTTACTTTCCCTGGACTTGAAGCGTCCAGCTTTTAACTTTGCTATACGACTTTCAAATGAATTGCTGTGGCCCTCGCACGTAAGTATAAACAAGTAAGTTTATTTTCCGTTTTATGATAATAAAAGATCTTTCCTACATACCACAAACAAGCTTGAATACGTATTTTACATTTATATAATTTAAAACTATATATTCCATTCTTACAATCAAAACGTTAATTGGTATTATGCATTTTCTCTTTATTTTCTGGCTTTACATTACCATGCAAATTGCAATAATAGGAAAATCCCATACGAGTAAAACTCGTTTGTGGGGTTTAGATATGAATAAAAACATGTTTACACATTTGACATGATCTTTAGATAATGCATAGAACCGGCCAGGACAGATGATGCATAGAACCGGCCAGGACAGATGATGCATAGAACCGGCCAGGCCTAGCACCTAATGTCCGACCCCGCCTTCTCGTGGTGCAGACCGATAGTACCTTTCAAAAGAGATACTCTCTTGTGGAAGTGCGGGCGGGGATGGCTCAGTCGGTAGTGCGCCAGGCTCGTAATCTGTAGTTCCCAGGTTCGAGTCCCAGCTGGGTCAGCGTTTAGATTTATCTCCGCAAAATTCCCCGCCCTGCCCACGGTCAGTAAGGGGACACCGATGGGCTTGGAAAGGCCGCCGTCCGTCGGATGGGACGTTAAACCGTGGCCCCGTGTGCGGGAGAGCCATACCCTGTGCACGTTAAAGAACACGCTGGATGGCCTTGACGGGAGGCTATCATCTGTCTCCCAACAGCTGTTCCAGTGGGTCCCCTCCCCCAACCTTCTCTGAGCCTTCGGGGTCCAAGTAACCTGGCCATTTAGCTCATGGTGTGCAAAAAAAGTGCCGCTCAGAGGTAAAACAACCCAACCCTTGTGGAAGTGAACGGAAGGGGAGGGCTGCCAGATTAGTGTGGCCTACTGATCTGGACAACTATGGCTACTTTTCTTTTTTTCTTTCCTGCTGAGGAGTGGTCAACCACACAGGGTCCTGGTGCTGACCATATAAACCCACTGGACTGGACAGATATATGGCTCTAAGCTTGATTATGGATTCGGATTTTGCTGCACTGGTGGACTTCTTGGAGGGGAAATCTTCCGCTGTGTTTTCTCTTTGTTTGTGGGTTGACAGCCCCAAGTGAATAGATTCACAGGATATATTTATCAGCTGGTGGATAATCCTGAACAGAGGTCATCGCAGGCACCTGAACTCTTTACTTCTATTGGCATCGTCAAATTCTACATTGGAGGAGGTCTTCCAGTGTAGATGGCTTCAGCCTTTAGTGGTGGGGGAACGGGTCCCCTTGTCTGCGATTAGGGGGCTGTTTGATATTGTCGGCATTCCCTCTCTCAATAAACATAGTTTCTTTGAACATCCCACTAAACATTTCCTCTCCATAGGTAGTTGGAATGTGAGGACTCTGCACAGAGCTTTTTCTCTTGATGTCCGCACACAAGAATTTCACCATTATAATTTAGATATTCTCGGCTTGCAAGAGACCAGATGGACAGATAAAGGTCAGATTCTTAAAAATAATCTTAAATTTCTCTTTTCAGGGAGGGACGACAATAAGCATCACCAAGGCGTGGGTCTGCTTCTCAGCAGACACGCTAGTGATGCTCTTCTAGGATATGAGTGCATTAATAAAAGGTTTCTTACAGCAAAATTTCAGACAAGTGTTACAGACCTGAATGTTATCTGCTGTTATGCCCCCACTGAGAATGCCAATGAGATTGAGAAGGATAGGTTTTACGAACAACTTCAGGATATTTTGAATTCTGTCAAGAAAGGAGATATTACCCTTGTTCTAGGTGACTTCAATGCCAAAGTTGGTACTGACTCTGACCTTTGGGGAGGAGTAATAGGCCCTTTTGGTATTGGTAGCTGCAATGGCAATGGGCAACGTCTCCTACAGGTAAGTAAACTCAATGGATTCAGAATAACTAACACTTATTACAAACACCGCGTCATACATAAGTATACATGGGTTTCACCTCATGGGCTGCATAAGAATATGATTGATTATATAATAATTAACATCAAATAGGCTAGTTTTGTTAGGAATACCAGGTCATATAGGGGAGCTGAAATTGGATCTGACCATTACCTTGTTAAAAGTGTCTTGCAACTTAAAAAGTATTGTGCTAGGGTTAAAAATTTTACTTTTAATACTGAAGCTCTGAAAGATTCAGTTATAGCCAAAGGTTATCGTGATAGGTTACTTAGTCATTATGACAGTCATGGTATGCTTACTACTGAAGTTGAGGAAGAATGGGATCATTTTAAACAGGCTTTTTTGGACACTAACAGTACTCTTTTAGGGAAAAAGGAGCAGAGGAGATAGAATTATTTGAGTGATAAGGCACTTAAGCTTATATCAGACAGAAAGAACTGCAGGAATGTCCTTAATCAATACCCTACTAGTAATAATAGAAAGCATTACAGCGAACTTAATAAACGTGTAAAAGATCAGTTAGCTGCTGAGAAGAATCTTTGGCTTGATGGTTTGGCTGACAAAGCCGAGGAAGCAGTTAGACAGCACAACAGCAGAGAGCTGTACCAGATAGTTAATGTTTTGTGTGGTAGAAAACGGACAGGTATACAGGGATTGAAGAATAAACAAGGTAAGGTTATAGAAGGTGAGGATTCTGTCATGGCTAGGTGGGCTGAGCATTTCAGTGATGTTCTAAACAATGTGGGTAGTTCTACTCCCATTGTTTGCAATGATGATAGATGCGATGCATTGGTGGTTTTATTGTTGGCCCTATAACACAATCTGAAGTTGTTTTGGCTGTTTCTAAGCTTAAACATCATAAATCCCCAGGTGTAGATGGAATTACTACTGAAATGCTTGAGCTGGTAATGTTTTTGTTACCACTTGGATGACTGAAGTTTTGAATATCTTTTATAATAAAGTCATGGTTCCTAAGGATTTTACCAGAGCTATTATTATTCCTATTTTCAAAAAGATGATCACAGTTCTTATGATAACTATAGGGGTATCAGCCTACTCTCTGTTCCAGGGAAAGTTCTTTGCATGATTGTGCTTAATAGAATTTGAATCTGGTTGACATGCAATTGCGTGATGAGCAATGTGGATTCAGAAGTGGTAGGGGATTTGTAACTTCAGATATAAGTATGCCGGACACACATACCTACGGTATGTGTGCCCGGCATACTTCATTCATTAAGTGCTAATCTACTTAGATCCTATGATCCCATCGTCTTTGAAATGGATGAGGAGAGATCAACTCACTGGTCTATCTCTCTTCGATTATAACAACACTTGATTTCTTCCGTGGGTGTCATGTGAAATAGCAAATTTATGAGACTGACATTCCTGACGAAGAAACCCTCGAATTACAGGAAGTAACGGAGTTTCATTTAAGACTGAGTTAAGACTTCCAACAAAGCGTCAGATGTTAGAAGAAAGCAACATATGACAAGCAGGAACTCAGTTATTGTTCAAGGTTGAATTAATAACTGAAGTAATTTACACTGGCAGTTACGTTCTGTATCTAAAGACACCGTTTGGAATTTTTGCTCTCTTGATAACCCTTGGAAAGGAGCAGGGTTGGTTCAATCGGGGAGGCGGGGGTGGCTCAGTCGGTAGCGCGCCAGGCTCGTAATCTGTAGTTCCCAAGTTCGAGTCCCAGCTGGGTCAGCGTTGAGATTTATCTCCGCAAAATTTCCCCGCCCTGCCCACGGTCATTAGGGGACACCGATGGGCTTGAAAAGGCCGCCGTCCGTCGGATGGCACGTTAAGCCGTGGCCCCGTGTGCGGGAGAGCCATACCCTGTGGACGTTAAAGAACACGCTGGATGGCCTTGACGGGAGGCTACCATCTGTCTCCCAACAGCTGTTCCAGTGGGTCTCCTCCCCCAACCTTCTCTGAGCCTTCGGGGTCCTTGTGACCTGGCCATTTAGCCCATGGTGTGCAAAAAAGTGCCGCTCAGAGGTAAAAAAATCCAATCCAATGGTTCAATCGGTAGTGCGCTAGGCTCGTAATCTGCAGTTTCCAGGTTCTAGTCCCAATTGCGCCTGAGTTGTGAATTTTACTGCTAACTTCCGATTTGCTTTCGGTGAGAAAGAGAATGCCAATGGGCGTAGAAAGGCCACCGTCCTTCTGACTGATGTTAAGCCATGGTTCCGCGTGCAGGAGAGCACTGTCACGTTATGGAACGTCTTTGACGGGAGGTTTCTGTCTTCTCCTAACAGCTGTTTAATGGGTTCCTTCCCTACCCTTTTCGGATCAGTCGATAGCACGCCAAGCTCGTAATCTTCAGTTCCCAGGTTCGAGTCCCAGCTGAACCAGCGTTGAGATCTCTCTCCGATAAACTCCACCATGCCCTCGGTCAGTAGGAGACACCGATGGATTGCAAAGGTCCCCGTCCTTCGGATGGGACATTAATCCGTGTCTCCGTGTGCAGGAAAGTCATACCCTGTGCACTTAAAAGAACAAGCTGAATGGCCTTGACGGGAGGCTTCCATTTGTCTCTCAACAGCTGTCCAGTTTCCCCAACCTTCCCCCAACTTTCTCTGAGCCTTTGGAGTGACCTAGCCATTTATCCTATTGGGTGTAAAAAAAAATGCCGCTCAGAGGTAAAACAACCCGACCTACACTGGAAATATTAGGGCGGGGGTGGCTCAGTTGGTAGCGCGCCAGGCTAGTAATCTGTAGTTCCCAGGTTCGAGTCCCAGCTGGGTCAGCGTTGAGATTTATCTCCGCAAAATTCCCCGCCCTGCTCACGGTCAGTAGGGGACACCGATGGGCTTGGAAAGTCCGTCGGATGGGACGTTAAGCCGTGGTCCCGTGTGCGGGAGAGCCATACTCTGTGCACGTTAAAGAACACGCTGGATGGCCTTGACGGGAGGCTACCATCTGTCTCCCAACAGCTGTTCCAGTGGGTCCCCTCCCCCAACCTTCTCTGAGCCTTCGGGGTCCATGTGACCTGGCCATTTAGTCCATGGTGTGCAAAAAAGTGCCGATCAGAGGTAAAACAACCCAACCCAAAGCCATACCCTGTGCACGTTAAAGAAAACGCTGGATGGCCTTGACAGGAGGCTACCATCTGTCTCCTAACAGCTGTTCCAGTGGGTCCCCTCTCTCCCAACCTTCTCTGAGCCTTCGGGGTCCATGTGACCTGGCCATTTAGCCCATGGTGTGCAAAAAAGTGCCGCTCAGAGGTAAAAGAACCCAACCCAACTAGAAATATTACAAATAGAACTTCCACATCAGACAATAGATATATTAAAAAGTAACTGCAAAACAAATCAATCAGAAAAACGTTTAACATCAAGATCGCTAAGTGAGTACTTTTCATAAAAAAAAATTTCCATCCTTACTCAAAGAACAACGAACAGATTATTTTTAAGGGTACAATAAGATCTTAGACGTTACAGAGAAGTTATTGACAAAATTTTAAAAGGGAAGAAAAATAATTCAACTGACATCAAACTTATTTTAAGTTTTGAAGAAAAGGAAAAGAAACATTTACGAAGAATGGCAAAGAATACGAGGAAGGAATTCCACGTGTTAATAGCGGAATGAAAGAGACGAGCGCCCCGGAATGGAAACAATCAAAGTTAAAAGTGCCAGAAAAATGCTCCGAATCAGGACGATTGCGGAATTTACTTGCTCGTGCTGCTTTACGATCCATAAAGAAAACGATGGGATTTAGGAAATGGTACACGACAACTCCAATTTCAGTTTCTGGATTCCCATTCAGCGAAACGGCTCCTCCAGTTGCTGCAACTCACTTCTCTTTCACTTCAATCATCCCAACTCACAGAACTCACTCACAGAAGAAGAGATGGGAAAAGAGCTGTCGTTTCTGAGCCTCCTCACCAGCAAATACAACCCGACTCTGAAAACCTGTAAGTGCGGCCACACAAAGAGCGACTTTAACGTTTTGGCGTTATAAACATGTCCAGATTATCGGTAAACTTAAAATAAAGACATTAGCTACAACATACCAAAATATTACCTCACAGCCAACTAAAAAATGTGCAGTAATCAGTTGGCTGTGAGTCCACCTCCGTTCTTCGTAGCGTTTAAGACGTCAAAAAGTTTAAAAACCTTTCATAACGCTACTGTTTTCTGTGTGGCCGTATTCGTGTATCCTTAGTGAAGAGACCCACCTTACGCGGAAATGTTCTGTCGTGTGCGCGGCCGTCACCGCACAACGACACCATGTCGTTGTTTCTTCTCAGTCGTCGTGGAAAAGATTAGCTTGCTCTTTGGGAATATAAAAAGTGATTGACGGACATCGAGCGGACTGCAGAAACTGTCCGCATCTGTAACATCCCTGGAAAAGTAAACACAAAAGTTTTTGAGAAAGTGGAACAAAAGTTGGAGACATAAGTTTCATTTTCTTCCATAAGACATAAGAAGAAATCAAGGTTAAGGGGTCAAAAGCGATCAATATTTCAGAGTGCTGAGAATAACACTAGAAGTCGTAAACATCCGTCTCTAATTTCATCTGCTATATTTTATCACGTGGTGGTATCATTCAGTTGAAGTTTAGATAAAATGAAAAATCTGAAGGAAGCAGTGATTTTCAAATTGATTTTCCGCTTTACTATTAGTTTCGAATTATTAACATCTGCCTTACCTGTGGCCAGAGTAGCTCAGTAGTTAGTATGCCAGGATCTGAATATAGTTTCCAGTTCGAGTCCCACCTGGGTCAGCGTTGAGATTGCTCTCCGCTAACACCCATTCTGCCTTCGGTGAGAAAGAGGACATGGATGAGTTTGGGATGGCCGCCGTCCATCAGATGAGACGTTAAGCTGTGACACCCCATGTGCAGGAGAGCCATACCCAATGCACGTTAAAGAACGCGCTGTGTGATGGGAGGACTCCATCTGCCTCCTAAAAGCTGTCCAGTGGGTACCCTAAATCTTCTATTAGCTCTTGGAGTCCTTGTAATCTGGCCAATTTAATCTATTATGTGAAAAGAAAAAAACGTGCCGCTCAGAAGTAGGTCCCCAGCCAAATATTGTTTGAGATTTCGATAATGTACAACATATTTTTCCTTTGAATACAGATTAGGGACTAGTTTCAGAGCTGAATGGGTCGTATTTATTCCGAGGTCTTCAGCAAGGCTTTGACAATATGGTGATAGCATTGTGTTCGTAATCTGAAGTTTCTCTGGAGCTAGGGGGTAATCATTATGCTTGTCGTGAAGAGAAACTGGATGGTCGAGATCCACCTCTAGTATATACCCTTTATCAGAGTCATCATCAATTGACATAATATTAATGTGATCAATTTCTTCTGTATTAAGCCAACGAAACTCGCTCTGAGGGAGACACTGTGACATTGTCCATCTATATAGATTACTAGCATCAAAATACATAATATATTTAGATGAGAATTCAGGATTATAGGCGTCCAAATTTTGTTCTTTGCAGTACTAAAACGATTGCATATCACAGAAATTCCCCCTCGTATGCCTTTTTCCAGGAAAAGGTACATTGTAGAGTCAGTTATCAACTCAAGATTTACATTTGTCATTTTTAAGCATGCTTGCCAGGCTAATCCAGGAGCTGTGTAAACGTGACAGGGATCGATTTCATAGTATCTGATGCTTAGTTTTCTGAAACTTTCGAAAACATCAGCTAAGAAGAGCACGTGAGTCTTCAGGTACAAGTCATGATACTGGCCTAGATTTTTTATGTTGAATGCATTCCATACTCTTATTGCATGGATGTAGTCTTCTTCCCCTAGCGCTTCTTCTGTGAGTTGGTTGTAAAATGCTTCACGTGGAGGAAATACTGTTTCTTCAAACTTTTCACTGTTGTCGATATAATCATAGGGGTAAACTCCTTTTCTCAGAACCAGATGTAACCTTTCGGGTTCAACGTGGTCCTTTAAAATATGGAACTCGCTTGGTGATAAATTATTTACTAGCTTCTCAAGAGATGTGCTTAAAAACTGAGTGAGTCTACAAAATATAATGTCCCCAGGGAAAAGACAATATATTTTTCCATGTTATTGGGAATACAATTAATCTTCTTATTTTTGATTCTGCCGATTACTTGCATAATAAGATGGCGGTCATATCCCTTTTGGTTGTGAAAGATAACTGGAACCCTATTGGTTAACTTAAAGTTCAGATTACAGGAATTATGGGCAGCTCCTCGGAATTTACCTGTTATATGATCGTGATCTCTCACACGATCTGTTCCTAGGACGCGCTTACAAATATGACAGTCAGAAGCATTGTGAAACAGTTTCTCTTCATGATTCGTGAGTTGAATTGGCTTTATCATCGACGGTAAATTTTTGGTGTTTTCTTCTTCTTTAAGCAAACGTTCTAAAAATTCTTCTACTACATTAGGACCTCTATAAATTACTGGAGGTTTATACCTGCAGCCGTCAGGCCCAACAACAAGATATGCAAATCCACAGGGTTCATGATTTGCTGTGATAGTGGTGTCAGATTTTGCAGGGTTAGGCATACAAGTGTCCACTTTCACTAGGAATGATTCAAAGTCGGCATAAATCACGTATGGAACGGGCTTGCTGAAACTTGAAATTTGTGAATTTCAGCCATTTCTCTTCTTCAGTTGGAAATTCTAGTCTTTGGGATCCATGTTCTTGACAATAGGGAACACGATCCTTCAAGAGTGATTCATTTGCGAAACGGTGAAGGCAATAATCACAGTAGAAACTTACACCGTTATGTTTGGTGAGAGGACTGAGAAGTCTACTCATATTCTTAATGGAGCAAAAATGTTGCTTTTCACCATCTGATAACAGTAGGTGATTTGTATGCGCTTTAAATCTGAATGGTGTGATGTAGAGTGGGAACACCTCTTTCTCATATCCAAAAACATTGACAGAAATGTTGTTAATTTTTTCGAATTTTCATATTTGATTTATTGTTATAGGAAAAATTAGGCCAGATGTGTTTAATTTTTCTTCTAAACGTTTATATTTGTTAAGGCGTTCAGTGTTTCCTATTGCAGGATATAAAGAGGCTAAAACAGACCATACAAAACATTTTTGGTCAGAATTACATACATTCACAATAGCACGTTTTAATAGTAATTCTCTTGGGGTAGGGATATAACTAGACCCTGCAAGAGGGGTATATTTTCCAATGTTCATTTTAGCGTGGAGTATGGCATCCAGTATCCATCCACTATGTGCTCCTTCAAATTCTTCAAATGAGGCCTTAATCTTCTTATACGCTGAATCCAATTCTCTGTTTAGGGATGATGTAGGAAGACTTGTGACACACTTACTTCGGAAAAACGGGGCGCAGTGTTCGAGTTTCTAAGGGGAAACTTTTCGCCTGAAGCGCACTTGTAGAGCAAGGTACCATTTAATGCTACCTTTCGAGGTCAATTCTTCTTTCAGATGTGTTAGGAGTGACTCCCGCAAGAACTCGAGGAAAAAGATGAGGTCAACAGATGTTTCTCCAGTTGCCATCAGCTTATGTGTTGACAGGGTCCTTTTCATTTCTTCTGTAAACTGACAGGGGTCTTCAGGGTCTAGTTTTTGTTTCTTCTGGGGAATCCTTTCATCTTCAGAGCGTTTTCGCTTATTAATGTGTGGCTTTCTTTGATGTCGTAAAAGATTGTCTTTTCTTCCAAACTCCATTGCACATTCTTCGCATTTATAGGTTTTCCTGGAGGTGTGCGTTAACTCATGCTGTCAGACGTCATCTCTCCTTGAGAAGGTCGATTCGCATTGAGAGTACTTAAACAGGCTATTTCCCATCATCATTTCTCTTATGAAGAATGAGATTTGTCTGGAGCGTGAAAGCCTTCTCACATATATCACATGGATACATTATGAAGCAGTGACTTGTAAAATAACTGGTTTATATTATACGAGGACGTCGAGAACTATCACTGTTGTTTCCTAACAGTTGAAAAAATCACGGAGACGCAGCAGCAGAGAACTGTCACTGTCAACGTCTGACAACAGAATGAGGATTCTGACTGATGGATATCGTATTTATACCAGGACTATCCCGCAGAAACTGATTTAAAAGACTATCCCGCAGTAAATGAAAAGAAAAAATGCTATTGGTTAAAAATGAAAAAAAAAAATTAAAGAAAAACGGTGAAAAGAAAAATAATCTTTGATTAAAAAATAAATTATTTGAAATTATGCAAATTATTGAAGGGAAATATGTATTGATGACCTGTATGTGTGAAGAAAAGGCCCGCGTCCCCTTTGAAACACATGGAGGCGGATCCCATAGGATTAACATTGATCCGCCTCTGAGTTAGAACTCTCATTTTCCCCCTACTCAGGGGGTTCCGCTGGATAATAAATCAAAGGCACACATCCTTGGATTGTGAAATTGCATCCACGAACTCGTGGGATAACAGGCACCAACAATGGGAAACAAATTCTTTCCCTGTGATATTAAAATTGATTCTAAATCCCATTAGCAACGTCTTTTGGTGTAAACACCTGGCCCCGCCCACTTCTGTCAGTTACTGATATATTTGGACCCTTAAATCTGCCAACTCACAGCAGGAAAACACATTCATGGTTCTTCTCACCTTTTTCCCGGTGCGTGAACTTTGCTGCGTACGACAGATTACGTTTCTTTTTATTATTATTCTTATTTAATTTATTAAGCAACGAAAATATATAAATCATTTACCCATCAAGTATTATTTTACATTACAATGGAGCTGCTAAGGCATTTGAATCCAAACCACTAACAACCATCACAGTTCCAAAGTCGGAGGATTGACTGCCTAGTCGTTTCGGGATCTGATTTAGAAACTTAAGAGTGGATAAGGTGGGGGGATGGGGGGTAGGAATTAAAACAGGTCAGAACACTATTTTTTTAAGAAATTAATTTCAGCAAATACTGTAATATACAGGGTGAATCTGAAAAAGTGGGCAAAACTTTACGGGGTGGTAGAACGCAGCTATACGAGCAATATTCGTCATAGAATGTATGGTCGGAACGCAAACGGCGAGCCGCTAGATGGCGTTGGAAATGGTATAAAAGGGTCAGTCCTCGCACCCAACGGTCGAGGTGGTCCCATAGCTTGGCCACCAAGATCGCCAGATCTCTCGTGTTTGGAATTTTTCCTGTGGGGCCATATGAAAAGCCTAATCTACGAGTGCCCCATTGAAACCAATATGGATCTAGTCGCCAGGATCGCCGTTGTTGCCGGCGATATTCGGGAAATGCCTGGTGTCTTCGCAAATGTGCGTCGTTCCCTACCCGCAGGTGTGAAGCCTGCATTACAGCTGGCGGCAGCTCTTTTGAGCAATTTCTTTGAGCATGTACCTCAATTACATTCCTGTTAATAAAATGTTTTCTGAAGTATCTCCTCTCCTTCTTGTGTTCATTCTTTAAATGTGACAGTGGAAAACTACCTTTTAACTTCTCACCGCTTGCGTTCCGACCATACATTCTATGACGAATATTGCTCGTATAGCTGCGTTCTACCACCCCGTAAAGTTTTGCCCACTTTTTCAGATTCACCCTGTATATTTTTCCTTCATGTTATATTGGACTTTAAAAAAACATTCTTGCAAAATTTGTAAAATATATGTATATGTGTACTATTTTATCACCTCTATTCGGAACAATATTCCAATTCTATTCGGACCAACTGTTTGGATAAGGGGAAAAAATGAATCATTTTAAAACAATAACTCATTTCGAAACAATAACTTATTTATAACAATAATTCATGTAAAACAATAGCTCGTTTAAAAGAATAGCTCATTTTAAAACAATAACTCATTCAAAAGAATAACCCTTTTTAAAACAATAACTCATTCAAAAGAATAACTCTTTTTAAAACAATAACTCATTCAAAGCAATGGCTCATTTCAAAAACAATAACTCTTTTAAAACAATAACTCATTTTCCCGCCCTCGGTGAGAAAGGGGACAACGATGGGCATGGAAAGGTGACGTTGACGGGAAGTTTCCATTTCTCTTTTAATAGCTATCTAATAGGTTTCATTCCCTTATCCAACTCTGAGTCCTTGTGACCTGGAAATTCAGCCCATTTTGTAGACAAAAGTGCCGCTTAGAGATAAAACAACCCAACATTTTAAACTACAATTAAAAATTTTAAAAAATACGTATCTTCCTACATGAGTCCTAAAAAGTAGAAAATAAACCTAAAGCATATCGATGGTGCAATCAGTTATTGAATTCGTATTCACATCAGTGGATGATATGGCGCCGATTTAGGTACACAACAAGATTGCCTGCGCCCTCTCTTCCTTTAAAGTGAATACGAACTCAGTGACTGATTGCACCATCGATATGCTTTAGGTTTATTTTCTACTTTTTAGGACTCATATAGGAAGACAGGTATTTATAACTTTTTTTAATTTATTTTTTTCTTCATCACTAAAAAACTCCTACCTTCAGAAACTTTCAATTGATATATGGACTCATAAACATCGACCATATTTTTCCTTCCTTTTTCTGGAGTCGTGTTTGAGCTAGCCCATGATATTGCAGACATCACAAGCTTCAGTTTGAGATATGCCTTTCTAAAGTCGACTCCCAAGAAATCTACGTCTCCTTTTGGAGAGAGTTGGGTTGGTTGTTTTACCTCTGAGCGGCACTTTTTTGCACACCATGGGCTAAATTGCCAGGTCACATGGACCCCGAAGGCTCAGAGAAGGTTGGGGGAGGAGACCCACTGGAATAGCTGTTGGGAGACAGATGGTAGCCTCCCGTTAAGGCTATCCAGCGTGTTCTTTAACGTGCACAGGGTATGGTTCTCTCGCACACGGGGCCACGGCTTAACGTCCCATCCGACGGACGGCGGACTTTCCAAGCTCATCAGTGTCCCCTACTGACCGTGGGCAGGGCGGGGAATTTTGCGGAGATAAATCTCAACGCTGACCCAGCTGGGACTCGAACCTGGGAATTACAGATTACGAGCCTGGCGCGCTACCGACTGAGCCACCCCCGCCCCATTTGGAGAGAGAGGAGATGGTGGAGGTACATAATTCGAAGGAGTCGATGATGGTCCTCTTATGAGCTTTCATTTGACACTAACTCGTAACTGCAGGCCCTCACATTCGGTAAATATTGCAGAAGATCGATTCTCAAATTTTCTCTTTTTTCAGAGGAGAAGAAAGCAGTGGGAGGGGGGGGGGGTATATATTTATATTTCCCACAACATTCCCCACCTCGCAGGCTTTCGTTTAACACATAAATCATTATATTTGTACGTAGCGTTCGAAAGGTATAGTGGACCAACTGTTTGGACAAACACACAAACTGACAAACCAATAAGCCTATAAATGACGAACGAAAAGCAATAGAAGATAGGTAACGAAAATAAGGAATCGCCTCTGGCGAAAGTGGGATGATTATTTTCAAAGAAATTAATTTTTTTGCTTTCCGACTTTTGCACTTTCTAACAAGTGAAATTCGAATTCTGGATGATTGAGAAAATGCAAATGGGAAAATTTTATTGATTAGTATTTTTTATTAGAATTTCTTCAAATAAGAACGTTTCACCCCCCTCCCCCCTCCAGAGGGAATGAGGCTAATCGCTACATCGATGCTGTTAATATTAAATCCTTTTACACTTGCAGCAAAACTTCAGATTTCTGGAATAAAAGAATCATTTCTAGTATCTCTTCAAATTTTGCAATTTTCAACTTTTTCCACCATTAGGGGAAGCTATTAAAGCTTTTGGGAGGTTCGGAAAATTATGTAGCATAAGGATGAAGAATACATTAGACAAGAATTTCCACTAGGGAAAAAAAGTTCACAATCAGCTAGAGCGTAAAGCGTTCATTGGGTATCAGCATTCAAATTTTATGAGCATTTTTTTCCAAATTTAAAACTTTATGTAACATTTTATCCTGTTGTGGTAAAATCAGATTTTTTTCCCCGAAATCCCTACACATTCTTAATCAATGACTTTGCCCTGAACTATTGCGAAAATTGTAGGAATTATCAACGATTTAATTTTCCATATAAGTTGGGTTGTTTTTCCTCTGAGCGGTACTTTTCGTGCAGAAAATGGTTCACTAAACCGCGGGGTCAAAAGGAACTCAATGGTTCACAGTTGAGCATGGGAAGGAGATTCACTCGAAAATTATTAGGGAACAGATGGAAACCTCCCATTTAGGTCATCTAGCGTTTTCTTCAACGTGCACAGGGTATGGCTCTCTTGCACAAGGGAGTCAGGGTTTTACATCCCATCCAACGATCTTTCCAAACCCATCCGTGTCTCCCTTTCTCATCCAGGGCAAGGTGGGAATTTAGCGGAGATAAATCTTAAAACTGGCCCACTTGTGACTCGAACCTGGGAACTGAAAATTACGAGACTGGCACGCTACCAACTGAGCCAACCCAAACCCCTTTTGCTTCAGAATTTAAATGAAATTGGTGTAAAACGTTGGTTAGCTTCAATTTAACTGCAAACCAGCAGAAATGTCCAGAGATTGAGTTAGTTTCTTTTAACTGTGAGCAGTACTTTTTTTGTGCGCACAATGTGCAAAAAGACCCCAAAGGCTCAGGGTTGGGTAAAGGAAGACTTTGGGTTGTGTTGATTTACCACTGAGCGGCACTTTTTTGCACACCATAGGCTAAATGGCCAGGTCACATGACCCCCAAGGCTCAGAGAAGATTGGGGGAGGGGTTGTGTTGTTTTACCTCTGAGCGGCACTTTTTTTGCACACCATGGGCTAAATGGCCAGGTCACATGGACCCCGAAGGCTCAGAGAAGGTTGGAGGAGGGGACCCACTGGAACAGCTGTTGGGAGACAGATGGTAGCCTCCCGTTAAGGCCATCCAGCGTGTTCTTTAACGTGCACAGGGTATGGCTCTCCCGCACACGGGGCCACAGCTTAACGTCCCATCCGACGGACGGCGGCCTTTCCAAGCCCATCGGTGTCCCCTACTGACCGTGTGCAGGGCGGGGAGTTTTGCGGAGGTAAATCTCAACGCTGACCCAGCTGGGACTCGAATCTGGGAACTACAGATTAAGATAACAAAGTACTCGATTGAAGAGCACTAAGAAAAAAATTAAGTAACGGAATAAAGGGAAAAACACAGGTAAAACTTCCTTTGACTGAAAAGCAGCTGGTACTCTTACTTTTAAATCATTTGCGGTAATTGTCTGCGTTATTTTGTTTCAGATCTACACTAAAAGATGCACACAATGTGCTAAATGATCAGGCCACAAGGATGTTAAGAGCTCAGAGCGAAATAGACAAAAAGGAGCCTCAACGGCTATTAGTAGACCGATGGAAGCATCCTCTCTTGACCATTTAGTGTGTTGTATGATGTGCACAAGTTAGCGCTCTTCTCAGCAAGGAACACAGCTTAATGCTCCAATCGATGGAGAGCAGATTTTCCAAGGCGATCAGGGGCGTGGTTGGCTCAGTCGGTAGCGCGCCAGGCTCGTAATCTGCAGTTCCCAGGTTCGAGTCCCAGCTAGGTCAGCGTTGAGATTTATCTCCGAAAAATTCCTCGCCCTGCCTACGGTCAGTAGGGGACACCGATGGGCTTGGAAAGGCCGCCGTCCGTCTGATGGGACGTTAAGCCGTGGCCCCGTGTGGGGGAGAGCCATACCCTGTGCACGTTAAAGAACACACTGAATGGCCTTGACGGGAGGCTACCATCTGTCTCCCAACAGCTGTTCCAGTGGATCCCCTCCCCCAACCTTCTCTGAGCCTTCGGGGTTCATGTGACCTGGTCATTTAGCCCATGGTGTGCAAAAAAGTGCCGCTCAGAGGTGAAACAACCCAACCCAATGCGATCAATGTCTCCTTTCTCACTGCGAGCAGAGCAGATTTAGCCGAATAATGCTCAATGCAATCACATCGAGGACACCAAACAGTGACATAATATTACAGTCCTGGAACGCTAATGAATAAACCAAACCGTCGAAAAGTAAATGACTAAATTATTGAAATTTTTATTTTTCCAATTATCTAGAGCTCTTAAGAGAAGACAGGTAAAAACTTTAATTTACTTCATTCTTTTAGAGTTACCCCAGTTATTTTTTCACGTTGCGTCTTTGTCAAATATCTCATCCTTTTTTTATCTGCCGTCATTCGTAAAATATTTACAAGTTACGAAAAGTTGACGCGGTCTCTTGTTACATTTTGCTGCGGATTAAGATGAGGCAGATATCTCTTGACGATAGTGAAAAGCAGAACAATTACTCACTGTCCCAATATCTTCTTGAAAGGACGACGCAATTTATCGTCCGGATAGCGGTAGCTGAAGAAAGAGCATCCAGACATTTGGGATCTCTAGGTTTGAATCTTTCATTCTCGAAGAATGACTTTATCGGATGTAGCAGACAAATCTTTCGCCACTGAGACAGAGAAAGCGACCTATGTCTCGCCTAGATATCAAAAAATCGGCGTTTCTCCCATCCGTTTCATCCGACCTCATCATTTCGGTTTTTTGTGCATCTAACGGAAGTTGAACATAGAAGGCGAGAACGGATTCCTTTCGATCTATCGCTTCGAAACACGATCCTGCAGTTTTTCTCCATAAAATAAAAATAAATAAATACCCCCTCAAGCAGCTGCTTGCCACAGAGGTCTGACAGGAGCCTGTCAGTTTATATGCCAGAGTAATAGGTCTGAGAGGATGGCAGGATCTCAGCAGAAAAACGATGCATACATCCATGCCTTACCCGGGGCTCGAACGCAGATCCCTTAGATCAGTAACCAAGCACGCTAACCACTACTTCTGTTTAATGAGAAAACCTTTGTGGCTAATACACTTCCCTATCAAAATATTAGAGAATTTCCATGTTATATCAATGAAAAGATATATTCAGAGCTGCATAACTTCTAAATTATGCATTTAATGAAAAAACGTGGTTGAAGCTAAATTAAAGATCATAATCAAATCTAAATGTCGAATTTCAGCAATGTTTGTTTGGTAGTTGTTGGATTGGGTTGTTTTACCTCTGAGCGGCACTTTTTTGCACACCATGGGCTAAATGGCCAGGTCACATGGATCCCGAAGGCTCATAGAAGTTTGCGACCCACTGGAACAGCTGTTGGGAGACAGATGGTAGCCTCCCGTCAAGGCCATCCAGCGTGTTCTTTAACTTGCACAGGGTATGGCTCTCCCGCACACGGGGCCACGGCTTAACGTCCCATCCGACGGAGGCGGCCTTTCCAAGCCCATCGGTGTCCCATACTGAACGTGGGCAGGGCGGGGAATTTTGCGGAGATAAATTTCAACGCTGACCCAGCTGGGACTCGAACCTGGGAACTACAGATTACGAGCCTGGCGCGCTACCGACTGAGCCGCCCCCGCCCCATTTGTTTGGTAGTTAAAGAGTTATGGCAGCTTGAGTATTTCACAATAGTAGTGAATCGTAAGAGCTTGTCACAGGACTTAATTAAAATTTATTAAATAATAAAATATTGTTTCAAATCATTTAATAAAATTAATATACGTTTTAGAAGTTTGCGTATTGATTATTTCGAAATAAAACATTGCGAATTATTTTTATAAAACAAGAATATTTATTTTTAATATTCCAGATTTCGTAGCTTTCTAAATATTGAATGAATAAATAAAAAATAAATACCCCCTCAAGCAGCTGCTTGCCACAGAGGTCTGACAGGAGCCTGTCAGTTTATATGCCAGAGTAGAAGGTCTGAGAGGATGGCAGGACCTCAGCAGAAAAACGACACATATATCCATGCCTTAATCCGGGGCTCGAACCCAGGTCCCGTAGATCAGTAGCCAAGCGCGCTAACCACTCGGCCACGGGACGGCTACAAATATTGAATGAACATTGTTGAAAATCGAGATTTCAATTGATTTGATTCACATTTTTCCATGAAATGCATATTTTAAAAGTTATAATAAAAAAAAATCCCCCTCAAGCAGCTGCTTGCCACAGAGGTCTGACAGGAGCCTGTCAGTTTATATGCCACAGTAGGAGACCTATAGAACTTCGAAATTAGATTCCCATTGACATAACTTGGAAATCCTCAAATATTTTGTCAAGGGGGTGTATTTTCACGAGGTCAATATTACAATTTTCGAAGTGGAAATCCGAAAAATATGAATCAAGACTGCAATTTGATTTGTTACAAATCCACGTTAACGGAAATGAAACTGAGAAAATTTTTCAGAAGAGATTTTTTAAAAATATATGAATTTGGAACTAGAAAGAAAAGCAAAAGTATATTCTACTTCGAATGGTTAGCGTGCTTGGCTACTGATCTAAGGGACCTGGGTTCGAGCCCTGGGTTAGGCATGGATGTTCGTGTTGTTTTTCTGCTGAGGTCCTGCCATCCTCTCAGACCTTCTACTCTGGCATATAAACTGACAGGCTCCTGTCAGACCTCTGTGGCAAGCAGCTGCTATAGGGGGTATTTATTTTTTTTATAGAGTTACATATATCTGGCAAACTCTATCCAAGATACATTGTTGGGTACGATATGATTTCAAAAGTTCAATTATCTGAGCGAAGCAATTCCGTTTTTTTGGTTTAAAAACTTCTGACTTGGACTTGGGGATGTTCATACGGTACCTCGAAATATGTCCGTTTCCTTCCGTCCTTAAAAGAGAGGGCGAAAAATTAAACCGGTGGGATTGATCGTAATGATATTTTTGCCAAATGAAAACTTGCGACGTGGGGAGTGCCATCTGCTCTATATTCTAACTGGGACGGGGGTGGCTCAGTCGGTAGCGCACCAAGCTCGTAATCTGCAGTTCCCAGGTTCGAGTCCCAGCTGGGTCAGCGTTGAGATTTGTCTCCGCAAAATTCTCCGCCCTGCCCACGGTCAATAGGGGACACCGATGGGCTTGGAAAGGCCACCGCCCGTCGGATGGGACGTGAAGCCGTGGTCCACATGCGGGAGAGTCACACCCTGCGCACGTTAAAGAACACGCTGGATGGCCTTGACGGGAGGCTACCACCTTGACGGGAGGCCACAGATGTTCCAGTAGGTCCCCTCCCCAACCTTCTCTGAGTCTTCGGGGTCCTTGTCATCTGGCCATTTAGCCCATGGTGTGCAAAAAAGTGCCGCTCAGAGGTAAAGCAACCCAACCCAACCTATATTCTAAAGCAGCGGTTCCCCACCTGTGGTCCGCGAACCCCCAGGGTCCGCGGTAACATCTGAGGGGGTCCGCAAGAAATTCACTTTGGAGGCAGTTAAGCGGTTAAAATACGGCGGACCCCTCCAGAGGGGTCCGCCGTATTTTTCAAATTACAATAGGGATCCTCCGCTTTCAAAAGATTGGGAACAACTGTTGTAAAGAATTTCAGACCCGAAAAACGCCAGGTAAGTCTGCTAGTATATGTATATTGAAATATCACTTCCGCTATTGCAACGAGCAATGTAAATGTGGTTTACCAGTTATCATTCGTGACAGAACAAAAAAATTCCAAGTTTAATGGGTGAAGTAAAATGAATGAAAATAAAGTTTGGATAAACCAATACTCAGTTCTATCAGATCGTAATATCCGATCTGTTAGTGAATTGTCCTTGGCCAGAGCAACTTGCACATGGTCTGGATAGTGCACTAACCGAAAAATAGGGGCGGGGGTGGCTCAGTCGGTAGCGCGCCAGGCTCGTAATCTGTAGTTTCCAGGTTCGAGTCCTAGCTGGGTAAGCGTTGAGATTTATCTCCGCAAAAATTCCCCGCCCTGCCCACGGTCAGTAGGGGACACCGATGGGCTTGGAAAGGCCGCCGTCCGTCGGATGGGACATTAAGCCATGACCCCGTGTGCGGGAGCGCCATACCCTGTGCACGTTAAAGAACACGCTGGATGGCCTTGATGGGAGGCTACCATTTGTCTCCCAGCAGCTGTTCCAGTGGGTCCCCTCCCCAAACCTTCTCTGAGCCTTCGGGGTCCACGTGACCTGGCCATTTAGTCCATGGTGTGCAAAAAAGTGCCGCTCAGAGGTAAAACAACCCAACCAACCGAAAAATAGTATTTTAATTAGATAAATCTCTTAAAATAAAACTGGTAGATAATTATTTGTAAACTACTTATAAATATTTAGCATATTTATTATAATTTAAAGTACTTATAAATATTTTAATGAATTCGTAATAAATAAATTATTTTCGTTTAGGATATTTAAAAATAAATGTCTTGTGGTTAAATTTTAGTCAAATTAAATGACTCAAATTTTTATGCATATTTAATATCGCTCCTTTTTTTTACTTCCTTTTTTTTAATAACTGTACGGGATCCGTGCATCTAGGTGGCCCTGTCCGGGCCCGGTGTATTATAGGTAGCTGTAGTTAACTGCTTTATAAAAGATGGAGACAAAAAAAAAGTGTTAAGTAACGTGGAGGGGGGGGGGGGAACATCATTTAAAACAGTGTCGTTTGAGGAACAATTCCAAAGCGACATCATTCGAAATGATCAGCGAAAAGTTCCCAGGTTCCAGTCCCAGTAGGGCAAGCGTTGAGATTCATCTCCGCAAAACTCTCCCTCCTGCTCTCAGTCAGTGAGGGACACAGGTGGGTTTGAAAAGGACGGATGGGATGTTAAGCCGTGGATCCGTGTGCGGGAGAGCCATACCTTATGCACCGTACAGAGCACACTGGATGGCCTTGACGGGAGGCTACCATCTGTCGTCCAGTGGGTCCCCTTCCCGCAATCTTCTCTGAGCCCTCGACCTTGTCAATGAGCTCACTGTGTGCGAAAATAAGTGCCGCTCAGAGGGTTGGGTCGGGTTGCTTTACTTCTGAGGGACACTTTTTTGCACACCAAGGGCTAAATGGCCAGGTCACATGGACCCCGAAAGACTCAGAGAAGGTTGGGGGAGGAGACCCACTGGAACAGCTGTTGGGAGACAGATGGTAGCCTCCCGTCAAGGCCATCCAGCGTGTTCTTTAACGTGCACAGGGTATGGCTCTCCCGCACACGGGGCCACGGCTTAACGTCCCATCCGACAGACGGCAGCCTTTTTAAACTTTGTGTTGTTTTACCTCTGAGCGGCACTTTTTTGCTCACAATGGGCTAAATGGGAAGGTCTCATGGACCCCGAAAGACTCAGGGAAGTTTGGGGGAGGAGACCCACTGGAACAGCTATTGGGAGACAGATGGTAGCCTCCCGTCAAGGCCATCCAGCGTGTTCTTTAACGTGCACAGGGTAGCCGTTCAGAGGTAAAACGAATCAACCCACATTACGAAATCAAGAAATGAACTTCAAAACAGGACTGTTACGCCTAAATTTCTATTTCTTCGCATTCTTTTACATTATTGATGGTTAAAATTTTTCTTTAAAGTCATTCACGACAAAATAAACCTCCAGTTGCATCACAAACAGCAGATATATTTCGAATTCAGTCTAAAAAAGTTGCCTAACTCCCCCCAAAAAAAACTTTTCTTCAAGTTTAAACCGAGCATTTGTTTTTTTTCTGTCCCGGAGTTGAATAGTGATGCATCACCCAGCCAGAGGCATTGCATCAACCCATTCCCTTCTCGTGTTCTCAATTCCCGATGAATTCTGACTCTCGCAGCCATATTCCACTTACAGAGAGCAGAAAGCGTTTGTACCGCAAATTACAATAGTTATTCCGTGTCTGCTGGCGGCAAAAGAAAGAGAGAGATGAAAGTAGAAATAGAGAGCACTGAGAGAAAGAGAACTATTCTTCTTCTACCGAACCTCCCTCCGTTGAAGAAGACAAGACGATCTCTTCCTCTTCGAAAACTCCCCGTTCAGCGTAATTGCATAGTTCTCCGAAACCGGCTTCTTGATACTGGTGTGTACCGCCTCGGGCTGTCGGTTAATGCGTCCCAGGATCAAAGCCAACAGCCACTGGGGGACCAGGAGCTTCTATCTAAATGCTCCTCCGTGTTCGACCGTCAAGATTCCACAGGCGAAGTGGCCGAGATCCACCTACTTCGGAGAGTTTAGTCAACTATAAGTTAACCTTTAATTATAAGTTTGGTGGGCAGTTCTAACTATAAGTCTCAAATGGCAATTTCCTACGGTGGGTCGTTTTTTTTTTCTCTCTCTCGATGGATTGATTCGCGGATTTTTGGAAGCTCACAAGTCGAACAATGAACAAAAGTTCTCGAAAAAGGTTGGATTGGATTGTTTTACCTCTGATCGGCACTTTTTTGCACACCATGGGCTAAATGGCCAGGTCACATGGACCCCGAAGGCTCAGAGAAGGTTGGGGGAGGGGACCCACTGGAACAACTGTTGGGAGATAGATGTTAGCCTCCCGTCAAGGCCATCCAGTGTGTTCTTTAACGTGCACAGGGTATGGCTCTCCCGCACACGGGGCCACGGCTTAATGTACCATCCGACGGACGGCGGCCTTTCCAAGCCCATCGCTGTCCCCTACTGACCGTGGGCAGGGCGGAGAATTTTGCGGAGATAAATCTCAACGCTGACCCAGCTGAGACTCGAACCTGGGAACTACAGATTACGAGCCTGGCGCGCTACCGACTGAGCCACCCCCGCCCTAAAAAAAAAAAAGGTGGTTGAGGCTCTAATTTAAACTGAAATAAATTGAAGAGTTTGGAAAGAAGAAAAAAATCAGTGAATTTCTAGTGTTTGTTACAATTGCGTAGAGAGCCGAAATTCATCACTCTGTTTAATAAAAGATTTGTTAGAGAAGAAAAATATTTTTCTCTGTTAACCGATATGTGTAACATTATTCAAAAGATGGACTCCCAATGGCCAAGTGGTTAGCCTGCTTGGCTACTGATCAGAGGGACCAGGGTTCGAGTATAGGATAAGGCATGGATGTTTTCTGCTGGTGCATCGCCTTCCTCAAAAATCTCTATTATACTGATTAGCGCCTGTCACATTGATTTGAGTTGTTTTACTTCGTTTTTTGAACGTGCTGGGCTAAATGGCTAGGTCACAAGGGACCCGAGTGCTCAGAGAAGGTTGGGGGGAGGGGACCCACTGGACAGCTGTTGGGAGATTAGCCTCCCATGAAAGTCATCCAGCGTATTCTTTAACGTGCACAAGATATAGTTCTGCCACACAAGAGGCCATGGTTTAACGTCCCATCCGACGGACGGCGGCGTTCCCAAGCCCATCGGTGTCCCCTACTGACTGTGGGCATGGCGGGGAGTTTTGCGGAGATAAATCTCAACGCTGGTTCAGCTGGGACTCGAACCTGGGAACTACAGATTACGAGCCTGGAGCGCTACCGATTGAGCCACCTCTACCCCATTGCATTATGACCATGTTATGCCAATGGGACGCTGACTTTGAAACTCTATAACTTTTAATATAAGCTTTTAATGGGAAAATGTGACCGAAGATAAATTAGAGATCTCAACCAATTCTATCTAAATAACGATTTTCAACAATATTCCTTTAAAATTTAGAGTTAGGTAAGTTTGAACACTTAAAAATAACAATGCTAGACAAAAAGAAAATAAATAAAATTTGGGATTAATTAAGCTTAAATATTTTCTTCATTTTTTGGATAAATTTCTCAAAACACTTTACTCTCCTGAAATGTTTAAATATTCATGCTTGTATAAATACTGAAAGAATATAGTTGAAAATCGATATTTAGATAGGCTAAGTCGAGATCCTTAATTATTTTCAGCTACATTTTCTCATAAAACTCTTATTTTAAATGTTATATGAAATTAGGGTCCCATTGATCTCAAATGGAGTGGATTGGTCGTAATTCAATGATTATTCAGTGTATGTTTAAGACATAGGGGCGGGGGTGGCTCAGTCGGTAGCGCGTCAGGCTCGTAATCTGTAGTTCCCAGATTCGAGTCCCAGCTGGGTCAGCGTTGAGATTTATCTCCGCAAAATTCCCCGCCCTCCACACGGTCAGTAGGGGACACGGATGGGCTTGGAAAGGCCGCCGTCCGTCGGATGCGACGTTAAGCCGTGGGCCCGTGTGCGGGAGAGCCATACCCTGTGCATGTTAAAGAACACGCTGGATGGCCTTGACGGGAGGCTACCATCCGTCTCCCAACAGCTATTCTAGTGGGTCCCCTCCCCCAACCTTCTCTGAGCCTTTCGGGGTCCATGTGACCTGGCCATTTAGCCCTTGGTGTGCAAAAAAGTGCCTCTCAGAGGTAAAACAACCCAAAACAACCCAAAGCTTCAGAGAAGGTTGGGGGAGGGGACCCATTGGAGCTGCTATTGGGAGACAGATATCCACGAATCATTCTATCTCATGCTCCTCCGTGTTCGACCGTCAAGATTCCACAGGCGAAGTCTCCGCGATCCAACTACTTCGAGAATCCGCGAGTCAAAAAATCCTACTTCGAGAATCCGCGAATCAATTCATCGTTAAAAAACACGCTGGACGACCTTGACGGTCTTCCAGCGTGTTCTTTAACATGCACAGGGTATGGCTCTCCCGCACCAGGGCCACGGCTTATCATCTCATCCGACGGACGGAGGCCTTTCCAAGCCAATCGGTGATTCCTACTGACCGTGGGCAGGGCGGGGAGTTTTACGGAGATAAATCTCAACGCTGACCCAGCTGGAACTCGAACTAAATGACCCACGAGTTGATGATTATTTTAAATGCTCTTCAAAGAAAGTTGTTTTTTTTTTGCAGTAAATAAAACAAAAAATGCAAAACATCTCCATTTTCACTTTTGCATTAGAAAAAAGAAAATGTGAGGCCATCTCACCATACAAAAACAAAAAAACTCCACTTCGCCGTACAATTTTTTTGGGGGCGCATGTGATGCGAGGGGCGAAAACGAACTGACCCCAAAGGTTGCGCATACACAGAGAGACGCCATATCGTGCTTATCGCCAATCCATTAATGGCGCTGGTCTCAAGATGGCGAAGAACAGTCTTAGATCACGTTGCTCATGAAAGCCGAGAGGCGATGCTATCAGAGAAACAGGAAGTACTTGGGAAACCAAATTACCTCCCGACGAAGTAGCATAAAATGCACATGCACACGTGCCACCCAAATGATCTTTGTGTCGTTTGCTGCTACAAAGGTGCTCCAGAAATTGCTCCACGTTCTATTAAGGGCGGACGCGTTACTTAGAAGAACGTTAATTGTTTCCTGTCTGGGCAGTGGAGTTGTAGGCTTTTCCGCACAATCAGATCTGTTACTTCCGCCTTTCACGAACGATTCGTAATGAAAGGGTTTTTAATTTAGTGGCATTTACCAACCACGCGATTCTGTAATTGTAAACACACATGCGTCTCGTCTGCAGGAAGTTTCATGAGTTAGTGCATAGAGTTTTCGTTTGGGAGAGTAATCTTTAATTGACGAGGTGAGAGTTCTTCCACTGAAATGTACAGATAATCTAAAACCAGTGTTGTTGGGTTGTTTCACCTCTGAGCGGAACTTTTTTGCACACCATGGGCTAAATGGCCAGGTCACATGGACCCCGAAGGCTCAGAGAAGGTTGGGGGAGGGGTTGGGTTGTTTTACCTCTGAGCGGCACTTTTTTGCACACCATGGGCTAAATGGCCAGGTCACATGGACCCCGAAGGCTCAGAGAAGGTTGGGGGAGGGATTGCGTTGGGTTGTTTTACCTCTGAGCGGCACTTTTTTGCACACCATGGGCTAAATGGTCAGGTCACATGGACCCCGAAGACTCAGAGAAGGTTGGGGGAGGGGTTGGGTTGAGTTGTTTTACCTCTGAGCGGCACTTTTTTGCACACCATGGGCTAAATGGCCAGGTCACATGGACCCCGAAGGCTCAGAGATGGTTGGGAGAGGGGACCCACTGGAAGAGCTGTTGGGAGACAGATGGTAGCCTCCCATCAAGGCCATCCAGCGTGTTCTTTAACGTGCACAGAGTATGGCTCTCCCACACACGGAGTCACGGCTTAACGTCCCATCCGACGGACGGCGGCCTTTCCAAGCCCATCGGTGTCCCCTACTGACCGTGGGCAGGGCGGGGAATTTTGCGGAGATAAATCTCAACGCTGACCCAGCTGGGACTCGAACCTGGCGCGCTGTCGACTGAGCCACCCCCGCCCCCTAAAACCAGTGTATACTCACATTGCTGAAGTGAGGGTGGCTCAGTCAGTACCGCTCCAGGCTCGTAATCTGACGTCACCAGATTCGAGTCCCAACTGTGCCAACATTGAGATTTATCTCCACAAAACTCCCTGCCCTGCGCATGATCAGTAAGGAACACCGCTGAGCTTGGAAAGACTGTCATCCGTCGAATGCGAAATAAAGCCATGGTCCCGTGTGCGGGAGAGCCATACCCTATGCACGTTATGCCCTGCCGGATGGCCTTAACGGGAGACTACCATCTGTTCCCTAACAGGTTTTCAATGGGGCCCGTTTCCCAAACTTTCTCTGAGCCCTCGGCGTCTTTGTGACCTGGTCATTTAGTGCACTGTGTGCAAAAAATGTGCCGCTCGGAGGTAAAAAAAACAATCACACTGCCATCTTCGAAATTTGTGTTTCACTTACGAAAAATGTTATGTTTGCACATAGAACAGGATGGACTCTGAAACAGACATCATTAATAATTCGACTACATCAATTCATGCTCACTCGTCTCCGAAACACTTCTGAGACTCGGAAATCCCCAGATGGATGTAAGATTATTCAAGGTAATGTTTTCTAACAAGTTCTCAATAAATACGAATTGAAGATGCTCTTTCTCCTACCAGGGATGTCAGCAGTGGTGTTGTCCAAGGATCTGTTCTTGGGCCCATACTTTTTGCATTGTTCACCTCAAACATCCCTTCCACGACCAGTCCCTTGCTACGTATTTGCCGACGACATTAAATTTTATCCAAATTCTGCTTCTTTAGACAATGGTCGTTCCATTCAGTTTGCATGCGACAACATCAACGACTGGAGGATATCCTCTGAATTACCAATATCTGAAGGCAAAGAAACTGTCGTGTACTTGGGTCGTTGCGATCACAGAGTTATCAAAGGTTCCCCAATCATCAGTGTATCACCTCAATTAGATTTGGGTGTTACCATTTCTCTCAATCACTCATTCTCCATTATATTGTCAACAATTTGCCAGGCAGGTTGTGATTCAGTTATTCTGAATGGTTGCAGTCTTGAGCAGGTTCACAGTTTAATTACCTTGGGAGCTATGTAGCAGATACTGGTGATGTGCGGCATGAGATTAACAGACGAATAGGTATTGCTGCCGGGACTTTTAAGAATCTATGGAGAGTGTGGAGAAATAGGCGTATACACCTAAAGACTAAAATTAGACTGTATAATAGTTTGGTTCTTTCTAGGGTTAGTTATGGTAGTGAAACTTGGACACTTTGTAAACAAGATAACAAGAAACTAGATGCTTTTGATTCCAGATGCTTACGCAGTATCTTGGGTATTAGGTGATTTAACTTTGTAACTAATAATGAGGTTAGGCAAAGGAGTCTGCAACCTCCTTTAAGCAGCATATTGTGCAGAGAGAGACTCCGTTGGTTTGGCCATGTTGCTCGTATGAATAATTATAGATTGGCGAAGAGTTATGAACAGTGTGTCTAGAGGCCTCGGATTCCGATCTCGGATTTTGAGTTTATCGGTATATGTTGGCCTGTGTGTTCTTTTAAGCATTGAGTGAAGTTAATTAATTCATTCATTTTCTGTGCTTGAAATTTGATGTCTACAATGACCAAAGGAAAGAAGCCGAATGTCAGACTGAAGAAAACTGATGGGATACCCATCAAATCGAGCGATAAAGCTCAATCAAACAAGCTTGAGAAACACATAAAAAAAATGGAGCTTTCCAATCTCTACAGAAGCTTATCATCAAGTGATGTAAACAAAATAGAAGTAAATGAAGAAATTTTCAACGACCTACTCAAACTTAAAAAGAAGAAAAAGAAAAGCAAAAAATCTAAAAGCAACACTAATTTGCCGAAAGATCCTGAAATACAAGCTGAAAATTCAGATTCAGCAACGGAAGATGAAGATTCTTCAATCAAGGAAATTAAAACAAATAAAACAAATGATGAGAAACCTCCAATTAAAGAATCAAATATAAATAAAACTCAAAAAGATGAAAGCATAACTCCTATAATCTTTTACAATGACAATTTAAAGCTCAGTGATTTAGATGATGTCAAAGTCACCGATTTTTTTTTTCAAATGCTTTCAAAAAGACCTGAGAGGTCACTTCACTAAAAAAGGGGACTTAATCCTATTTCCTGACACCGAAAGTGACCTTAACAAACTGGTCGAAATAACGAACATCTTAGGTACAAAAGTATCATACAGATTCCCACAGAATGATTTTTTGCTTGGTATGATGGAGGGGGTCAATAAAAAATATTCTGATGAATTTCTTCTTAATGAGTTGAGCAAATATAGAATTTTTTCTGTACGTCGTATGAACAGATTCGCCCCAAATCTTAAAGACACCATCATTGCTAAAGATCCTACTGAATGTGTAGTATTTAAAATCGATTCAGACATGCTTCCTAGATTTGTGTTTGTAGGATTGTCTAAGATAAGAGTCAAACCCTACTTCTTCCCTCCTGCTCTGTGTCTCAGGTGTAATAAATTCGGTCATACGGACAATGGCTGCAGGGGCAAATTACGATGCAAGAGATGCTCTGGGCAGCATTATTACAAGAACTGTAATTCTGAAATTCTCTGCTGCCCAAATTGCTCAGGAGAACATCCTGCAACCTTTTACGCCTGCCCTATAAAGCGAATAGCTTGCAGAGCTAAAAGGATTCAAGACTTACACGACTGTAATTGGAACGCTGCCTATAAAATTGCTTTACCTGAACTAGCTCCAAAAACCAGAAAAACGTCAGCCTCAAACGAAAATATATTGGTCAAAACCTACACTGGTAAAAATGAGAGGAAAATCATTGACATTCACGCATGTAATGAAAAACCTAAAGAAGTCTCTACACAAGAAGAAGAACCTTCTAATCTCATTTCTGCAACAACTCCAACTCAATCTAATGAAAGAACAAAACTTAAAAAAGCAAAACTTCTACGAAAAAATACAAGTCCTAATTCAACCAAAGAAAATCAAAATGCTATTGATCCACAACCTTCAACTAGCAATTGTCATCAAGACACTTATGCACAAATTGCAAAAAAACTCTTCATATTAATCATCCTAAAAAACTTCTTCAATCTCCTTCAAGCATTGAAGATAACATCGAAAATGAAAACATCTCTATGAATTTAATCATAGACCTAATTCTCCAACTCTGTAAATACATCTGTAAAACAGAAGATGAATACTCGATCATTGAGGATATCATACTAAGCCTCAAAATATAAATCACCTAGTGAATTTATTTTTTTACAGTGGAACTGCCGAGGCATTGTCTCCAAGAAGGAAGAAATCGTTCTACTCGGTAAGTACAAAAGGTTAAGTGTGGTAGCCCTACAAGAATTGTTCACTAAAAAACATATTAAGATTTCACCGTACCTATATTATTCTAGTTTTACATCTGAAAATTCAAAGGGCGTAGGCTTTTATGTAAAAAAAAATATTTTACACAAAATTATTTACATTAAAGTTAATAATTCTGATCTTGATGTTTTAGGACTTGAAATTTTACTAAAAAATTTTAAATTCACGATTATTAATTTATATAATCCTTGTAAAGTTATTAACGAAAATACTTATGCTGAAATTCTCACTCAGGTATCACCTCCACTTTTTTTCGTTGGTGACTTCAATGCATATCATTTAGCATGGAGCTCCTATCATATCAACAGAGCTGGAACCCAACTCAATAATTTCATCACTAAAAATGAATTTATCATTTTAAACGACAAACAGAGTACCCATGAAAATACAAATAATGAACGATCAATTATAGACTTATCCTTTTATTTACCCGATCTTTATAATAAATTCTCATGGTCACTTTTTCAAGATACTAGAGGCAGCGACCACCATCCGATTTTAATTTCATACAATTCACATATATCAGATAAAAAAACTACAAAATTAAATAATTGGTATCAGTTTCATAAACTACTAATCCAAAACTCCCCCCCCCCCCCACAATACTGACACTACTAATTATAACATTTTTTTAATCATATCGAAAAAAGTACTAAATCTTGTTTCTCAGAAATCATTAATAAAAACCCGAAAATTCATAAAAATATATGGCATATGAATAAAATTACAACCATCCGTAAAAAAGCTGAGAACAAATCTAAACGCACCAGAGATTTTAATGACATTAATTATTTTAAAAAAATTAAAGCCCTAGTTAGAAAAAAATTAAAAGAATTGTATCGTGAAAATTTGAAATTTTTTTCCAGTTCTCTAAGTCCTCACTCCTCAATTACAAATATATGGAGAACTTTCAAAAAACTAAATGAAACTCCACAACAAACTTGCCCTTTAGCAGAAATTGCATTAGATAAAAATTTAAATTTGTCACAAACTGCAGACCTTATGGGTTCCAACTTAAAAATCACTCGAAACATTAACCTTACTGCAAAAGAAAAAATTATTTTAGAATACCATGTTAATAAAAAAAATTAATTCGGGAAAATCGGACATTCCTATAATGGATGCTAAATTTTCTTTAAATGAATTCGAAAATGCTATTAAAAAATTAAACAAAAATGCCACCCCTGGCCCCGACAAAATTTCAAACAAATTTTTTCTCAACCTCCCAATTACTTGGAAATCCAAATTACTCGAAATCTATAATTTTATCTGGTCAAAACAAAATTTTTCACTCGCCTGGACAAATTACTTAAATTTTCCACTCGCCTGGACAAATTTACCTGGCATGACTATATAATATTTCTCCAAAAACCTGGTAAACCCCCTTCTGACATTAAATCCTACAGACCCATATCGTTATTATCTAACAGTTTAAAATTATTTGAAAAATTAGTATTTCGACGTCTAAATTGGTTTATAGAAAGTCAAAAAATTTTTCCTAACAATTTTTTCGGATTCAGAAGAGGTATGTCATCTAAGGAATGCGTTTCAACTTTAATAACAGATTGTCAAATTGCAAAAAATAAAAAACAATATCTTGTAGCCATCTTTTTCGATTTATCTTTAGCTTTCGATTCAATTTGGCATAAGGGCTTACTACACAAAATTATTAAATTAAATATTAGCGGTAATACTCTCCAATTTCTTTATTTCATTTTAACTAAAAAATTCTTCCAGGTAAAAATTAATAATGAACTCTCTTCCACTTTTAAAATGACTCAAGGAATTGCTCAGGGCTCAATATTGAGCCCAATTCTTTTTAATATATATTTACATGATCTCTTTATTAACTTTGACCCTGACATTAAATTTGCCACTTTTGCCGACGACATCATTATTTGGGGATACGACAAACATATTCCAATTCTCACCCACAAACTTCAATCCCATATCAATTTAATAATAAATTTCTATAGCACCTGGCACTTATCCATTAATCAAGAAAATACTTATTGTCTACCCTTTACTTATTCTAAACATCCCCCACCTGAAATCATTTTACATTTAAATAATCAACAAATCAAACAAGTTACCTCATTTAAATATTTAGGCATACAACTAGATTCCAGACTTAACTGGAATGATCACCTTACTTACCAATACAGCAAAGGCTGCAAACTCCTAATTTTTTTTAAATGCTTGTCCACCACAAATTGGGGAACTTCTCCTGAATTTTTAATATCTCTTTACAAAAATTTAATCAGACCTAAAGTCGAATACGGCTTAGAATTCGCTCTTGGAACTAGCGACAATAAACTTAAAAAATTCACAACTCTACAAAATCAATTTATAAAATCAGCTTTAGGCCTTCTAAAATTAACACCTTCAATTGCCTTAATAGGCGAAACAGCCATTGCTCCATTTAATATTAGAATCAAAATTCTATTAATAAAATATCTTTCTAGACTACACTTCAAAATTCCTAATCATCCTTTCATAATATACTATAAACGCAACTCAAAAATTTTTAAAAAATATCATGCCGCTTTGGATAACGACTCATTACTAAAAGTCATTTTTAATACCTCCACTTCTGGTGATACATTTTGTCATATCGCGGACTGGAGCTTTTACAAACCTGAAATTCACGACAACCTTCCGATCATTAACACTAAAAAAGACTTCGCCTCTGAAGTATTACAAATCTTGTCTAATTCATATTGTAATTCAAAATATAAAAATTGCATTAGTATATACACTGATGGCTCGCTTCAATATAATGCTGCTGCAGCAGCTTTTTACATACCAGATTTATTAGTATTTATTTTACTAATTTATATTACGCAAACGTTCTCAAATAAATCTATTGTTATTTACACTGACTCCAAATGCGCGCTAGAAATATTAAATCAAGATTACTACTATACAAATCATACACAATTTATATACCAACTTCTAACTTTAACAAATTTTAATGTAAGATTTTTAAAAAACGACATCTCTTTTCAATGGATTCCAGTCCATTGCGATATCTCGGTTAATGAAAAAGCTGACAAATTAGCCAAAAACGCAATAAACTTTCCTAATTTTTCACAAACCATTTATTTTTATAACCAATTCAAAAATTTAATAAACAAACACGAATTTCATCTAACAATTATATACTTCAAAGTTAACGGTTGTCTAAAAAATAATTTTAGATTCAATCTAAACCCCAATATTCAATACATTTTCAAACACAAATTGCATAGACCATTTAATGTGTAAAATCTACAAACTAAGATCAGGAGCTACCACACTTAACCCTTTCTTATTCAAAACAAATTATGTCTCCAAATTGTCCTCATTGCAATACTTTAGAATCCATTAATCATATCCTGCTAAATTGTTCTAAATATACTCTTGAAAGAAATATTTTATTTAAAACCCTAAATTTACTTGGAATTGATGAATTTACCATTTCTAATTTATTAGATTTTCCAAATTCAATAATTAAGCAAAAAATATTTTGCCTTTTAGAACGATTTCTTAAAGATACGAACCTTTCGAAAAAAATATAAAATTTTCAACCTAATTAAGTATTCATAAAACTCTAATCTCAACTAATATATTCAGAAAGTTTGCAAATATTACCAAATGAAGTTCCTTCCCTTGAGCTTAGCTCCGCCCATTCCACCTCGCACAGATTTAGAGAATTTTGATCGGAGAAATGAGAAAGCCGGCAACGGACGTCTCAGAAAACTGTAACGTTAAGCAAGCAAGCAAGCCTAGAGGCCTCAGAAGGAGGGGAGACCTAGGATGCGGTGGGCAGACAATGTCAAACAGGACCTTGTTAGAATTGGTGTGCAGTGGCCGGATGCAGCAGATGTAGCTCAGGACAGATATGCTTGGAGAATTAAACTGCGCGGTCTGGTTGGACCTCCGTAGCCCATGGCTGCTTGAGGATGATGATGATGATGATGAAGAAAGCCAACTAAGTCGCCTTCATGATTTTGTGGTGCGACAGAAAATGCAATAGGCCTACACTTTTCAAGACATTCTCTACCTTTTGCCTATTCTCGAATATGAATCGCTCGAATGGGTTCCCACATGGTCTCTGACATCACTCTAGTTGAACGTCTATTCAGATGGTTTTGCAAGATTACCTGAACTTTACAAGTCAAGCTACCAAGTAAAGATTAAAAGTTCTCAACATATTCACTCTTTGGAATGCAGGAGGTTGTTTCATGATTTAAAAATCTGCTACAAAATCGTTAACAACCTCAAATCCGGCCGAGCCTTTAATTCGTGTCTTGGATCCTGACAGAACAAGAAGGCATCCTATATGTATTCATATTCCTCATGCTAGAACAAATAACAAACATCATTCCTTCAAAAGAGGAATGAGTGTAGTGGCTATCGAAGTAACGCGCTAATCAACACGCGTTTCGTAATTGGGCGGGGGTGGCTCAGTCGGTAGCGCGCCAGGCTCGTAATCTGTAGTTTCCAGGTTCGAGTCCCAGCTGGGTCAGCGTTGAGATTTATCTGCGCAAAAATTCCCCGCCCTGCCCACGGTCAGTAGGGGACACCGATGGGCTTGGAAAGGCCGCCGTCCGTCGGATGGGACGTTAAGCCGTGGCCCCGTATGCGGGAGAGCCATACCCTGTGCACGTTAAAGAACACGCTGGATGGCCTTGACGGGAGGCTACCATCTGTCTCCCAACAGCTGTTCCAGTGGGTCCCCTCCCCCAACCTTCTCTGAGCCTTCGGGGTCCATGTGACCTGGCCATTTAGCCCATGGTGTGCAAAAAAGTGCCGCTCAGAGGTAAAACAACCCAACCCAACTCATTCCTTCATATGCAGAGTTGGTCAGGTTTTGAACTCTTTACCTCACTAGGTTGTGATGTCCACAACTTTATACTTTTTCAATGTCAAGTCGATTTATCTAAATTTTTAACGTTTTTTTAATTTTCATTTAGGTATTGTGTTTATATGTTGTCAATGTGGTTCTTACAGATTTTCAATTGTATCGCTTTTTTCTCTCAGGCTTAAATGTAGAGATGTCTCTAACATTATTACCAGCGCGTCTTTATGCAAATCGAAGCAACTGCAGGTAAACGACGGCGCGTGTGGAGGTCATGAACTTTATAAATAACACTGATACTGAGCTCTGTTAATAAGTGTTATTCTTGTTCTTCAGATGGGGAAGGCAGCAGACTTAAGTGAATTTAACAAAGGCCAAATTGTAATAGCCAGATGATTGGGTCTTAGCATTTCCGAGACTGCAACGCTTGTGAGGTGCTCACGGTCAGCCATGGTTAGTACCTTCAAAAAGTGGTCTGAGGAGCAAAAATCCACGAACCACCGGCAAGGTGTGAGCTGACCACAGATCATCAATGCGACAGGTGAGCAAAGGCTATCCCATATGGTACCAGCCAATGGAAGGGATACCGTGGGCAACTCACCCGTAATTTGAATGCTGGTGATGACAGTAATGTGTCGCAACACACAGCAATATCGAACCCTGCTGAAAATGGCGGTGTGTAGCCGCAGGCTGCTCTGAGTGCCCATGCTAACCTCGGTTCACTGTCGAAAGTGCATACAAAAGGCACACAAGCATCAAAACCGGCCTTGAAATGTTACAATAAGGTCGTCTGGTTTGATAAATCTCGTTTCCTGTTGCACCACGTGGACGGCCAGTTACATGTGCGTCATTTACCTGGGGAAGTGTTGGCACCAGGATGCACTGTGGGACAGAAACAATCGATGGAGAAAATGTAATGCTTTGGGCAATGTTCTGCTGGGAAGCCCTGGGTCAAGCCATTCATATGCAGGAAAACATGACCTAAACATCATTGCAGACCAGGTACATCCTTTCATGTCAATGGTATATCCCTCTGGTAGTGCCTTCTTTCAGCAGGATAATGCGCCATGCCACACTGCCCGGATTGTTCGAGAATAGTTTGTGGAATATGAGGAAGACCTCCAGGTATTGCCCTGTCCTCCAAATTACCCAGACATCAATCCAATCGAACATTTGTGGTTTGTGTTGAAAGAACATAACTGATCTGCGGCAGATCAACCACGTAACTTACAAGAGTTAAAGGATCTTCTGGTAACGTGTTGGTACCAGATACCACAAGAAACCTATAGAAATCTTATAACGTCCATGCCTTACTGGGTAAGGGCTGTTTTGGCAGCATGTGGAGGATCAACATCATATTTGGCAGGTGGTCATAATGTTTTGGCTCTTCGGTGTATTATTCCTTTTGTAAACATTTCGTTTTTCCCTTTTGTAAATATTTCGTTTTTCCCTTTTGAAATCTTCCCAACATCTGACCATTCAGCAAAGTACTGTCCATGTATGTTGACTCATTTGTCAATTTGTATTTCATATTTTTGATATGTATTGAGCGCTGTTAGTGTACATTTTTGTACCTTCCTCTGAACAGAATAAATAAATAATTAAATAAAATACTTCTTTAATACGTTTCGTTTCATCACTGGTGCTAGATGGATCGATGTGGTTAATACGAATTCAAAAGTTGCACATCTAAACGAAAACTCTGAATAGTTTTTGCTTATACTTATTATATATTTGGTTGCAGGCAGTCTTGACTTGTTTTACCTCTGAGTGGCACTTTTTTTGCACACAATGGCTAAATGACCAGGTCACAAGGACCCTGAAGGCTCAGAGAAGGTTGGGGGAGGGGACCCACTGGAACAGCTATTGGGAGACAGATGGTAGCCTCCCGTCAAGGCCATCCAGCGTGTTCTTTAACGTGCACAGGGTATGGCTCTCACACACACGGGGCCACGGCTTAACGTCCCATCCGACGGACAGCGGCCTTTCCAAGCCCATCGGTGTCCCCTACTGACCGTGGGCAGGGCGGGGAATTTTGCGGAGATAAATCTCAACGCTGACCCAGCTGGGACTCGAACCTGGGAACTACAGATTACGAGCCTGGCGCGCTACCGACTGAGCCACCCCCGCCCCTTTATGCCAAATGAAAGCTTGTAAAGTGATGAGTGCCATCTAATTATTTTTTAGAGAGTTTCAAGACACCCTTAAAAATGGGGAATAAAATGTTTTCCATGGGGGTAGCAGAGAGGACCAAATAAAAGCGATGAGTTTTATGCCATTGAAAGCTTGCGACGTGGGGATTGTCATCTACTATATATTTCATATATACTTTAGAGCAGTGGTTCTCAACCTTTTATGCTTCACGTACCCCCTGGAAATGTGTATGTAACTGGCCTACTCCTTGTATTCATAGATAAAACTATAGTTATAGTATAACAATGGGAATAAAATAAAACACATATACAGGGTGTCCCTGAATTCATGGCCCAAACGTGAGGGGATGGTAGTACACACCGAACCCACCAATATTCGTCATAGAATATGAGGCCGAAACGCAGTGAGGAGTCGAAAATGAAGGCCAGACACAGATGTTTCCAGAGTGACATTTATTGCAGATCATTATAACAAATGGTCAAACGTCCGCCCACCAACGTTGATACAGGCGGCACAATGGCGGAGTAGAAATCGGCGTACCTGCTCGTAAACACCGGGCTTGTCGCGCACATCGGCGACTGCGACAGACAGTCGGGCTACCAGGTCCTCCGCGGACTGCACGGACGTCTCATACACGACACTCTTCAAATGTCCCCACAGAAAGAAATCGATACATGAAAGATCGGGCGATCTGGGGGGCCACGGGATGGGACCACCGCGCCCAATCCATCGGTTCCCAAATGTGGTATGAAGATGCTGACGCGCGTCCATGCTGAAATGGGTGGGTGCCCCATTGTGCTGGAACCACATACGGGCGCGGATTGCGGCTGGAATATCCTGAAGCAATTCCGGCAAAACCTATTGAAGAAAAATACGGTACATTCGCCCATCGATGCGGTCCGGCAGTAGGTAGGGTCAAATTAAGTAGTGCAAGATCCCCGCCCAGACTTTGACGGCGAACCATTGCTGGTTCGAATTTGGACGTGTACCATGGGTGTTCTGGGCCGCCCACAAATGCGCATTGTGGACATTCACTACGCCTTCACGTTAGAATGTTGATTCATCCGTAAAGAGCACATGCGCGGGGAAATCGGGATGTGCGGCACTGGGACCACTGGGACCACTGGGCGAAATCCATGCGCAGAGGATAATCAACAGCTGTCAATGCCTGCACTCGCTGCAAGTGATAGGGGTGTAGCCCTTCTTCATGCAGTACTCGCCAGACACTGTTCCGATGCACACCCAGGCTCCGGGTGGCGGATCGCGTGCTTGTACCTGGGTTATCTTGTCACCATACGCAAGATGTCCTCGCTCATAGCTGGCATTCTGACCGTTCGTGCTCGTCCGGCATCATGTCGACTAACGTGGAAGGTGCCTACCTGAGACAGCTGGCAGTGCAGTTGCACAAACATATTATGATCGGGCACGCAGCGCATAGGATATCGCTCACGGTAGAGTCTTTCCGCCTTTCTACCATTGCCCTCGGCTACGCCGTACATCAGGTGCATATCGGCTTTCTCTGCGTTCGTAAACAGCTCCATCTCATGTCTGGTCGACGCTGAGAATGCTGGGGTTTGGCTGATCCAGCGCTTTTAAGCCGTGCCGCCTCGTCTGCGCCCCCTACCGGCACCGGGGTGCGTTTGCGGCCGCATATTCTATGACGAATATTGGTGAGTTCGGTGTGTGCTACCATCCCCTCACGTTTGGGCCATGAATTCAGGGACACCCTGTATACATAACATATATCTAACGACTTTGGAGTTCTCACGGCGTACCCCAAAAAATTTTACCGCGTATCCTACGTTGAGAATCCCTACTTTAGAGAGTTTCAGACACAAGCAACGCCTGCTAACTCTTGCTGCTATGAAATAAATATACTATTTTTAAAATTTCAATTGAAGGAGCTCTTTTATTTGTCGATCTTCACTTCGACCTCTACTTGATTTTGAAAGCGACATAGAATGTGAAATTTCTTAACCTTTCTGAGATCAACGACCCAAAATATCCCCTAGACACCAATGTTCACCTTTCTCACGTAGGAAGTGCAGATCCAAGTCTGATCGATATTTAACCTTGAAAGAAACGTCATATCTAAAATTTCGTCAAGTTTCCGAAATCTACGACACGAAATACCCGTAGACACCAATTTGTAGTTCTCTAAGCACCAGTCAATCGAAATTAGACCTGTGACCTTTGAGGACCCACCGATGCAAAAGGGGCGAGGGGTGGCTCAATCGGTAGCGCGCCAGGCTCGTAATCTGTTGGGTTGGGTTGTTTTATCTCTGAGCGGCACTTTTTTGCACACCATGGGCTAAATGGCCAGGTCACATGGACCCCGAAGGCTCAGAGAAGGTTGGGGGAGGGGACCCACTGGAACAGCTGTTGGGAGACAGATGGCTCGTAATCTGTAGTTCCCAGGTTCGAGTCCCAGCTGGGTCAGCGTTGAGATTTATCTCCGCAAAATTCCCCGTCCTGCCCACGGTCAGTAGGGGACACCGATGGGCTTGGAAAGGCCGCCGTCCGTCGGATGGGACGTTAAGCCGTGGTCCCGTATGCAGAAGAGACATACCCTGTGCACGTTAAAGAACACGCTGGATGGCCTTGACGGGAGGCTACCATCTGTCTCCCAACGGCTGTTCCAGTGGGTCCCCTCCCCCAACCTTCTCTGAGCCTTCGGGGTCCATGTGACCTGGCCATTTAGCCCATGGTGTGCAAAAAAGTGCCGCTCAGAGGTAAAACAACCCAACCGATGCAAAAGTTTGCAAAGTTCAGAGATCTGCAACACGAAATGAAAAGGAAATGTTTCACCCATCGGCACCAATTTCATGTTTATAGCACTTGTAGATCAGGGTTGACTTCTACGTGACCTCCCTTTGACCTTGAAGGGCACCTCGTAGGTCAAATTAAGGATTTTTAACAAGATCAACAACCCGGATGCCCCTTATATGCAAATTTTCAGAGTGTGCCAGTTCTGTATCACGTTAGAATTACCGTTATCTCGTGCCACTCAGTCACAATCTGTTAGACAGACTCATTTGTTATTAAAATGCTTCAGCGCAGCGCATGTGCAGAAACTCTTCTAGATTGTCGTAATGGTATGGAGGATTCTAAAATAATATATGTATATATAATTTGAAATTATATAGCTAATCTTTCTATTGGTAACTATAGCAGATAATGTCGTGATTGAAAAATAAATTGTTATTAAGAACAATATAAATAAAAAAAAATAAATATTTTAATGAAGTTACTAAATTAAAAAAGAAAAATAATTCTACATAAATGTTTAATAAACTCGCAAAATTATTTTCCAAGTTAAATAATAGTTATATTAAATTTCAACAATATTTTTCGAAAAATGAAAGTTGGGTCTGTTTAACCTCGGAGTTCATTTTTGTTTTGCACGCAATAGACTAAATGGCCAGATCAGAAATACCCCAAGGCTCAGAAGGTTGGGGGAGGGGACCCACTGGACAGCTGGTAGCCTCCCGTCGAGGCCATCCACGGTGTGCTTTAACGTGCACATGTTATGGCTCTCCCACACACGGTGTCATGGCTTAACCTCCCATCCGACGGATAAAGGCCTTTCCAAACCCATCGGTGTCACCTACTGACCGAGGGCAGGACGTTTTGCCGAGATAAATCTCAATGCTAGCCCAATCGGGACTCGAACCTGGGAACTGCAGATTACGAGCCTGGCGCGCTACCTACTGAGCCCCTAGTCCACTCTGCGCAAAGAAAGTATCTCTTAGAGCAGTGGGTTTAGGTAACACCTTTTATGCTTCACGTACAGTCGCTCAAAAAAGTATCCGAACGCTATGGTTGACTACAGAATTCAGAAAAAATATCTGGCAACGATTTTTTTAGAAATTAGTGATCTGGCAACCTTCGTGTCACGTGATTACAGAATTCAGGAAAAATATCTGGAGCGTGTACAGCAATTGTACACGGTCCAGTTACCGTTCACAGCAAACTGGAGCGTGTGCAGTAACTGCAGACGCTCCAGTTTGCTGTGAACGGTAACTGCACACGCTTAATATTTCCGTGAGTGAGCCCACACGATCTAGTATCAAAATAATATGACCACCTACAGTCGCTCAAAAAAGTATCAGAACACTATGGTTGATTATAAATAAATAAAATAAATACCCCCTCAAGCAGCTGCTTGCCACAGAGGTTTGGCAGGAGCCTGTCAGTTTATATGCCACAGTAGGAGATCTGAGAGGATGGCAAGACCTCAGCAGAAAAACGACACACACATCCATGCCTAAATTCCGGGGCTCGAACCCAGAATTCAGAAAAAATATCTTGCAACGATTTTTTTGGAAATTAGTGATCTGGCAACCTTCGTGTCACGTGATTACAGAATTCAGGAAAAATATCTGGAGCGTGTACAGCAATTGTACACGCTCCAGTTACCGTTCACAGCAAACTGGAGCGTGTGTAGTTACTGCACACGCTCCAGTTTGCTGTGAACAGTAACTGCACACGCTCAATATTTCCGTGAGTGAGCCCACACGATCTAGTATCAAAATAATATGACCACCTACAGTCGCTCAAAAAAGTATCCGAACACTATAGTTGATTACAGAATTCAGAAAAAATATCTGGCAACGATTTTTTTAGAAATTAGTGATCTGGCAACCTTCGTGTCACGTGACCCGAAGGTTGCCAGTCACTAATTTCTAAAAAAAATCGTTGCCAGATATTTTTTTCTGAATTCTGTAGTCAACCATAGCGTTCGGATACTTTTTTGAGCGACTGTACCCCCTGGAAATGTGTATGTAACTGGCGTACCCCTTGTATAGGGGGCGGGGGTGGCTCAGTCGGTAGCGCGCCAGGCTCGTAATCTGTAGTTCCCAGGTTCGAGCCCCAGCTGGGTCAGCGTTGAGATTTATCTCCGCAAAAATTCCCCGCCCTGCCCACGGTCAGTAGGGGACACCGATGGGCTTGAAAAGGCCGCCGTCCGTCGGATGGGACGTTAAGCCGTGGTCCCGTGTGCGGGAGAGCCATACCCTGTGCACGTTAAAGAACACCCTGGATGGCCTTGACGGGAGGCTACCATCTGTCTCCCAACAGCTGTTCCAGTGGGTCCCCTCCCCCAACCTTCTCTGAGCCTTCGGGGTCCATGTGACCTGGCCATTTAGCCCATGGTGTGCAAAAAAGTGCCGCTCAGAGGTAAAACAACCCAACCCCTTGTATAGATAGATGAAACTATAGTTATATTATAACAATGGTTATTTTTACTTTGTTACTAGATCTAGCGACTTTTGAGCTCTCACGGCGTACCCCCCAATATATTTTATCGCGTACCCCATGTTGAGAACCCTTATTAAAGGTAAACAAATCCAATCCATACCGTTAAGTGCTCCTTAACATTTTGTTCCCTGTACCCATCTAATCCGGTTTTTGAGTTCTTTTCTTAAGCCAAAAAAACATGTGGCGTTTTTCCTTTGTCGTTTGTCTGTCTGTCTAGAGATAAATTCAGAATTATTTTTTGTCTCAGGTATTGACGAAATACTGTCGTTCGTATTGTCGGAATCTTTGAATTGCTTTAAATAACGCCATATAAAATAAATACCTCCTCAAGCAGCTGCTTGCCACAGAGGTCTGACAGGAGCCTGTCAGTTTATATGCCATAAGTAGAAGGTCTGAGAGAATGGCAGGACCTCAGCAGAAAACCGACACATTCATCCATGCCTTAGCCCGGGGCTCGAACCCAGGTCCCTTAGATCAGTAGTGGAAAAAATTAAAAAATATCAAACTTTTAAACTATTATTGCAAACGATTTATTATGCTAGGACTTGAAAATTTTGTAGGTGGAGTGTTGGATTGTTTTACCTCTGAGCGGCACTTTTTGCACTCCATGGGCTAAATGGCCAAGTCACTTGGACCCCGAAGGTTGGGGTAGGGGATCCACTGGAACAGTCGTTGGGAGACAGATGGTAGCCTCCCGTCAAGGCCATCCAGCGTGTTCTTTAACGTGCAAAGGGTATAGCACTCCCACACACAGACGGGACCACGGCTTAACGTCCCATCCGACGGACGACAGCCTTTCCAAGCCCATCGGGGAAATTTGCGGAGATATATCTCAACGCTGACTCAGCTGGGACTCGAACCTGGAAACTACAGATTACGAGCCTGGCGCCCTACCGACTGAGCCACTACCGCCCCGGAGTGTTAGGGGTCAAGAACCTCGCCAGCAATGATTTGCTCCTTACGCACAAGCTCCTTATACCTCTTTATTTCATTCGTTGTATAAAAGGAGCAAATCACATAAGGTTTGGAAAGATTAAAAAATTGGAATGGATTTGGAAAGAGTTGTCTTAGCACTATATACAGATGACACAGTTTTCCTGGCATCATCGATAGCCCTATGATTTGCCTGCAAAAGAATGCAAAACACGCTTTCATTATAGGGGCGGTGGTGGCGGCTCAGTCGGTAGCGCGTCAGGCTCGTAATCTGTAGTTCCCAGGTTCGAGTCCCATCTGGGTCAGCGTTGAGATTTATCTCCGCAAAATTCCCCGCCCTGCCCACGGTCAGTAGGGGACAGCGATGGGCTTGGAAAGGCCGCTGTCCGTCGGATGGGACGTTAAGCCGTGGCCCCGTGTGGGGGAGAGCTATACCCTGTGCACGTTAAAGAACACGCTGGATGGTCTTGACGGGAGGCTACCATCTGTCTCCCAACAGCTGTTTCAGTGGGTCCCCTCCCCCAACCTTCTCTGAGCCTTCGGGGTCCTTGTGACCTGACCGTTTAGCCCATGGTGTGCAAAAAAGTGCCGCTCAGAGGAAAAACAACCCAACCCACTTAGCAGGCGCTTTTCTACGTTTTAAATGTTGGGTGAAATGAATGTAATTTTTGGAATGTTTAATCTCTGAGAGGTACTTTTCTATACATAATGAATTTACTAATTATATAATACATCCCTCCCGTCAAGGCCATCCAGCGTGTTCTTTAACGTGCACATGTTATGGCTCTCCCACACACGGGGCCACGGTTAACGTCCCATCCGACGGACGGCGGCCTTTCCAAGCCCATCGGTGTCCCCTACTGACCGTGGGAAGGGCGGGGAATTTTGCGGAGATAAATCTCAACGCTAACACAGCTGGGACTCGAACCTGGGAACTACAGATTATGAGCCTGGCGCACTACCGACTGAGCCACCCCGCCCCCTGGTCTGACAGGAGCCTGTCAGTTTATACGCCACAGTAGAAGGTCTGAGAGGAAAAATCCATTTAATTTACAATTCTCTTTTAAGTCCTACTGTCAGCTGAACTTTCAGTTACTCGTCCTAACTCTTAAAAGTCAGATGAGGAAAAGTAACAGAGAAGGAGAGCCATTTGATTCCCACTTAGTGCCATTCTTTCAGAGTGAACAGAATGCAAAATGCTATAAGACACTAGAGAGCAAATTAGTTGATCACACAGACCTTGGTTTAATTTCCGGACAAAATTAACCCTTGGGAACACTAAAGGCCCTTTAGTAGCGGAAGAGAAGGGATCATATTTTTCCCAAGCGAGCATTTGTTTACCGGTAAGTTTAATTTCTTCGCTAAGTTCCTGGGGCTCATTCAAAGGAATAATTCCCCTTTTTTTTATGCTTCAAGTGAGCTAAGTGTCTGAAGCTCTGCAGAGCCTTCCAGATAACTGTTCCTCTGAGCACACAATCTGCATCACTCATCTCATTAATTACCGTTATTAATCTAAGTGCTTAGCATTTGCGAGCTGCTGTGCACACAAAATACAAAATAGTTCCTGGAAGGTCCCCGCTGTTCTGCCGGTCAATTGACCTCCCTGTCTCTCGTCGTCCTTTTCCTCCTCATTCCGCGTCTCCATAGCAACGATACCCGAATCCCCGCGTTATTATGCGGCGAGAGCAGCCAGTTAACTGAGGGTTTGGGTGCCTAGATGTCGTTAAGAGAAGGTGTCAGCAAGCATTACATGCACAGCAAACGTAGTAAACATCGTTTAATGCGGGTGAGGGAAAGGAGCCGCAGCAGAGGGTAGAAACCACGCCTTACAACCGGGATGCCCTCTCAGGTAACTGCGGTCTGACCAACCGAGTGGTGTCGCACCGTGGGGACGAAAAGGTCAGAGATCGTCTCTTGCAACTGACATAGATATATGAGCCAAAGGGACGCTTATCACCTCTGCAGCAGACACTCGCTCCGGTTTCGGGGAAGATTTGTGCGCTCGGTAAATAGGAAGAAGATTTCCGCACGGTTCAGTGCCCTTGAGGCTGACCCAGGTCGAAATAGGTGACGCCGCAGATGAAAGAAAAGATTTCGCAAGGAAAGATTGCTCAAAAGGCACTCTGTGTGAGTTTACCGGACTGTTAAAGTTGTTTTAGCTCTGAGCAGCACATTTTGCACACCATGGGTAAATGGCCTAGGTCACAAGGTAACAAGGGCTCAGAGAAGGTTGAGGTAGGGTATTTACTAAACAGGTGTTCGTAAACAGATGATAGCTTCCCATCAAAGCCATCCTGAGCGTTGTTTAACGTATATAGGGTATAGTAAATTTCACATTCATTTATTTCACCTGCACATGAGGCCACGGCTTTAGATCCCCATCTGACGGACGGCGGCCTTTCCAAGCCCTTAGGTATTCCCTTTCTGACAGAGGGCAAGGCGGAAATTAGCGAAGATGATATTTTTGTTTTGAAACAATTAAGGATAAAAAACGGCGCTAGGATTGCAACGTTTTTGTCAACCGCCTCTCAAAAGTCACTTTTCATTTTTGAGGTTGAAATTTATGCATCTAGATAACGTTTCTTGTCGATTTCCGTGTTTTTTCTGTCTGTAGCATTTTGTTTCTCGTATGAGTTTATTGTCAAGAATAATTTTGACAATAAGTTTAAATCTAGCATTAATCGTGAAATCAAACAGTAGGATTTTTAAAACGACCTAAAATTTATAATGATTAACGACGTAAAATAAAAACAAAATTTTGCATTCATTCATTTTGAAACATTTTCTTCGAGATCTTTTTGATAATGGAAATAATTTTAAATGAATTCTATGCCGGGATGGTTTTCAAGACGATAACTAAATTTTTTTTTCGTTTTTTTTTTGTTACATTGACTGCTTTAATTAAAGGTTACTGGTTGATGAATTCTGCTAGTAAGCTTTCACTTAGCAGGCGCTTTTCTGCCTTTTAAATGTTGGATTAAATGAATGTAATTTTTGGATTGTTTCATCTCTGAGAGGTACTTTTCTATACATAATGAATTTACTAATTATATAATACATGTGTTGTGTGTTGTGTTGTTTTACCTCTGAGCGGCACTTTTTTCGCATGAATGGGCTAAATGGCCACGTCACATGGACCCCGAAGACTCAGAGAAGGTTGGGGGAGGAGACCCACTGGAAGAGCTGTTGGGAGACAGATGGTAGCCTCCCGTCAAGGCCATCCAGCGTGTTCTTTAACGTGCACAGGGTATGGCTCTCCCGCACACAGAGCCACTGTTTAACGTCCCATCCGACGGACGGAGGCTTTTCCAAGCCCATCGGTGCCCCCTACTGACCGTGGACAGGACGGGGAATTTTGCGGAGATAAATCTCAACGCTGGCCCAGCTGGGACTCGAACTTGGGAACTGCAGATTACGAGCCTGGCGCGCTACCGACTGAGCCATCCCCGCCCCAATTATATAATACATATATATATTTTTGTACACAATAGGCTAAGTGGTCAGGTCACGAAGACCCCGAGGAAAGAGAAGATTGGGGAGAGGGAACCTACTGACAGCTGTTGGGAGACTATATGGTAGCCTCCTTTCAAGGCCATCTAGTGGGTTCTTTAACGTGCACAGGGTGTGACTCTTCTGCACACAGTGCAACAGCTGAGCATCCCATCCGACGGACGGCGGCCTTTCCAAGCCCATCGTGTGTCCTACTGACCGTGGAATATACTGAATATACCCCGAAGATTCAAAACATTATGACCAGCTCATCTTTATGCAAATCGAAGCAACTGCAGGTAAACTTTATGCAGCGAAGCAACTGCAGGCGCGTGTGAAGGTCATGAAACGGTATCAATAATACCTGATATTGAGTTCTGTTAATCAGTGTTATTCTTGTTCTTCAGATGGGAAAGGCAGCGGACTTAAGTGAGTTTGGGAAATGCCAAATTGTAACGATCAGAGCATTTCCGAGACGGCAAGGCTTGTGGGGTGCTCATGGTCAACAGTGGTTAGTACCTTCAAGAAGTGTCCCGAGGAGGGGAAAACCACGAACCGCCGGCAAGGTGTGGGCCGAACACGGCTCATCGATGCTAGAGGTGAGCGAAAGTTATCCTGTATGGTACGAACCAACAGAAGGTGTACTGTGGCACAACTCGCCCGTAATTTGAATGCTATTGATGGGAGTAATGTGTCACAACACACAGTACAGCGAACTCCGCTGAAAATAAGGCTGCGTAGCTGCAGGCCGCTCCGAGTGCCCATGCTAGCCTCAGTTCACCATCGAAAGCGCCTACAATGGGCCCATGAGCTTCAAAACTAGATGTTGAATGATTGAAAGAAGGTCGTCTGGTCCGATGAATATCGTTTCCTGTTGCACCATGTGGATGGCCGGGTATGTGTGCGTCATTTATATGGGGAAGCGTTGGCACCAGGATGCACCATGGGATGAAAACAAGCCGGTGGAGTAAGTGTAATGTTTTGGGCAATGTTCTGCTGGGAAACCTTGGGTCCAGTCATTCACGTGCAAGAAACGTCTATCACCTACCTAAGCATCATTGCAGGCCAGGTACATCCTTTCATGGCAACGGTATATCCCTCTAGGTGCCTTCTTTCACCAGGATAATGCGCCATGCCACACTGTCCGGATTGTTCGCGAATGGTTTTCAGAACACGAGGAAGACTTTTAGGTATTGCCCTGGTCTCCAAATTCCCCAGACAATTCAATCGAGCATCTGTGGTTTGTGTTGGAACAGCATATCCAATCTGCGGCGGCTCAACCACGTAACTTTCAAGAGTTAAAGGATCTGCTGGTAACGTGTTGGTACCAGATACCACAAGACACCTTTAGCAATCTTGCAGCGTCCATGCCTCACTGGGTTAAGAGCTGTTTTGGCGGCACATGGTGCACCAACATCATATTAGGCAGGTGGTCATAATGCTTTGGCTCTGCGATGTATATTAACAGACAGATAGAAACTTCTCGTAAAGGTAATTCTTCATGTTCTTTAACATCTACCGGATATGTCTCATTTAGCATGTTCATAGACCAATTAGCATGTTCTTTAAAATTTACCGGCTAGGGCTCATTTAGCATATTCTTTAACATTTCCTAAGTATGGCTCATTTAGCATGTTCATAGGCCATTTAACATGTTCTTTTATTATTTTCTGGTATGGCTTAACGGCTATCTGATGTACGGTAAGACGGCCTGTTCCAAGCTCATATGCCTCGTTTGTCGCCGAGGACAAAGTTGAACTCAGAGGGAAACTCTGGACGCAGGCAGACACAGTTTGGGACTTGAACTCTGGAACATAGGATAACGATGCGCTATAGACGACTCAAACACGGCCCCTAAGTTAAGTTAGCATTCATTTGCAAAAAAAAAATAAGTTTTTAATTCAGTTTGCACCATTGTAATTCCTAGTTTCACACTCAAAGCATTGCAGCCATATGTCATGAGAGGGGCGGGGGTGGCTCAGTCGGTAGCGCGCCAGGCTCGTAATCTGTAGTTCCCAGGTTCGAGTTCCAGCTGGGTCAGCGTTGAGATTTATCTCCGCAAAAATTCCCCGCCCTGCCCACGGTCAGTAGGGGACACCGATGGGCTTGGAAAGGCCGCCGTTTGTCGGATGGGACGTTAAGCCGTGGCCCCGTGTGCGGGAGAGCCATGCCCTGTGCACGTTAAAGAACACGCTGGATGGCCTTGATGGGAGACTTACCATCTGTCTCCCAACAGCTGTTCCAGTGGGTCCCCTCCCCCAACTTTCTCTGAGCCTGCGGGGTCCATGTGACCTGGCCATTTAGCCCATGGTGTGCAAAAAAGTGCCGCTCAGAGGTAAAACAACCCAACCCAACGAAGGGACGGTGCATTGACCTAATCAAGGAACATGTCCGAAGAGGAAGCAGCAGCGGAAAGATTCACGAGAGTAGGTGATAGAATACTTCTATCTTATTAGGATCCTAGGATACTTCTATCTTATTAGGATCCTAGGATACTTCTATCTTATTAGGATCCTAGAATACTTCTATCTTATTAGGATCCTAGGATACTTCTATCTTATTAGGATCCTAGGATACTTCTATCTTATTAGGATCCTAGAATACTTCTATCTTATTAGGATCCTAGGATACTTCTATCTTATTAGGATCCTGGGATACTTCTATCTTATTAGGATCCTAGAATACTTCTATCTTATTAGGATCCTAGAATACTTCTATCTTATTAGGATCCTAGAATACTTCTATCTTATTAGGATCGTAGGATACTTCTATCTTATTAGGATCCTGGGATACTTCTATCTTATTAGGATCCTAGAATACTTCTATCTTATTAGGATCCTAGAATACTTCTATCTTATTAGGATCCTAGGATACTTCTATCTTATTAGGATCCTAGGATACTTCTATCTTATTAGGATCGTAGGATACTTCTATCCTATTAGGATTCTAGGATACTTCTCTGTCTTATATGTTGGAAATCAAAGAAACATTCGTATAAAAATTGAGAAAACCATACAATCATGAGTGCAAAAGTTAGAGAACCATGGAAGAGAAATCATATGGGACGAAGAGAATCCTATACTGGACAGAATAATTGATCATATGGGACGAAGAGAATCCTATACTGGACAGAATAATTGATCATTCCCATGGAAAGTCAAATTTTGAAGATCGGTAATTTTTACAATATACATAATTTTTGGAAATTTTTTATAGAAAAACTAGAAAAATTTCTATCTCATTCAAAACTATATAAATCTCGATTTTCAACGAAATTTGTTGGGTGTTTAAAGAGCTATGGAAGCTCGAATGCTTAACAGCAGCAAAGTCAGGCCTAAGAAACTTATGTAAAACTGACAATTGTTGAAAGAACTATTTGCACAAAATTCTAAAACATACATTTATTTTATTAAATGGTTTGAAATAATACTTTATTTTTTAAAGTTTTAATTAACTTCTGAGGTGAACTGTTGTGATTTGTCATCTCTGTTACTTAATATTTAAACTTCTATAACTCTTTAAGTATTGAACGGATATTGTTCAAAATCGAAATTTAGACAGTTTAATTGACATCTTATATTAACCTTCAGTCATGTTTCCATAAAAATTTATCTAACCATTTACGGAGCCTCGAATTTGATTCTCCATTAACATTAGATGAGGATGTTTCCATTTCTTCTGCCCACTGCTTGTAGGTCGAAAAACACCCGCGGAATCACAGGGAAACCGACTATTTCTGCCGATGATGACGTCACATGTGTTTCACCCGGAATTATGGCTATTAAATAATACGATATTTGATATTTATCGCATCCGTTCCGTTTGCTACCATTCTCAAAGAAGGAGTTCACTCCCTTTCCGGCGGGGCGGGGGTGGCTCAGACGGTAGCGCGCCAGGCTCGTAATCTGTAGTTCCCAGGTTCGAGTCCCAACTGGGTCGGCGTTGAGATTTATCACCGCAAAATTCCCCGCCCTGCCCACGGTCAGTAGGGGACACCGATGGGCTTGGAAAGTGCGCCGTCCGTCGGATGGGACGTTAAGCCGTGGCCCCGTGTGCGGGAGAGCCATACCCTGTACACGTTAAAGAACACGCTGGATGTCCTTGACGGGAGGCTACCATCTGTTTTCCAACAGCTGTTCCAGTGGGTCCCCTACCCCAACCTTCTTTGAGCCTTCGGGGTCCATGTGACCTGGCCATTTTGCCCATGGTGTGCAGAAAAGTGCCGCTCAGAGGTAAAACAATCCAACTATGGGTATGGCCACATAGAGAGCAGTTTGAGCGGCTTAGATTTAGTACCATTAGCAGCAAACATTAATCACAAAATAAACTAGAGCGGATACAGTAACTGTACCCGTTCCAGTTTCCTGTGAAGGGAACAGTTTTTACTCTACGGCGAATTTGTTAATACAGTGATATCTCGGATCACGAACGTCTCGGTCCATGAACAAATCGGTCTACGAACATCATTTGCGAACAAATTTTCTTCGCTTCACGAACAATGCTTCGGTTCACGAACACACACGCACAGAGCGCATGGAGCGCACGTGACTCGCGGCGCACAAAACCCTGCGCACAGCCACGTCCCCAGCAGCAACCCAGTTCGCCCACCTCGCGTGGGTGCACTAGAGTCCCAACAACAAGTGTTGATATTTTAGTTTTTTCTTTATTTAATTAAATTTATCCCTTTTTATGGCTCCCAAAAAAGTGAAAAGTGTTAGTGAAGGTGGTGTTAAGAATCCTAAACGTATTACTGTTGATACAAAAAAGGAAATTATAGCTAAACATGAAAGTGGTGTTTGTTTCGGATCTCGCCAAGGAGTACGACATGGCGAAATCGACGATCTGCACTATTCTAAAGAATAAAGATGCGCTCAAGAAAGCTGATGTATCTAAAGGAGTGCTAAGTTAACGATGCAAAGGCCTCAAGTGCTACAAGAAGTAGAGAAATTGTTGTTAGTTTGGATTAATGAAAAGGGGCTTAAGGAATTAGTGTGAGCGAGGCTTTGATATGTGCGAAGGCTTTAGAGCTTCATCAATATTTATTGGCGAACCAGCCAAGTACAAGTGATATTAGTGTCGAGGAATTTAAGGCAAGTAGAGGATGGTTCGAAAAATTTCGTCGACAAACTGGAATTCATAGTGTTGTTAGGTATGGAGAGGCAGCTAGTTCGGACCAAAAGGCAGCAGAGAAATATGTGGAGGACTTTGGTAAGTTTATAGACTTAGAAGGTTATGTCCCGAATCAAGTTTTTAATTGCGATGAAACGGGGCTATTCTGGAAAAAAAATGCCAAAAAGGACATACATAACCAAGGAGGAAAAGTTACTACCTGGCCACAAACCAATGAAGGATAGGCTTACACTATTATTGTGTGCGAATGCAAGTGGAGATTTTAAAATTAAGCCCCTTTTAGTGTACCACTCTGAAAATCCGCGTGTTTTTAAGCGCAATAAAATGATAAAAAGTAAGCTTCCAGTAATGTGGAGATCAAATTCTAAGGCTTGGGTTACCAGAATATATTTTAGGGAGTGTGAATGATGTTTTTGCTCCTTCTGTTAAAACATATCTTGAGGAAAAGAAATTGCCCCTTAAATGTGTGCTGCTTATGGACAATGCTCCTGCTCATCCTCCAAATGTTGAAGAAGACCTTGATCCTGCATACGACTTTATTAAGATCAAATTTCTGCCTCCTAACACCACACCTCTATTACAGCCAATGGATCAGCAAGTAATTTCTAACTTTAAGAAAATATATACGAAAGCTCTTTTTTTCAAGGTGTTTCCAGGTCACCAATGATACAGATTTGACCCTGCGAGATTTCTGGAAGGTTCACCTTAATATCCTCCACTGCATAAATCTCATTGATAAAGCCTGGAACAATGTCTCTTACCGCACATTGCAGTCAGCATGGAGGAAACTTTGGCCAGCTTCTGTGCCTGACAGACATCTTAAAGGCTTTGAGGGTTGGGTTGGGTTGTTTTACCTCTGAGCGGCACTTTTTTGCACACCGTGGGCTAAATGGCCAGGTCACGTGGACCCCGAAGGCTCAGAGAAGGTTGGGGGAGGGGACCCACTGGAACAGCTGTTGGGAGACAGATGGTAGCCTCCCGTCAAGGCCATCCAGAGTGTTTTTTAACGTGCACAGAGTATGGCTCTCCCGCACACGGGAGCCACGGCTTAACGTCCCATCCGACGGACGGCGGCCTTTCCAAGCCCATCGGTGTCCCCTACTGACCGTGGACATGGCGGGAAATTTTGCGGAGATAAATCTCAACGATGACCCAGCTGGGACTCGAACCTGGGAACTACAGATTACGAGCCTGGCGCGCTACCGACTGAGCCACCCCCGCCCCAAAGGCTTTGAGGAAGAGGCAGATGTGGTACAAGACATTGTAAGCTTTCGCAAATGTTTAGAGTTGGAAGTCAACGAGGATGATGTGGTGGAGCTGCTGGAGGATCATAGCCATGAACTCACCCCAGAAGAACTTATTGAATTGCAACTTGAGCAGGTGAAAGCTATGGAGGAGGAGCACTCAGCAGAAGAGCAAGAGGTGCCAGATGCTTCAACTGCTGAAATAAAGGACATTTGCAGTAAGTGGAGTGAAGTGCAGGCTTTTATTGAGAAACATCACCCTGACAAAACTGTTACCAGCAGATCAGTTGAAATTTTAAATGATAATGTAATGGCCCACTTTCGCAAAATTCTCCAGCTAAAAAAAGGCAAATTTCTCTGGATCATTATCTTATGCAATTACCAACTGCCTCTCCTTCGAAGGAGTAATCTTCCTCCTCCCCTTCTCCACCTCCTCCATCCCCGTGTGCCAGCAATTATCAACCACAAAGGTAAATTGTATATGTACTGTAAAATTAGTTTTATTTTGGTAATTAAACAGCTTTCTTCTAAATTTACTGTTGTATTTATTTCCTTTCTGTATTATTTCCACACATGAAGCCATAACATGTTAAAAAAAATTTTTCTAGGTCAAAAAACGTATTACACCTATCCCTCGATTTACACTGAAGATAGGGTTCCGCACAAAACCGTGTAAAACGAAATCCGTGTAATCGAAATCAAAACCGTGTAAAACGAAAAAAACACTAAAATGTTCATAATTCAGTTTCGATTTACACGGTTTTGATTTCGATTATACGGATTTCGATTTACACGGTTTTGTGCGGAACCTAACTTCAGTGTAAATCGAGGGATAAGTGTATTTGGATTTACATTAATTGCAATGGGAAAAATTGATTCGGATCACCAACTTTTCGGTTCACGAACAGGGTCAAGGAACGGATTATGTTCGTGAACCGAGTCACTATATTAATAACGCTAAGCCGCTCAAACTGCTCTCTATATGGCCGTATCCATTTCCAACTGTTTTCACTCTTCCTATCGCAAAGAAGAGTGCAACAGTCGAGACACTATAATTTTAAAGAAACATTAGCGTGCAAATACATAATTGTTATATCAGGACCATTAAATCCGATAAACACATCTGACAGAGTGCAGAGTCAGCAATTTGTTACAATCTCCCTTAATTTGCCGGAGAGAAATTTGCATGACTAGCAGCGACATAACCGTTGCTCTCTCCGCTTAAACAAGGTTCTCATTATCACGAGAAAATTATACGGTGCCAAACAAAATGGTTGCCTGCACGGCTACACTGCATTGTCACGTAACAACGCAGATATGAAGCCATCACACGATGCGAAGCTCATTATTTCCTCGGAGTTATTAATGAGTGACAGACGACAGAGATATCACCTGCATTGGCGAACAACCAACACTGGCACCGGCCAATATTGATAGATGTAGGAGGATGAGATGGAAACAAAGGATCAGATGAGAAAGCGGGATTCCTTTGTAACGAGCTGAGGTTAATGCACATCCTGAGCACTTAGACTCTAGATGTGTCGGTTGGGTTGTTTTACCTCTGAGCGGCACTTTTTTGCACACCATGGGCTAAATGGCCAGGTCACATGGACCCCGAAGGCTCAGAGAAGGTTGGGGGAGGGGACCCACTGGAACAGCTGTTGGGAGACAGATGGTAGCCTCCCGTCAAGGCCATCCAGCGTGTTCTTTAACGTGCACAGGTTATGGCTCTCCCGCACAAGGGGCCACGTCTTAACGTCCCATCCGAAGGACGGCGGCCTTTCCAAGCCCATCGGTGTCCCCTACTGACCGTGGGCAGGGCGGGGAATTTTGCGGAGAAAATTCTCAACGCTGACCCAGCTGGGACTCGAACCTGGGAACTACAGATTACGAGCCTAGCGCGCTACCGACTGAGCCACCCCCGCCCCCAGATGTGTCGGTAAAGTATTCTCCATTCGCTTTAGAAACCTGTTGCTTTCGAATGGGATCGGGTTATTTTTCAATGGCTTATCTCCAAAATGTTATCGGTTGGGTTATGAAGGTTGCACCTCATTTCCAATTTCCGGCTGAAACTCCTTTATCGCGTAGCGTGATGAGGCTTAAGTCAATTCTTTTGATTGATCGAAGTTCTTTCTTATCTAAATAGCTCCTTCCCGCATTGAAATTTTTGACTGTTTACATGATATGCAGGTACGACGAAAACTTACCTAACTTGAAATCCGATGTTGAAATCAATGTCTAAGTTGCTTGACTGGGGAACACATATATATAAGCACCTACAGTCGCTCAAAAAAATATCCGAACACTGGTTGATTACATAATTCAGAAAAAATATCTGGCAAAGATTTTTTTCGAAATTAGTGATCTGGCAACCTTCTTGTTCGTTACACGAAGGTTGCCAGATCACTAATTTCTAAAAAAAATCGTTGCCAGATATTTTTTCTGAATTCTGTAATCAGCCATAGTGTTCGGATACTTTTTTTGAGCGACTATAGGTGGTCATATTATTTTGATACTAGATCGTGTGGGCTCACTCACGGAAATATTGAGCGTGTGCAGTAACTGCACACGCTCCAGATATTTTTCCTGAATTCTGTAATCACATGACACGAAGGTTGCCAGATCACTAATTTCTAAAAAAATCGTTGCCAGATCACTAATTTCTAAAAAAAATCGTTGCCAGATCACTAATTTCTAAAAAAAATCGTTGCCAGATATTTTTTATGAATTCTGTAATCAACCATAGTGTTCGGATATTTTTTGAGCGACTGTATCTACCTACAGATCCTGATAGAGAAAAAATCGTGGGAGGAAGAAACACAAATGGAATCGCAAAAATCTAAAAGTGTAGGGGAGCCAAGAGACTGGATTTGCAATGCAGTATAACATTTTCCCCTCCTTTCTGCAGGTCCTTGAAATTTTATTGAAAAATGCATGAAATATTAAGCATATGAAATATCAAGCAGAATGCATAAGTTTAATAATTTTTGTCTCTATTACCTAGTATTCTGAAGGAGAGGGGAAAACATGTCCCGGCCTGATCTGATCTGCTGGAGATAACATTATTTTGCTAAAAAAAAAAACTCACTTCACTTATTACTGTAGGAATCATAAATAAACACTTGTACTGTATTAGAGCCGTCCCATGGCAGAGTGGTTAGCGCGCTTGGCTACTGATCTAAGGGACCTGGGTTCGAGCCCCGGATAACGCATGGTTGTATGTGTTGTTTTCCTGCTGAGGTCCTGCCATCCTCTCAGACATTCTACTCTGGCATATAAACTGACAGGCTCCTGTCAGACCTCTGTGGCCAAGCAGCTGCTTGAGGGGGTATTTATTTATTATTTATATTACTGTATTAGTATTGTAGTAGTAATAAAATTGTTACCAGTTTCTCGGCTAATACTGAACCTATTAAAATAAGATTTGAGTGATTACTTATTCTAATAATCCCTTTTACATTCGGGGCGGGGGTGGCTCAGTCGGTAGCGCGCCAGGCTTGTAATCTGTAGTTCTCCAGGTTCGAATCCCAGCTGGGTCAGCGTTGAGATTTATCTCCGCAAAATTCCCCGCCCTGCCCACGGTCAGTAGAAGAGACCGATGGGCTTGAAAAGGACGCTGTCCGTCGGATGGGACGTTAAGCCGTGGCCCCTTGTGCGGGAGAGCCATACCCTGTGCAAGTTAAAGAACACGCTGGATGGCCTTGACGGGAGGCTACCATCTGTCTCCCAACAGCTGTTCCAGTGGGTCCCCTCCCCCAACCTTCTCTGAGCCTTCGGGGTCCATGTGACCTGGCCATTTAGCCCATGGTGTGCAAAAAAGTGCCGCTCAGAGGTAAAACAACCCAACCCTTTTACATTCGATTATATTTTGACCAAATTTTTACATTGACTTTAAGTCCATTCCTAAATAATTTCTAAAGTTGTAGATATAATCATCACTCACTCAAAAAGAATGCAAAAAAAGGGGGCTAATAACCCATAAATTAACTTCAAAAAGAGAATAGATAAACTTACAAAAGTCGAAATAATTCAAAAACGCGAATGAAAGTTTGCTTGCTCGTCAAACCTCCTACCACACGTAATAATTACCACCTATCTGCAGTCAGAAGTCGTGTCTCCATTGATTTCGGAATCTAGTCTTGTTTTTTTATTTTTGCGGTGCGAGATCTCATTATGAGGTGTGTGCACAATAATTTGCAAGAGCGCGTCTTGAACGAGTCACGACCAGACGTGCGTCTGCCATTGTTGTATTACATGCATTGTTTCCGACTGACCTGCGCATTGTCTAGCTGCGGTAGGATCCCACTGATCGGACGCTGTTTTTTAGTAGACAACTCCGTATTCTGCAGCGAGATAAATTATTTTTTATGCCCATTCCATCGTGACCATTGGTTCACGCCCTTATTCTTCGGGATTCGTTTAGCCTGCAAACAGACGACGGTTTGGGCGGTGCGAAATTTAATTTGCTGTGAAGAAGACAGGGGCGCTGCTTCAATGAAGACATTCGTGTTAACGCTACCAGAAATGAAGAAGATGCAGAAACGAAAGGCAGCTTAAAGGAGATGTGTTGAATGTTTTCGTGATCAGCCATTAGGAGGTCGTTAAGAGAAAAATGTTAAGATGACGTGACGATAATGCATAAAGCATAATTATCACCGTTTATGAAGTGTTGTGTGATCAGCTATTGAATCACACTCTTTAAATGGTTATAATATTCAAAAGGTGATTATTTTATATTATTTTTATCGTTATGTGTTGCTTTATGACGACGAAAGTTGTTACAGGAGCAAGGCCGGGAGGGTGGAATTAAAGGAGACATCCCCCTTGAAAGGATTTTAGTAACCAAAACAGAGAAGGAAAAATAGCAAGTATACATATATTAAAAATAATGTTCCTGATTTTAAGTCCGTGGTATGGGTTGGGTTGGGTTGTTTTACCTCTGAGCGGCACTTTTTTGCACACCATGGGCTAAATGGCCAGGTCACATGGACCCCGAAGGCTCAGAGAAGTTTGGGGGAGGGGACCCACTGGAACAGCTGTTGGGAGACAGATGGTAGCCTCCCGTCAAGGCCATCCAGCGTGTTCTTTAACGTGCACAGGCTATGGCTCTCCCGCACACGGGGCCATGGCTTAACGTCCCATCCGACGGACGGTGGCCTTTCCAAGCCCATCGGTGTCCCCTACTGACCGTGGGCAGGGCGGGGAATTTTGCGGAGATTAATCTCAACGCTGACCCATCTGGGACTCGAACCAGGGAACTACAGATTACGAGCTTGGCGCGCTACCGACTGAGCCACCCCGCCCCCCGCTGTATGGGACGTTAAGCCGTGGTGCCGTGTGCACGAGAGATATACCCTGAACACGTAAAAAATATGTTGGATGGCCTTGACAGGAGGCTGTCATCTGTCTCCTAACAGCTGTCCATTGAGTCCCAATCCCCCCAACCTTCTCTCAGCCTCGCGGGGTTCTTGTGGCCTGGTCATTTAGCCCATTGTGTGCAAAAAATGGCCGCTCAGAGGGAAAACAATCCAACCCTGATTTTAAAAATTTGTTGTGAAAATAGATTAACCAAGATAAACGATAAGAAAGCTGTGAATAATACCGAAAAATAAGAAAAAAAATGACGCCCAGTGGCCGAGTGGTTAGCGCGCTTGGCTTCTGACCTAAGGGATCTGGGTTCTGAGCCCCGGGTAAGGCATGGATGTCGTATTGTTGTTCTGCTGAGGTCCTGCCATCCTCACAGACCTTGTACTATGGCATATAAACTGACAGGCTCCTGTCAGACCTCTGTGGCAAGCAGCTGCTTGAGGGGGTATTTATTATTTTTTATTTTTTTTTATTATTTCCATTTTCTGCTCTTCAAGCATCGAAATATTATTCTTTTTCCTCCCATTCATTTTTCAGCAGATCACGTTGAACTGCCCCAACAGCCTCACATATCCTTTCCTTCAAATTATCCAAAGTTATTGACATTGGGTTGAACAAACAGTTGATTTTTGATATAGCCTAGAGGGGAAAAAATCTAAAGGGATACTCCCCTATCCAAAATACCCTTTTCCTCAATGTCTGTGAGAAAAATCAAATGATTTTTCGACCAATGCCTACAGCTTTGGATAATTTAATGGACTTGATTCCTGAGTCCATTGGAACAGCTCAACTTGATCTGCTACGAAATGTTTGGGGGGACACAGAATGTCGCTTTTAGATGTGTACAAAAGCACAAAATGCGCACATAGTGAACTACAATAACGTGAAAAAAAATTCTTGTGCTTTCCTCTATTGATATAACTTGTATTTCAATGTGACTTCATTGTTTTTTCACAATAATTTTACGTTTTTAAAATATAATGTTTTTAAATATAAAATTAATGTGTTTAAAAAGCAATAACACATAAGATATTTTTAATCCATAAATAATATTTTTATTGTCTCTGAGCTAAGAGATGTACAATCGCTCAAATAAATATCCGAACACTATGGTTGATTACAGAATTCAGAAAAAGTATCTGGCAACGATTTTTTTAGAAATTACTGATCTGGTAACCTTCGTGTCACGTGATTACAGAATTCAGGAAAAATATCGGGAGCGTGTACAGCAACTGTACACGCTCCAGTTACCGTTCACAGCAAACTGGAGCGTGTGCAGTAACTGCACAGTTTGCTGGGAACGGTAACTGCACACGCTCAATATTTCCGTGAGTGAGCCCACGCGATCTAGTATCAAAATAATATGACCACCTACAGTCGCTCAAAAAAGTATCCGAACACCATGGTTGATTGCAGAATTCAGAAAAAATATGTACGACAAATTAAAAAATATATAATACGATTTTTTTAGAAATTAGTGATCTGGCAACCTTCGTGTCACGTGACACGAAGGTTGCCAGATCACTAATTTCTAAAAAAATCGTTGCCAGATACTTTTTCTGAATTCTGTAATCAACCATAGTGTTCGGATACTTATTTGAGCGACTGTACTCTTATACAGATTCACCATGATTAGTTAATGATTATAACTTATCTCGTATAGAGCAAAAACGCTTGTAAGCGTAGAGTTAGCCATCTTCATTACTCTACAATATCACAATATCTTTTGCAGCGGCCAATTTCTTATTTTCAATCTTTCCTAACATGTAAATAACATGTAACAAAATAAAACTGTATTTAGCCTTTTCTTTTTTCCAGTTATTTTTATAATTGTGTTTTGTTCTGCTCTAAAAATGAGTTATATTTATAAAATATACATAATAAAAAACACAAACATTAACAAATTATAGTCATAATAGAGTAATATAATCTAAAATATGTCCATCAGGTTAGAATTCTGAAACGCATTTCCTTATACTTATATTATTTTTTACCAGAAATTTATGTTCGACTAACACGATTTCACCTTACACGAATTTTTTGAAGAACGCATCTGTCGTGTTAATAGGGGCTATGAGTGTATTGTTTAATTTGTCAGTGGTAAAAGTAGATTTTATTTCTTATCGGTACGCTTCAAATCATAGCTATGTGTGGAAAATCACACACAGGCGATTACTTCACTGAATGATACACACAGCGATCACTTCACGTAGAATAAGTCATTCAAGTCACCTTATAGAAGTAATAAAATGAAGTGTATGTTGACGAAAGTGCAATGCCCCAGCATTTTCAATTTCTCCTTATGTTTTTGCAAATAAGTGAATTATATGCGGTTTTTTGATGGAAAATAAATATTAATATACCTAAAATCCGTTCAGATTCCGTTATATTCGCGGATTACTACCTTATTGAGAAAATAATAATCATATATATATATAATGAGTTGTTATCTGGTATAATGTTTTTAAACTGACTTTTTAGTTCTTAAAATTAAAAGTATTTTTTTTAGAAAGAAAACTAAATTTTTCACTTATATTTTAATTTTTATCACTCAACTTGCATATTCTAAACCCAGATGCCCAATTTAAGCATTGTTTTAGAATAACATATATTGGAGCTTCAAAGTAACTTTTAAAATTCATCAAATATAACCTAAGATTACACGAGATACGGAAATTTGGCCTCTGCGATATCCGCGATAATAGATGCAAAAATGACAAAATTCCCACATTCAAAATGCGGTATGAAAAGAGTGACTATTTCCAGTCACAAAATAAAGATTTTTTCCCCTGCAGGTAGCGTTGTTTTAAGAGGAAACCATTGCTTTTCCCCCCTCTTCCAATAGTTAAAGTTCTGGTGCTATCGGGGCTGGGGTGGCTCAGTCGGTAGCGCGCCAGACTCGTAATCTGTAGTTCCCAGGTTCGAGTCCCAGCTGGGTCAGCGTTGAGATTTATCTCCGCAAAATTCCCCGCCCTGCCCACGCTCAGTAGGGGACACCGATGGACTTGGAAAGGCCGCCGTCCGTCGGATGGGACGTTAAGCCGTGTCACCGTGTGCGGGAGAGCCATACCCTGTGCACGTTAAAGAACACGCTGGATGGCCTTGAAGGGAGGCTACCATCTGTCTCCCAACAGCTGTTCCAGTGGGTCCCCTCCCCCAACCTTCTCTGAGCCTTCGGGGTCCATGTGACCTGGCCATTTAGCCCATGGTGTGCAAAAAAGTGCCGCTCAGAGGTAAAACAACCCAACAAAATATTTCCACTTAAATATAAGGGGATTTTTTATTGTTTTGGTCATCTGATTTAGCCAAAATTTCGGTTAACTGATGTTCTACTAATCGACTATGAAGATATCATTACTTGTTCTTCCTACCACCCACATAACAGCAGCATATGATCAATTCAGTGGTATCAATGTTTTGCAGTATTATAGCAATTTACACGCCACCGCGGTGCCGTCGCTTTGCCTCGTGGTAACACTGCAACAGCTAGCTCCCGGGTTCGAAACCTGGATTGTAGCCTGACTGTTTATCTTTGTATGAGAAAGCTTGCATAGTTGAAATAGTTTCTAGGACTCTTATTGAAGAATTACCTTATCACAAAAATTAAGAAAGTTTCAGCATAAATACGAACTTTTATGGGACGATAGAATAAATGGAATCTGCATTTGAGTTTGTGGAGTTCTATGCCCAAATTGTTCGTCACCATTAAATTGAGGGGCGGGGGTGGCTCAGTTGGTAGCGCGCCAGGCTCGTAATCTGTAATTCCCATGTTCGAGTACCAGCTGGGTCAGCGTTGAGATTTATCTCCGCAAAATTCCCCGCCCTGCTCACGGTCAGTAGGGGACACCGATGGGCTTGGAAAGGCCGCCGTCCGTCGGATGGGACGTTAAGCCGTGGCCCCGTGTGCGGGAGAGCCATACCCTGTGCACGTTAAAGAACACGCTGGATGGCCTTGACGGGAGGCTACCATCTGTCTCCCAACAGCTGTTCCAGTGGGTCCCCTCCCTCAACCTTCTCTGAGCCTTCGGGGTCCATGTGACGTGGCCATTTAGTCCATGGTGTGCAAAAAAGTGCCGCTCAGAGGTAAAACAACCCAACCCATTGAATTGCTTTCCGTGATTCTCAGAAATGTTACAGTTTTCAGTTCAACAGAACATAAAATTATTTGCAAAAAGATTTAGAAGAAGGAAGCAGAAACATGTATATATATGCACCTCACAATAGATCGAGTAAGAGTTAAAAGAAGAATTTGAAAACCACAAATCCGTTTTTTTAGTTCTGCCTCTGGTGGTAATTAAGACGGAATCCAGACAGATGCGACGGTTGTGAAGTGGCATTGTCCGTGGGCACTTAACGACTCCCCGACAGACGGCTTGGGTTGGAATCGCCATTGTCTGTGGAATTCGTCTCTCTTTAATCAGTCTCCGTCCTAAATCGTTCGAAGAGAGAATGAACTACCTACTCCCCCCCCCCTTGGCACTCCCTGTCGGCCGAAATGGTAGGCAGTTTTCAAACAGTTTAGTCTCTAAAAGGTTAAACTGTAAGAGTGTGATTAAAAATCCAAAAATTTTTCTTTCAGGATAGGATCCGTTTTTTTTTAAAGAAATACTCAGTTGAAAGAGCATTAAAGTGAAAAAGAAATTGTTAGTTAAAAAGATTCTGAAAAAAATTCATCGCCGACACGGCGGGAATCGAACCCGCAACTCTCCAGATATATGCCAGAGAGCGCTACCATTACACCACACATAGGACAAGGAAATTTTTCAGAATAACACCTTATAAATCTTCACTTTTTTAACTAATATTTAAAGTCTATCTCTACAGGTAATCTATGTATTTACTATGGATCGATTTTTAATCCTATATACGTTTGAGCGTTATCGACCTTCTCATTAACATCTAAATATCAATAGCAACGATTGGAAAAAGTTGCATCTCCTTGAGTATAGATGGCGCTGTGTCAGCCACGTCAGTGAAGATTTATAAGATCTTATTCTGAAAAATTTTCTTTCCGATGCGTTGTGTAACGGTAGCGCGCTCTGACATGAATCTTGGAGAGTTGCGGGTTCGATTACCGCCGTGTCGGCGATCAAGTTTTTTCAGAATCTTTTAACTAATGTTTGAAGTCTATCTCTACAAGTAATCTGTGTATTTACTATGAAGAAATTGTTAATTGCATCTCTACTGAAAAATAACTTACTGGTACGCCGCACCGACAAATAATTAGTTGCCGGTACAGAGTACAGGTCTACTTTCACCACTGAATAGAGTACATTAAAAGTTTGCTATCAAAGTTAGGAAGCTCTAAATATGGCTTACTATGGCATATCCCCTAGGGGGAATTGGTTTTGATTAAGTTTTTGTGAGCTATTGCGTTTATAAGTGTTATATATTAGTGCAAGGCTATAGGCCATATTTTGTTGTTAGGAAAATTTCAAAACCAATTCTAGGAGAGAGGACGTTGTCGTCGTCTAGGGGCTCCCTCCTTGGAGGAGGGTCTAACACTCTCTCCGTGTAGTAAGATATAACTGCCTGGTGTGAACCCCAGGGTACCAGGCAGTAATGGCTGATGAAGTGAGCGAGGAGAATGCAAAGGCCTCTCAAGTGAAGAGCGCCAGCATAAAGACAACAGAGCTGTTTAACGAACTAGACTCTATATTAAACAGCAGTGCAAGTAAAATTACTAAGCAGCAAGGAGCTGAACTTAGAAATCTGTTCACAAGGCTACAAGATGTAGTCCATGAACAAGAACTTAAAATCAGTAACCTCGAGGGAAGGTTAACTGAAAAAGGTGTCAAAAGTAAGGCACCAGGTGTAAAGAGTTACGCAGAAGTAGCTAAAAGGTCTGTTACTCCAAGACCAAAGAAAAGAGACCAACAGCATATAATGCTGATATATCCTCAAGATGAGGAACAGAGTTCAGATGAACTCAAAAAGGATCTTTTGAAAAACCTTGACCCAACAAAGTTAAAGATTGGAATTAAGAATGTAAAAAAGATTGGCAAAGGAGGTGTGCTAATAGAATGCACAGATGAATTTGATAAGAAAATTCTGAAGAATGAAATTCAAAGAAATACAGCTTTGAAAGATAAGTGCTCCGCAAGGGAGCCAAAGATGAAACTGCCACAAATAATAATTTATGACGTGGATGGTGATATAGAGCAAGAGGCTCTAGTGTATAGAATAAAAGCACAAAACGTTGCTTTTAATGAAGCCTCGATGGAGGTTAAATTTTCGATAAAGGGAAAGAATGGCAAAAAGCACTGGGTAGTGCAAGTAGACTCAGAAAATTTTAAAGTATTTATGAAAGAGAAAAAGGTAAATGTAGGCTGGTCTCGACTTAATGTCAAAGAGTACTTAAAGGTCGTAAGATGCTTTAAATGTAATAAATATGGTCATTTTCAGACCAGGTGTACGGAGGAACAGACTTGTGGAAAATGTGGTCAAAAGGACCACAAACATTGGGAGTGTAAAGAAACAGAATTAAAATGCGTCAACTGTAAAGCAGCTAATGAAAAGTACAGATTGAAATTAGAGGTCCAGCATTCAAGTCTGGACATGGACTGTTCTTGTTACAGAAGAGAGCTCGAGTTATTGGTTAAACGAATTCGATACTGATTCGAGCTTGTCTAAAATAGTACAAATAAACTTACATCATGCTAAAGCTGCTACAAATAGTCTCGTTTTGTATATCGAGGAAAGAGACTACGACATAGCATTGGTGCAAGAGCCTTATGTCTATAAAGACAAAATAAGAGGTTTTCCAGCAGGCTGGAGAGTCTTTGGAGCATCTCACCCACAGCCAAGAAGTGCAATTGTTATAGGGAAAAGACATTTAAGTGTTACAGAGATATACACATCAAGAGATGTGGTGATTGTAACGGTAGAAAAAGGTGGTCAGAAATGTGTGCTGATTTCCATGTACTGCCCACCCAAAGAATCCTTTGAGGAGAACTTTCAAGTTGTTAATAACATAGTTCAAGTCTATCCCAACTGGGACATAGTCCTAGGAGGGGACTTCAACGCAAGTAGCAAACTCTGGGGACCTCAAAGGGAGGACCAGAGAGGAAAAGAAGTCTTGGAGTTCATTAATCAAAACGGATTTACAACGATCAATGATCCGAATAGCGACCCAACCTTTTCCAGCAGCCTAGGAACAAGCTGGATAGATGTTACTCTACATAAAGTAGTGAACCAAGACTTCGTTCTACAATGGGCAGTGGAGGATGAAATTAGCTGTAGTGATCACGCATATATTAGCTTTTCCCTAAACTTCGGGAATGTTAGCACAAGTGCTAATAAGAGATATTCGATAAAGAACTTGGACTGGATAGAGTTTAGAAAGGAACTCTCAGAAAAGTTCTCGGATAAGACCTCTGAAGAGGTTAAACAACAGGAAGATCTAGATGAATATATTGTAAAGGCTACTAAAACGCTACAAAAGATATGTAGTGACAATCAAAAAGAGGAAAGCCGAAAAGTGAGTTCGGGCTATAGAAAAGTTCCATGGTGGAACAAAGAGTTAACCAAACTTAGAAAAGAAGTTAAAAAGAGAAGACGAAAATATCAAAGATGTTATACAGACGAAAGGCAAAGAAAAAGCCTTAGAACAGAGTTTAAACTATGGGAAGCAAAATACAAGAAGGAGATAAATACAGCTAAAAACAATAGCTGGAAAAAATTATGTGATGAAGTATCACAAGAAAAACCCTTTGGGGTACATTTTAAAGTTGCGAAAGAAGCAACAAGAGGTACGTTTAAACTCTCAACAATTATGCAAAAAGATGGATCTCTAACGAAGAACGTTAAGGAATCATTAAACTGTTTACTGGAATATCACTTCCCTGAGGATAACAGGGAAGAAGATAATGAATATCACAGAAATATTAGAAACAGGTCAAGGAGACCTGTCAATACAGAAGATGACATTCCATTTACTATAGTGGAAGTAGAAGAAGTGATGGAATCAATGAATAAGGGGAAAGCGCCAGGGCTTGATGGGCTCTCCCTCGAATTAATTATCGAACTCTTTGAGGTTAATAAAAGTTGGTTTGTGAGCATTCTTAATGAATGTCTTAGTAGAGGAATCTTTCCAGACAGTTGGAAAGTAGCTGAACTGATACTGTTCAATAAAGAAGGAAAAGACAGAAAAAATCCTTCAGCTTACAGACCAATATGTCTATTATCGTCGTGGAGCAAGGTATTGGACAAGCTTCTAACTAATAGACTGAGTTATTATCTACAGAGTAATGATAAGTTGAATCCAAATCAGTTTGGATTCATTCCAGGCAAAAGCACAACCATGGCAATTTCAAAGTTAATGTCAACAATAGAAGAGAACAAGGCGCTAAAGAAACATACATGTGTGATATCGTTAGATGTGAAAGGAGCTTTTAATAACGTCTGGTGGCCGTTCCTGCTAGAAGAGTTAAGAAGACATAGAGTTCCAAAGAACTTGTTTAAAGTTTTTAGTAACTACTTATCAAAAAGAAAGATAGTAGTTAAAGATGGAGATACTGAAATCTCCAGACAATATTTTAAAGGCTGTCCACAGGGGTCTAATTCTGGGCCCCTACTATGGAACATCGTTGCAGACTCTGCATTAAATATTATAACTAAAGAAGACACACAAATTCAAGCCTACGCAGATGACATAATAGTCATAGTCTCTGCTACGGGGAGACACATCTTAGAACAAGATTGTCAAAAAGTCTTAACAGACTTAGAAAAATGGGCAGAAAGTACAAGGCTGGAATTCAGCCCGGAGAAGACAAACATCATAGTATTTCCTAAGGAGGGAAAAATGAAAAGGCTCCCAAGTTTAAGGTTTAAAGAGAGACCTGTAAAAGTTGTAAAAGTATTGAAATATCTAGGAGTGTGGCTGGATGACAAGAGGAATTGGTTATGTCATCTGAATAAGGTCAAGGAAAGATGTGTAACGATTTTAAATGCCCTGCATAGAATGTCAACTAGGACATGGGGGCTGAAAGGTACAGTTAAAAAAGAACTATATAAAAGGGGAATAGAAAGGATAGTAACTTACGCCTGTGGGGCCTGGTGGCCCCAAGGAGGGACAGTAAGAATGATTCATAAACTGCAGCAGATTCAAAGACTAGCCCTCTTGGGCATTACAAGATGTTATAAGACAACATCAACATCAGCACTTCAGGTTTTGGCAGGTACTTTGCCAATTGAACTTATAATCGAACAAGAAGCTGCGGTTTTTCGAAGTTTTACTCTAGAACAAAAGGTAGAACTCTGGAATGAATCCATAGATGGAAAAAACATAGAAAAACAAATTATTAAAGGGGCAAGACACCCAGCGAAGCAAATGCAAATAAGGTGGGATAAAGTCCCACCGGAAGACTCAAACTATGATATAAAAATTTACACAGACGGTTCTAGAATGGAAGAACACACAGGTGCGTCCATGTGTATTTTCAGAGGTACAAGTCCAATAAAGCAAAATGAGTACAGACTTTCAGACACAGCTACTGTGTTTCAAGCTGAGATATATGCTGTTCTGAAGGGAGTTGAATGGTTCGCTACAGAGTGTACTGACCAAGAAATGGACTTGTACTCGGACAGTCAATCAGCATTGTTTGCGATGCAAAGGATTCAGCATAAAAATCCAACAGTTGACAAGATTAAGCATCTAATAGTAGAGCTTGAAGAAGATAGAAAGATAAATTTCCATTGGGTGAAAAGCCATCAAGGCTGCCCAGGAAACGAATTGGCTGACAATCATGCAAAGAACGCATGCAAAAAACAACAAGTAGATATTGAAATTCAAACTTCAAAGGAATGCATAAAGACAAAATTGAGACAAAGAAGTTTGGAGATTTGGCAAACAAGATGGGACCAAGAAGACGCAACTGGAAGACACACTTATAAATTTCTCAAGAAGGTGTCCATTAAGAGAGTCTCAACAGATTTCTATTTGAACCAAATCCTGACAGATCATGGTAACTTACCTAAATACCTCAGCAGATTTAATATTAAAAGATGTTCCTGTATCTGCGGCTCCCGTGATGCGGGAGCGCTTCACTATATTTACGATTGTACACATTTAAGGAACATTAGAGGAAACTATTTAACGAAAGTTGATCGTAATAAAGTAAATCTGCTCTGGGAGAACACAGAGCTACGTTCACAAATGAGAGATGTAATGAAATACATCTATGATAACCTACAAGAAATGATAATACTAGATTAGGGAGGGGACCGGATCCCCTCCTTCCGTGGGAGGAGACAAAGTCTTCTCCTACTGGTCGAAAGAAGGTCCTAAGAAGATAATATTTAAAGGAGAAATGAAGAAGAAGAAGACGAAACAGGAGAAGATAAGTCTCTCCTCCTGTATGTATGAAAAGAAGCCTCATCAGTCTTATGTTATTATATTTATTTGTACATGTAATATAATGATTAAACTATGTAAAGGGCGCTAAGTTGCGCCCTATGTATATATTTCTCTGTAAATATGTTATTGTTTTAATAAAGAAAGATGTAAAAGAAAAGTGATGGTGTCCTTCCGGCGGACGAGGGTTCGCGGGGGGGAAACAAAATTTTAGAGTAGCTCTACTTAGCCTGTAGTGCCGTTTTTGGCGGGGCAGGCGCTGTTAATTCTAGAGAGTCTTACTATGGCATATAAACTGACAGGCTCCTGTCAGACCTCTGTGGCAAGCAGCTGCTTGAGGGGGTATTTATTTATTATTATTCATATAATAGAGAAGTCCCAATACTTTGGGGGTATATTGTTTAACCTCTGAGCGTCACTTTATTGCACAAAGTGTGCTAAATCGCCGAGTCACAAGGACCCCTAGGACTCAGAGAGGGTTGGGGGAGAGGATGCATGGTGGGAGAGGATGAATGGGGGATGCATGGAGGGAGAGGATGCATGGGGGATGCATGGGAGGATGCATGGGGGAAAGGATGCATGTGGGGATGCATGGGGATGCATGGGGGGAGAGGATAACTATTTGGAGACGGATTATGTCAACAAAAAAATTATATATAAGAGAATTTTACAAATAACAACACTATATCCAGGGTGTAACAATATTATAAATTGTTTTCCTATCCTCACATCCTGGTGTGGTATTAATTAAAGTTCCTAAAATTTTACATTTTCGTAATAAATTATTAAAGATATAAAAAAATAATAAAAATAAATACCCCCTCAAGCAGCTGCTTGCCACAGAGGTCTGACAGGAGCCTGTCAGTTTATATGCCACAGTAGGAGATCTGAGAGGATGGCAGGACCTCAGCAGAAAAACGACACACACATCCATGCCTAATCCGGGGCTCGAACCCAGGTCCCTTAGATCAGTAGCCAAGCGTGCTAACCACTCGGCCACGGGACGGTTATTAAAGATATAATTATTTATTAATTCATACTTTCTTTTTTAAAATTATAGAACTATTTTTGTAATTTTTTACTTCAAATTAAGAAAAACTTGAACATAAAAAAAGATAATAAGGATTGAAAACCTTTGCCATTTATAATGAAAGTTCAATGCATGTTTCTTTTCTTCCTACATTGTGATTTATTTGTCATATTGTTTGCTTGGGATAGCAGGAAGCCCAAAGATGAGGGGCTTCTAATCTTCCCACCATATTTTAATATATCTATCTGTCCTTTAGCCGTCCCGTGGCCGAGTGGTTAGCGCACTTGGCTGCTGATCTAAGGGACCTGGGTTCGAGTCCCAGAGTTAAGGCATGGATGTTCTTGTCGTTTTTCCTGCTGAGGACCTGCCATCCTCACAGACCTTCTACTCTGGCATATAAACTGACAGGCTCCTGTCAGACCTCTGTGGCAAGCAGCTGCCTGAGGGGGTATTTATTTTTATTTTTTTATCTGTCCTTTATTCCAGCGACACTGACTTATGGCTAAAAACGAAATAAATAATAAATAAATACCCCCTCAAGCAGCTGCTTGCCACAGAGGTCTGACAGGAGCCTGTCAGTTTATATGCCACAGTAGGAGATCTGAGAGGATGGCAGGACCTACATTATCTTAAAATCCGTGACAAAACTTATTCTACTACAGTACCGAACGTCACCTGCTTCTCCGTTCCTATTCTCAAACCAGTGAGCAGGCAACTTACGTATCTGTCCAGTACATAATAAGAAAAAACAAAATCATTCGCGCTTCTCAGAAAAATTTTTATGTTTCATACATTGCTTTGGCAAATGTCTACTTCCCGCGGAGTGCTATTTGTCTGACAAGCGAATCAAAAGTTACCTTAATGCTGCACACGCATCCCGACAACATTTTTATGGGGCTGTAACGTAGACTTTAGACACATCACGTGACAAGTGGATTTACTCGGCTGGGCGGAGGCAACTCCGGATGGATTATACTCTCCTGGAACGCTCTGCCGAATCATTCGCTCTCTGTTCTCAGAATTTGTATTCAGCTTGCGAAGAAACTCCAACTGCTGGAGAGTAGATTAGTTGAGTTAATGGTGAATGACCTTCTTAGCGTGGCAGACTAAGGAAAAATTTCTTTCCTCACCTTTTTCACTCCCACCGAGTCTTCTCTTCCACTAAAAGCAACAAAAATCTGTCTGGTGTTTCGTCTACTGGAGGAACATTAATCCTTCTTCGAAGCAGTTGTGCGGTTGGTGTTTACTTTTCCAAACGAGATGGAAAAAACAACAGAGGCATTTCTCTCCTATAACATTTGTGATCTGAAATGGAAGTAAGTCGCAATAATAAGAAATAAATTACTCTTCAAGCAGCAGCTTGTCACAGATCTGACAGGAATCTGTCGGTTTAATTCACCATAAAGAGGATTTGTGAGGAAGGCGAGACCTCGGAAGAAGAGAAACAACACAAGAGACAGCCAAGCCTTATATGGAGATGGAACACAGGTCCCTTTGCAAATACCTTGGCTAAGCGTGCTAACCACTCGGCCATTAGGAGTGGCCACCAAAATGCTCTCAAAAGAAAAAACACAGAAGTTAGTATGACTCCACCTGCACAAGGTGTTCCTCTAGAATCGCGAGATGTTGTGGCGTGTTCCTGATGCTCTTCATATCAGTCTACGTCTGGGACTAATTTAGAGTCTAGATCAGTGATTTTCAACCGGTGTGATGTGAGAGGATCTTAGGTGTGCCGCGAAAATTTTTAACGATCGTTAATGAAATTATTTTCGAAAGAAGTTCAAAACACAATAAGTGTACAGTGGCTCAAAAAAGTATCCGAACATTATGGTTGATTACAGAATTCAGAAAAAAAATCCGGCAACGAATTTTTTAGAAATTAGTGACTGGAAACCTTCGTGTCACGTGATTACAGAATTCAGGAAAACTATCTGGAGCGTGTATAGCAACTGTACACGCTCCAGTTACCGTTCACAGCAAACTGGAGCGTGTGCAGTTACTGCACACGCTCCAGTTTGTCCAGTTCGTGTCACGTGACACGAAGGTTGCCAGATCACTAATTTCTAAAAAAAAAACGTTGCCTGATATTTTTTCTGAATTTTGTAATCAACCATAGTGTTCGGATACTTTTTTGAGCGACTGTACATATCAAAATTAAGACCTCTTTAAATTGATTATACGAGTGTTAATAAATAAATCAAAAAATATACTTTTTTTTACTCTTTTTTTGATCATCGTAATTTAAATGTGCTACGGAAGTTTAACTATAGGTTCAAATATGCCGTGAGATAAAAAAAAAAGGTTGAAAAACACTGGTCTAGATTGAGGACATTTTCTGAATAATATAGTCTTTCATCTCTTTGGGTTTAGGCAAGGTCACCTTGATACACCAGCAAAACGGGAGGGAAGAAAGGAGGACAATTATATATGCATAAATATTTAAGCGATTTGATTAGAATTTAATAAAATTTATTTTAAAAGTAAATAAAATAATTTATTCATTGTGACTATATTAAAATATTCATGAATATTTTAAAATTGGTTACCAGAGTTTTAAAAATTAATAACTATCACTGAATTTCGAAAAATAAAAATTTAATTACGGCAGCTGTATATTTAAAAATTTATTTTCTTGTTACCGCACTGTCCAAAACCTGGTATAGGAGGCTTTAGTTAAGGGGATCCGGGTAACTCAATTGGTAGCGCTCCAGGCTCGTAATATGCAAGTTCCCAGGTTCGAGTCCCAGATGGACCAGCGTTGAGATTGATCTTCGCAAAACTGCACGCCCTGCCCCGGTCAATAGGGGACACCATAGGCTCGGAAAGGCCTCCGTCCGTTGGATGGGACGTTAGGCTGTTGTTTCGTGTGCATGCTAAAAAAACATGCTAGATAGCCATCTGTCTCCCAGCAACTGTTCCAGTGGGTTCCCCCTACCTTCTCTGAGCCTTCGGAGTCATTGTGTGCAAAAACGTGCCGCTCAAAGTAAAACAATCCAACCTTTAAGGTTACGTGCTCCATTATGTCATTTCAGTGGCGTACAAATGCATCTGGGGCGGGGGTGGCTCAGTCGGTAGCGCGCCAGGTCGTAATCTGTAGTTCCCAGGTTCGAGTCCCAGCTGGGTCAGCGTTGAGATTTATCTCCGCAAAATTCCCCGCCCTGCCCACGGTCAATAGGGGACACCGATGGGCTTGGAAAGGCCGCCGTCCGTCGGATGGGACGTTAAGCCGTGGCCCCGTGTGCGGGAGAGCCATACCCTGTGCACGTTAAAGAACACGCTGGATGGCCTTGACGAGAGGCTACCATCTGTCTTCCAACAGCCGTTCCAGTGGGTCTCCTCCCCCAACCTTCTCTGAGCCTTCGGGGTCCATGTGACCTGGCCATTTAGCCCATGGTGTGCAAAAAAGTGCCGCTCAGAGGTAAAACAACCCAACCCTACAAATGCACCTAACAAGAATAAAATTCACTTTAGGTCCGCTAATTAAATTTTGTCCCTTAAAATTCTACTCGTTGCTTTTATTTTAAAAACCTTGCTGACAAATTTTAAAATGTTCAGATATTCTAATTCATACATAATAACTAAATTATTACGTTTTATAGTCTTTAAAATAAATAACTTATAGTTAAAATTTAGAATTATATCACTTGAATTTTCATGCATAATTAATTTTCGTTCTTTTTCGTCCCTTTTGTTCAAGGGCCGTCCAGGTCATTGTCTCTAGGTGGCTCTGCATGGGATGAGTGAGAGACACAACACCCGCATAAAGCGATTTTCGTGAAGCCTTGTGATGAATATGGAAACAGATACCAACATTCGATCAGATATGACTGAGGAAGAGCAAGATCAAAACAGAGCCTTTATCATTTGCCATATTCAACAGTGCGGAAAACAATTGGGTTAATAGACATTTACAAGTATTAGGTAAAATGTACTTTAACATCATAAAATTAAAAATACGTTTTGAGAGTATTTACAAATAAAATCCATTTTCTGGGATATTCAGATCAAGTAATGTTAGTATGATTAACTAACCGAGCATTTCGTTTCCAATTCCAAACAACATTCGAAAGTTCCTGGGCTGTTGCAGTTGTTGTAGTTTTTGAATTGAAACTTGGAAATATTTTGTACAAAAATTTAATGTCAGGGGCACATTGCTTACCTTATATTAGACAAAATTGTGGTATATGTTTGGTAATGGACACATCGTTTACCTTATATTAGACCAAATTGTGGTATATGTTTGGTAATGGACACATCGCTTACCTTAGACCAATTTGTGGTATATGTTTGGTAACGGACACATTGCTTACCTTATATTAGACCAATTTCTTGTATATGTTTGGTTGGGTTGTTTTATCTCCGATCGGCACTTTTTAGCACACAATCGACTAAAATAAGCGGGTCACAAGGACCCCCAAAGTGTCAGAGAAAGTTAGGGAAGGGGATCTACTAGCCAGCTGTTAGGAGAAAGATGGAAGCCTCCCATCAAATCCATCCAGCATGTTCATTAACGTACGTAGAGTATTGGTATTCTACACAAGGGGCCATGACTTTAGCATCCCACTCGACAGACGACTGCCTTCCTAAGCGTATCGGTGTACCGTTTCAGAGCAGAATGGTGGCTACAGGAGATAAATCTCGATGCTTGCCAGTTGGGACTCGATTCTGGGAACTGCAGATTATGAGCTTACCGAACTATCGGCTGAGTAACCCCCCCCCCACCACCACCACCACCACCTTGTGTATGTATGAAATTAAAGTGAATCGCTAAGACGTGAAGAACGGGTTGAGGATTTCTAATATTGACTGTAATGTACATAGGTGGTGATATTATTTTGATACTAGATCGTGTGGGCTCACTCACGGAAATATTGAGCGTGTGCAGTTACCGTTCACAGCAAAACTGGAGCGTGTGCAGTAACTGCACACGCTCCAGTTTGCTGTGAACGGTAACTGGAGCGTGTACAGTTGCTGTACACGCTCCAGATATTTTTCCTGAATTCTGTAATCACGTGACACGAAGGTTGCCAGATCACTGATTTCTAAAACAATCGTTTGCCAGATATTTTTTCTGAATTCTGTAATCAACCATAGCGTTCGGATACTATTTTGAGCGACTGTACAAGAGTTAGATCGAAATAAACGCATGGTATAGTTATAAAGGAATGTCGAACATGGTTATTGATTCTAGGTTGCTGATAGAAAAGTTCAGCAACAGCTATGAGTTTGTTTAATTACTTAAGCACTGACTGGCCAAAAAATTAAATCGTGCGTTATTTGCCGTGACTAGGTGGAAAGTACAGATCTACAGGGAGGAACATCACATGCCTTGGTCAAGAGATCTCTCGGTTGTCTTAAAGAGAAAGCACAACCACTGGCTCAACCACTAAATAGGAAAGACGAGCAGTATAATCAGCTTCCAAAAAGTTGTTATTGTTGGTGCTGGACCGACTGGTGCAACCATATCCAAAACTATGGAAGTGAAAAGAGTCCCCAAATCTTCCATCGTTAAAGTATATACAAGATGGTTAACAGAGTCACAAATCTTACAAGGAGTAAGTGCGGCAAGCGCCCCCTACTACATGAAAGGGTTGGGTTGGGTTGTTTTACCTCTGAGAAGCACTTTTTTGCACACCATGGGCTAAATGGCCAGATCACATGGACCCCGAAGGCTCAGATAAGGTTGGGGGAGGGGACCCACTGGAACAGCTGTTGGGAGACAGATGGTAGCCTCCCGTCAAGGCCATCCAGAGTGTTCTTTAACGTGCACAGGGTAGGGCTCTCCCGCACACGGGGCCACGGCTTAACGTCCCATCCGACGGAGGCGGCGTTCCCAAGCTCATCGGTGTCCCCTGCTGACCGTGGGCAGGTCGGGGAGTTTTGCGGAGATAAATCTCAACGCTGGTCCAGCTGGGACTCGAACCTGGGAACTACAGATTACGAGCCCGGAGCGCTCCCGATTAAGTCACCTCTACCCCATTGCATGAGAGGAATCATAGAACGTTACACAGGCATGTATGGCCAAAGCAATGTTCAGCTGTGTATTAAATGACCATTGCTTTCACTATAGGTCGGGAACAACCCATATGATCTCTAACTATGCCCCTGGAACTAATATACTTACGGTTTGGCATTGGGTATCCTATTCGGAAACTTGTAGTGTCAGCCAAAAATTGAAAAGCAAGGCTTTAGTGGTGTCGGGAGTGGTGTGAGTGAGCTGTAGAACAGTGGAAAAAGTTAGGTAGTCAGATGATTCGCAGTATACTGTACGCGCTTTCGTACATGTCACAAAGATAGAATATGGCGCCAATTGCTGGAGACGTGTCTTAATGTGTCGCATCCACTGTACATGCTGCTGGAGGGTGAAATTGTGTCGTGAATGCCAACATGGCACATTGAATCCATTAAGTCTCAAAATGTCAAAAAAACACTGCAGTATATTATTTCATTTCACAGCAGAATATATATCTGATCACGCACAACCTTCTATGCTTCGTTTCCTTCTCATGGAAATGGACAGTTTAAGGATAACAGTATAGTCGCTCAAAAAAGTATCCGAACACTATGGTTGATTACAGAATTCAGAAAAAATATCTGGCAACGATTTTTTTAGATATTAGTGATCTGGCAACCTTCGTGTCACGTGACACGAAGGTTGCCAGATCACTAATTTCTAAAAAAATCGTTTCCAGATATTTTTTCTGAATTTTGTAATCAACCATAGTGTTCGGATATTTTTTGAGCGACTGTAGGTGGTCATATTATTTTGATACTAGATCGTGTGGCTCACTCACGGAAATATTGAGCGTATGCAGTTACCGTTCACAGCAAACTGGAGCGTGTGCAGTAACTGCACACGCTCCAGTTTGCTGTGAACGGTAACTGGAGCGTGTACAGTTGCTGTACACGCTCCAGATATTTTTCCTGAATTCTGTAATCATCCATAGTGTTCGGATACTTTTTTGAGCGACTGTACAAGAATCCACTGTGCGAAATCTATCTGTGAGTGAATTGAGGATCATGATGGAGAACAGACCTTCTTCGTTGGCCACCTCAGTCACCTGATATGAACTACATTGAAAATTTGTGGGATATATTGGAAAGTAGTTTTTCTTGGTACACTGTGCACTTATGGAGCTAGTGAATTAATTAAAAATACTAGACACATTTATGTTGGAAATACATTTCTTGAGGTAACAGAAATCCTGAAATTGTCATTCTAATACAGAGAATGAAAAACAACGGCCCAACCAGTCACTGATAGTCCGCGAGATCATTTTGTGAGACTCAGAAATTTTTTTCAAAATTTCTATTAAATATTTGTTGATTGCGTTAAGAATTAGGCTTTATTTTAATTTTCCAGGCGAGGCCCTCTTAATTCTTTTGACACTCCAAAGTCACAAACTTAGACGGAAATGTTACGGACAAACTGATTTAATATATTAAATCACATTAATTCTATTAACAAAAAATGAATTCTGAATACTCGGATATATGTACCTTACGGAACATTTATAGTATTTCAGATTGATTTATAGACAGTAAAAAAAAATAAATAAATAAATATCCCCTCAAGTTGCTGCTTGCCACAGAGGTCTGACAAGAGCCTGTCAGTTTATATGCCATAGTAGAAGGTCTGAGAGGATGGCAGGACCTTAGCAGAAAAACGACACACACATCCATGCCTTATCCGGGGCTCGAACCCAGGTCCCTTAGATCAGAAACCAAGCACGCTAACCACTCGGCCATGGGACGGCATACATACAGTACATACATACATACAGTAAACAGTTTCTAAATAAGGACGAAAAGGTTAAGCTATAAAGGAGCCAGCTGCTGTTACAGCAGGGTGAACTTTGGTGTTGTGTTAGCTCTAACTGAGACAGTAGTCAGCAGTGACTTAAGATTTAGTAGGACATATCCTTGTATGAGAAGGCCTGTATATACAAGGAATAGCTTCTAGGATTTTTTTCTGTCCTATGTGCCCAAATGAAAAGAAAAAGGATTTACTTAAATTCGGATTCTCATTGTAAATACTATTCAGATAATAATCTGAATTTGTTACTTTCGAACTGCATCTGACAAACTGACTGATTAAACCGATAATTTGATACTATATATCTTCCTTGAATAATATTGATATTAGTACTAATCGGCACTCAATTACATTTGCAGATTTCAGGAAGTGTCTATTAACCATAAATAATTTACATATGATTATCCTCCAAATAGTTAAAAGAAGGGTTTAAGAGAACCATCATCAGATGGTAATTCTGATTTACAATTATAGTTCAGGGCTTCAAATCATCCCCATCTATGATTAATACGTCAACATTTCCTAGACTGATACCGCCAACCATTCTCCCTTCCTATTAGTTTAATTACTTGGCCTACGCTCTTGTAAGTATCGATCATCGTAGCGGCATCAGGGATAGCGGGAAGCCCAGGAGCTGCGAGATCTCCTATCACCATTATCCCCTTTGCTCTAAGAGTAGATCTCATCTTAGAGCTATTTTCCTTCCCCCAAAGTCCTGGGACTATCTAGGGGCGGGGGTGGCTCAGTCGGTAGCGCGCCAGGCTCGTAATCTGTAGTTCCAAGGTTCGAGTCCCAGCTGGGTCAGCGTTGAGATTTATCTCCGCAAAATTCCCCGCCTTGCCCACGGTCAGTAGGGGACACCGATGGGCTTGGAAAGGCCGCCGTCCGTCGGATGGGACGTTAAGCCGTGGCCCCGTGTGCGGGAGAGCCATACCCTGTGCACGTTAAAGAACACGCTGGATAGCCTTGACGGGAGGTTACCATCTGTCTCCCAACAGCTGTTCCAGTGGGTCCCCTCCCCCAACCTTCTTTGAGCCTTCGGGGTCCATGTGACCTGGCCATTTAGCCCATGGTGTGCAAAAGAGCGCCTCTCAGAGGTAAAACAACCGAACCCTGGGACTATCTGCGGGATGGAGTTAAAGACCTCCTGCCGTTAACATTTGATTGACAATTCCAAGTGAAATCTCTCTAGTGCTGAAAGTAGTTCTTAAAGAGCAGCAGACGTAATACTCTGGTCTCACTTAACAGATGCCCAGAATGTCTAATCTCTGCTTTCTCTCCAAAGGATCTACCTGCTTGTTCATTTTCTCTCCAGACACTAGTCACTGTTTAATGATAGTGTGTTGCCGTTTTATATAGTGTTGGAGATCTTTCCTGATATTTAATGTAGGTTTATTTCTCTCAGGAGATCTTATATCTCATAATATATTATAATCATGGTGAAGGTCACGTTTTGTTTTGGGAAATGTAATAAAACCTGCTTAGAGGTTTTAGTTCTATTAATGAAATATTCTCACAGTGGTATCAACAGGTTGGGGATGTGTTGGGTCTGTTGTTTTACCTCTGAAAGACACTTTTTTAAACACAATGAGCTAGATGGCCAGGTCACAAGCACCCAAAGGCTCATAGATGGTTAAAAGAAGGGGACCCACTGGACAGCTATTAGGAGACAGATGGAGACTTCTCATCAATGCCATTTAATATGTTCTTTAACGTACACAGGGTATGGCTCTCATGCACACGGGGTCACGGTTTTATGTCCCACGCGATGGACGGCGCTACCTGGCGCACTTCGTACTGAGCACTAGGTAGCAGCACTGCTAGTCCCTCTCCCGCCAGTAGAGTGACCAGAGCTGGTTGTAGTATTCCCTCCCATCTCATCCCACTACCATCAGTAATTTGGTGCAGAGGCCAAACACTACCTTTGTGTCCGCATTATTTAAACATTTATTATCTTTACTTTAAACTAGCATTCTCAATAGCTTTTAGAACAGAAACTGAGCTGTATTCGCATCACCCAGTTTTCAAACATGTAAACAGAATTACAAGTAGAGTTTAATGTTTCTTCAGGCGCAAAACACGATTGTACTTTGTTTTATTTGTTTTTTTAATTCTGTGTTACGGTTTCCCAGACCTCCGTGCATGGACTTTGTATCCTTTGGAGGCTAGTGCTCAGACAAATAAGGAAAGTGAACTTTTTAGAAGAACTCTAACTGTTAAATCTTCCATGTGTTCATATATTTCTCACTGAAGAAAACGCTCTCTCTATGAAAGCACCATAATGTACTGCTTTAACTGGGATAGTGGCTGGGGAGCTGAATATTGTCCCAGTGGGCCTACATTAATTTTGTGTTAGCACTGACTATGGTAGAGAATGGGGAACCTGAACTAGAGTGTTTGCTATTGCTCTATTGGGGATACATGTGTGTGTTGTGTTAATTGTAACCGAAGCTCTGTTCACGAACCTGACCTTTATCTAGTGTTCCATGTTCTCGTATTAGAAAGCCTGTATATAACTAGTAGTGCCTTCTAAGATTCTTCTTTGGGGCGGAGGAGGCTCAGTCGGTAGCGCGCCAGGCTCGTAATCTGTAGTTCCCAGGTTCGGAGTCCCAGCTGGGTCAGCGTTGAAATTTATCTCCGCAAAATTCCCCGTCCTGCCCACGGTCAGTAGGGGACACCGATGGGCTTGGAAAGGCCGCCGTCCGTCGGATGGGACGTTAAGCCGTGGTTCGTGTACGGGAGAGCCATACCTGACACACGTTAAAGAACACGCTGGATGGCCTTGACGGGAGGCTACCATCTGTCTCCCAACAGCTGTTCCAGTGGGTCCCCTCCCCCAACCTTCTCTGAGCCTTCTGGGTCCATGTGACCTGGCCATTTAGCCCATGGTGTGCAAAAAGTGCCGTTCAGAGTTAAAACAACCCAAAACAACCATCATCAAAAAGATTTAAAATAAAAATAGTTTCTTTTCAAAAGAAGAAAAATGTACCTCGACAATTAAGTAATAGTAGAAATACCACAAGACACCCAAACATGTTTAAATCCAAAATAACGAAGACACGACGAGTCATGTTCTGGCTCCATCCGGATGAGAGGCTCGTCATCCATCACCCAACTGTGGTCTCCTCTCCGTGAAGAGATCCGCGTTTAATTATAGCTGACGGAAGCAACTCAGAGCAGCGCGGCGTTTCCCCTTTCTGAATATACAAAAAAGAATCCGCAGTTGATGTGAACGGCTAATGAAAGCAAAGGAGGTTATCTCTCTTGCGGCATTAAAAGCATCTCTTTTCCAAGGCACTAGAGAAAATAATGGTCATTGTATCCCCGGCCAATCAATTAGTTCCGTTTCCCTGGCCTCAAAACCGATTTGAATCTATTTTCATCCTAATTGTAGGAAAAGGAGGAAAGATTTGGAGAGGACTTGAAAGAGAGGACAAAAAGAGTAACTGCAATTGAATGCGGACTCGGTTTATTGAGGAGATAGAAGCTTTTTGTGTGCCATGGAGAATCAGTCGACATCCAATGCGACGAGAACATCGAAACAAGAAAGTCAGACAGAGAGATCTCTGCTAACTCTGCTATTTCCTTTGTTGTTCTGTTTTCATTATGCTCCAGACTTGAATCAGTTTTTATTTGTGTCATGTCCCTCGAATTTTATATTTATTTATTTATTATATATTTTTGTTGTATTGTTGTATATATTTTTTGTGTTCTTTGAAATGTTTGTGCTGGGATGACTCACTGTTGTTGTTTTTGGGTCTAAAGCTGCTCCGTGTAAGTAAGTGGTGACGAATGCCAGCAGTTGTTTATGCCGTATATGACTAACTAGCCCGCGGCGCGAAATATATTTTTATTGTTCTTAGAAATGTTGGGTCTGGGGTGGCTCAGTCGGTAGCGCGCCAGGCTCGTAATCTGTAGTTCCCAGGTTCGAGTCCTAGCTGGGTCAGCGTTGAGATTTATCTCCGCAAAAATTCCTCGCCCTGCCCACGGTCAGTAGGGGACACCGATGGGCTTGGAAAGGCCGCCGTCCGTCGGATGGGACGTTAAGCCGTGGCCCCGTGTGCGGGAGAGCCATACCCTGTGCACGTTAAAGAACACGCTGGATGGCCTTGACGGGAGGCTACCATCTGTCTCCCAACAGCTGTTCCAGTGGGTCCCCTCCCCCAACCTTCTCTGAGCCTTCGGGGTCCTTGTGGCCTGGCCATTTAGCCCATGGTGTGCAAAAAAGTGCCGCTCAGAGGTAAAACAACCCAACCCAACCCTCGCCCTGCCCACGGTCAGTAGGGGACACCGATGGGCTTGGAAAGGCCGCCGTCCGTCGGATGGGACGTTAAGCCGTGGCCCCGTGTGCGGGAGAACCATACCCTGTGCACGTTAAAGAACACACTGGATGGCCTTGACGGGAGGCTACCATCTGTCTCCCAACAGCTGTTCCAGTGGGTCCCCTCCCCCAACCTTCTCTGAGTCTTCGGGGTCCTTGTGGCCTGGCCATTTAGCCCATGGTGTGCAAAAAAGTGCCGCTCAGAGGTAAAACAATCCAAAACAATCCAATCTTGGAAATGTTTGTGCTGGGATGACTCACTGTTCTTGTTTTCGGGTCTGAAGCTTGCTGCTTGTGGAAAGAATCAATGCCAGAAGTTGTTTGTGCCGTATATGACTAACTAGCCTGTGGAGTGACGTCCGCGCATGAGGCTAGGGGAAGGAGTTGGAAGTATCAGTCTGTGCGTTAGCTGTCAAGAGAAGAGGTCGCGTTGACACGCGTCAAAAGGACGCCGTCTTTCTCAAATTAACCCTTGAAGTCAGGGTACGATTCCAAAAGGGAATCCAGATTCTTGGAGAATCTTGTCTTTTATTCTTATGTTTCAGGAGGAGCCCCGGTGTAGGCAAAGTTTGGTTATCCTTTCGCCAAGTTTTGAGGTCTGTAAAGTGAGAAATTGCAGAGTGTGCAATTCTCCACCTCATTATAGTAATATTTGCAGCAGCAAAGGCTCACGGAGTTGAGCGGTGAATTTGATAGTAGTTTTGTGGATTCAGAAGGAATCGCAGTGTGAAGCAGCAAAGGCCCACGGAGTGGAGTTCATTCCCAGCACGTAGCTGTACATATTATAAATAAAAATTGTGTCGTCCCTATATAACTCCCGTGCAGTTAATTGATGGACCATTGTTATTCTTCATTCAACGCAGAAAGCTTGAGGCATACAGTGGCACGGGCATAAAAACCTGCGAATCTGTGAATTACCGAAGTGAATCAAGTAGCAATTTTATCATCTCTCTCTCCTGTGTGGACTGGGTCATCACATCTGGCCCAGTCGGACAGGATCCGAACACCCCCGGTCATCACAATTATTTATATTTATTTTACAGTGATGGATTAAGGCATTCTGCAGTGAATTGCTTAATTTCTTTTAGAACTTGGAAAGGGGGGACGACAATTTAAAGGATCCTCTTTTTCATCTGCAATAATGGATTGGTTCTTTTACCTCTGAGCGGCACTTTTTTTGCGCACAATGGGCTAAATGGCCAGGTCACAAAGACCCCGAGGACTCAGAGAAGGCTGCGGAGAGAGGACACACTGGACAGGAGACAGATGGTAACTTTTCCTTAAAGCCATCCAGCATGTTCTTTAACGTGCCCAGGCTATGGCTACCCAGTTAACGGTGCCACGGCTTAATGTCCCGTCCTACGGACGGCGGCTTTTCAATGTCTCGTACTGATCGAAGGGTTGGGTTGGGTTGTTTTACCTCTGAGCGGCACTTTTTTGCACAATATGGACTAAATGGCCAGGTCACATGGACCCCGAAGGCTCAGAGAAGGTTGGGGGAGGGGACCCACTGTTGGGAGACAGATGGTAGCCTCCCGTCAAGGCCATTCAGCGTGTTCTTTAACGTGCACAGGGTATGGCTCTCCCACACACAGGGCCACGGCTTAACGTCGCATCCGACGGACAGCGGCCTTTCCAAGCCCATCGGTGTCCCCGACTGACCATGGGCAGGGCGGGGAATTTTGTGGAGATAAATCTCAACGCTGACCCAGCTGGGACTCGAACTGGGGAACTACAGATTACGAGCCTGGCGCGCTACCAACTGAGTCACCCCCGCCCCACTGATCGAAGGCAGGACGGGGAATTTTGCAGAGATAATCAATATTGGCAGAGTACAGACTCTAACCTGGAATTATGGGGCTGATTACTGACATTCCGTACTACCGACTGAGTCACCCCCACCCAGGGCTCAGAGAAGGTTCGGAGAAGAGCACCCACTGGACAGCTCTTAGGAAACAGATAGAAGCGTCCCGTCAAGGTCATCCAACGTGTTCTTTAACGTGCGCAGAGTATGGCTCTCAGGCACACCTGGCCATGGCTCAAAGTCCCTTCCGACGGACTTCTCAAGCCCATCGGTGTCCCTTTCTGACCGAGTACAGGGTGAGGCCAAAGTTGGTACAGTTGAGACTCAAACTAGGAATTTCAATGCAGATTGCGAGCCTGTCGCGCTAAGGGTTGAGCCAACCCCAGATCTTTGAGGACTTGAATAACAAGAAAATCAGAAGCTCAAGGAAATATCAGAAACCTTTCTACCCCTCCCCCCCCCCCCCCGCCCAGTATACCAATTTCTGGGTACGCCACTCAGTGTGACTATTATATTTGCCTAGCAGCATCTTGTTATCTCGTTTTCAAAGAAAATGAGAATAACAATTTCGCTTTGCATTCTGTCTGTCCGTCTGTAGACATCGAACATTTTTTTGTTTACAGAGATGAATTAAAAATTATTTTTTGTGTTGGATAGGTATTGATGAAATATTACGATCTGCACTTTCGGAATCTCTCTAAAGATATAATTACGCCCTCTGACGGCAGGAAAAGTTGAAAATTTCAAACGAATATTGCAAACGATGTATTTGTGTTAGAAATTTGAAATTTTGGTGGTAGAATGTGAAGGTCACGAAATTTCCACTGTCAACAATGAGTTGGCGCTTTAGACCCAGGGGGAGGGAAAACACATTTTTTCTTCTTTTAACAGATAATTGTTTTTAGAGAGAGATGAAAAATTATTTTTCTGGTAAATAGCGGGGTGGGGGTGACTCAGTCGGTAGCGCGCCAGGCTCGTAATCTGTAGTTCCCAGGTTCGAGTCCCAGCTGGGTCAGCGTTGAGATTTATCTCCGCAAAATTCCCCGCCCTGCCACGGTCAGTAGGGGACACCGATGGGCTTGGAAAGGCCGCCATCCGTCGGATGGGACCTTAAGCCGTGGCCCCGTGTGCGGGAGAGCCACACACTGTGCACGTAAAAAAACACGCTGGATGGCCTTGATGAGAGGCTACCATCTGTCTCCCAACAGCTGTTCCAGTGGGTCCCCTCCCCCGATCTTCTCTGAGCCTTCGGGGTCCATGTGACCTGGCCATTTAGCCCATGGTGTGCAAAAAAGTGTCGCTCAGAGGTAAAACAACCCAACCCAATCTGGTAAATAGGAATTGATAAAATGTTATGATTCGCTCTTTCGGAATCTTCCGAAAACTACAACTGCGCCCTCTAACGGTGGAAATTTTGAAAATTCCAAAATTTCATTTGAATATTCCAAACGATGTATTTACGTTAGAAATTTGAAATTATCGTGGTGAAATGTGAAGGTCACGGAATTTTCACTGCCAACAATGAATTGGCGCCTTAGACCCAGAGAGATTGGAAAACACAATTTTTTTTTGCTTTAGCAGATTGATGTAATTTGTATTTAGGATAAATAAAAAATTCTTTATTGGGTTAGATAGGAATTGATAAAATATTATGATTCGCAATTTTTATGGAATTTTGGTGGAATGTGAACGTCGTGAAGTTTTCATTGGGAACAATGAAAGTGATAAATTAGAAAACTATTTTAGTTGGATTGGTCCTAATGAAATATTAAAATTCTTACTTTTCAAATACTTAGCTAGTTTTAATATATATATCTTTACAGATCCCTAAAATATGGAAATGACACAACTGTTATCTATCGTACAGTCGCTCAAAAAAATATCCGAACACTATGGTTGATCACAGAATTCAGAAAAAAATATCTGGCAACGATTTTTTTAGAAATTAGTGATCTGGCAACCATAGTGTTCGGATACTTTTTTGAGCGACTGTACATCATACATTGACTTTCGATGTACCAGGCACAAGTGCCCATAACCAACTCCATCTGATTAATAGGTCTTGAAGGCATAAGTAAATAAAACATAATACATGAACCACAAAGAGTGGGCCCCAAGGGGCTAGATAAAAATAAACAGAAACAGTAAAATAGAGCTAAAGCGAAAAGCTTTCCCGAAAGAAAGCAATGGTCTTAGGCCTCGTATATCTGTTTAAAACCTCATGATTATAAATCCATAAGGGAGGAAATAATCTCATTTGTATTATTCGAAACTGCCACAAAAAGCCTTTTCGAGTAAAGTTTAATATGAGTAGTCACAATGCACTTCGTAACATCGATACAAGAGATTTAATCGTAATCGTTCAAGGGAAAGTTCCCCGTTATCGCGCTTTCGACCACGCCCTCTTCTCGAAAACTCCCCGATTTTTCTTGTATTTCTAAGCCCCCCTGAAAAGCCACCGATATTTCCTAACTCACGATTTTTGTTATTTATTTTTGATGGCGCCATCTAGTGTATACCAAAAGTACTATGTATTTTAAAAATACCAATTTCTGTTCAATCACGCTTATCAGCGAACGACACTCTAACCCACTACGCGACGAGTTTTCTATGGTTTGAAATGCTTAAAGATAGATGATCTCTTTGAAATTGAATAAACGTATTTTTTATTCCTAGAAAACCACATTTATCCTAGTAATAATTGTTTTAATGAATTTTTATTCCGAGGAACCACATTTAACATAGGAATAATTATTTAATGAATTTTTTTATTCCTTATTAATTGACTTACGAATAAATTATATTTTTATCGTAGAAAACCACATTTAACATAGTAATAATTATATTTTTATTTATTGTAAATGTAAAATGTTACATTTAACTTGCGAATAAATATAATATTCCTTATAAATTAGGAATATATTTTTATAAATAAATTTTGTTTTAACCTAAGAATATATTATTTTCATAAATCTTGTTTTATTTCTTGGAAATAAGCACGTCAACTTCTCACCCCACCTATGGGCCACGTTTTATTGACGGATGGATTTACAATCTGAAAAGTCCTGCTGAATAACTCTTTACCGTGAAAAATAATTATCACCGTAATTTATTTGGAAATACTTTCCCAATCTGAGAATGAAATGAAACAGACCAACAAATAAACATTATTTTTTCCAAGTCCTTCCCTTTGCTCTGTATTCCAAGTCCTTCCCTTTGCCCTTCCCTTTGCTCTGTCTGTATTAGTGGTTCGATTCTGAGAAATATTTTTAGAAATAAACTTACCCATTCTGCGAACTAAATGAAACAGACGATAAATTTATGTCTTTCTCTGACATTTTTATTCTCAACCACGTTTTATTGACGGACGGAAAAAACATTTACAAACTGAAAAGTCCTACAAAAAAATTTCCAAATTAGGAATCACATGTCTCAAAAGAAATAATTTATTAGAAAACTTTCGTAATCTGTGAAAGGCAAAGTTCTCACATCTGATTAATACCATCATTTATTCCCGGGAGATTTAAAAAATCAATATAAAGGGTTCAGGAATCGTGTTCGAAATATATATTTGTTAAAAATATGGATCCAAGAAAAAAAATTACTTCACGTTTTAAAACACTTATTTTAAGCAACTACTACAAGTTTTAACGTGTAATGTTTTAGTTAACCTTTTATCGTGCTTTCTTGTTGAAAAAGTTCATGGTCTGTTCTTATCAGTATGTTGTCTTCGGGGTGACACGTTGTTGGGTTGGGTTGTTTTATCTCTGAGCGGCACTTTTTTGCACACCATGGGCTAAATGGCCAGGTCACATGGACCCCGAAGGCTCAGAGAAGGTTGGGGGAGGGGACCCACTGGAACAGCTGTTGGGAGACAGATGGTAGCCTCCCGTCAAGGCCATCCAGCGTGTTCTTTAACGTGCACAGGGTATGGCTCTCCCGCACACGGGGCCACGGCTTAACGGCCCATCCGACGGACGGCGGCCTTTCCAAGCCCTTCGGTGTCCCCTACTGACCGTGGGCAGGGCGGGGAATTTTGCGGAGACAAACCTCAACGCTGACCCAGCTGGGACTCGAACCTGGGAACTACAGATTACGAGCCTGGCGCGCTACCGACTGAGCTACCCCCGCCCCGGGGGTGACACGAGGTTCACAGATTGAACTACGGAAGGACGCTAGATGATCTCTTCTATATTTGTTGCTGATAAGGTATGATGAGCTATTCCCTTCATTAGCGACAGTAATAGATAACTCACTCTGAAGGTTACTAAAGAGATTGCCAATAGGGTTGTGGAGGGTGAGACGATTACACTCTTACCTCTGAATAGTAATTATCATCCGAATTTATTTTGGGAAAAACGTTTTCTTGGGAATAAGCATTTCCATTCTACGAACCAGAAATTAAAAGCATTATTTTTTCCAAAATGGGATTTACACTCTTAGGTCTGATTAGTAATAATCATCGGAATTTATTTAGGGAAAATTATTTCTTGGGAATAAACATTTCCATACTACGAACCAGAAAGCCACGGCATCTGATTAATACCATCATTTATTCCAACACAGTTCAGTCATGTGATATTTCGTAAAGGGGTAACGTATCCGAAATGCATGGCTGTATCAGTTGAAGCTCAGTCCACAAAAACGAAGATTTTTTATTAGAAAAGATATAATCTTAAACCTATGAATGAAAGAACCGAACACTTCCCCTATTGAGAAGGACTATGTGATTCGGACATAATTTGAGCCAGATAGGCTTTTACATGCTGTGAAGAAATTTAATGTCGCCTTGACGGGGAATGAAACAATATTTGGGAAAATGCATTCATACCTATTTCAGAAAACGGTGGAAAAGATTTGAAAACATGCACACACGAGATTTTACTTTGAAAAAATAAGGACAGAATTTTTGCGAGATAGTGACTTGAAACTGTGCTACGGAAAATACATTCAGTTGCATTCATTAAGAGCACAAACTGATTTCATGCTAAAACATCTTATTTCACATCAGATTTCAGCTTACTTGGAAAACTAAGTTTAAAAATTTATGTGAACCAGAGACTTGACAGATGGAATCACTCATTTTCAATAAGAATATGCTATTATGGAACAGAGTCGGGAAGAAATATGTTCCAACGAAAAATTCATTCAATTGCAAGTATTACGATCAGAAAAATAATTTAGTGACAAATTTTAAACAAGCAAACATGTTCTTATTTCACACCAAATTTTATCTTACCTAAAAATGTGAACAAAATTTGAGTAAGATACAAAATGAAAACGAACAAAAATTACTGTAAGGAACGAATTTCACTTCCATAGAGAGAACATAAAGAATTCACGTTTTTCCGTGCAAAACACGCGTTCGAGAGGAAATTTTTTTGAAAACTTATTTTGTGATGAAACAAGACGCGTGTTCTTATACACATTTTTCATTAAAAAATAAAGACAAAATTTATGTAAGATAGAAATATAAACAACCAAGAAAAGGTGTAAGGTGAAATTTTACTTCCCAAAGGGATAACATGTGATTTGTGTTTTAGTGTACAAATTTTGTGTCGGATACAAAAAGATTTTGAACATAATATTGGTTTGATGATGAACCACAAAACTGAAAACGTGTTCTTGTTTTAAACCAAAATTTGGTTTAGTTGGTAAAATACAGAAATGAAAATCATAGGGACATGGAAAAATGACATATATGTGTCAAACTTAATGTCTGGTACTTAAATATTCAAACAAGAAATTGCTAAGGTAGTAAAACTTTCAACAAGAAAGTAGTTCGGTGATAAAACTTGGAACAGAAAAACAGGTGTTGGCAAAAAACTTGGAATAAGAATCGGGAATGGTGGTAAAACGGTGAATGGACTGATCTGATTGATAAAAAAATATATCTGAAACGTGATGTACTGAACTTGAGGGTTGACAACATAATGTGATAATATAGACAGATTAACTGTAAAATCGCATATAATCAGAGGCAAGGGTTGACCAAGCCCGTAGCACGCTGGATTCATAAGCCGTTAACGAAAATTAGAAAAACAACGAAATGGTTGGTAAAATTCAATGAGAATCACTAACATACAGTGAAATGGATGGCAGAATATCTTCAAATTCGCACACATTGCAATGAATGGCAGAATATCTTCAAAATACTTCGGAACTGGATGGTACAACAATTGCGAAACCAAACAAAGTACACTGGAGTTGATTGAATATCTTCAAAATATGTTAGAATAGATGCAGAAATAACGGAAAATATCAACAAAGGACACGGGAATGGATCAGAAAATATCTTCGAATATATGGAAATGGATCAGAGAATATCTCTCGAATGGCTGTAAAAATCACTTCAAAACAGCAAATTACTGAGAAACCTCACACAAGACAAAAGAAAGCATAGAAGGAAAACCGGAAAATGAACAACATACACAGGAATGGATAGCGATTCTCTTCAAAATATACAGGATTAGACAATAGAATATTTTTGATCTATCTGAAACATATAACGTATCTGATTCTTAATATCTATTTGCTATTCTTTCGAGCAAAAATACTACAAGATAGAAATTTCAAAGGAAGTTATATATGCAACAATCAAAAACGGGGTAAAATAGGAATTTTCTAAGCTATGACTTTTAACTCGTGCCATCTCGTGGAGGAAAAGTGATCTTAAAGACTAAGTGATAAAAGTCCCTCTTTAGCAAAAGGAGTAACACGGGAAAAACCATAAAATATTAGTATAGTAGGGTCTCACTGTAGAAAATCATGATCTCATTGACTCATTGAATCATGTTCTCATTGATCTCATGACATTCATTATTATATGTGGATGACAGAATATATTCAAAATACACTGCAATGACAGCTGTAAAAACCATAAACGTTGGTAGAATTGCTTGAAAGACATTATATCCAGTGAATTTGGAATAATAGTAAATACGCAAACACTGCAGTGGATGGGGGGAATATTTTCAAAATTCTTCGAAGTGGAAGGCATTTCAGCATGCATAATCAAACAAAGTGTACTGGAGATGATAGAATACCTTCAAAATATGCTGGAATGCATGACAGAAATATCGGAAAAATCAGCAATGTACATGGGAGAGGATCAGAAAATATCTCCGAATGTGTGGAAATATCTTGAAATATATGGAATGGTTGACATAATTTCTTGAAAACTTACTGTGATGGGAGAGAAAACAAGTGCAAAATCGCTCCAATGGAGTGAACTACAGTGAAATCGATTACTTAATAACTGAAAAATCTCACACAAGACAAAAAAAGGTAAAGAAGAATGGCCAGAAAATGTACAAAGTACTAGAGAGGTGGATGACGGATTATCTTCTAAATATGAAAAATGAGAACATTCAGGTATACACAGTAGAAAATTTACGTGTTTAAAAACATCCCCGTAAATTCTTTCAAACATATATCGTGTCAGCTTCTTAATGTCTATATACTATTCTTTCGAGCACAAATGTTAAAAGATAGATATTTCGAAGGAAGATGATACATGCAGCAGTCAAAAAGCATAAATAAAGAATTTTCTCCGTTAGGACATTTAACTCGCGCCATCTAGTGGGAAAAAGTAACCCTGTAAAAATACGTCTTTACCAGATACATCTTTAGCATGATGTATTCATGTACTAGGGATTAGAAAAATCACTGTCTATTACATTAATTTTTATTATATTCATATATCTCAAACCATTTTTTGTCAAGAGCTTAAATTATTTCATGAATGGATGACAAAATATCTTGAACTACGGTGGAGCGGATAGCTTCAAAATACGCTGCAATAACTGATAAAACAACTGTAAAAATTTCATAAATATGTGCTGCAATGAAAGTGAGAACCGCTTTCAAAACATTAAAACAAATGAAATGGATGGCGGAATCACCTCCGAATATCTCACAGTACAGTAGAATGAATAGCAGAATAACTACAAAATCAATAGCGTGCACAAGAAATGATGAGAGAATGGGAGACAGAACAACTGAAAGATCACAAATGCACCGTAATGATAAAATTGCTGCAAAAACTACATTATAGCGAAAGGGAGCTGGAAAAAAACACTCAAATTTTCATAAAAATACATTGAGATAGGTAAGAGAACAAACATTTCAAAATAATCTTGATCAATACATAATACTGTTGAAATGGACCAACTAGCTTGGATGAAAGAAATGTTATTATTAAAACCGAACAGAAATTGATTTTTTTTAAATATATAGTACTTTTGGTATACACTAGATGGCGCCATCAAAAATAAATAACAAAATCGTGAGTTAGGAGAAATCGGGGACTTTTCAGGGGGGCTTAAAAATACAGGTGGGTAAACCAGGGGGTCTGTAATCAAGAAAAATCCGGGAGTTTTCGAGAAGGGGGCGTGGTCGAAAGCGCGGTAACGGGGACTTAAACGATTACGATTAAATCTCTTATATCGATGTTGCGAAGTGCATTGTGACTACTTACATATATGATCAATATAAAGATCCCTATTTGACGGTTAGAAACAAATCAAGGGGCATTGGTGGTAGATCTGATGATTTTGTTCTGTAAAGTTTGGACTTTACAGAACAAAATCATATATTATTACTGGATATTATATTACTGGTGGTGTTAGCTAGCTGAAATTAAAACTTCTAAGGAGTGAAAGAGTAGGTAAAGGAAAAACTTCCTTTCCTTTGAAAACGAGATTTTCATATGCGCCAGAGGCGATATGCGTTCTTCTAGTTATGTTTAAATGCAAGAATATCGCAAAATCGTTCTAGACTGCCATATAGGTGAATATATTATTCATGCATATATAGAGAAATATGTTCTGGGATAAGCATAATAAGGAGGGATAATATCTAATTCAAATAAGATTCCATTTAGGTTTCAAAATTTATCACCCTCTTAGGTATAAAACAAAAAAATATTAGTTTTTAATGGAAAATAGATGAATTTTTAATCTGAATACAATCTTTCACCGTTTTGTTATTATTTTTCAACTGAATTTGATCGAAATGAAAAAAAAAGCTTAAAATAGCGATTAAGAATTGTTATTAGATATACATATATACAGGGTGATTCAAAACTCTTGGGCCAAACTTTAAGGGGTGGTAGAACACACCTAAGCAAGCACTTTTCGTCATACAATGCATGATCAGAACTCAAGCGGTGAAGCACTAGGGGTTAGCAGTTACTGTGTCAGGAAATGAAGAAACACAGGAAATGACAGAAGAGGTTTGAAACAATTGCAGAAATTACAGAACAGAAAGTACAGAATTTTATTGAACAAATTACAGAAACTGCTCAAAAGATCGACCGCCAACGTTAATGCAGGCTTCACACCTTCGACGTAGTGATCGACATACATGGGCGAAAACACCAGGCATTTCTCGTACAGCGGCAGCGGCAATAGAAATCCTGGCAACAAGGTCCTCATTGGAATCGATGGGGCTATCATAGATGAGGCTTTTCATATGGCCCCATAGGAAAAAGTCCAGACATGAGAGATCGGGCGATGGGACCACCCCGACCAATCCATCGTCCTGGAAATGTTGCATCCAAGGCATTCCGCATATCCACGCTGAAATGGGGTGACGCTCCATCGTGTCGGAACCACATACGTGTTTGAATGTTTGCTGGAACAGGGTTCAGTAATTCTGGCAAGAATTCTTGTAAAAATATGAGGTACGTTCTCCCTTTCAGTCAGGCTGGCAGAAGGTATGGGCCAATCAAATGGTCATGGAGGATTCCAGCCCAAACATTTATGGAGAAACGCCGCTGGTACGAATATGGACGTATGGCGTGCGGATTACTGGTGGCCCACACATGTGAATTGGGGGTATTAAAAATGCCCTCACGTGTAAAGGTGCATTCGTCAGTGACTTAGACATGTGCATCAAAGTTCGGTTGCACTCCAGTCTGCTGCAGGAATCACTGTGCAAAATCCACACGAGGCCGATAATCTTTAGGTGTCAAGGCGTGCACCCTCTGTGCATGGAAGGGGTGTAATCATTCGTCTCGTAGCTCTCGCCACACCATCGATTGTGGCACACTTACGGCATGGGAAATTGCTCGCGTGCTACATTCGGGATGATCTCCAACCCTATATAGAATTTCCTCTCTACACGTGGCGTCCTCACACTCTTTGCACGCCCTGTATCCTGCAAGCCACTGACAAAGCAGCCTGTTTCGCACAGATACCGTTGCAATCACTGAAAAGTTTTACGATTAGGCACCCATCTGGTCGGAAAGCGCTCCCGGTACAGTCTTTGCGCTTCGTTCACATTCCTGTCCGCAGCTCCGTACGTGAAATGCATGTCCGCCTTCTCCTGATTCGTGAAACAATCCATCCATTCTGCATCCACGGTAGAAACGACGACGAGTGAGAAAACCAACGCTTATAAGTGTTCACTGGAAAGCGACCTCTAGCGCTTCACTGCTTGAGTTCCGACCATGCATTGTATGACGAAAAGTGCTTGTTTAGGTGTGTTCTATCACTCCTTAAAGTTTGGCCCACGAGTTTTCAATCACTCTGTGTATATATATATATTTTTTTGAAGAGAAAAACAGCAGCGTCTACGTTGCGTCCAACTTCAATACCTCTTTAAAAATTAACCAAATATTCTTGAAAATAGAGATTAAAGGGAAATCTTCAATTTACTTCCAGTGACGTTTTCCGTTAAAAGCTTATTTTCAAAATTAGAGAATTTTGAATGCAACTTTCCATTTAAATAACACGGAAATGATCTAACACTTTACGTAATTTTGTACATGGTACAATTTAACATAATGACAAAATTAAATTCCTTTATTACAGAAGATAAAATCGTTGAGGTTAATTTTAAGAGATTTAATTCCCTTTTCCTTTTTCAATATAATATTAAACGGTAAATCTTATTTCAAACTATAGCCTAAAACATTATCTGTCCTTTGTAGACAATATTCTCCTTTCTTCTGTATCTTCATGTCTCGGTGTGAAAGTTAAGACTAATGAAAATGGAATGGTCGGCCTTTGTTTCAAACACGCCAAATGGTGTTAACGGGCAGGCTCTCTAAGGCCTTTAACTTTTCTTTATATTTTTTTTTTGTATGGGGCGGGGGTGGCTCAGTCGGTAGCGCGCCAGGCTCGTACTCTGTAGTTCCCAGGTTCGAGTCCCAGCTGGGTCAGCGTTGAGATTTATCTCCGCAAAAATTCCCCACACTGCCCACAGTCAGTAGGGGACACCGATGGGTTTGGAAAGGCCGCTGTCCGTCGGATGGGACATTAAGCCGTGGCCCCGTGTGCGGGAGAGCCATACCCTGTGCACGTTAAAGAACACGCTGGATGGCCTTGACGGGAGGCTACCATCTGTCTCCCAACAGCTGTTCCAGTGGGCACCCTCCCCCAACCTTCTCTGAGCCTTTGGGGTCCATGTGACCTGGCCATTTAGCCCATGGTGTGCAAAACAAGTGCCGTTCAGAGGTAAAACAACCCAACCCAACTATTTTGTATAGTTTTTAACTGAACCTGGAGTAGAAAGGGCCTGGCCCTAACATCACCATAGTTGTTAGGTGTATAAATAAATAAATAAACCGATGCAATGGGTCTCATTCCTTCCTCTCGACATTGGGATCTTTGAAACATTGGACTCCCTCACCTAATGATTGTCATTCGATTCTGTCAGTGGAATCCTTCATTTGCACTCGCTTTAAAAATTGAAGAGATGGAAATTTCGCAATTTCAACTGCTGGGGAAAACACTATTTTAGCACATTTTGCAACAAAATAGAAATCATTGCCTTTTAAGAGAAAAATCTTAATCCTAAAAGAATTAAAATTACACAAATCCCCAGAGGTAGATGAAATTATTGCCGAAATACTTAGAGCTGAGAATTTTTCTGTTGCCATATGGGTGACGAAATTTTGAATGATTTTTTTATGATAAAGATTTTGTTTCTAAGGATTTTACCACAGGTATTATGATTCCTATTTTCAAAAAAAGATTATCGTATTTCTTGCGATGATTACAGGGGAAGCAGTCTACACTCTGTTCCTGGTAAAATTATTTGCCTTATTGTGCTTAATAGGACAACTTAGCTGTAAACAATGTGAGTTCAGAAGTGGTAGATTGGGTTGGGTTGTTTTACCTCTGAGCGGCACTTTTTTGCACACCATGGGCTAAATGGCCAGGTCACAAGGACCCGGAAGGCTCAGAGAAGGTTGGGGGAGGAGACCCACCGGAACAGCTGTTGAGAGACAGATGGTAGCCTCCCGTCAAGGCCATCCAGCGTGTTCTTCAACGTGCACAGGATATGGCTCTCCCACACACGGGGCCATGGCTTAACGTCCCATCCGACGTATTGAATCTTTTCCAAGCCTATCGATGTCCCCTACTGTCCGTGAGCAGGGCTGAGAACTTTTGCACAGATAAATCTCAACGCTGACCCAGCTGGGACTCGAACCTGAGGACTACAGATTACGTCAGAAGTGATAGAGGATGCGTAGTTCAAATATTTTCGCTTAGGCAGATGCCTGAGGAAAATTTAGAGTTTAAAACCCAGTGGTTATTAGTTTGTAGATTTAAAAAGCGATAACCTTTGATTTTCTTGATCGTCGAAATTTGTGTTTGATGGTGTGATCTTATGGCAGACCTAAGAAGTTAGTGATTATGATGATGACATTCTATAATAACACTGAGTCATGTGTAGAGTTGGTAAAGACTGTAGCAATTAATTTAGCATTGCTACGAGAACTATACAAGGGTGCATTTTATTTCCTTTTTTCTTCAGTTTGGTCATTTATTAATGCTATGCAGAAATCATGGCATGGGGTAGCTTCGGTTATTAAATGATCTGGAGATTTGAAAATTTCAGATTTATATTATGCGGGAATTTACCTTTTTGGGAAATGATGTTGATGCGAAGAACTCTTTCATCGGCGTTGTTGATGAGACTAATAATAGAGTAGGTTTCATAATAAAGAATGAGGAAATTAAAGAGAAAAAAACTGGTCAGGCAGATGGCGCTTCGGTTCTTTTGAGAGGCTGGGGTCTTCGGAAAGTATTCAAGTTTAATTATCTCAGGAGATGTAACAGATACTTGATATGTGTGATATGAGATAAACAGAAGAATAGGCACTACTGGTGGTAATTCTAAGGAATTGTGGAAAAATAAGCATATACTGTAGAACAAAATTAGGCTATATAATGGACTGAAAGGACAGTTTATTATACACCCCCCCCCCCCACTAATAACGTGTGTGTCCACCTTTCATCACCAAAACATCAGCAACACGTCGAAGCATGGACTCTACCAGGTGTCGAAAACATTCCGATGGTGTTGAGCCCATGATTCTAGGACAGCAGTCAACAAATCGCAGAGAGTTGCCGGTGGTGGGTTTGAAACTCGAATGCATCGCTGCCACTTTGTTTCACAGATGCTCAATAGTGTTTAAATCCTTATTGATCGGAGAGGGCCAGTCGAGAGTTGTGAACTCACTGGAATGCTCCCCCAACCAGTCTCCCGCCAAACGGGAGCGATTAGACGGGACGTGGTCTTGTTGAAAATAAGCCTCCTGCTGTGCGAAATGGGTAGCCATGAACAGGTGTAGGTTGTCGGCGAGTACATCAGCATAGCCTTGTGTGTGATGGTGGTCTCTAGGTACAAGAAGCCCTAAGATGACCCATGTAAACACACTCCAGAACATTACACCGCCTTCATTGTCATGTGTTACCGACTTGACAGCTCATGTGCTCTACGCCACACAATACAATCTCCCAGCGGCTTGTAGTTGGAACCTCGATTCATCGGATCAAGCTACCCGTTTCCAGTCTCCCACAGAATTTAGATTAAATGGTGTCACCCGAGGCTCCACTATAGAAGATAGTATTGCATTTGATGGGTGCGATTCCATCGGGTCTACCATCTGTCTCCCAACAGCTGTCTGTAGAAAAAGACTAACATTGAACAGTCTCGATCTCTAGCGATTGAGACAGTTCAATGACAAGTCTCGATCTCTAGCGATTGGAATCTGACAAGTCTCGATCTCTAGCGACTGAACATGACAAGTCTCGATCTCTAGCGATTGGAATCCTGAAAATTAAAATTGACGTTATTGCTGCTTAACAAAAGAAAAAGGACCTGTCATAAGAGTTTAAGTATTTTCTAAAGATATCAACTTCAGTCTGTTAATTCATCTCTGGAATGTAGCGGTAGGATAATGTTTGAATTTTGAGCCATGGCTAAGATTTATAGCCGAAATATCTTTTTTGGAAGTATTTTGATCTAAACTTGTACCCAAACTTTGTATGTGAACTGTTCAAAATTTCGACTAATTTTGAATGTCGAATGTCAAACTTTGATAATTTCGCTATTAGATAACTTTTAATGGAGAAGGGTTTAGTTGTGTTGTTAAATCTCTGAGCTGCACCGGTGTGCACACAATGGGCCAAATGGTAAAGTCACAAGCTACCATAGGCTCAGCGAAGGTTGGGTGAGGGAACCCACTGGACAGCTGTTGGGAGACAGATGGTAGCCTCCAGTCAAGTCCATCCAGTGTGTTCTTTAACGTGCACAGGATATGGCTCTCCCACACATGGGGCCACAGTTTAACGTCCCATCCGACGAAAGGCGGCTTTTCCAAGCCTAACAGTGGCTCCCTATTCACTGTGGGCATGGTGGAGATTATAGCAGAGAAATAGCTGTACACTGACTCAATCCATTGGCGATGTTCCTTCGACTACTGCAGCTTCATAGCCCGTTGACATGCTGTTAACAAAGAGTGCTTGATTTGCACATTGGCCACCATAACCCAGTCGTGCTATTATACAACTTTCTACAAACCTTCATATCTGCCCCGTCGTTGAATGTCGACGTTATCATATGCACTGTGGCCCTCCATTATGACATTACAATAAGTTCGAGTCGAAGCTCACCTCGAACATCAACGACTTGGTTACAGCCACATTTTTCCTGGTAGCTGCAAGTTTTGTCTGTTTTTTAAAATACACGTGCGACGGTCGCATGCGGAAATCCCAAACATTCTGCACTCGTAAATATGGATCCCAACTTACAAGCGCAAACTATGTGCCCACAATCGAACTCGATCAGGTTGTCTATATTTACCCATCATAAACAGTCGCAGGGACGCTATAGAGCATGTAGGTATCTGACCTATTTATAGCCCGCAAGGGTTTCAGCTGGTCATATTATTGTGGAAGAGTAGGGCAGTTTGTGGATGGGTAAAAAATTGTGCATAATAAATTGTACTTTTAGTGAGGTTTGTTCCTTTTACATCCCATCTGACAGAAGGCGATTTTTCCAAGCCCATCAAGTAAAGTAAGCAACCATTTAGTTTCAGTGCATTACACCGCCTAGAGTTGGGTTGGGTTGTTTTACCTCTGAGCGGCACTTTTTTGCACACCATGGGCTAAATGGCCAGGTCACATGGACCCCGAAGGCTCAGAGAAGGTTGGGGGCGGCGACCGACTGGAACAGCTGTTGGGAGACAGATGGTAGCCTCCCATCAAGGCCATCCAGCGTGTTCTTTAACGTGCACAGGGTATGGCTCTCCCGCACACGGCCCACGGCTTAACGTCCCATCCGACGGACGGCGGCCTTTCCAAGCCATCGGCCCTACTGACCGTGGGCAGGGCGGGGAATTTTGCGGAGATAAATCTCAACGCTGACCCAGCTGGGACTCGAACCTGGGAACTACAGATTACGAGCCTGGCGCGCTACCGACTGAGCCACCCCCGCCCCACACCGCCTAGAGAAAAGATTACGAGAATTACCATGTTATTCCAAAGAAAAACCAAATTCTGTGCTATATAACTTCTAAAGGAAATATTTTATGGAAAAATCTGAAGGAATGCTAACGATCTGAATCAAACCTAAATCTCTATTTTCAAGAATATTTGTTCAGTTCTTAAAAAGTTATGAAGTTTGAATACATAAATAATAATAATGCCAGTGGAATATTTATCTCAAGTTTATTAAAACTTAATAATAGTTATTAATATAGAAACCATTTAATAAAATAACTCTTTATGCATCGAATTCCTTCAACGTTATAGTCTTTTTCTTTTGTAGTTAAATATTCCAATTTTCATAATTATCTAAATAAACTTGATGTAGATAAATAGTTTTGTAGAAACGTATGACTGAAGGACAATCAAAGATCTCAATTAAATCTATCTACTCCGATATTTCTCTTTATGTATGTCTATGCAAAACCACTAATAATATAATATGTATAATAATGTTACGACAAATGAACATGCTACAATGAACTTGTGATATCATGGGTTGGGTTGGTTTGTTTTACCTCTGAGCGACACTTTTTTGCACACCATGGGCTAAATGGCCAGGTCACATGGACCCCGAAGGCTCAGAGAAGGTTGGGGGAGGGGACCCACTGGAACAGCTGTTGGGAGACAGATGGTAGCCTCCCGTCAAGATCATCCAGCGTGTTCTTTAACGTGCACGGGTATAGCTCTCCCGCACACGGGGCCACGGCTTAACGTCCCATCCGACGGACGGCGGCCTTTACAAGCCCATCGGTATCCCCTACTGACCGTGGGCAGGGCGGGGAAATTTGCGGAGATAAATCTCAACGCTGACCCAGCTGGGACTCGAACCTGGGAACTACAGATTACGAGCCTGGCGCGCTACCGACTGAGCCACCCCCGCCCTGATGCGATATCATGTATCATTTTGATGCTCGCATGTGCTTCAGCGTGGGAATTACGTCACTAACCACTTCGAGCTTTGAATCAACTTAAAAATAAGAAATAAGGGAGTTGTAATAGGAAGAATTTGTGTGAAAGAAATGTAGTTTGTTTTAGTCTGTGCACTATAGTATAAAGAAATGTTTATATTTTGGGTGTTCGCTGTAGGTTAAATAAGTTAAATAGTGTGGATTTTGTTAGTGAACGAGTAAGAAAAAGAAGAATTCATCGTCTTGTGCGTGATGATCAATGTCTGAAAAGAACTGGTTCTGAGAAACCAGTATACTTAGCCACAGTTTTGGAGTACTGGATGACTAAAACCTTAGAAAGAAGTTGGGTTGGGTTGTTTTACCTCTGAGCGGCAATTTTTTGCGCACCACGGGCTAAATGGCCAGGTCACATGGACCCCGAAGGCTCAGAGAAGGTTGGGGGAGGGGACCCACTGGAACAGCTGTTGGGAGACAGATGGTAGCCTCCCGTCAAGGCCATCCAGCGTGTTCTTTAACGTGCACAGGGTATGGCTCTCCCACACACGGAGCCACGGCTTAACGTCCCATCCGACGGACGGCGGCCTTTCCAAGCCCATCGGTGTCCCCTACTGACCGTGGGCAGGGCGGGAATTTGGCGGAGATAAATCTCAACGCTGACCTAGCTGGGACTCGAACCTAGGAACTGCAGATTAGGAGCCTGGCGCGCTACCGACTGAGTCACCCCCGCTCCTTAGAAAGAAGTCATTTGGTTTATAGTTATTTAGTTGTTTAGGAATTGGTAAGATTATTCTCGAGAGATTGCAGATTTGTTCACAAATATGAATGTGCCACTTATTAAAAGATGTAAAAAGCTTTATCTTATTCTTTGAGTGTAGTTAGTAATAACTATAGAAGAAACATCTCTTTGTAGGAATAGTAATAAGGTGCTAAGCTCTTCTGATGATTTATTTTCATACTAATGAAGATTTGTGTTGGTTGAATTTAGTTTCTATAAAAGTTTTCATTCATACTTTTGTAATAAATTACATTATTTTAGAATTAAAATTGTTAAATATTATTTTTGAACTCACGCTCAGTTTCCATTCGTTTCATTCATAAAAATATATAAAAATTGAACAATGGTTAAAATTTCGAATTTTCAATAAATTTTTCAACAACACACTGGTTTCCATAAATTAAGGAAAATTCCTATGTTAAGTCAATGGAAAGCTAACGTTAAAGCTCTATAACTTCTAAAATATTTTTTTTGTTTTGAAAAATGTGATTGCAGATAAAGATCTCAATCAAATAAATCAATATCTCGATTTTTAACAATACTCGTTCAATATTTAATGAGTTACGGAAGTTTGAATATTTAACAACAGCAATGCCAGTTTTAAGAGACTTATACAAAACTGGGTAAAGAATTCTTTCACTATTCTTCAAAGTTCTGAAAGATAAACTTATTCTATTAAACCCTCTGATACAATACTTATTACTAAGTTTTAATTAACTTCTGAAGTCAATTTTTGGGGCTGGCATTGTTATCGCTAAATATTAAAACTTCTATAACTCATTAAATACTGAACGAATATAGTTGAAAATCGAGATATTGATTTATTTGATTGAGATCTTCATCTGCAATCGCATTTTTCAAAACAAAAAAACTTATTTTAGAAATTATAGAGCTTTGACGTTAGCTTCTCATTCACTTAACATAGAGATTTTCCTTAATTTATGGAAATCAGTGTATTTTCCCCAAGCTTAAAATGAAAGTTTGACATATTATGATGTTTTGAATATTTTGAATAAGAAAAAGAAATGTTTTGAATTATCATGAAAGTTTGAATATTTAATAACTAGAAGACCATTCAAAATCAAGTATTTACCTTAAAGTTCATTATAAAAATAATATAAATAAATACTCCCTTCAAGCAGCTGCTCCACAGAGGTCTGACAGGAGCTTGTCAGTTTATACGCCACAGTAGAGAGTCTCTGAGGATGGCGGGACCTCAGCAGAAAAAAAAACACAAACATCTATATCTTTCCCGAGGTTTGAACCCAGGTCCTTTTAATTAGTAGTAAAACACACTAACCACTCCACTCTTAAAACCATAATATTCATCTTCCGTCACAATTATCCATAAACAAATCTTATTAAAGAAGTTACGAAACACCCAAATTTATTTTCCGCTGACTTAACAAGAAAATTTTCAAATGTTTTCGTCTAGACAGTGTATATAGAGCTCACAGAAATATTTCTCTGGTATCGACCGCTCTCCCTCTTTGTCTTACAGCCTCCACCCAGTCTGAAATGGGGCGGGGGTGGCTCAGTCGGTAGCGCGCCAGGCTCGTAATCTGTAGTTCCCAGGTTCGAGTCCCAGCTGGGTCAGCGTTGAGATTTATCTCCGCAAAAAAGCCCTGCCCACGGTCAGTAGGGGACACCGATGGGCTTGAAAAGGCCGCCGTCCGTCGGATGGGACGTTAAGCCGTGGCCCCGTGTGCGGGAGAGCCATACCCTGTGCACGTTAAAGAACACGCTGGATGGCCTTGACAGGAGACTACCATCTGTCTCCCAACAGCTGTTCCAGTGAGTCCCCTCCCCCAACCTTCTCTGAGCCTTCGGGGTCCATGTGACCTGGCCATTTAGCCCATGGTGTGCAAAAAAGTGCCGCTCAGAGGTAAAACAACCCAACACAGTCTGAAATCGCTGCTTTAAAAAAAATAACCCGAAAGCTCGACGAATTGGCACAATAATTTTTCTATTATCATCCTATATTTTTCCTACTTTGGTAATTTCAGATTATATAACTACAGAATAATTAGTGCGCGAAGAAAAACAAAACCCTTTCTCAAAAGGTAAAAAAAATACAAATATTTAGCAAAAGGAACTCCAATAACTTCAATAATGCATTCTTTTAGAGGGGTGCTTCCAACCGTCATTCAAAACAAATACCACAGAAGAGGAACAATTCTCCTAGTTAGTTTTAAGCATCTTGTGCTCTCCGTTAGTTGCGGTTCCGGCACAGCCCAACATCGCAGACACTGACGCCTCATTTGTATTGACCGACCACAAATTAGAAGAGAGTGACAGTTCCTCGGAGAAAGCGGTGCATTTGCTAAAAATGTCAAAGGTTAAGCGGTCGGTGTCAGTGCCAAGAAGAGTGCTGCAACCATTCAGCAGAAGACCCACTTCAGCTATACGCCGATCAGCCAAGCGTTGCAGATGTGTGATGTGAGTGGGTGTGTTCAGTCGCTTGCGATGACTTTCGAAGAAAGAACGATTCCTTCACGTTACTCGAATGGTTCCCGAGAGTCATTCAGTTAATGGTTCTAACTGTAAACGAGCACTAAGTTCAAAAGCGAGATAAGTGCGTGCAAAATGAAATGCAGAATTCTTTATTGTAAAGAATTTTTAATATGAAAAATATTTTTTTTTGATCATCAATAATTGAATGTAAGACATACAAAGACTCCCCTATTAGGTGGGGCGGGGGTGGCTCAGTCGGTAGCGCGCCAGGCTCGTAATCTGTAGTTCCCAGGTTCGAGTCCCAGCTGGGTCAGCGTTGAGATTTATCTCCGCAAAATTCCCCGCCCTGCCCACGGTCAGTAGGGGACACTGATGGGCTTGGAAAGGCCGCCGTCCGTCGGATGGGACGTTAAGCCGTGGCCCCCTGTGCGGGAGAGCCATACTCTGTGCACGTTAAAGAACACGCTGGATGGCCTTGACGGGAGGCTACCATCTGTCTTCCAACAGCTGTTCCAGTGGGTCCCCTACCCCAACCTTCTCTGAGCCTTCGGGGTCCATATGACCTGGCCATTTAGCCCATGGTATTTTTGCTAGTAGTATTTACTAGCAAAGTATTAAAAGCTAGTAGTATTAAAATTCCCCGCCCTGCTCACGGTCAGTAGGGGACACCGATGGGCTTGGAAAGGCCGCCTTCCGTCGGATGGGACGTTAAGCCGTGGCCCCGTGTGCGGGAGAGCCATACCCTGTGCACGTTAAAGAACACGCTGGATGAGCCTTGACGGGAGGCTACCATCTGTCTCCCAACAGTTGTTCCAGTGGGTCCCCTCCCCCAACCTTCTCTGAGCCTTCGGGGTCCATGTGACCTGGCCATTTAGCCCATGGTGTGCAAAAAAGTGCCGCTCAGAGGTAAAACAACCCAACCCAACTCAAACAAAAGCTGGTAGATGAGCATCAAGTTCACAACTTAAAAAAAAAATCCGTTCTGTACTTCTTTTCCACGATGGCAATTCAGCATAACATCGACAACTTGCCTTTGGTGATTTGTATGTCCGATGGCCATACAGAACTTCGCTCCCCAGAAAGAAGAGGCCACACCGAAGGCTTCCCGGAGCAGCGGTGGCTCATGGCGAGTTCTGGGTGGTCAGAGAACTGGTTGTAAGTCGATGTTACGTCACGAACGTGACATGGCTGCTAATGGGTCGCCAGCAGCCATCACGATAGAGCCTAATTCGTCCTTTTTCGACGATGTAACCTGTACACGCCCACTCCATCATGGATGGGGCAGTTTGGCCACGTCGTCGCGTTTCAGATGAGGATAATAATTATTAATTCGGTGAATTATGGCCGTTCTGTTCTTGTTTATGAAACGCATCGCATTTTTTTTTTGCTTTAAGATTGCCTGATGTTGGGATGAATTCTAATGGTTCATGGTTTGTTAGGTAAGTTTTGTTTTTCATTTTTCTTTGGTTCTGGATCTAAATCAAAAAATAGCCAGACAGATAGGAATGTAGGAGTTTAAAGTTTTCATGGTTCTTCTTTTCTTCATGAGATAGAGTTTCCGTAGATTTATGGTTCAAACATGGAAGCGTTTCGAAGATGCAAACTTTCAGCTCTCTGAAGCATAGCTATTTTTGCTTGTAAGTTAAAGCACTTTTAAGCGGTACCACGAGAAGTCAACTTAAAAGAATTCGCTGTATTAAAGAACATCGACTTTTGCTTTAAAATAAAAATATAGAGACTTAGAAATTGCAGAATAACCAGGGCCAATAATAATGGCCAGGTCACAAGAACCCATAGGCTTCTCTGAGCCCAAGAGCTCAGAGAATGTTGGGAAAGATGATTAAATGGCCAACTATTAAGAGACAGATGGTATCCTCCCGTCAAGGTCATCCAGTGTGTTCTTTAACGTACATAGGATATGGTTCTACAGCATATGGAACCACGGCTTAAAGTATCATCAAAAGGACGGAGACTTTTCCAAACACATCGGTGTCTCCTTTCACACCGAGGGTAAGGGGGAGAAAAGCAGTGATAAATCTTAACGCTGGGACAGTGAAACTCGAACCTGGGAACCACAGATTACGATCCTGGTACTTATCAACCCACCCCCCAAAGATTATTGGATTTTCGTTTACAAATTCCTTACGACCTAATACGTAGAAAACTTTTTTTTTGTCAAAATACAATATTTAGATACATGTGATTGTGATTTTTCTTCAGATTTTTTCCATAAAAATCATATTTAAGACGTTATTGTCCGAAGCAGAATCTCACTTCCCATTAATATAAATCTAATCCTAATAAAGTGGCCACTGTGTGATAAAGTATTTGGCACATTATATTTCCCGTTAGAAGGGTACAGTGACGTAAAAATTGGGGCCAAATGCATAGAGGGCGTGGCCGGCTCACATTCGCCATTTATTGTAAAAAAAAAAGGTGAATTACCCCTCAAGCATCTGCTTGCCACAAAGAACTGAGGAAAATCTATCACTATAAGGGTACGTCTCACTTGTCGGCAACGGGCCGCACGCACGGCAGGCATTACCCCAAAAATCCTCCACTGCATTACAGTGGTTCTCAACCTTTTATCCTTCACATACCCCCTGGAAATGTGTACGTGGCGTACCCCTTGTCTAGATAGATAAAACTATAGTTATAGTATAACAATGGGAATAAAACACTAACTTTGTTACGAAATCGAGCGACTTTTGAGCTCTCACGGCGTACCCCAAAAAATTTTACCGCGTATCCCACGTTGAGAACCCCCTACTCTATAAGACAGCGCGGGGGCGGGGGTGGCTCAGTCGGTAGCGCGCTAGGCTCGTAATCTGTAGTTCCCAGGTTCGAGTCCCAGCTGGGCCAGCGTTGAGATTTATCTCCGCAAAATTCCCCGCCCTGCCCACGGTCAGTAGGGGACACCGATGGGCTTGGAAAGGCAGCCGTCCGTCGGATGGGACGTTAAGCCGTGGCCCCGTGTGCGGGAGAGCCATACCCTGTGCACGTTAAAGAACAAGCTGGGTGGCCTTGACGGGGGGGGGGCTACCATCTGTCTCCCAACAGCTGTTCCAGTGGGTCCCCAACCCCAACCTTCTCTGAGCCTTCGGGGTCCATATGACCTGGCCATTTAGCCCATGGTGTGCAAAAAAGTGCCGCTCAGAGGTAAAACAACCCAACCCAACTAAATCGAGCGACTTTTGAGCACTCACGGCGTACCCCAAAAAATTTTACCGCGTATCCCACGTTGAGAACCCCTACTCTATAAGACAGCGCGGGGGCGGGGGTGGCTCAGTCGGTAGCGCGCCAGGCTCGTAATCTGTAGTTCCCAGGTTCGAGTCCCAGCTGGGTCAGCGCTGAGATTTATCTCCGCAAAATTCCCCGCCCTGCCCACGGTCAGTAGGGGACACCGATGGGCTTGGAAAGGCCACCATCCGTCGGATGGGACGTTAAGCCGTGCCCCCCTGTGTGGGAGAGCCATACCCTGTGCACGTTAAAGAACCGCTGGATGGCCTTGACGGAAAGCTACCATCTGTCTCCCAACAGCTGTTCCAGTGGGTTCCCTCCCCCAACCTTCTCTGAGCCTTCGGGGTCCATGTGACCTGGCCATTTAGCCCATGGTATGCAAAAAAGTGCCGCTCAGAGGTAGAACAACCCAAACCCACATGTCAATCAACCAATCGTCTATGAGAACTTCCGGAGCTTTAAGCGCAGAGTCTCATTGCCTACCCTAACTACCACTAACTTAAATCCCTGCAAAGAAACGGAATAATATTAGTCGAATCCTTTATCAGGCAAAATAATTTTGCTTCTGGAACAACTAATGAAGACGAGGTAGAAAGATCAATGCGTTTAACTGGCAAAAGAATCGGGAAAAGAAGTTTTTTTGTTTGGTCATTCAGCAACAGACGGTTTTAGTTGTTTGCTTCCTCAGGGAACTTCACCAGAAGATTGTTCTGAAGTTTGAATAAGTGGAGGGTATGCCACGGATCGTAAAACATCAGAAGAAAAAAAGTTTTCTTTTTTCAAGGCAGTTCTCGGTAGTGAGATTAAATGGAAGCAGGAGATTTCAGAGTGTGGACCTTGGAAGAAAACTGCATTTATGCTACCACGAATAAATGAGAGAGGACACGTAATGAGATGGTGTGGTTGGAAATGCTCTGTACACCAGGGAGGTGAAGTGTATAAGAGAGATTTTTGTGGGAAAAACAGTGCAAGGTAATTACACGAAACTAAGGAAGAGATTTGTACAAGGAGAGCTGCTGGGAAAAAAGTGCAAATGGAGAGATAATAAGAAAATGTGCATTTGAGAAAGCCAGGAATTTTGTTTCGATAAGAAAAGCGTTTTAGAAACTGCAGAGGTAATGATTAAATTTCTGCGCAAATAAAGACAATATCAACTGACACGAGAGAAATTTTTGAAAAAACCGCAAAAGATAAGCTTCTGAAAAAGTTGTGATTTCAAGACTAAAATGAATTGATGTGCTATAATGCAGATGCTTTATGGATTCGCCGCAGTGATCAACTCTCTCAGCATTTGTAAATAAAAGGAATCTGGGGCGGGGGTGGCTCAGTCGGTAGCGCGCCAGGCTCGTAATCTGTAGTTCCCAGGTTCGAGTCCCAGCTGGGTCAGCGTTGAGATTTATCTCCTCAAAATTCCCCGCCCTGCCCACGGTCAGTAAGGGACACCGATGGGCTTGGGAAGGCCGCCGTCCGTCGGATGGGACGTTAAGCCGTGGCCCCGTGTGCGGGAGAGCCATACCCTGTGCACGTTAAAGAACACGCTGGATGGCCTTGACGGGAGGCTACCATCTGTCTCCCAACAGCTGTTCCAGTGGGTCCCCTCCCCCAACCTACTCTGAGCCTTCGGGGTCCATGTGACCTGGCCATTTAGCCCATGGTGTGCAAAAAAGTGCCGCTCAGAGGTAAAACAACCCAAACTTAAAGGAATCTATTTACAGATCGAAGAAAAATTTCTAAGTATGAAGAAAATATTATTTTGAGTCAGGTGACATACGTTGGGTTGGGTTGTTTTACCTCTGAGCGGCACTTTTTTGAGCACCATGGGCTAAATGGCCAGGTCACATGGACCCCGAAGGCTCAGAGAAGGTTGGGGGAGGGGACCCACTGGAATAGCTGTTGGGAGACAGATGGTAGCCTCCGGTCAGGGCCATCCAGCGTGTTCTTTAACGTGCACAGGGTATGGCTCTCCCACACACGGGGCCACGGCTTAACGTCCCATCCGACGGACGGCGGCCTTTCCAAGCCCATCGGTGTCCCCTACTGACCGTGGACAGGGCGGGGAATTTTGCGGAGATAAATCTCAACGCTGACCCAGCTGGGACTCGAACCTGGGAACTACAGATTACGAGCCTGGCGCGCTACCGACTGAGCCACCACCGCCCCAGGTGATATACGAATCCGTGACTTCCTGATGAAATTGTCAGATGTTCTCTCCACTGAGCTACCACTCCCCCGGAGGCGGGGGATGGCTCAGTCGATAGCGTACCAGGCTCGTAATCTACAGTTCCTAGGTTCGAGTCCCAGCTTTGCCAGCGTTGAGATTTATCTCCGAAAAACTCTCCGCCTGGCCCATCGGTCAGTAAGGGACATCGATGGGCTTGGAAAGGCCGTCGGGACGGGACGTTAAGCCGTGCCACCGCGTGCGGGAGAGCCATACCCTGTGCACGTTAAAGAACACGCTGGATGGCCTTGACGGGTAGCTACCATCGGGGTCTCGCAAGAACTGTTCCAGTGGATCCCTTCGCCATCCTTCTCTGAGCACTTCGAGGTCCTTGGGACCTGGCCATTTAGCCCGTTGTGTGCACAAAAAGTGCCGCTCAGAAGTAAAACAACAAGAAAAAACACTCCATCGATCGAAATTTCTACTTGCACTATAATATCACAAAACATTTCTGGACACTTCCAAGTTATGTGAATGGGAAATCACGTCCAGAGTTCCCTAACTTTGTAAATAAAGTTTTTACAGAAAAATGTCACAATAAATTGAAGCTCTCGCTCAAATATTTCTAATTCTCGTTTTTCAACAATATTTTTTATTATTTACAAAGATTATTAAGTTCCAAATATCTAACAGCAAACGCTGCTGTTGTACTCGTTCTAAACATTTTTTTAAATTAATTGTATCATTGCACTACTAAATTTGCATTTCTTTTCATAAGCGGTTTGTTGTAATAATTATAGTTTGTGTTTTAGTGGGCTTTTGAAGTAAATTTAAAAGGGTTAATGGGAGGGGCAAAATCGACTCAAAATGAATCGAAACGCCGTTCCAGTTGCAATTTTTCCTTCCATTTTAGTGTCTATAAAATATTTCTTGAAAAGTACTGTAATATATGTACTTTATCAAAAAAAAAGTACGGTATCAAATGTCAGTCGCTCAAACAAGTAGTATCCGAACACTATGCTTGATTACAAAATTCAGAAAAAATATCTGGCAACAATTTTTTTAGAAATTAGTGATCTGGCAACCTTCGTGTCACGTGACACGAAGGTTGCCAGATCACTAATTTCTAAAAAAATCGTTTCCAGATATTTTTTCTGAATTTTGTAATCAACCATAGTGTTCGGATATTTTTTTAAGCGACTGTAGGTGGTCATATTATTTTGATACTAGATAGCGTGGTCTCACTCACGGAAATATTGAGCGTGTGCAGTTACCGTTCACAGCAAACTGGAGCGTGTGCAGACTGCACACGCTCCAGTTTGCTGTGAACGGTAACTGGAGCGTGTACAGTTGCTGTACACGCTCCAGATATTTTTCCTGAATCTTGTAATCACGTGACACGAAGGTTGCCAGATCACTAATTTCTAAAAAAAATCGTTGCCAGATATTTTTTCTGAATTTTGTAATCAACCATAGTGTTCGGATACTTTTTTGAGCGACTGTACTTTATATACTTAAAAGGTAAGAGCCTCATCAGTAGATGAAAGTAAATAAGAAGAGTCAAACTACGTCTACAAAATGTCAGTATCAAGCTGCGACCTCAAATCCAAAGTGGTGTAGTGGGGATAGGTGGAGGGAAGATGCGTATTAAACAGCTTAATAAGAAGGTGGATCCAATAAGAATATGTAGTCCATGAAATCCTGTGGCTATAAAAAAAGTAGTCCCGTAAATGGAATCTGAGACAGTAAAAGAGGCTTCATAGTATTCTCAAGCCTGAAGAATAGCAAAATAAACACTTAAAATGTAGGTTATAAAGATGCTATGAAAAGTTATTTTATTTTTATTAGAGAGAAGGCTTTGATGACATCATGTTACGGTTACACCAGATGCTAATAGAATAGCAGTGTTTAATAAAGGGACCGGAAAGGGATTAAATGGAGCAATTCCTATTGGTGGCCAGTGAGCTCCAATTTCAATAATAGGTGATAGACTTGAGTGAAAAAAGGCTCAGAAAAATGAGATGAAAAATAGGATTTCTGAGGTGATGAACAAAATTATTCCTCATTGTAAACCTTTAATTACAATTTTTGTGTGAAGACCTTGGAAAGTTCTTTCTCGCATCACATCACGTCATCATAAGATTATAGTGGTTACCATAAGGTAAACTCCTATGATAAGCATATTTATAGAGTTAAAATGTAATAATTTAATTAAACCGTTGGTTAGTAATATAGCGCTAAGTTCTCCTGTAAAAGGTCAAGGACTTTGATCTACCATATGAAATGGATGAGTATGATTTGACACTATTCGGCTCTATGTATGTTTAATAGTTTTTCGCCTCTATCCCAGTTACTAGTATTCCCAAAGGGGGAATAATGACGCCTTGCCCCCCCCCCCTCCACGTCCGGCCATGTTTCGAAACTAATTGCAAAAATAACTAAAAACCGGACAAATGACTTCATGTTAAATAAATTACAAGGACACTTCATGTAAAAACGGACGTCTGATCACCCTACTATATGCTCGCGTATTATATCTATCTCAAAGTAAAATCTGAACTAGGCCTACTATTCTCCTACAAAGGAATTAACTGGTAACACTTAAAACACCTTTAATCTGAAGTTCCCAGGTTCGAGTCACAACAGTGCTGGTGTTGAGATATATATCCGCTAAACCCCCTTGCTTCCTTTCTTCGATCAGCAAAGGGACACCGATGGGCTGGGCAAGACCGCCGTACATCAGATGGGAGCCATACCCTGAGGGGCGGGGGTGGCTCAGTCGGTAGCGCGCCAGGCTCGTAATCTGTAGTTCCCAGGTTCGAGTCCCAGCTGGGTCAGCGTTGAGATTTCTCTCCGCCAAATTCCCCGCCCTGCCCACGGTCAGTAGGGACACCGATGGGCTTGGAAAGGCCGCCGTCCGTCGGATGGGACGTTAAACCGTGGCCCCGTGTGCGGGAGAGCCATACCCTGTGCACGTTAAAGAACACGCTGGATGACCTTGACGGGGGACTACCATCTGTCTCCCAACAGCTGTTCCAGTGGGTCCCCTCCCCCAACCTTCTCTGAGCCTTCGGGGTCCATGTGACCTGGCCATTTAGCCCATGGTGTGCAAAAAAGTGCCGCTCAGAGGTAAAACAATCCAACCCAAAGCCATACCCTGTGCACGTTAAAGAACACGCGGAATGTTCTTGACGGGAGGCTACCATCTGTCTCCTAACAGCTGACCAGTGGATCCTTTTACTCCAATCTTCTCTGAGCCCTTGGGGTCCTGTGACCTGACCATTTAGCCTATCGTGTGCAAAAAAAGTCCCACTCAGAGGCAAAACAACCCAACTCAAAGCACCTACTGTCCTGTATTGGAAGTTGTTGTACTAGTATTAACAATGTTTCTCGGCATCTTGTCTTGATCGAAACTGTGCTTAAGAGCAAAGTACTTAAAGTGCATCATTGCGATTAGGACCGAAAGGAAGAAAGTAACAAAAGTACGGAAGAAAAGCGATTTTTATTTCGCTTTTGTTTTGTTCCATTGTAGGCGGGCTCTGACCCAAAGAGAGCAAAGGCGATGCACTGAAACAATCAGCAGTGGTCGAGCCTATGTTCATTAAGAGATAGCAAGTGAACCATTAAGAATTCTTGCTGAAGAAAGCGGACCACTCTCAATGCTCTTTTCCTCTAGCCAACTCGTCACGACAGCGTGAAGCACACCATCGCATACCCTGAGTCAAAAGACGGGAAACTTAGTAATGGTTGCAGTTATGGCCCTCTAGTGATGGACTCTTACGCTTCAGCTGTACGATTGAAGGGAGACTTGTAAGTATCACTTGATGACTGGTACGAGGATTTCGCGAGTTCCTGTTATTTCTGTGCAATAATTCCAATGCATCATCATCATTGTGTTTGTGCTACATTTTCAAAGCTTTTAAATAGTTTCGATTTATAAACAGCAAGAGAATGTATGGCTTTCGCATATAGAGATTACAAGGTATTTTTATTACTGAACAAAGTTACTTTTAACTGGAAACAGGGGCGGGGGTGGCTCAGTTGGTAGCGCGCCAGGCTCGAAATCTGTAGTTCCCAGGTTCGAGTCCCAGCTGAGTCAGCGTTGAGATTTATCTCCGCAAAATTCCCCGCCTTGCCCACGGTCAGTAGGGGACACCGATGGGCTTGGAAAGGCCGCCGTCCGTCGGATGGGACGTTAAGCCGTGGCCCCGTGTGTGGGAGAGCCATACCCTGTGCACGTTAAAAAAACACGCTGGATGGCCTTGACGGGAGGATACCATCTGTCTCCCAACAGCTGTCCAGTGGGTCCCCTCCCGCAACCTTCTCTGAACCTTCGGGGTCTATGTGACCTGGCCATTTAGCCCATGGTGTGCAAAAAAGTGCCGCTCAGAGGTAAAACAACCCAACCTAACTGGAAACAGGTGGCTTCTACCTCTCCTTTAGTAACTCACCAATAGATCCCCTACTTTAACCTTCTCTGAGCCCTTGGGATTCTTGTGACCTGGTTATTTATTTATTTATTTATTTATTCTGTTGAGAGGACGGTACAAAAATATACACTAATACCACTCAATACATATCAAAAACATGAAATGGGGATTGTCATATGTGTAATTATACATGAACAGTATCGATTGCTGAATGGTCAGCAGTTGCAGAGATTTTAAAAGGAAACAACAAATGTAGTTAAATTATTACAATGTATTAAATATTTACAATTGATTAATAGCACAGAAAAGGAGGACTAAATACAAGAAATGTCTCTGTATTTAAGGCTGAGAGAAAAAAAAAGTGTCACAATTATGAATGTGTAAGAACCACATTGACAACATATAAACACAATACCTAAATGAAAATTAAAACATGTTAAAAATTTAGATAAATCGACTTGACGTTGAAAATGTATAAAGTTGAGGACATCACAACCTCATGAAGAGTACAAATCCCGACCAACTTGGCTTATGAAGGAATGATGTTTGTAATTTGTTCTAACAGGAGGAATATGAATACATATAGGATGCCTTCTTGTTCTGTCAGGATCCATGACGTGAATTAAAGGCTCGGCCGGATTTGAATAGATGAGGTTGTTAATGATTTTATAGCAGATTTTTAAATCATGAAGCCTCCTGCATTTCAAAGAGTGAATATGTTGAGAACTTTCCATCGTTCCTGGTAGCTTGAGTTGTAAAGCTCTGGAGAGTCTTGCTAAATTATCTTAGTGGACGTTCAACTAGAGTGATGTCAGAGACCATGTTGGGAGACCAGATTATTTAGTTCGAATCGATATCTGTATCCTTTTGATATGAATAGCTATGATCATAACCCTATATTGACATTAAGCTCTGTGATTTCTAATTATGAGGGAATTTTGAAGAAATAATAACAGGATGATAACCACATGAAAATAATAACAGCAGGAACATGTAGTTAGTGAATTAAAGAGCAACCAATGAAGTGTATTTTCATCTGTTATTAGCATCTGTCTCTAAACGTCAATCGACACATACTAGCAGCGATTAAAAAACTTTGATTTGGATGCTGGGAGGTCTACACTTAAATGTTTTTGGGGTAAGTGTTAATTTCCAGGATTGTTTTCTCGGGTTTGAATTCCCATTGTGCCAGAATTCAGATTTTCTCCACTAATCCACAGCCTGGCCCCTCAGTCAGAAAGTGAACGCAAGTTCACCTTTTTTTTCAGCCTTAACTGGCATAGTGGTTAGGTAGCTAGCGACTGTTCCAGCAAGGCAAACTTTGTGTGTTGTGTTAGCTCTAACTAAGGCAGTGGTCAGCAGTGACTTCGGTCTTAGTAGGGCATGTCATTGTATGAGAAGGCCTGTATTAAGCTAGGAGTAGCTTCTAGGATTCTTCTCTGTCCTATATGTCGCAGATAAAAAAAAATAATAAAATAATAATAAAAAGTTGGCTTTGAAAGTTCATCGTTGTTAACCGTGGCAACATGTGTGAAAGAGAGAGAGAGAGCCATATTCAGTGCTCATTAAGGTAAGCCTTAATAACCTTGACAAAATGCTGCATCTGTCTCTAAACAGCTTGCCAATGGATTGAGTCTTTCAGTTCTTGTGATCTGATCATTTTGCCCATTTTCTGCATAAAAGTATCGTTCAGAGACAAAGTAACTAAAACGAACCAAAGTGTTCTGCTTCAAGTGATGTATTTTGTAATACATTATGTACAAACCTTTTTCAAGAAACAAGAACTGAAAATGAGCGTTATTTTGTTCAACAGTCTTTAAGGATATAGGACTAAATGCACATCCCAAGTGCATCACTGAAGCCTTTTCTCAATACTTCATTTCCTTAATACAGTAAATAACAATAAACTTCACCTGAAACATCCCATTCTACAAGAAGGTGTGACAAGAGTATCTCAATATAAATTATTAGGGATAAAATTTAAGAGTTTGGGGCGGGGGAGATCTCCGCAGAAAGACAACACAAACATCTGAGATTTATCCAGGATACACGGCTCTATTTCCCGTCACAACACTAAAAATCATTCACTTTAATTATGCACCTTAATTCAGAAAGTATATCGAAGATTGCAACCACAACGACTATCATCCATCATACAGTAATGGGACATGCAAGTGAGATATTTCAGCGTTAGATTGCCGCCGCTGTTACCTTCTAACGTAGCATTATAAACCTCACCTGGGAACAGAGTTTGGTTCACGAATGGACTTTGTGTTGCACTGAGACAAGAAGGAATTTACATTGCTTATTGACTCATGTTAATTGCAAATCACCTAAGACTTAATAAAAGACGAAGAACCAGAAGACGTTTCACAACTTAGAAATGCTAATTTAAATCTCTCAAGTACATGCATAATGGTAAAAATAAGCAAAGGGACTCGCACGAGGAGCAGAGAGCTTCTTCGATACTTGGGAGGAAATGATTAAGCTTGGTTTATATTTTAAGGCTTCCATTGTTTGCACCTAAGTGTATGCATGATATATTAACCAGCTAGGTAGGTGGTTTGGCCTTTCCAATCACGGCGTTTACTTGCGCGTCGGAGGATAAAGAATGCCGTAGGAAGCATTTCGAAATTAAAATCCGAGTAATGAACTGGAGCCTGTCTTGACGAGTTGGTGTCTCGATGTTGATGCGGGGAAAACGTTAATGAAACATAGTTACGAAGTTAGGAACATAGAATTCGATGAATGCTCCCAATGGATAGTAGTTACCTGAGGAAAAATCAGCGATACATCGTCTGTAAGGCTGCACTCTTGATTTGCTGCACTTTTCACTGGAAGTATACCTCTAATAAGTAACACTTTTCACTGGAAGTATACCTCTAATAAGTAACACTTTTCACTGGAAGTATACCTCTAATAAGTAACACTTTTCACTGGAAGTATACCTCTAATAAGTAACACTTTTGACTGGAAGCATACCTCTAAAAGTAGCACTTTCCCATAGTATTCAAAAGGTAACGTCACTGTTCATTTAATTGAAATACCCCGAAGAGCCAAAACATTATGACCAGCGCGTCTCTATGCAAATCGAAGCAACTGCAAGTAAACGACGGCGTGTGTGAAGGTCATGAAACGGTATGAATAACACCTGATATTCAGTTGTGATAATCAGTGTTATTCTTGTTCTTCAGCCCCGATAGGGGACCACCTTGACGTGGTGGGGGTGGCTTGACGTGGTGGAGGTTCATGGCTAACCGGGGAACAGAGTAAATTTAGGTTTCACCTGTGGTCGAGCTTTCCTTCTATAGGACTGCTCACCATACGAGGTCGAGTTGAGATGTATCTATATGGTGTAGCCTTGCCCCGGACTATAGATAGTCACGGCTTTCCGTTAACTTGGTAGTGTCGAAAGACGGAACCGGGGATTGCCGTGGTTGCCGTAACATCTGGCAACATAAGAGTCCATGGGAAAGGCAGCGGACTTAAGGGAGTTTGACAAAGTCCAAATTGTAATGGCCAGATGACTAAGTTGCGCCATCTATAGATATATATATATCTATAGATGGCGCAAGGTCCGCCACATCTCAGTGAAAGATTTATAGGACTTATTCTGAAAGATTTTCGCGTTTGATACCTGGTGTAACGGTAGCGCGCTCTGGCATGAACCTGGAGAGTTGCGGGTTCGATTCCCGCTACGTCAGCGAAAAAAACATTTTTTTTTTTCAGAAATTTTAATACTGAATGAGAATTTTCTTTTATTGATTAAAGATCTAGAGTCTGATCCCATCCAGCCTTTATTATGAATGCTATTCCCGATGAAGAATTAACATGGTCGATAGTCTGAATTGAGTGTAGGAAATTGCCGTCCGAATCGGCAGACAAAATTATTAACCTGCTGACGAAGTGTCGAGTCTAAAACACATTAAGTGCATTTACAACAGTTGTTAAATAATTAAGACTTAGCAAGAAATTTGAAGCTGTTCAAAATTTATCAGAGAATGGTAGGAATTTCATCTGTCGGTCTTCTATAAATTTCGTGTTATCCGAAGAAGATTTAATGGAATTTTATTCGTTGGACGGTAGAAACTTTTAGCGTTAAGCGATTTTTTTTTTAGTGTTATGCCTGTTACGCTAAAATAATATTTTTACGTGTAAAAATACAAACAAAAAATTTGCAATCTGAGATATAAAAAGAAATATAACTATGAAAATGAAGTAAAAGAGTTTAAAGTATAACGTAAAATATTTTTTAGCATTTTAATTACAAGTAAATATTTTGCTAAGGATTTTAAGGCTGAAAGTGGAAATGAAATTTTGGAAGTACCTAAGGCCTCTTGGGACGGGGGTGGCTCAGTCTGTAGCGCGCCAGGCTCGTAATCTGTAGTTCCCAGGTTCGAGTCCCAGTTGGGTCAGCGTTGGGATTTATCTCCGCAAAATTCCCCACCCTCCCCACGGTCAATAGGGGACACCGATTGGCTTGGAAAGGCCGCCGTCCGTCGGATGGGACGTTAATCCGTGGCTCCGTGTACGGGAGAGACATACCCTGTGCACGTTAAAGAACACGCTGGATGGCCTTGACGGGAGGCTACCATCTGTCTCCCAACAGCTGTTCCAGTGGGTCCCCTCCCCCAACCTTCTCTGAGCCTTCGGGGTCCATGTGACCTGGCCATTTAGCCCATGGTGTGCAAAAAAGTGCCGCTCAGAGGTAAAACAACCCAACCCTAAGGCCTCATCCCTAAATCGGCCTTTGATAGTAGCCATGATCGTAACTTCCCTCACCTCTTCCTTGTTTGGTGTATTATAGCCTTGGTAGGAGCTTATGCGCCATACATAATACCCAAAATAATCAACCAGTCCCTAGCATTCCTTCCCCATCATTGGAAATTTCTGTATCCCCTATTGAAAACTTAGAGACATCATCATAAGTTCGAAACAGATCATAAAACATTTTTGGTTTCGATATGGGTGCAGGTCCTGAACTAAATTTTAGGGAATATACACCCAAAAAACAGCATGATGAAGAAATAAACCAATAGAAGTTCAAAAAATTATTTATTGCTGGTACAGTCGCTCAAAAAATTATCCGAACACTATGGTTGATTACAGAATTCAGAAAAAATATCTGGCAACGATTTTTTTAAGGAATTAATGATCTGGCGATCTTCGTGACACATGACACGAAGATTCACAGATCACTAATTTCTAAAAAAAATCGTTGCCAGATATTTTTTCTAAATTCTGTAATCAACTATAGTGTTCGGATACTTTTTTGAGCGACTGCAAGATATGAAACGGAATGAATGAAATAATAAACGGATTAAAAACAAGTTAATAGACAAAAAAACTAAATTCTTAGAGCTTAACATTGAAGTTTTTTTTTTTATTTTTAAATTATTAGGAAACGACTATGGACCCAAGGGTCTCCTCCCTGACTACCTATCTGCCAAACAAACTTGTCGTGAACTATACGATGGCAGTCGGCGTTATATATTATCTGTCTCATCATCATCCTCAAGCAGCCATGGGCTAACCAGACCGTACAATTTAGCTCTCCAAGCAAGTCTATCCTGAGCTACATCTACTGCATCTGACCACTGCACACCAATATTAACAAGGTCCTGTTTGACATTGTCTATCCATGTCATCCTAGGTCTCCCCTTCTTTCTGAGGCCTTTAGGCACACTGTTCATAACCCTATTCGCCAATCTATAATTATTCATACGGGCAACAAGGCCAAACCAACGGAGTCTCTCTCTGCACAATATGCTGCTTAAAGGAGGTTGCAAACTCCTTTGCCTAACCTCATCATTAGTTACAAAGTTGAACCACCTAATGCCCAAGATACTGCGTAAGCATCTGGAATCAAAAGCATCTAGTTTCCTGTTATCTTGTTTACAAAGTGTCCACGTTTCACTGCCATAACTAACCCTAGAAAGAACCAAACTATTATACAGTCTAATTTTAGTGTTTAGGTGTATACGCCTATTTCTCCAAACTCTCTATAGATTCTTAAAAGTCCCGGCAGCAATACCTATTCGTCTGTTAATCTCATGCCGCACAACACCATTATCTGTTACATAACTCCCAAGATAATTAAACTGTGACACCTGCTCAAGACTGCAACCATTCAGATTAACTGAATCACAGACTGCCTGACCAATTTTCATCACTTTAGTTTTCTCTCTGTTTATAATTACCAGTCTCATCAACAGCTCGAATGAAAGAGTTCATCTCGTCAACATCATTTGACAAAAGGGTTAAATCATCAGCATAATCTGAATCAGACATTTTCCTATCTCCAGTCCATTTAAGGCCAAAATCTTTCCCTTGAAGTGAATTTCGCATAACATAATCAATAACCAAGCTAAAGAGAAAAGAAGTCAAAATGCACACTTGTCGAACACCAGAAGTAATGCTAAACCAATTGCTACAAGCCTTACCAACTCTCACACATGACTCAGTGTTATTATAGAGATTATTATGTTAAGATTCATTATGTTAACTAACTTGTCAGGTATACCATATGATCTCACAATCAACCACAAATTATAACGATCAACAGAGCCGAAAGCCTTTTTGAAATCAACAAAGCTAGCAACTAAAGGTTTCTGAAATTCCAAACATTTCTCAAGAATCTGCCTAAGTGAAAATATCTGATCCACACATCCCCTACCACTTCTGAATCCACATTGCTCATCACGCAATTGACTGTCAACCAGATTCTTAATTCTATTAAGCACAATCATGGAAAGAACTTTACCTGGAACAGAGAGTAGGCTGATACCCCTATAGTTATCACAAGAACTGCGATCACCTTTTTTGAAAATAGGGATAACAATAGCTCTGGTAAAATCCTTAGGAACCATGCCTTTATCATAAAAGATATTCAGAATTTCAGTCATCCAAGTGGTAACCGAAACATTCCCAGCTCTAAGCATTTCTGTAGTAATTTCATCTACCCCTGGGGATTTATGTCGTTTAAGTTTAGAAACAGCCAAAATAACTTCAGATTGTGTTATAGGGCCAACATTAAAGCCACCAATGCATCTATCATCATTGCAAACAATGGGAGTAGAACTAACTATATCGTTTAGAACATCACTGAAATGCTCAGCCCACCTAGCCATGACAGAATCCTCCCCTTCCATAACCTTACCTTGTTTATCCTTCAATCCCTGTATACCTGTCCGTTTTCTACCACACAAAACATTAACTATCTGGTCAGCTCTCTGCTGTTGTGCTGTCTAACTGCTTCCTCGGCTTTGTCAGCCAAGCCATGAAGCCAAAGATTCTTATCAGCAGCTAACTGTTCTTTTACACATCTATTAAGTTCTCTGTAATGCTTTCTATTAGGACTAGTAGGGTATTGATTAAGGACATTCCTGCAGTTCTTTCTTTCGAAATAAGCTCAAGTGACTCAAAATTCTGCCTCCTCTGCACCTTTTTTCCTAAAAGAGTACTGTTAGTTTCCAAAAAAGCCTGTTTAAAATGGCTCCATTCTTCCTTAACTTCAGTAGTAAGCAAACCATGACTGTCATAATGACTAAGTAACCTATCATGGTAAGCTTTGGCTATAACTGGGTCTTTCAGAGCTTCAGTATTAAAAGCAAATTTTTTAACCCTAGCGCAACACTTTTTAAGTTTAAGTTGCAAGACACTTTTAACAATATAATGGTCAGATCCAATTTCAGCTCCCCTATATGCCCTGGTATTTCTAACAGAACTAGCCCATTTGCTGTTAATTAATATGTAATCAATCATATTCTTATGCAGCCCATCAGGTGAAACCCATGTGTACCTATGTATGTCGCGATGTTTGTAATAAGTGTTAGTTATTCTGAATCCATTGAGTTTACTTACCTGTAGGAGAGGTTGCCCATTGCCATTGCAGCTACCAATACCAAAAGGGCCTATTACTCCTCCCCAAAGGTCAGAGTCAATACCAACTTTGGCATTGAAGTCACCAAGAACAAGGGTAATATGTCCTTTCTTGACAGAATTCAAAATATCCTGAAGTTGTTCATAAACCAATCCTTCTCATCGTCATCGGCATCCTCAGTGTGGGCATAACAGCAGATAACATTCAGGTCTTTAACGCTTGTCTGAAATTTTGCTGTAAGAAACCTTTTATTAATGCACTCATATCCCAGAAGAGCATCACTAGCATTTCTGCTGAGAAGCAGACCTACACCTTGGGGATGCTTATTGTCTTCCCTCCCTGAAAAGAGAAATTTAAGATTATTTTTAAGAATCTGACCTTTATCTGTCCATCTGGTCTCTTGCAAGCCGAGAATATCTAAATTATAACGGTGGAATTCTTGTGTGAGGACATCAGAAGAAAAAGTTCTGTGCAGAGTCCTCACATTCCAACTACCTATGGAGAGAAAGTGGTTAGTGGGATGTTTAAAGAAACTATGTTTATTGAGAGAGGGAATGCCGACAATATCAAACAGCCCCCTAATCGCAGACCTGGGGCAAAGACCCGTTCCCCCACTACTTAAGGCTGAAGCCATCTACACTGGAAGACTTCCTCCAATGTAGAATTTGACGATGCCAATAAAAGCAAAGAGTTCAGGTGCCTGCGACGACCTCTGCTCAGGATTATCCACCAGCTGATAAACATATTCTGACATACACTTTGGGCTGTCAACCCACAAACAAACAGAAAACACAGCGGAAGATTTACCCTCCACAGAATCCCACCAGTGCAGCAAAATCAGGATCCATAATCAAGCTTAGAACCATATATCTGTCCAGTCCAGTAGGTATATATGGTCAGCACCAGGATCCTGTGTGATTGACCACTCCTCAGCAGGGTAGAAAAAAAAAAAAGAAAAGTAGCCATAGTTGTCCAGATCAGTAGGCCACACTAATCTGGCAGCCCTCCCCTTCCGTTCACTTCCACAAGAGAGTATCTCTTTTGAAAGGTACTAACGGTCTGCACCACGAGAAAGCGGGGTCGGACATTAGGTGCTAGGCCTGGCCGGTTCTATGCATCAAATGTAAATAACTATTCAAATTCAGAGAAGAGACAGAAAGTTCAGTTTTTATCACTAAACAGAAAGCTAAAATTGACGAATCACAACTGCAACAATGATTCCGACAGAGCAAATTTTTACACAGCTGAAAAAAAGCAAAAAATATAAACCCAAGAGTCTTTTTCCTACCACTCCCTGATAAATTTTGCTAATTTCACTCACCCTGTGAACTCTCGTGTTTTACACGTTTTGACCTGTGATTTGTCACATGCAACTTTCACAAGCTGAGAGCTTATCAATTACGATTTATTAATTGGAGTAAGCACCGACTGTGGGGGGGGGGGGTGCAAAGAACACTCTTTTCGTGACACGTGACCCACATGACATTACCATTAATCACAACAACGCAGAACCCCCGAAGGCGACAATCCCACGTGACCAAGCTTGCTCAGAGGTTCAAGCAGGGCCGCTGCGACGGAATTCAATGAAGGTCAATCCCTGGCCACGCCGAGTGGTCTGCCATCGCTCATCTGCAGTGATGATTTTGTCTGACATTACATCATCACTCTCAATTTTTGACTAATGTTTCTCGCAGCCTTGCGATGGGAGCAACATTAAATCCATCACTCAGCGATGAAAAACTCTTTCATCCAACTTCTGACGAGGTCTCTGCTTTGTGTACATAACTAATCTCTAACGTTTGGACACTGCGATGTTCATGAATCTGTTGTTCCCAGAGTTCGAGTCCTCGCTGTACCTAAGTTGAGATTTTATCTCCTCTAACTGCTATTCATATCCATTCCTCCCCCCTATTCCACCATCCGTAAAAAAAATCATCGATGCTCTTGGAAAGACCTCCTTTTCAAGAGCATCGATGAAGTATATAATTATTTCATAAATATTTTTAATATAATACCATAAAAGTAGCACTTCATGGATAATACCAAAAGTATTCATTCATAAAAGTAGGTTTCATATCTTACCAGCAATAAATAATTTTTTTGGACTTATATCGGACTTATCATCTCACAGTTATATCCATTCTGTGGGTGAGGACCTTAAGTCTTAACTCCATGAGGGGGCGGGGGTGGCTCAGGTAGCCGGTAGCGCGCCAGGCTCGTAATCTGTAGTTCCCAGGTTCGAGTCCCAGTTGGGTCAGCGTTGAGATTTATCTCCGCAAAAATTTCCCCGCCCTGCCCACGGTCAGTAGGGGACACCGATGGGCTTGAAAAGGCCACCGTCCGTCGGATGGGACGTTAAGCCGTGACCCCGTGTGCGGGAGAGCCATACCCTGTGCACGTTAAAGAACACGCTGGATGGCCTTGACGGGAGGCTACCATCTGTCTCCCAACAGCTGTTCCAGTGGGTCCCCTCCCCCAACCTTCTCTGAGTCTTCGGGGTCCTTGTGACCTGGCCATTTAGCCCATGGCGTGCAAAAAAGTGCCGCTCAGAGGTAAAACAATCCAATCCAATCTTAACTCCATGATATGAAATTTTAAAACTTTATGTTCAAGAACACGCTAGTTAGTCTTCATGGGAGGCTTCCATCTGTCTCCTAACAAGTACCCAATGCATCGTCGTCCCCTATCCAGTCCCTTGGAGTCTTTGTGACATGGACATTTAACAAGGTACCTGCAAAAAAAAGGAGTACCGGCCATAGGCAAAACAATCCAACTTCAATCAACCGTATAGTAATACTTAACCCAATAAAATGATATGCAGAAGTTTAATCATGATCCCTAACCACCACCACCACCACCCTGTCCCAGTGATTTTCATTGTTTATTTGAACTCGGAGTTTGTTGAAAAAGAAAAAGTCTTGACTCTGCTCAAGAGTGAATCCCGTGTACACATTCCTTAGCGAGTACACTCTACAGTTCCCATCCAAGAAGTTCTAATCTACTGGAATTTCTCAGCTGTGAGTCACATGGAAATAGCCTAACCTAGACTTAAGTTCTTTGTTAACTGAACATTTCACTCCATTGAACATCTGGAGGAAAATAACTCCTTTTCAAGATACGAATGTGCCTACGTTGAGACTCCGCAAAACTCCCCGCCCTGCCCACGGTCAGTAGGGGACACCGATGGGCTTAGAAAGGCTATGGGTTCATTGGATGGAACGTTAAGCTGTGGTTCCATGTGCGGGAGAGAGCCATACCCTGTGCACGTTAAAGAACACGCTGGATGGCCTTGACGGGAGACTACCATCTGTCTCCCAACAGCTGTTCCAGTGGGTCCCCTCCCCTAACCTTTTCTGAGCCTTTGGGGTCCTTGTGACCTGACCATTTAGTCCATGGTGTGCAAAAAATGCCGCTCAGAGATAAAACAACTCAACCCAACCTATGTTGAGATTTTTTTCTGCCAAATGTTCTTATTCCTGGATCTACCATTGCATAATCGGTTACAACAACTGTTTTAAAACTGTAACCTGCAGACCTCTGATTATCCGAGAAGATTTTTTAGGGGGCCGCGAATTCCTACAGTAAATATACAAAGTTTTCCTTTTTCAATTAAATGGCACCGAAACGCTTAGAAGTACTTAAAGAGTATCGATATACAATGCTTACCAAAATATTAGAGAATTTACATGTTATGTCAATGATAACCTAACTTCGAAGCTCTGTAACTTCTAAAATATGGATTTAATGGTAAAATATGGCTCAAAGTAAAGATTACAATCATACCTATTTAAATATCGATTTTCGAAAATATTCGCTCTGCATTTAATGAATTATGGAATCTGGAATATTTAATAATAAGTGCCATAAAGAATGCCAATGTATGAAAAACTTTGCCACTTGAAAAAACGTATCTAGAACTCATTTGTTTTCCCATTACCCATCCAAACACTGTTATCGGACATTCTGAACATGTTTAAAACAAACCTCATGGCCTTGAATACTCGCATTAGTTGTCCATATGTAAATCTAATAAGTCTTGTATTTTACGTTACTATGAAGTCCTATAAAAGACGTAAAAAGCAAAGTGGAACAAAAATCAAAGTGACATAAATAAAAAGGCTGATCTGACTGACTTCGAAAGAGGACTCGTCGTCGGAGCATAATGGGCAGGAGTATCCGTAACGAAGTGTTGGAGCTCAGCGGAAAGCACGGGGTGAAATATTCTAAGTGTAAGGGTTGGGTTGTTTTACCTCTGAGCGGCATTTTTTTGCACACCATGGGCTAAATGGCCAGGTCACATGGACCCCGAAGGCTCAGAGAAGGTTGGGGGAGGGGACGCACTGGAACAGCTGTTGGGAGACAGATGGTAGCGTCTCGTCAAGGCCATCCAGCGTGTTCTTTAACGTGCACAGGGTATGGCTATCCCGCACACGGGGCCACGGCTTAACGTTCCATCCGACGGACGGCGGCCTTTCCAAGCCTATCGGTGTCCCCTACTGACCGTGGGCAAGGCGGGGAATTTTGCGGAGATAAATCTCAACGCTGACTCAGCTGGGACTCGAACCTGGGAACTACAGATTTCGAGCCTGGCGCGCTACCGACTGAGCCACCCCGCCCCTTCTAAGTGTAAGGAAAATGGCAATCGTGGCAATTACGGGAGGAAAAAAAAGATTCTGAGAAGGGAAAGGCTTTTTTTGTTGGCACGAATTGTACGGCAAAGAGAGCCGCTACAGGTCATCAGTTGAGAGACGGGGCAGCTACCTTCAAATCCCATTTCAACGAGAACTATGGGGACAGAATTGAAAGCTCTGAAATTTGGGAACAATTTCAAAATAATTTGGCCAGGCAGTGTATATGAGAAGCATATTGTAACTACTCGAAGTTTTTCACCTTCTCTGTACCTTGTTGCGGAACTTCAACCTTTTCCAAAAAAGGTTCAGCGCCATTTTTCACTTTGCTTACGAAAACTGATTAGTTTCCAAAACACAAATCATTCAAGTTCCAAAGTGTGTCAAAAATTGGCACATTTTCGTATTTTTGGTTGATTCACTCATAGTACACCGAACGAAAAAATATTTATTTTACGAAACTAAATAGAGATTATAAATTAAAATAATACGGAAAGATCATTGAAGAGAAAAGATGATCATTCAGAGTAATCGAGTTTTCTCTCTGGAAAAAAAAATCCATTTTCGTTGAGAGAAAAAACAAAAAAGTTGAAAAATTGACTTTAACATCCCTTGTGAAATAATATCGAGTTTCCTATCCATAAAACTTGCCTTTGCCGATGAATAAATAATATTGCCTCTGTGATGAAGATTAGAATTCGGATGAAGATGCAAAATTCCCCGTCTTGCCCACGGTCAGTAGGGGACACCGATGGGCTTGGAAAGGCCGCCGTCCGTCGGATGGGACGTTTTTGCGGTTTTTCCGTGTGCGGGAGAGCCATACCCTGTGCACTTTAAAGAACACGCTGGATGGCCTTGACGGGAGGCTACCATCTGTCTCCCAACAGCTGTTCCAGTGGGCCCCTCCCCCAACCTTCTCTGAGCCTTCGGGGTCCTTGTGACCTGGCCACTTAGCCCATGGTGTGCAAAAAAGTGCCGCTCAGAGGTAAAACAACCCAACCCAACAACTCTTTTTGATTATGTTTAAAATAATATTAGATACCAAATCCTTTTTTGGTGAAATCGGTTTCTACATACAGAAAGAAGTTTAATTTCGAATATTGTTTCGAAACTAGAAGATGAAACATAAGTGATGAAGAAGATCAGTTCGCTACTTGTGGCCACGTATTGAACACCGTGGATTTAAAAGCAGCAAGAAATGCCTAAGACAGAGTCAATGAATAGTGGAAAGATATTAGTACCAGTAATGCTTAAAGAAAGAGCAACATTCATTCTTTCCTATGCCGTGAACAAGCATCTGGTGAATCTAATAAAAGGATAATTAAAAGATAACTCGGGAGAGGTCGGTTTACGGATGGCGAAGATGATTGCCTTTCGCAAGAATTCCGGAAATTGCGTGTCGTAAAAGAAAATGGGGAGGAGGATTATCTTATTAAATGGGTGGACAGTCGCACCATTACACACGAAGGGAGGTTCTCGCACAACGAAATGATGTATCTACTAGTGACGAGTTCGGGCTTTCTCATATTCAAATTGCTCATGTTCAAATGCTAAAAAGTAAGCAAAAAATATTAAATATTTTCAATTGTAATTTAAACCATTTAAGGAGTTTATGGTAATTAAAAATAAGCACCATGAGCTTTTTGATTGATTTTTGCGTACTCTCTATCTTTAAAAAATGAATGGCTTTTTGGGTTTACAATCCAGGATCTCTCTGTTTATATTACTATCTCTCTAACTTTTTTTTCACATAGCATTATAATTATTATTTTTTTCACTTATAATTAGTAATATATGAATAAAATAAATGACTTGCGACATGCATTTCTGTATGTATGTGTTATGATGCGTCAGAAAATCTTTCCCCCAAATGGGGCGGGGGTGGCTCAGTCGGTAGCGCGCTAGGCTCGTAATGTGTAGTTCCCAGGTTCGAGTCCCAGCTGGGTCAGCGTTGAGATTTATCTCCGCAAAATTTATCTCCGCAAAAACACCGATGGGCTTGGAAAGGCCGCCGTCCGTCGGATAGGACGTTAAGCCGTGGCCCCGTGTATGGGAGACTCATACCCTGTGCACGTTAAAGAACACGCTGGATGGTCTTGACGAGACGCTACCATCTGTCTCCCAACAGCTGTTCCAGTGGGTCCCCTCCCCCAACCGGGGCGGGTGTGGCTCAGTCAGTAGCGCGCCAGGCTAGTAATCTGTAGTTCCCAGGTTCGAGTCCCAGCTGGGTCAGCGTTGAGATTTATCTCCGCAAAATTTCCCCGCCCTGCCCACGGTCAGTAGGGGACACCGATTGGCTTGGAAAGGCCGCCGTCCGTCGGATGGGACGTTAAGCCGTGGCCCCGTGTGCGGGAGAGCCATACCCTGTGCACGTTAAAGAACACGCTGGATGGCCTTGACGGGGGGGGGGGCTACCATATGTCTCCCAACAGCTGTTCCAGTGGGTTCCCTCCCCCAACCTTCTCTGAGCCTTCGGGGTCCATGTGACCTGGCCATTTAGCCCATGGTGTGCAAAAAAGTGCCGCTAAGAGGTAAAACAACCCAAACAACTTTTCCCCAAATCAGATACTGGCCGAAATATACAGTAGGTATCGAGGGTAATGTGACATCCTTTCGTTTCAGTTCTAAGATTCTGTACTATTTGGGAAAAATTCATATAGGAGCAATATAGCGTATAGGGCAGATAGACTTCAGGAAACACTCTTTTGGATGAAACAAAATCTTTAAGAGGTATGATGAAATATCTCAACAACATCATCAACTACAGTAGAAAAAACGTATCTAGAACTCATTGGTTTTCCCATTACCCATCCAAACACTGTTATCGGACATTCTGAACATTTTTAAAACAAACCTCATGGCTTGAATACTCGCATTAGTTGTCCTTATGTAAATCTAATAAGTCTTCAGTCTCATTCACAATACTGCTCTGTCCTTCAACCTCGAAGTTGTTTATAACTTTTTCATTCCTGTTTCTCACCAAAAATATGAAGATCGGACCAAAAATTATATTTGTTAAAAGCATTTGAAAACAATTATCGCTGACGCTGCGGGAATCGAACCAACAACTCTCTAGAAGCATGCCAGAATGCTCTAACCATTAAACCACGCATCAAACGCTAAACTCTTCCAGAATAAGACCTATAAATCTTTCACTGAGATGTGGCGGACCTTGCTCCATCTGTTCGTCAGGAGAGGCATCTAAGTGAAAGATTTAAAGGTCTTATTCTGGAAGATTTTAGCGTCTTGTGCGTGGTTTAATGTTAGAGCGCTCTGGCATGTGTCTAGAGAGTTGAGGGTTCGATTCCCGCCACGTCAGCGATAATTGTTTTCAGATGTTTTAACAATAGTTGAACTTTATTTCTACAGGTAATCTATGAATTTACTATGGATAAAAATTACATATTTGACGAACTACGCTTTTGCGTAAATTTGAAGCTGAATGTTTCATGAAGAGTCAAGATGACTTCTTGTCGTTCCATTTAATGCTGTGAGATTCAAACACTTTGAATAAAAATACCCGAAACTTGTCCTTATTCCTCTGCACTGAAGTTCAATTTTATTCCATATACAAATAAAGCTTTTTTTAGGATAGTTGAAAATGCCCTAGGTGTATTAAACTCTTAAAGGAGAAAACCAAAAACATTTTAATTCGGACACTTATTATTTCTTAAGGTTAAACCACTATTGTATGTCCAATCAGTATCAATAAACAGGTAATAAACTTTCAAAACATCCCATTATTGCACAAACGTTTAATAAAATTCTTCACTGGAATGTTATTTCATTTAAAATAAAGTATATGCTTCCCGAAACTAAAGTCACTCTTTAAGATTTACAGTATATTTTTACAGATAGCATTTTGACACATATTAAATTGCGTTGTACCCTATCACGAAGAACCTTCCATCTAACTCTTGGTGGCGACTAAATGTTTTTGACAAGTGTTAACACTAAATGCCCGGTCACAAAGAACCCCCGGGGTTCAGAGAAAGTTGAAGAAGGAGATCCATTTGACAGCTGCTAGGAGACAGATGAAAGTCTCCCATTCAAGACCATCCAGCATATTCAGGAACGTTCCAAAGCTGAGCATCATTCCATCCCACTGACAACAATCTTCTCAAGCCCAACTCCGTCCCCTTTCTCACCGAGGACAAAAAGAAGGTTAGCGGAAATATTCCCAATGCAGATACAATTGGAACTCGAACTTGGGAGCATCAAATTACGAGCCTCTCCCCTACCGAGTGAACCAATACTCAACTTGAATTATACTTAGACAGAGCTTGACTTAAAAGCAACAAAACTTCCAGCCGGGATCTAGAGGAAAAAAACAGAGACAGGGGGAGGGGGAGGGGGGAAGGGGGGCAAGAAACATATTCCAGCTGGTAAAATGGAGAGATCAAGAGACTGGATTTCCAATACAGTGTAACATTTCCCCCCTCCGTTTTACAAGTCTTTACAAAATTTCTTGAAAAGTTCATGAAATATAAATAAGCATAATATTTTTTTCTGAAAGGGGATATCTATGGCCCCATGCTCATCCTCCCCCCTCCCCCTAGGTCCAGCCTGCCTCCAGCAATGTATTGGCTGTTTTCAGTCATTTTTTATGTGTAGATTTCCGAAATGATAACCGAAAATTTCAAATCACGCCACAACTTCTGTGTATATATATATGTTTTTGTATTTATCCGTAATACATATCTCACTATGATCTAGCGAAAATAATATGTCACTGCACTTTTGTATGACCTACAATATAATTGTTGACACTAATATGTTATACAGCATAACCAAATAGCGTTCGTATTCGATCATCGATGACAGTAGTGTATCGGAGAGTATTTTGTTGAACTTCCTCACACAACAGCTGTTTCAGTTACGGAGAGGCATCTATAGCTGAGCACGTGTGCGGTTGATCTGTGTATCTATTGGATGATGTTTTATCTTCTGTGATTTGTTTACCGTTGTATTGTTATGATGCCGAAGCAAAGGAGATGTTTGAATCTCCTTGACAATTCCTAAAATGTGTGTGGGAGTTTACAACGAAAATTGAGAGGAAGAAAATCTACAGCGTTAATAAACGTGCATATTCTTTGTACTTTGGTTGGAATATTGCCGATGAGAACAGAACTAGCTCGTAATCTGTAGTTCCCAGGTTCGAGTTCTAGCTGGGTCAGCGTTGAGATTTATCTCCGCAAAATTTCCCGCCCTGCCCAGTCAGTAGGGGACACCGATGGACTTGGAAAGGCTGCCGTCCGTCAGATGGGACGTTAAGCCGTGACTCCGTGTGCGGGAGAGCCATACCCTGTGCACGTTAAGTAACACGCTGGATAGCCTTGACGGGAGGTTACCATGTCCCACAACAGCTGTCCCATGGGTCCCCTCCCCCAACCTTCTCTGAGCCTTCGGGGTTGGGTTGGGTTGTTTTACCTCTGAGCGGCACTGTTTTGCACACCATGGGCTAAATGTCAGGGTCACATGGACCCCGAAGGCTCAGAGAAGGTTGGGGGAGGAGACCCACTGGAATAGCTGTTAGGAGACAGATGGTAGCCTCGCGTCAAGGCCATCCAGCGTGTTCTTTAACGTGCACAGGGTATGGCTCTCCCGCACACGGCGCCACGGCTTAACGTCCCATCCGACGGACGGCGGTCTTTCCAAGCCCATCGGTGTCTCCTACTGACCGTGGGCAGGGCGGGGAATTTCGCGGAGATAAATCTCAACGCTGACCCAGCTGGGACTCGAACCTGGGAACTACAGATTACTAGCCTGGCGTGCTACCGACTGAGCCATCCCTGCCCCTAACTACCAGCCTGTAGTATTGACACCAGACAAGATGACTCTTGCGACAAATTCCGATCCTTCCATCAGCATGATTCGAAAGGAACCTTGATTCTTCCGACCAGGCTACCTTTTCCCAGTCCTCAATGGTCCAGAGTGGATGCTCTTGTGCCCGCTAGAGACGCGTTTTCATGTTCTTCGCTGACAACATCGGCCCTCGACATGGTCAGCGGCTGTTGTAGCCCATTCGCAATGAAGTCTGATGCGTGGTACGTTCGGAGATGACCTTCTGCACATCATTTTTTAATTCTGCTGTGATTTGCCTGGTTGTGGCCCATCTAGTCGCTTGCACGATTCTCGCCAGTCTCCTTTGATCCCTGTTGTCCACAAGCTTCTATCATCTACAGAATCAAGGGCGGGGGTAGCTCAGTCGGGAGCGCGCCAGGCTCGTAATCTGTAGTTCCCAGGTTCGAGTCCCAGCTCGGTCAGCGTTGAGATTTATCTCCGTAAAATTCCCCGCCCTGCCCACGGTCAGTAGGGGACACACATGGACTTGGAAAGGCCGCTGTCCGTCGGATGTGACGTTAAGCCGTGGCCCCGCGTGCGGGAGAGCCATACCTGACACACGTTAAAGAACACGCTGGATGGCCTTGACGGGAGGCTACCATCTGTCTCCCAACAGCTGTTCCAGTGGTCCCCTCCCCCAACCTTCTCTGAGCCTTCGGGGTCCATGTGACCTGGCCATTTAGACCATGGTGTGCAAAAAAGTGCCGCTCAGAGGTAAAACAACCCAACCCATCTACAGAATCGCCGTAATGTTTTTCTTTTTCGCACCATTCTCGGTAAAACCCTTGAAACAGCTGTGCGTGAAAGCCCACGAGGACGACCTTTTCATAGATTCTAAAACCAAACAGATGCTCAATCCAACTCAAACTGATACTCGAAGAGCTGGTCTATCTGATCAGCAAAATAAATTTCAGCTTTGCTATTGTCATTTCCTACATCATACATTTTAATTAACTCAAATAAAATATTCTTTTTATTACTATTATTATTAAATATTATTTACGATATCCCATAGGTTGAGATCAGTCCCTATTGAAAAGGGGTGGATGAAATCTTACTCCTAGACCAAGGAGTTTCCGAAATCTCCCTCTCAGACCAAGGAGTACAGTCGCTCAAAAAAGCATCCGAACACTATGGCTGATTACAGAATTCAGAAAAAATATCTGGCAACGATTTTTTTAGAAATTAGCGATCTGACAACCTTCGTGTCACGTGACACGAAGGTTGCCAGATCACTAATTTCTAAAAAGATCGTTTCCAGATATTTTTTTCTGAATTCTGTAATCAACCATAGTGTTCGGATACTTTTTTGAGAAGGTGGTCATATTATTTTGATACTAGATCGTGTGGGCTCACTCACGGAAATATTGAGCGTGTGCAGTTACCGTTCACAGCAAACTGGAGCGTGTGCAGTAACTGCACACGCTCCAGTTTACTGAACGGTAACTGGAGCGTGTACAGTTGCTGTACACGCTCCAGATATTTTTCCTGAATTCTGTAATCACGTGACACGAAGGTTGCCAGATCACTAATTTCTAAAAAAATCGTTGCCAGATATTTTTTCTGAATTCTGTAATCAACCATAGTGTTCGGATACTTTTTTGAGCGACTGTACGTCGACTAAAAAAGTTCGAAATTTTCTACCCTACACGAAAGTCCATTCCAACACTCGTACTTTATTTAGTTATTCAAACGTTATTCACTTATTTGGGAGCCTATTCTCAAACGCAGAATGCCTCAAACGCAGAATGAAACCAAACAGCACAAACCAGAGCGAAAATCCAGTTCCATTCTTTTCAAATGCTATTCAAATTTAAACGAAGACAAACTCCGGACTGCAAATGACATAAACATCAAAGAATAAATGATAAATGCTAAAAGAGGAGCAAAAATACCAACTCTCTCGACCTATAACGATCACTTTTAAAGAATGCAAAACAAAAACGCTGAATTGTTGAAGTTGTATGCAATCCAAATAACATGATGTACTTCAAAAGGAACAGGAGAGTCATGTGTCTTACTAAGCAGCCCTTGTTAAGTGCTAACTAGACAGTCGCAGATTCCCAGTTGAACAGACAGTGAAGTGTAGAAGTGAAAAACTAGATACACAACGAAACCTCCAAGATAATGTGTGATGTAACAGCGACTGCAGATACGCCTGTCATTATCCCTGTTGTCTTTCAGCTACGGCAACTATAATTATCTCATTCGACAAGACGCGTAGTTTTCCTCTCATTTCAAGAAGGCAAAATAACCCGTGTCTGAAATATCAGACACGAACAGCTGCGCCATCTTTTCATAATCTCACCTTTTGAATGTGGCGACATATTTTCATTTTTTTTCGAAACGTGACGGCTTTCATTAATGAGCTATAATTGATATTGTTATTTAGACTGCCAAGTGTGGAAATAAGCAAACGTGTTTTTGAGGACTTTAGACATTTAGGGTTTTCTTCTTGACAGTTTTGGCTTTATTTTAGAGAAGTCGTTGGCGTCTATCTCTCTGTAAATGGGTGACATGTTATTGTAAAAGGAAAAAGAGCTGTAACTCATTCCTGTCAGACAATACAGGGAGCACACTGAAATTTAGATGCTAACGTCCAAGTTTTTCTCACGAGGTATAGACTGTTCCAGAAATGTCATTTTTTTTTTCTGTGTGAACTTAATAGAGGGATATCAGGTCAGATTGCTCCATTGTTCTGGTCACTCCATAATTTTCTTTTTTCTTCCAGAACTTGAGAGGATTTATCAGATCAGTTTGTTCTATTAATCTTGTATTCTAAAGTGCTTTTTCAATAACTTTTTTTAATTACTGTCTTTTTTTCCTCGTGATGAGGAATGCCTTACCTCACAAGGTCTAATATTTGTCTTTTTAATCTGAATGTTTTCGGCATTTAGACCAGATATTTTTAAAGAACTTTTTCTCATAACTCATAACAAGAGGTGGTTGTCCAAATGGTAAAAAAAAATTCTTTTTTTTTGTTTTTATACGTTTGTTTTACACTTTTATTTTCGGTATAAAGTTGTTTTAAATTCGCACAAAGTAATTAAAAAAAAACAGGACTGGGTAACTTATTCAGGCTTTCCTTGGTTTCTCAGACAATACAAACACTTACAGACAGCCATGTCAAAGGGCGGGGGTGGCTTAGTCGATAGCGCGCCAGGCTCGTAATCTGTAGTTCCCAGGTTCGAGTCCCAACTGGGTCAACGTTGAGATTTCATCATCATCATCCTCAAGCGGCCATGGGCTACGGAGTCCAACCAGACCGTGCAATTTAGTTCTCCAAGAAAGTCTATCCTGAGCTACATCTACTGCATCTGGCCACTGCACACCAATTCTAACAAGGTCCTGTTTGACAATGTCTGTCCACCGCATCCTAGGTCTCCCCTTCTTTCTGAGGCCTTTAGGCACACTGTTCATAACCCTATTCGCCAATCTATAATTATTCATACGGGCAACAAGGCCAAACCAACGGAGTCTCTCTCTGCACAATATGCTGCTTAAAGGAGGTTGCAAACTCCTTTGCCTAACCTCATCATTAGTTACAAAGTTGAACCACCTAATGCCCAAGATACTGCGTAAGCATCTGGAATCAAAAGCATCTAGTTTCCTGTTATCTTGTTTACAAGTGTCCAAGTTTCACTACCATAACTAACCCTAGAAAGAACCAAACTATTATACAGTCTAATTTTAGTCTTTAGGTGTATATGCCTATTTCTCCACACTCTCCATAGATTCTTAAAAGTCCCGGCAGCAATCCCTATTCGTCTGTTAATCTCATGCCGCACATCACCATTATCTGTTATATAGCTCCCAAGATAATTAAACTGTGACACCTGCTCAAGACTGCAACCATTCAGATTAACTGAATCACAACCTGCCTGACCAATTTTCATCACTTTAGTTTTCTCTCTGTTTATAACCAAACCTACTCTACTACCAGTCTCATCAACAGCTCGAATGAAAGAGTTCATCTCATCAACATCATTTGCCACAAGGGCTAAATCATCAGCATAATCTGAATCAGAAATTTTCCTATCTCCAGCCCATTTAAGGCCAAGATCTTTCCCTTGAAGTGAATTTCGCATAACATAATCAATAACCAAGCTAAAGAGAAAAGGAGACAAAATGCACCCTTGTCGAACACCAGAAGTAATGCTAAACCAATTGCTACAAGCCTTACCAACTCTCACACACGACTCAGTGTTATTATAGAGAGCTTTCATTATGTTAACTAACTTGTCTGGTATACCATATGATCTCACAATCAACCACAAATTATGACGATCAACAGAATCAAAAGCCTTTTTGAAATCAACAAAGCTAGCAGCCAAAGGTTTCTGAAACTCTAAACATTTCTCAAGAATCTGCCTAAGTGAAAATATCTGATCCACACATCCCCTACCACTTCTGAATCCACATTGCTCATCACGCAATTGACTGTCAACCAGATTCTTAATTCTATTAAGCACAATCATGTAAAGAACTTTACCTGGAACAGAGAGTAGGCTAATACCCCTATAGTTATCACAAGAACTGCGATCACCTTTTTTGAAAATAGGGATAACAATAGCTCTGGTAAAATCCTCAGGAACCATGCCTTTATCATAAAAGATATTCAGAATTTCAGTCATCCAAGTGGTAACCGAAACATTTCCAGCTCTAAGCATTTCTGTAGTAATTTCATCTACCCCTGGGGATTTATGATGTTTAAGTTTAGAAACAGCCAAAATAACTTCAGATTGTGTTATAGGGCCAACATTAAAGCCACCAATGTATCTATCATTATTGCAAACAATGGGAATAGAACTAACCGCATTGTTTAGAATATCACTGAAATGCTCAGCCCACCTAGCCATGACAGAATCCTCACCTTCTATAACCTTACCTTGTTTATCCTTCAATCCCTGTATACCTGTCCGTTTTCTACCACACAAAACATTAACTATCTGGTACAACTCTCTGCTGTTGTGCTGTCTAACCGCTTCCTCGGCTTTGTCAGCCAAACCATCAAGCCAAAGATTCTTATCAGCAGCTAACTGATCGTTTACACGTTTATTAAGTTCTCTGTAATGCTTTCTATTAGTACTAGTAGGGTATTGATTAAAGACATTCCTGCAGTTCTTTCTTTCCAAAATAAGCTCAAGTGCCTTAAAACTCAGAGAATTCTGTCTCTTCTGCACCTTTTTTCCTAAAAGAGTACTGTTAGTTTCCAAAAAAGCCTGTTTAAAATGATCCCATTCTTCCTCAACTTCAGTAGTAAGCATACCGTGACTGTCATAATGACTAAGTAACCTATCATGGTAAGCTTTGGCTATAACTGGGTCTTTCAGAGCTTCAGTATTAAAAGCAAATTTTTTAACCCTAGCGCAACACTTTTTAAGTTTAAGTTGCAAGACACTTTTAACAAGGTAATGGTCAGATCCAATTTCAGCTCCCCTATATGCCCTGGTATTTCTAACAGAACTAGCCCATTTGCTGTTAATTAATATGTAATCAATCATATTCCTACGCAGCCCATCAGGTGAAACCCATGTGTACTTATGTATGTAGCGGTGTTTGTAATATGTGTTAGTTATTGTAATATATCTCCGCAAAATTCCCCGACCTGCCCGCGGTCAGTAGGGGACACCTATGGGCTTGGAAAGGTCGCCGTCCGTCGGATGGGACGTTAAGCCATGGCCCCGTGTGCGGGAGAGCCATACCCTGTGCACGTTAAAGAACACGCTGGATACCCTTGACGGGAGGCTACCTCTGTCTCCCAACAGCTGTTCCAGCGGGTTCCCTCCCCCAACCGTCTCTGAGCCTTCGGGGTCCATGTGACCTGGCCATTTAGCCCATGGTTGCAAAAAAGTGCCTGTCAGAGGTAAAACAACCCAAACAGCCATGTCATCCGTAGTCTCGAACCCAGACCCCGATAGCTGCAAGGTAACCGCGAACCAATGCGATATCACCGACGCATCACTTGGCAGTCTAGATAATAATATTAGTTATTGCTCGTTTAAAAATCAATAAAATAAAAAGTTGGTTATTATACTCCTTATTTAGGGAATAATTTAAATATTTTACAAAAAAATTTCATTGACAAACACAAATCATTTGCAGCATATAATGCCCAATTTCTCAATTTGCTGTCCGATCACAGAGATATGTTGTTCAAAAGACATAAGGTGTTTTAAAGAAAACAATGGCAGTGTTAGGATTGGATTGTTTTACCTCTGAGCGGCACTTTTTTGCACACCATGGGCTAAATGGCCAGGTCACATGGACCCCGAAGGCTCAGAGAAGGTTGGGGGAGGGGACCCACTGGAACATCTGTTAGGAGACAGATGGTAGCCTCCCGTCAAGGCCATCCAGCGTGTTCTTTAACGTTGGATTGTTTTACCTCTGAGCGGCACTTTTTTGAACACCATGGGCTAAATGGCCAGGTCACATGAACTCCGAAGGTTCAGAGAAGGTTGGGGGAGGGGACCCACTGGAACAGCTGTTGGGAGACAGATGGTAGCCTCCCGTCAAGGCCATCCAGCGTTTCTTTAACGTGCACATATTATGGCTCTCCCGCACACGGGGCAACGGCTTAACGTCCCATCCGACGTGTTGAATCCTTTCCAAGCCCATCGGTGTCCCCTACTAACCGTGGGCAGGGCGGGGAATTTAGCGGAGATAAATCTCAACGCTGACCGAGTTGGGACTCGAACCTGGGAACTACAGATTACGAGCCTGGCGCGCTACCGACTGAGCTACCCCCGCCCCCAAAAAATAGGAGCTAACACATTTGTTTAACATTTAAGCTACGGACCATTTCTTATTTAAATTCCATTTTTTCTTTACTGTAGGGACTCAGCCAGGATAAGGACGAAAGAGAGGATCCAGGATCGCCTTTTAGCAATTTCTTTCGCTTAGCAAAAACGTCGGATCTAGTTGTGAGGGCCTGCTGAAGACAAGAACATGTTTGTCTAATTAAATTCCTGAGTCATCGGAATTCAGATTTAGAAAGGTAGTCTAGTGCATGCAGGAACGTGGATGGCCGTGCCTCGTTGACCTTACATGTCCAAAAAATCATCATATGACCCCGCAAGGCGGTATTTTCGACAAAGATAAATAATTTTGAATCCAGAGACAGTTGCGACCTGACGACGGGATCATCCCCTTGTGAAGATTTGGACTTGCTTCCCTTTATTAGGTGGTGAGACCATCTGGAGATCTTGCGAAGCTTTCGATTTTTGTCAGTGTTGAATGACTGTGCCGGGTGGGCAGTCATGATTTCGTTGTAAATATCCCATTGTATGGGGCGGGGGTGGCTCAGTCGGTAGCGCGCCAGGCTCGTAATCTGTAGTTCCCAGGTTCGAGTCCCAGCTGGTTCAGCGTTGAGATTTATCTCCGCAAAATTCCCCGCCCTGCCGACGGTCAGTAGGGGACACCGATGGACTTGGAAAGGCCGCCGTCCGTCGGATGGGACGTTAAGCCGTGGCCCCGTGTGTGGGAGAGCCATAACCTGTGCGCGTTAAAGAACACGCTGGATGGCCTTGACGGGAGGCTACCATCTGTCTCCAAACAGCTGTTCCAGTGGGTCCCCTCCCCCAACCTTCTCTGAGCCTTCGGGGTCCATGTGACCTGGCCATTTAGCCCATGGTGTGCAAAAAAGTGCCGCTCAGAAGTAAAACAACCCAACCTTTCCATCTGACCGCTACCCTCAAGACTGTTCTTTCATTTTTGCAAGCCTTGTCTCCCGCGCTCACACTCGGGAACCAGCTAGTCGTAAAGGCCATAAAAGGCTTCTGGGACCCGTCATCACATGCAAGCAGCCAGTCAGCTCAGACCCGAAAACAACATCTATGAGTCACATCCCCACAATAGCACTTCCAATAACACACTTAATACCTAAAAATATTTACAATAACAAAAATACAATAAAATGCAACAATAAAAAAAATAATTAAATTAGAGGGACATGACAGCAACTTCTTAAATCGAAATCCTTCACTCAGTAAACAAAAGCATCTTCAGAGAATGACGAGTAGAAATTCTCTCCCGATCTTCATCGGTTTTATCTCTTGTCTCATACCCACGACCAATTAATTACGCGATCATCCAAGGTGAGAGAATTTCAACATCTAATGGTCGTAGTCTAATAGAACACATCTTAAACACAGGTTAGGGAAGAAGCCGTCTTCTCCCCATTCCGGAGTCTTATGAATATAAAATGGGGCGGGGGTGGTTCAGTCGGTAGCGCTCCAGGCTCGTAATCTGTAGTTCCCAGGTTCGAGTCCCAGCTGGGTCAGCGTTGAGATTTATCTCCGCAAAACTCCCCGCTCTGCCCACGGTCAGTAGGGGACACCGATGGGCTTGGAAAGGCCGTCGGATGGGACGTTAAGCCGTCGTCCCGTGTGCGGGAGAGCCATACCATGTGCACGTTAAAGAACACGCTGGATGGCCTTGACGGGAGGCTACCATCTGTCTCCCAACAGCTGTTCCAGTGGGTACCCTCCCCCAACCTTCTCTGAGCCTTCGGGGTCCTTGTACCCTGGCGATTTAGCCCATGGTGTGCAAAAAAGTGCCGCTCAGAGGGAAAACAATCCAATCCAATCCCATTATACACTGTACAGCTTCATTGTCAATAAATGAAAATGTGCGTATAACATACATGTGTTGAGTCTGTTCTGGTCGCCAAGTTTGTGACAACTCGAAATTTAATGAAAGACACCCTTCAGCTTTGGAAGCTCTCATTTACAGTCACAACTAGAGCCCTCGTCCTTTAAAAACACTACCAAACCTGTTATTTTCATACTCAAATTAAAGATATTAAGCAAGGCGCTGATCTAGAAAAAAATGAAGAAGGAGAGGAACACAAGCGAGGGAAAAAAAATTAAAAGGGAGAAAATCAAGAGACTGGATTTCTATTACACTGTAACATTCTCCCTTTCATCTTAGATGTCCTTAAAAAATTCTTGAATGTTGAACATGAAAAAATTAGTAAAATATGCACAAATTTAATAAAATTTTGCTTCCATTACACTGGCTAGCATTCTTGAAATATGGGGGGGGGGATTCTTAAAATGCATTAAAAGGCATTCTTAAAATGGGGGGCAAGAACGTGCCCAAGGAGGGGAGGGACCAGAAGCTCCGAACTCCCCATGAAAATCCAGTCGTCTTATACAAAATCTCAAACTTGTCTACCTGCTTTAAAATTCAAAACAGTTGTCTTTTCGTATATTTTTAGCCTCAAAGCAGATTAGTCAGATACTTAAAATAGATTTAAAAATCAACCATAAAATTTTATTTTATATAGAATATCATTTTAACTTTTCCTCTACTGTGGAATATTGTAGTAACTGAGAACCCACTCAAGTCTGAAGTCTTATTCTCGGACTTCCCCAAAATTAAATTCAACGGATACCCCTCCCCTCTGAAACTAAATCCTGGGTACGTCCCCGATAGGAGCATGGTCCCTTTCCCCCTCCCCTCCTTAGATCTTACCCTGATTAAGTGAATGTGGGGTGCATTGGATGTAAGTTGCAATGTTCAGTGGCGAAGCGTTGGGTGGCAACAAATGTAAAACTTCGCATTTCACACTTCTCGTAAATCATAAGTGAATGGCATATCAAACTATGATCTATGAGAGAGATATGGATTTGTTGTTGTTGTTTTACCTCTGAGCGGCAATTTTTAGCACACCATGGGCTAAATGGCCAGGTCACATGGACCCGAAGGCTCAGAGAAGGTTGGGGGAGGGGACCCAGTGGAACAGCTGTTGGGAGACAGATGGTAGCCTCCCGTCAAGGCCATCCAGCGTGTTCTTTAACGTGCACAGGGTATGGCTCTCCCGCACACGGGGCCACGGCTTAACGTCCCATCCGACGTGCGGCGGCCTTTCCAAGTCCATCGGTGTCCCCTACTGACCGTGGGCAGGGCGGGGAATTTTGCGGAGAGAAATCTCAATGCTGACCCAGCTGGGACTCGAACCTAGGAAGTACAGATTACGAGCCTGGCGCGCTACCGACTGAGCCACCCCCGCCCAAAGAGATATATGGAAGCGTCGACTATCATTCTATTAGTTGCAATCATACCACTCATCTCACACCGGTGACAGAGTTTCCCTTATGTCTGCTAACAACTACCCAAAGATTTCCTTCTCCTACTCAACTCGGATCTCTTAGTGTCTCAGATTTATCTCCGCAAAACTACCCGCCCTTCCGACGGTCAGTAGGGGACACCGATGGGTTTCGAAAGGCCCCGTCCGAAGGATGCGACGCTAAGCCGTGGCTCCACATACTGGAGAGCTATACTTTAGATTAAAGAACTTTAGATAAAGATACTTTTAGATTAAAGAACACGCTGGATGGCGTTGACGAGAGTCTACCATCTGTCTTCTAACAACTGTCCAATGAGATCTCCTCCCTCAACCTTCTCTGAGCCCTCGGGGTGTTTGTCATCTGGCCATTTTGCCCATTGTGTGCAAAAAAGTGCCGCTCAGAGGTAAAACAACCCACCAACATTTGTGTCTTTGTGACTGGACATTTAATCCATTGTGTGCAAAAAAAAGTGTCTCTCAGTGGTAAAGCAATCCATATCCTACGACAGTGGTAATATCTGACTTCTATGACAGATTGGGCGGGGGTGGCTCAGTCGGTAGCGCGCCAGGCTCGTAATTTGTAGTTCCCAGGTTCGAGTCCCAGCTGGGTCAGCGTTGAGATTTATCTCCGCAAAATTCCCCGCCCTGCCCACGGTCAGTAGGGGACACCGATGGACTTGGAAAGGCCGCCATCCGTCGGATGGTACGTTAAGCCGTGGCCCCGTGTGTGGGAGAGACATACCCTGTGCACGTTAAAGAACACGCTGGATGGCCTTGACGGGAGGCTACCATCTGTCTCCCAACAGCTGTTCCAGTGGGTCCCCTCCCCCAACCTTCTTTGAGCCTTCGGGGTCCATGTGACCTGGCCATTTAGCCCATGGTGTGCAAAAAAGTGCCGCTCAGAGGTAAAACAACCCAAACAACAACCCAGCTGGGTCAGCGTTGAGATTTATCTCCGCAAAATTCCCCGCCCTGCCCACGGTCAGTAGGGGAGCTGATGAGCTTAGAAATGCCGCCGTCCGTCGGATGGGACGTTAAGCCGTGGCCCCGTGTGCGGGAGAGCCATACCCTGTGCACGTTAAAGAACACGCTGGATGGTCTTGACGGGAGGCTACCATCTGTCTCCCAACAGCTATTCCAGTGGGTCCCCTCCCCCAACCTTCTCTGAGCCTTCGGGGTCCATGTGACCTGGACATTTAGCCCATGGTGTGCAAAAAAGTGCCGCTCAGAGGTAAAACAACCCAACCTGAATAGCACTGGGGCTGTACCAACACGGTGTTGGCTGTACCCACTGTCACATGCCGGCAGCAGCATGAATAAGTGCTCCTCTCCAAAGTCTCTTTCTTCCACGAAGAGCAAACTCACAAATCATCTGACGGTTCGCAAAAATGCCGTCTGATGATTATGGCACGATCAAAGCTAAGACAATTGACTTTTGCACTTTATACACAAAACTTGCACTTTATACGGGAATGTGACCTAGGGCTTTAATATTTTATCCCGATCGTTTTTAAAAGTGAGGTAGAGTTTAAAAGAGTCGTAGAGTAATTTTAGTTTTTTCCGCAGAAAGTTCTGGAAAGATCTCAAATTTGCCTGCCTTTATCTTTTAGAGTGTGAAAAATCGAAGCATGCAAACGGGAAGGCACTGTGATGTAATCGGTCAAGCTCCTAATGTCAGAGTGCAAAGGTCAACAATTAGTTTTCCTCCCTATCAAAAGTAGAAGTAGGCGGGAGTGGCTCAGTCGGTAGCATGTCAGGCTCGTAATCTGAAGTTCACAGGTTCAAGTTCCATCTGGCCCAGCGTTGGTATATATATATATATCTCAATATATATATATCTCAGTAAAAACGCCAGCACTGCCCTCGGTCAGTAGGGGACACCGCTGGGCTTGGAAAGGCCGCCGTTCGTCGGATACGACGTTAAGCCGTGACCCCCGTGTGCAGTAGAGCCATACCTGTGCACATTAAAGAATACGTTGGATGGCCTTCATGAGAGGCTGCTATCTGTCCCCTATCAGCAGCCCAGTGGGTCCCCCTCCCCATAACCTTTTCTTAGCCCTCGGGTGTCCTTATGACTTGGCCATTTAGCCCATTGTATGTAAAAAAAAATGCCGCTCTGAGGTAAAACAACCCACTCCTTTAGCCTAATATACGCAAAAAGTGCAGCTGAAAGGTACAACAACCAGCAAGAGGTAATCCTGAAAATCAAGGGTGCCAGGCTGAAAATCAGTAGCGCGCCAGGCTCGTAATCTGCAGTTCCCAGGTTCGAGTCCCAGCTAGGTCAGCGTTGAGATTTATCTCCGCAAAATTCCCCGCCCTGCCCACGGTCAGACTGATGCCGGATGTTTCTTGTAATTGTAGAGACACGTCGAAGCAAAAGCATTTGCTTCCCTGTCGTTGTAAATCCTCGCCCACATATACGGTAACAAACAAGCCCACTATTGCCAAGAGAAGTGCCATAAAGTGATGGGTGGGTGCCTAGGTACCTATGCGGTATATCATCGTCGACTATGACTATCAAGTAGCCAATAGAATATAGAACAGGTGTACGTTTCTTGAGACATTTAGCTGCAGTCAATTTCAACCATGTGGGGTCTCTAAAACCGAATATTATGGTGCAGCAAACCTGTTGTAATAATATACAATAAATGCGTAATAATAAGTTTCAGAATGATTGATGTCTTTTTCTGTGATATAAGTAGTGTTTTTTTTGTATGTGTGTTTTTTTGGGGGGATAGACAACGAAGGGTGGAAAATGTCTGATTTTGCCTCTCCTGAATTTTTTGTATGGGGGATTGGTTCAGGCGATAGCATGGCAGGCTCATAATCTGCAGTTCCGAGGTTCGAGTCTCAACTGTGTCTGCATTGATATTTATTTCCACTAAATCCCCCCCCCTCCCTGCCCTCCGTGAGAAGGGGGACACTGGTGGGCTAGGAGAAGAGATCTATCCATCCGGGACTCCGTATGTCGAGGATCCATACATTGTGCACATTAAAAAACACACCATCTCTCTCATAACAGCTGTCAAAGGACCCCCTTCCCCAATTTTCTCTGAGCCCGTGGGATTCTTTTGACCAGGTTATTTAGTCCATTGTGTGCAAAAAACGAGTGTCGCTAAGATGTTAAACAATCCAACGCAATCTTAACTTTTATTATTCACTCTATTTCCTAAATTTCGACCAAACTCCTTAAAAAAATTATTTTATCAACTTCCTGTTTGGAATTCCCCTCTACTCTCTTACAGCCCCCTCCCCAGAAAAAATACAGTTTTGTTAAGCGAGCTGTGGACAATGAGTTACGGATTCCTGTGCTAATTACTTTGAGGCTGGCATTGCTAAAACCCCGGTGGCGTGGTGGCATCGAGTTTGCTCCCTCTGACACTTCTGGAATCTAGGTTCGAGTCCTGGGTTGGAATGGTCTTTGGTTGTAGCATGTAGATGACTTTCAGGCAGACAGACGATATTGGGACTGCTCTCCGAGTCTCATCACATATGAAACTAGGAAAGTAACCTATCGACTTAAAGGTGCGGGGGTGGCTCAGTACGTAGAGCGCCAGGCTCGTAATCTGTAGTTCCCAGGTTCGAGTCCCAGCTGGGTCAGCGTTGAGATTTATCTCCGCAAATTTCCCCGTCCTGCTCACTCTCAGTAGGGGACACCGATGGGCTTGGAATGGCCGCCGTCCGTCGGATGGGACGTTAAGCCGTGGCCCCGTGTGCGGGAGAGCCATACCCTATGCACGTTAAAGAACACGCTGGATTGCCAACACGCTCCATGTGACTTGGCCATTTAGCCCATTGTGTGCAAAAAAAGTGCCGCTCAGAGGTAAAACAACACAACCGTCGAAATTCGATGTTTAAACTGAATCCGGATTCGTATGTGAAGAGCACCTTTCCCCATGGCCTTGGGTTCCAAAGGAGCACCACGTTAAACGAGATCCTTTTTTTTTGAATGAGGTAAAGCGAATACAACCATTGGTCTTCGTATATACAGGCTTCGTTTATGGAGTGTTCGTTTCAAACATTATGTTTTGAAACTGTCGTCCTTGTGGCAAATGACAGCTGGTGAGACAATTACTTAGTTGTCGTTTCCCTAGGTCGTCTTGTTGTTAAAGACATATCGAAGTATATAAATGGTCTAAAGTCTTGAGAGACTATATTTGGTATTATAAGGCATTGGATACCTCAGTATGGGACTGATCCTTTTCCCAGTGTTCATATTTATTTCCGCAAACTCCCCTCCCTGCCCGTGGTCAATAGGGGACACCAATGGGCTTGGAAAGACCGCCGTCCGTCGGATAGGATGTTAAATCGTGGCCCCAGGTGTGGGAGAGCCATAAAACGCATTAAAAGAACCACATAAACAACATTAAAGAACACGCTGGATAGTCTTGACGGAAGGCTTCCATATGTCTTCCAAAAGCTGTTCCAGTGGGTCCCCTCCTCTAACCTTCTCCGAGTCTTCGGGGTCCTTCTGACCTGGCCATTTAGCCCATGGTGTGCACAGAAAGTGCAGCTCAGAGGTAAAACAACCCCAACAATCCTTTTCCATAATACCATTCACCAACACGTTGGCTGTCTGACATGGTGAAATCAAATTGCTACCCAACAAACCCGAATCTCGATCCAAAAATATGGGGGGCAATCGACGAAATTGAGCCGAAAAAAAGTTAAGGGGGGGGGGGGGTAAGACACTGCATTTCCATTGAAGTATAACCCCTTTGTTCCCTCCCCCTAGATCCTGCTACCCAAAATACGCCAAGCTGACTGGAACTGAAATGTAGTGGTCGCAGACACACGCCCTTTCATAGCAATTTTAATTACCATGCTCTTGGCTACATTGATTGAATGTACACGATTTTTTTTTAGGGGCGGGGGTAGCTCAGTCGGTAGCGCGCCAGGCTCGTAATCTGTAGTTCCCAGGTTCGAGTCCCAGCTGAGTAAGCGTTGAGATTTATCTCCGCAAAATTTTCCGCCCTGCCCACGGTCAGTAGGGGACACCGATGGGCTTGGAAAGGCCGTCGTCCGTCGGATGGGACGTTAAGCCGTGGCCCCGTGTGCGGGAGAGACATACCCTGTGCACGTTAAAGAACACGCTGGATGGCCTTGACGCGAGGCTACCATCTGTTTCCCAACAGCTGTTCCAGTGGGTCCCCTCCCCCAACCTTCTCTGAGCCTTCGGGGTCCATGTGACCTGGCCATTTAGCCCATGGTGTGCAAAAAAGTGCCGCTCAGAGGTAAAACAACCCAACACGATTTTATTTTAATCCTCTTTGAATGCACACCACACTATGTCATTCCATCATATACTAATCAAGACATTAAATATTCTTTAATATTCAGCACCAGTGTATATAAAGAAATACATGTCACTAAAGAATATTTTCGACTCCATATATAGTCGAATTAATTATATAGACTATTAAAAGGTTTAAAATTATTGTAATTCTTTCAAGGCAAAATAAAAATCTTAACGTTATTTCGAACTGAATAGAAGCAATTCATAGGAACTAAACGCTCTTCGGTAAAATCGTTAGAAACACAAAAAAAATTAATTAAAGAGAGAATTACTGAAAAATTAATTTAAATTATTAAGCATCAAATAAAAAGAAATCATAATCAAAAGAGGCTTTTCTTTTTATACCATAAGATTATTAAATTATGATTGATCCTGATCCCAAAAACATCTGTACTATTTCAAGCTTCGTGCTACTCAAAAGAGTCTTGGGAGGAAACTCTTCTCAAATAGAGAAGGCAAACATCACAGTTTGCAATTTGTGGTTTATAGCAAAGGCACACGAAAATTGAGGGGCGGGGGGGGATCTCAGTCGGTAGCGCATTAGGCTCGTAATCTCCAGTTCCCAGGTTCGAGTCCCAGCTGGGTCAGCGTTGAGATTTATCTCCGAAAAATTCCCCGCCCTGCCCACAGTCAGTAGGGGACACCGATGGGCTTGGACAGGTCGCCTCCGTCGGAAGGGACGTTAAGCCGTGGCCCCGTCCGTGTGCGGGAGAGACATACCCTGTGCACGATAAAGAACACGCTGTATGGCCCTGGTGGGAGGCTACCATCTATCTCCCAACAGCTGTTCCAGTGGCTCCCCTCCCCCAACATTCTCTGAGCCTTCGGGGTTTCTTGTGACCTGGCCATTTAGCCCATGGTGTGCAAAAAAGTGCCGCTCAGAGGTAAAACAATCCAGCCCACGAAAATTGAAATATGTCCGGCTTCGCAGTCCCCGACCGCGAAGGAAGTAAAAGGAGTCCCCTAACCATAGTCACTATTTCTGAAAGCTCTAAAAGAAATCGTACATTTTCCCCTATTACCTAATCTCATTAAGTTGCATTGCTTTTGTCCGCAATTACGTGAATTCAGCATGGTGAAACTGGCTATCACATGCTGATCACAAAATGAAGTTGGCAATAGATGAAGGGTTTCTGGAGCATTGAATTTCCCTACTCAAATGTTTTGATTCAAATTACAAAACAGCCAGAGGCGGAGGTGGCCCGTAATCTGCAGCTCCCAGGTAGTGGTCCCAGCTGCGCCAGCGTTGAGATTCATCTCCGCAATATACATATAATATTTAATGATAAAAGCAGCGACGGATCCTGACTGAAATTTTTGTTGCAGTACTTTGACGTTGAGGCTTCGTTCATGGAATGAATTCTGCGCTACTCAAAGAGTGGAGGCTCGGAACCTTGTTTCCCCTCCTAAATAATTTTTATTTTAAACTAACCATTAATTAAACTAATAAAACTAAAGTTTTTGATGGAACTACTTTGACTAGCTCAGGAGGGACAAGACGTAAGAAGATTTTTAGACAGATGCCTGATATTTAATTTAACTGTATCGAACTGGAACGGCGTTCCGGGTCCTCGATCAGTAGGGAGCACCGATGGGCTTGGAAAGGCCGCCCTCCGTCGGATGGGGCGTTAAGCCATGACACCGTGTGCGGGAGAGTCATACCCTGTGCACGTTAAAGAACACGCAGGATGGGAGGCTACCATCTGTCTCCTAACAGCTGCCCAGTGGGTCTCCTCCTCCAACCTTCTCTAAGCTTTTGGGGTCTTTGTTACCTGGTTATTAGCCCATTGTGTGCAAAAAAGAGTGCTGCTCATAGGTAAAACAACTCAACACAACGAAATAGTCATTAAATGAACACCGTAAAGAACTACAGTTGTCACCAATCACAAGAACAACCATTCTTGTGACTTCTGGGGAGTTTTCGTTGAAAGGAATTATATTTTAATTAAAAGTATCAAATGATGATTGGAAGAGAGTCTGCAGAAAAAGTTAGATTTGGTAAGGTGGGAGGGGGATCCCCATAAAAAATTAAAACTCATAGGAAACCATTGGCCTTACCTATTTCAGGAAATTTTTCAACGTAACTACTCTGATGGTGATCAAAGTGACCTTCCATGCTTTTTAATCCCACAGCAAACCAATGGCCTGCCCAATGCTATACATACTTTTTAGTTTATGTAGCCTTTAGGAGAATAAACCAATATTAATTCCAGTTCAAAATTCCTACCGTTATTAGGAAGCGTAACCCGGGTAAGGCAATTTCGTGTTGTTTTCTGTTGTGATGTTCGTGTTGTTTTTCTGCTGAGGTCCTGCCATCCTCTCAGATCTTCTACTATGGCATATAAACTGACAGGCTCCTGTCAGACCTCTGTGGCAAGCAGCTGCTTGAGGGGGTATTTATTTATGCCGTCCCATGGCCGAGTGGTTAGCGCGCTTGGCTACTGATCTAAGGGACCTGGGTTCGAGCCCCGGATAAGGCATGGATGTGTGTGTTGTTTTTCTGCTGAGGTCCTGCCATCCTCTCAGATCTTCTACTATGGCATATAAACTGACAGGCTCCTGTCAGACCTCTGTGGCAAGCAGCTGCTTGAGGGGGTATTTATTTTTATTTAAAAAAGTTGCAAACGTTAAGCAGTTGTTTTAAAGAGCGGTCTGAATGCCCGCCACCAGATCAGTAAAAGGTTTAAATAACAGACAACTCTATTTTTAGCTCCCAATCATCTAAATGCGACGATGAAATGTCTTCATCGGAAACTTAAGACCAAAAATCAACAAAAGGGGAAAGCTGACGATCCCATCGGCAGTTGAACAGGATCATACAAAGACATCCTCACGTACAACTTTTCGCATAATTACAGCACGTTCAGACGACTCATCAGCCACGCGCGCTTCTTTACGTAAAGCTCTTTTCGCGCCACGGGCTTACTATGGCAACTGTGCAAACGCTCAGTTTTGTCGACATGATTCCCGCAATTTCGAAGCAATCACGAAACGCGATCACTTTCCCCATTATCGGTAATGGCAGGCTTTGTCCTGGAAAGGGAACAACACCGGTTACTGGATGACCTCCATTTCCTTTCCGATCTATTCTTTCTACCATCTCTCCCCCCGCCCTTCTGTCGACAGAGACGAGGGAATGGTGACATTATTTCATAATTAACCTTCGCAGAATCAATACCTGAAACCTTTGGCGCTAACATTCATCACATGCTGATAATGGAGGCAGCTCGTGTTCATAACTGTGGGTGACTCTGGGACAACTTCTGAAGCACACTGACAGGTATAATGTTTGCAGTGGTGCCCTATGGGTGAGCCCTCGGCGCTTTCAACAAATACGGAATGTTGTTACGATATTATTAGGATGTATGTGTTGAAAGAATGTTTTAAATATTTAATGACAAAAGCAATGACTGTTCCGGATTAAAATGTTTGGCGAGGTACTTTGACTAGCGCAGAATCGAGTCATTTTACTTCTGAGCAGATTTATCTCCGCAAAATTCCCCGTCCTGCCCACGGTCAGTAGGGGACAACGATGAGCTAGGAAAAGTCGCCGTCCGTCGGATGGGACGTTAAGCCGTGGCCCCGTGTGTGTGAGAGTCATACCCTGTGCACGTTAAAGAACACGCTGGATGGCCTTGACGGGAGGCTACCATCTATCTCCCAACAGCTGTCCCAGTGGGTCCCCTCCCCCAACCTTCTCTGAGCCACCCTCACTTCAGCAATGTGAGTATACACTGGTTTTAGGGGGCGAGGGTGGCTCAGTCGGTAGCGCGCCAGGCTCGTAATCTGTAGTTCCCAGGTTCGAGTCCCAGCTGGATCAGCGTTGAGATTTATCTCCACAAAATTCCCCGCCCTGCCCACGGTCAGTAGGGGACACCGATGCGCTTGGAAAGGCCGCTATCCGTCGGATGGGACTTTAAGCCGTGACCCCGTGTGCGGGAGAGCCATACCCTGTGCACGTTAAAGAACACGCTGGATGGCCTTGACGGGAGGCTACCATCAGTCTCCCAACAGCTGTTCCAGTGGGTTCTCTATCCCAACCTTCTCTAAGCCTTCCGGGTCCTTGTGACCTGGCCATTTGGCCCATGGTCTGCAAAAAAGTGCCGCTCAGAGGTAAAACAATTCAACTCAACCCTACCTCTGAGCAGCACTTTTTTTGCACACAATGGTCAAAACATTCCATTATTTATGCTTGTTGCTTATCGAATATTTATCCCAAACAGATCGATTGCAATATTCCTTTAGCTTCACACTTTCAAATAAGATTCCACCTTCAGATGAAGCAATTAAACCTTTTGGGAGATTCGAAAAGTGTATATCGTAATTACTATCCAACCCAAAAAGAATTTTTAAATTATTTTTTAGAAACAAAGACTTTGAATATCAACAGAATGGGCAGACGACAAAATGAAAAACGAATATTCATCGTCAATTAATGAGAAACATTTATAGACAAATTTTTAGCTTCTTGTAAATCTCCATATGCGTAACTGCTTAACTCAAATTTGATATCTTGTTTCCTGTTCAGCGAAAAAAAAAAGTCTGTACAGGAGCTAAAAGGGGGATAGGTTTCAAAAACATCTTGCAATTGGGGCGGGGGTGGGGTGGCTCAGTCGGTAGCGCGCCAGGCTCGTAATCTGTAGTTCCCAGGTTCGAGTCCCAGCTGGGTCAGCGTTGAGATTTATCTCCACAAAATTCCTCGCCCTGCCCACGGTCAGTAGGGGACACCGATGGGCTTGGAAAGGCCGCCGTCCGTCGGATGGGACGTTAAGCCGTGGCCCCGTGTGTGGGAGAGCCATACCCTGTGCACGTTAAAGAACACGCTGGATGGCCTTGACGAGAGGCTACCATCTGTCTCCCAACAGCTGTTCCAGCGGGTCCCCTCCCCTAACCATCTCTGAGCCTTCGGGGTCCATGTGATCTGGCCATTTAGCCCATGGTGTGCAAAAAAGTGCCGCTCAGAGGTAAAACAACCCAACAACCATCTTGCAATTAATAAAACTTGCATTTAAAGTTTCATTTGTATGTATTTATCTCAAATTTCAGGTGAAAAGTAATAATAAACATTAATATAACATTATTTTGTACTTCAATTTTAATCATTCAGATAAACTGAGATTAACGTTTAATACATTTCTTTTTGGTCATAAAAAATACTCCTATCGTTAATGTAGACGTACACTAGCGAATTTCAAATCAGAAGTTTAAGAATTAAATACAAATTAAAAATTTACATTTGTACCAATATTTTTTTTTTGCTTCTTTCATGGGACTATAGCCAATTTTCGCCTTATGTCCCTATGTGAGAACATAAATTTTTGTGACATATCTATAAGTGAACATTTCTTTTACTGAGGGAAAAATCACAACATATATGACAGGACGAAAGACAGGGACTCGAACCCGGACTCCAATAGTCGCAGCGTCACCTCTAGCCAACGCTATATAACTGAGCCAAAGAGGAGGTATCAGTATTAAAAAAATTATTTTATAAAATAAAGCGTTATGCGACATTAAACCACGTAGTTCACTTTGAAACATACTTAATCTAATAATCTCCCTACTAACGTACACCGATGGGCTTGGAAAAGTCGCCGTCCGCTGGATGGGACGTTAAGCCGTGGCCCCGTGTGTCTGAGAGAGTCATACCCTGTGCACGTTAAAGAACACGCTGGACGGTTTTGACGGGAGGCTACCATCTGTCTCCCAACAGCTGTTCCAGTGGGTCCCCTCCCCTAACCTTCGCTGAGCCTTCGGGGTCCATGTGACCTGGCAATTTAGTCCATGGTGTGCAAAAAAGTGCCGCTCAGAGGTAAAACAACCCAACCCAAACCAACTCCCTACTAACGTACACCGATGGGCTTGGAAAAGTCGCAGTCCGTCGGATGGGACGTTAAGACGTTTCCCCGTGTGTCTGAAAGCCATACCCTGTGCACTTTAAAGAACACGCTGAATGGCCTTGACGGGAGGTTACCATCTGTCTCCCAACAGCTGTTACAGTGGGTCCCCTCCCCTAACTTTCTCTGAGCCTTCGGGATCCTTGTGACCTGGCCATTTAGCCCATGGTGTGCAAAAAAGTACCGCTCAGAGGTAAAACAACACAACACAGAAAAAATAAGGATTAATCATATATAATAAATAAGACGTATTGGAACGGTGCTGCGAAAAACCGATATCCCCGTATTTCTTCTTCGTCTACGGCGTGCTGACGTCAGCGGATGCATTAGTTTAAATACGCAAATTAATGAGAAACATTTATAGACAAATTTTTAGCTTCTTGTAAATCTCCAGATACCTGACTGCTTAACTCAGATTTGATATATTGTTTCCTCTTCTTTGGCTCGTGTTGAGTGAAAAAAAAAATCGTATTCCTGTAACTGCCGTTGAACGGATTTAATCCCATTACGAATATCAGAGATCTGGCAACAGAAATGGCAACATAAATCGAATGCAAGCATCTGCCAACAGAAATGGCAGCATAAATCGAATGCAAGCATCTGGCAACAGAAATGGCAGCATAAATCGAATGCAAGCATCTGGCAACAGAATGGTAGCATAAATCGAATGCAAGCATCTGGCAACAGAAATGGCAGCATAAATCGAATGCAAGCATCTGGCAACAGAAATGGCAGCATAAATCGAATGCAAGCATCTGGCAACAGAAATGGCAGCATAAATCGAATGCAAGCATCTGGCAACAGAAATGGCAGCATAAATCGAATGCAAGCATCTGGCAACAGAAATGGCAGCATAAATCGAATGCAAGCATCTGGCAACAGAAATGGCAGCATAAATCGAATGCAAGCATCTGGCAACAGAAATGGCAGCATAAATCGAATGCAAGCATCTGGCAGAAGAAATAAGCTGCTAATGGCTATGTCCACACTTGTGCGATTAACGTGCGCTAGACGCACGCGCTGTGGTACATGCGTCTAGCATACGTAACGCATGCGCAAAGGCATGCCTCAAATCAGTTGAACTGCGCCGTTTTCTGTGACGCACGCAGTAGCTCACGTGCTTCCACCAGCAGTGGATTTTTGTTCAACATTCCGTGCAACTTAGTAGTTTGGAAGGTTTCATTCTGTTTTTGTGTTTTGTGTTCACCATATAGTCAGAACAAACATTGGCCTTTATAAATTATTATTAAGAAATATATTCGTTATAGAACAATATAAATTATTCGTTATAAAATTATTATTAATAAAATAAAATAGTATTATTACAAAAAATAAAAATAAAACCTTCATTTATAATATTTTCACTACAAGTACTTGTTTTGACGTGTATGGAACCTTCAGCCGACATCAAGTGATTCATGTTCATTCAGTCGTATACCCGCTCACATAGCAGCATCAGTTACGTCCATTGCAACATCACGTCTACACTGGCGAAATATTGAAAACTATTTGACACACAATGTAGACAGTTGTGAAGGCATGCGTCCCATGCATTCCATCTATGGCATGCGCTAGACTACTCGGTGGTGAAAAGCGGAATTGAAAGTTGAAGATAGTCAAGACAAGTGTGAACATAGCCAATCACGTTTGACTTTGCAAGTGTCGTAGAACGTGCTGTTCTCTGATTGCTAAGGATAAATAATGCAGACATGTGAATCATTGGTTACGATACAAATGATGTATTTTTAGCGCAGGCCTGTCCAACCAGCTGCGAAATACAAAAGAACTTGCGGTTCATAAAACAGTCAATATACTGATTCTGACTCATTTCTTCCAAATGTTTTGACCAAATGTTTCAAAGTGCATAAAATTAAACGTTTTTTTCAATTCATAATACTCATTAAAAGTGTACATTTTTTTGCTGTTTTTAATCAACATATATTCTTAATTTCTTGAATTTTTTTTTCTATTTCATTACTCACTAGAAATGTATGTTTTCGTTTATAAGTAGAGAATTTTTCCTGCGGCTCTTCAAAAATATAGCTTTCTTCCTAGTGGCTTTTTAAAAAATATAGCTTTCTTCCTAGTGGCTATTTAAAAATACAGCTTTCTTTCTAGTGGCTATTTAAAAATATAGCTTTCGTCCTAGTGGCTATTTAAAAACATAGCTTTCTTTCTAGTGGATCTTTAAAAATATAGTTTTCTTTCTAGTGGATCTTTAAAAATATAGTTTTTGTTCCTAGTGGCTCTTTAAAAATATAGTTTTCTTCCTAGTGGCTATTTAAAAATATAGCTTCCTTTCTAGTGAATCTTTAAAAATATAGCTTTCTTCCTAGTGGCTCTTTAAAAATATAGCTTTCTTCCTAGTGGCTCTTTAAACATATAGCTTTCTTCCTAGTGGCTCTTTAAACATATAGCTTTCTTCCTAGTGGCTCTTTAAAAAAATAGTTTTCTTTCTAGTGGCTCTTTAAAAATATAGCTTTCTTCCTAGTGGCTCTTTAAAAATATAACTTTCTTCCTAATGGCTCTTTAAAAATATAGCTTTCTTCCTAGTGGCTCTTTAAAAATATAGCTTTCTTCCTAGTGGCTCTTTAAAAATATAGCTTTCTTCGTAGTGGCTCTTTAAAAATATAACTTTTTTCCTAGTGACTCTTCGCTAAGTTTCAATTGAACGGCCTGAGTTAGTGCTTTAAGGAAAATGGAAATTTCAAAATTATACTTGAATTGAAAAGAATATTTTATTTTATATTATATTCTTTCTTAATGCCTAAAAGAAAAAGATCAGCTTTGAATTCAAGTAAATGAAATATTGTCTACAAACAGGCTCTATGTGACACTTAGAATTGATTCCTTTCCTCACATATTTTACTCAATCTTAAAAAGTTCCAAAAATAAAATCATTTTGATAAAGCATACATATTTTTAACTTTTAATAAAAACCGATAAACGTAATTTATTTCAGAACGTTAGAAACGCCGGGTAAATCTGCTAGTGACTATATATTTATTATCTCCAAAATAGCAGCCTGTTCTCCATGAAGATTATAATCCAGCTATATTCTCAACATTGCTTACAGAAAAGCGCTAACTTAGGAGGAAAAAAAATACAAAAACAATGTCACTGTTATACTGATCATTGTCGTCGTTAGCATCTGTTAATTATCTTTTTTTATCATTCTTAAAATTGATTTTAAATTTACTTTTATTTTTCCATCACTGTAATATGTACTACAACATCCTATTCAAGCTTTTGGGTTGTTTATATGTTTTTTAAATTTAATGTAGACTTTCTAATGATAATAAACTTGAACTCTTCCTAGTAACCGTTGTGCTACCATGACAAAAGAGATGATTTACAGTACCGAAACTGTTTTCACTTACCTTTGAAGCCTGACCTTAAAGGGTTCGTTTTGCGTTCTACAGCCGATCCCTTTCCGAGCGTGCACGAACACACACGAACGCCATGAGCACATGACTCGCTCGAGCCTACAACCCAAATAATGTTGAAGAAACAAGAAGGTGTGCAACCCAGCGACACTAGAGGGCACCACAAACCGGTGAGTTGAAACTGTAGCGTATTAAAGTTTGAAAGTACACAAAGAAATGATGCATTTGCACTTCTTTAAAAAGTTTAAATGTCATTCATGAACATTTTACAAAAAATTTTGTTACCTATCTGGCACCTTTCAAAACTCGGTTTATTATAGAAGGCTAATTTTCCCAAAGAATATTGATAGAACAAATTCTGAAGTTCACTGTGTTTGAATTCATGTTAAATTGTGTTATTCCTGCTTTTCAATTTTAATAGTTAATTTTCCTTTAAAAATAATTTGTTTCGTCTCTAATCAAAAATTAATTGTAAGAATTCAAATATCATTTCGTAGATAAACGGTTCACCTAGGTCTTTTATGTGGAACCACGGTCGGACCTGAAGAAAGAACGAAATGGAGGAGAAAAATTATTAAGTACTAGCAGTATTTCTCAGCGTTTCTCGGACCTCGATGCAATCAGTCAACAAGCGGGTAATCGCAACGGGCTCACGTCCGCGGTGGCGTCACATGTGACGGAAGTTTTCGGCTCCCCGTAATCCCTCACGTACTCGACCGATCGGTCCCGAATTTGGAACGGTGGCCCCACTTGGAGCCAATGCACCTGCAACGTTTGAACGACTAATGGAGTCGATGCTCAAAGGTTTGTCTTGGAAAGTCTGCCTGGTTTACTTGGACGACATCATCGTCCTTGGATAGACTTTTGAAAAACACTTGAGAAATCTTGGTCAATTGTAATGGAGTCGATGTTCAAAGGTTTGTCTTGGGAAGTCTGCCTGGTTTACTTGGACGACATCATCATCCTTGGAAAGACTTTGAAAAACACTTGAGAAATCTTGGTCAATTGTAATGGAGTCGATGATGTCGTTCCAAAGGTTTGTCTTGGGAAGTCTGCCTGGTTTACTTGGACGACATCATCGTCCTTGGAAAGACTTTTGAAAAACACTTGAGAAATCTTGGTCAATTGTAATGGAGTCGATGTTCAAAGGTTTGTCTTGGGAAGTCTGCCTGGTTTACTTGGACGACATCATCGTCCTTGGAAAGACTTTTGAAAAACACTTGAGAAATCTTGGTCAAGTGTAATGGAGTCGATGTTCAAAGGTTTGTCTTGGGAAGTCTGCCTGGTTTACTTGGACGACATCATCGTCCTTGGAAAGACTTTTGAAAAACACTTGAGAAATCTTGGTCAAGTGTAATGGAGTCGATGTTCAAAGGTTTGTCTTGGGAAGTCTGCCTGGTTTACTTGGACGACATCATCGTCCTTGGAAAGACTTTTGAAAAACACTTGAGAAATCTTGGTCAAATGTAATGGAGTCGATGTTCAAAGGTTTGTCTTGGGAAGTCTGCCTGGTTTACTTGGACGACATCATCGTCCTTGGAAAGACTTTTGAAAAACACTTGAGAAATCTTGGTCAAGTGTAATGGAGTCGATGTTCAAAGGTTTGTCTTGGGAAGACTGCCTGGTTTACTTGGACGACATCATCGTCCTTGGAAAGACTTTTGAAAAACACTTGAGAAATCTTGGTCAAGTGTTTCAAAAACTTAGAATAACTAAAATTGGGACCGACTAAGTGTAAGCTGTTCCGGCAAGAAGTTCATTACCTTGGTCATATGATCACTACATCAGGGATTAAGACTGATCCTGGTAAGATAGAAGCTATAAGAGACTGACCCCCACCACAAGATGTTCATCAACTTCGTAGTTTTATTGGACTTTGCACATATTCTAGAAGGTTTGTCAAAGGTTTCTCCAACATCGCAAGGCCATTACATCGTCTGAGAGAGGAGGGCCAGCGTTCATGTGGACCACCGAATGTGACGTAGCCTTCCAACAGTTGAAATACACAGCGCTCTCTCTACTCTTTCCACAGCGCCAGTGTTAGGATATCCAAGAACTGGAAAACAGGTGTTAATAGATACTGACGCAAGTAACACAGGAGTTGGTGCTATACTTTCACAACAACAAGACGGACAAGAAAAGGTTACTGCATATTTTAGCAAAATTCTATCCAAACCAAAACGAAATTATTGTGTAACACGCAAAGAACTGTTAGCAATAGTAAAAGCAATAGAACATTTTCATCATTATCTCTATGACCAGAAATCTTATACGCACTGATCATGCTGCACTCAGCTGGTTACTGAACTTTAAAAACTCTGAAGGACAAATCGCTAGGTGGATACAGCTGTTACAAGAATGCAATTTTTCCATCGAGCATCGAAGTGGTAAAATGATGTCCTTTCCAAACGTCCATGTATTGACAACTGTAAACATTGCTATAATGCAGAGTTGAAATTTGGAACTAAAGAGCTCATAAGACAAATAGCATCGACACAAGCAAACAGTGATACTCCTAACATCTGGAGTTTAATTGAAATTAGAAAGGCCCAACTAGACGATAAATATATAAGGCCAATAATGGACTTGATTGAAAAATCTGATATGAGACCTAATTCGGAGCAAATCTCGAGGTATAGTCCAACTACCAAAAGTTACTGGGCACAGTGGGACTCCTTAGAAGTGAAAGACGGTGTATTATACAGAAGATGGGAGAATCCCACTGGATGGCTGATCCGTTGGCAGATAATCCTTCCTCGCTCCCTAGTGGAACTGGTGATGAAAGGTATGTATGATAGTGCCACTGGAGGACACTTCGGTGTTAATAAGACATTAGCTAATGCCAGGGGAACGATTTCATTGGTTGAAAAGTAGGGCTAGATGTAGATAGTTGAAAGATGGTGTAGACAATGCGAGGCCTGTGCAGCATGGTGTTTGCATCAGCAAAGAAAGGCCCTAAGACCAGGAGTCGGGGTAAGCTGCAGATGTATAACGTTGGTGCCCATTTTGAGAGAATAGCCATTGATGTAATGGGTCCGTTTCCCAGGACTGATGATGGAAATCGTTTTTTATTAGTGGTAATAGATTATTTCGCGAAGTGGCCTGAGGTCTATCCCGATCAAAAAGCAACAACAGTCGCAGAGATGATAGTAAACAACTTGATTAGTAGGTATGGAGTACCTTTGTAACTCCACTCTGACCAAGGACGGAATTTTGAAACCAATGTGTTTAAAGGCATCTGCCAACTATTAGGCATTCAGAAAACCAGAACAACTCCCCTACACCCTCAGTCGGATGGTATGTTTGAGAGATTTAATAGGACAATTGCACAACATCTAGCATTGTGTGTCGACGACCATCAACGTGACTGGGATCACCATATACCACTCCTTTTGTTGGCATACAGAACAGCAGTGCACGAGACAACTGACAGACACTTTCCATGATGCTCTTTGGAAGAGAGTTACGTCTTTCCTGCGACCTTTTATATGGTCGACCCGAAGCAATACCTGTATCCATTCCACAATAGTACAAGAATTACAACAACGACTAGAAGAAATCCATCACTCTGTCAGACATAATATCAACTTAACAAGTGAGAGAACCGAAACGAGATACGACCGTAAAACAAATGGAACTCTTTTCAATCAAGGAGATCTTATCTGGCTCTACAATCCACATAGAAAGAAGAGGCTTTCCCCAAAGCTTCAGAAGCCTTGGGAAGGAATACGATAGTTAACAGGATTAACGATGTGGTGTATCGCATTCCTCGACGTGCAAGGTGGTTCACGTGGATCGTTTGGCCCCGTTTCATCGAAGATCTGAAGAAGTTTCGGAATCTAGAATTGTTCGAGACGAACAAGACCTAAGGAGGGGGCAGTGTTACGACAGATGAACGTGCTGCAATGGGCTTATGGCAGATGTGTCGTGAACGCTCGTCTATGCTTCAGCGTGACAATTAGGTTATCAACTGTTTAGAACGATAATGCTTTAAATATTAAGAATTGTGGAAGGAAAACAGAAAGGTGCAGTGGAGTAGTGAAGAAATAAGGATATGTCATATTAAGTTAGTGTTGTATGATACTACGTAAGAAGGCTGTTAACATTTGATTCAAGATGGGTTGGATTGGGTTGTTTTACCTCTGAGCGGCACTTTTTTTCACACCATGGGCTAAATGGCCAGTTCACATCGACCCCGAAGGCTCAGAGAAGGTTGGGGGAGGGGACCCACTGGAACAGCTGTTGGGAGACAGATCGTAGCCTCCCGTCAAGGCCATCCAGCGTGTTCTTTAACGTGCACAGGGTATGGCTCTCCCGCACACAGAGCCACGGCTTAACGTCCCATCCGACGGACGGTGGCCTTTCCAAGCCCATCGATGTCCCCTACTGACCGTGGGCAGGGCGGGGAATTTTGCGGAGATAAATCTCAACCTGACCCAGCTGGGACTCGAACCTGGGAACCACAGATTACGAGCCTGGAGCGCTACCGACTGAGCCACCCCCGCCCCTAAATGATTCAAGATGAGTCTGGTTCCGGGGGTGAAAGGGAATCAACAGTAAAATCACTTTTGAGTCCTCTATCAAGAGAGATCAACGTTAGATATTTCGCATCTATAAGGTATAAAGCATTATTAAGGTAGTCCTCTAAACAAATGAAATTTAATATAATTTTTTTTTTGTTGGATGTTGCAAAGTAAAAGATTATATTTTGTCCCAGGAACTGAATATTGACAGCATTGTGGTTTAAACAATGAGAATTAGTTAAACGTAGTAAATCGTCCTTTTTATGGTTTGACTTTATACTAAAGAGGAATAGAAATACTTGTTTTTAGATAAGATGGATTAATTTGTATAATATTTGTGCCTTTGTAATAAATTACTTCATTCATACTTTAGTTTAGTATACATATATACTATTTTTGGACTCACGCTAAATTTTCATCTCTTTGAATTCATATCAATATAGATTAATTTTGACACTTCTGTAACTGTGTGATTGATGAGAATTCCATAATTGATTAGATTGATTACGCGAAAATCTGCAGTAAAAGAAATCTGCAGTAAAAGAAATTACGCAAAAATCTGCAGTAAAAGAATTTCGCTTTCAATATTAGACATCCCATCCTCTCCTTATCAAACTTTCGTAGATATCCAAAGCCTCTGACATCTTCAAAGTGATACTGATAATATCTTTAATCCATTTAGTGAGCATGCTCCTCGTTCAGTAACTACATCTTGTTCCCGGCATTATCGTGTACCTTAGGTAATCGAAAGATTCCTTTTCTCTACTTTCTCTCCAAGGTCGCAGTGCCCTCGATATAGACGTCAGGTAATTAAGGCCACCCACTCTCCACAAGAAGATCGTGGTACCTTGTCCTGCACTCCTAATCAGCGAAATTCCTCCTGTTAATGATACTTGTGAAACGAAGTTACTTCTGCTTTCTTCTCTGCTCTCGAATGTCTGGATACTTTGCACACTGCACTGGCCAGTAGCATGCAGCTTCTGTGGAGATTGGATTGTTTTACCTCTGAGCTGCACTTTTTTGCACACCATGGGCTAAAGAGCCAGGCCACAAGGACCCCGAAGGCTCAGAGAAGGTTGGGGGAGGGGACCCACTGGAACAGCTGTTGGGAGACAGATGGTAGCCTCCCGTCAAGGCCATCCAGCGTGTTCTTTAACGTGCACAGGATATGGCTCTCCCGCACACGGGGCCACGGTTTAACGGCCCATCCGACGGACGGCGGCCTTTTCAAGTCCATCGGTGTCCCCTACTGACCGTGGGCAGGGCGGGGAAATTTTGTGTGGAGATTGGTTTATGATTGTTACATGAGGGAAATTCTTAAGAAATTATGGGTTTATTTGCATTAATTGCTTAAATTTTTTGTCAGTTGTTTGTAATTGAGAAGAACGTTGTTGCTATTTCTCAATAATATAAAATTCGGAAAAAATCTTGAAATATAACTGAACGACATAATTGTGAAAGATAACTTAAAGTTCTTGTCAGAAACAGTAAACTGTAGGTTAGTAATACTTGATTGATACCCAGGCCCATAGATAGCGGGAGGATCAAAGGGGCCACCCCTCACCCCCCCCCCCTTTGAAGTTGCTAATAACTGGAATGGAGGCGAAGAAATATTAAATATATATTTCACATATTTTACAACAAATATGATAAATAATATATTCCACTAAAACGGGGACAAAAAATTTATTCTTCAACGGCTACCATTCACCTGTCCCCCATCCCACCACTTTATTCTTTCCCCGCATCTTCCTTTATTATTTTCCAGTTTGATCCAGTCATGTCCCCCCTTCCCCTTTATTCTTTGGTGACTCGATTCAGTCACTTACCCGATTCTTTTTATTCACTGCAGGTTAGTCCAGTCAGCCCATCTCCTTTATTCTCTGCTGGTTAGATGTAGTCACTTGTCTCACCTCCTTCACTCTCTGCAGGCAAGATCCAGTCACTTGTCTCATCACATTTATTCTCTGCCGGCTAGTCCAGTCACAGCCCATCTCCTTTATTCTCTGCTGGCTAGATCCTGTCACTTATCTCACCTCCTTCATTCCCTGCAGGCTAGATCCAGTCACTTGTCTCATCTCCTCTATTCTCTGCAGGCTAGTCCAGTCAGCCCATCTCCTTCATTCTCTGCTGGCTAGATCCAGTCATTTGTCCCATCTCCTTTATTCTCCGCCAGCTAGTCCAGTCACTTGTCCCATCTCCTTTATTCTCCGCCAGCTAGTCCAGTCACTTGTCCCATCTCCTTTATTCTCCGCCAGCTAGTCCAGTCACTTGCCCCCTCTCCTTCATCCTCTGCTGGCTAGATCCAGTCACTTGTCTCATCTCCTTTATTCTCTGCAGGCTAGTCCAGTCACAGCCCATCTCCTTTATTCTCTGCTGGCTAGATCCAGTCACTTGTCTCACCTCCTTCATTCTCTGCAGGCTAGATCCAGTCACAGCCCATCTCCTTTATTCTCTGCTGGCTAGAACCAGTCACTTCTCTCATCTCCTTCATTCTCTGCAGGCTAGATCCAGTCACAGCCCATCTCCTGTATTCTCTGCTGGCTAGAACCAGTCACTTCTCTCATCTCCTTCATTCTCTGCAGGCTAGATCCAGTCACAGCCCATCTCCTTTATTCTCTGCTGGCTAGAACCAGTCACTTCTCTCATCTCCTTCATTCTCTGCAGGCTAGATCCAGTCACAGCCCATCTCCTGTATTCTCTGCTGGCTAGAACCAGTCACTTCTCTCATCTCCTTCATTCTCTGCAGGCTAGATCCAGTCACTTGTCCCATTACCTTTATTCTCTGCCAGGTTTACTTCTGAACGGCACTTCTTTGTACATAATGGACTAAATGGCCTGGTCACAAGGACCCCAAGATCTCGCGAAGATTGGGAAAGAGAAACTACTAGACAGCTGTTAGGAGACAGATGGTAGCTTCCCATCAAGGCCATCTGGCGTGTTCTTTAACCTGCACAGGGTATAGCTTTCCTGCACACGGCGACCCGGCTTAACGTCGCAGGGGACGGCGCCTTTCAAAGGAATCGATGACCCCTTTTATGAAATAAATCTCAACGCTGGCACAGGTGGGACTCGAACCTGGAAAGTAACATAGATTACGAGCCTGGCGCGCTATCGACTGAGCCAAACCCGCCCAACCAAATCTGACCTTAGCATATGGTATATTGCTTCTTATCATAACTTAAAAGAATGTAAATGGTTTGTCGCAACCTTTTAAAACCCTCCCCCCCCCACCCACGCATCTACCCCCACATACGAAAAAAGGGTGGAAATGAGTAAATAATTGCCAAGAGTAAGAAGTTACATCTGAAATTAAAGCTTTTGACGAGTGAAGTATCACATGCTTCCTGAAATTATGCGCCATTCTTTCTCCCCCCTAGAAAATGGGGATGAAAATTTCACGGGAGACAATCCTAGGTAGCTGTGTACAGTCGCTCAAAAAAGTATCCGAACACTATGGTTGATTACAGAATTCATAAAAAATATCTGGCAACGATTTTTTTAGAAATTAGTGATCTGGCAACCTTCGTGTCACGTGATTACAGAATTCAGGAAAAATATCTGTAGCGTGTACAGCAACTGTACACGCTCCAGTTACCGTTCACAGCAAACTGGAGCGTGTGCAGTTACTGCACACGCTCCAGTTTGCTGGGAACGGTAACTGCACACGCTCAATATTTCCGTGTGTGAGCCCACACGATCTAGTATCAAAATAATATGACCACCTACAGTCGCTCAAAGAAGTATCCGAACACTATGGTTGATCACAGAATTTAGAAAAAATATCTGGCAAAGTTTTTTTTAGAACTTAGTGATCTGACAACCTTCGTGTCACGTGACAATTCTCTTTATGATGTTTTAGTATCATATTTCAATTATTTAAAATGTGGTTTATTAATACTAAATTAATAACATTAATTCTTCTGCATTAAATTACAATTTTAATCATGCAACCTAATGCTGGTAAAGGGGACGCAGAATCGCCTACTGCTCAGAATCTTTATTGCATTCAGCTATTGAATAGATACCTAGTTACAACCATTAATTTAGTTATACCAAGATATTTATTCCATGGGTATTTAAAGCCTTCCATTTATGCTTTCATTCGTAAAATCATTTCCCACGTTGGGTTGTTTTACCTCTGAGCGGCACTTTTTTGCACACCATGGGCTAAATGGCCAGGTTACATGGACCCCGAATACTCAGAGAAGGTTGGGGGAGGGGACCCACTGGAATAGCTGTTGGGAGACAGATGGTAGCCTCCCGTCAAGGCCATCCAGTGTGTTCTTTAACGTGCACAGGATATGGCTCTCCCGCACACGGGGCCACGGCTTAATGTCCCATCCGACGGACGGCGACCTTTCCAAGCCCATCGGTGCCCCTACTGACCGTGGGCAGGGCGGAGAATTTTGCGGAGATAAATACCTAGAAAGAGAATCCTACGTGTATAGTTTCAAGTTCTTTACAATTGCCTTTGCATCTTCAGTTTTATTGAATAGAGATTCTTTAAATATGACGTCAGGGCAATGCAGCCTCATTTGACTCAGGTGTTCTTTTAATTCACAACGCAAATCACAATTAAAAATATTCACGGAAAGTTTGGAAAATATTGACCTAGAGTATGAGATCTACAAAACATATTTGCGAACTTTTGCATATTGGTTGGTCTTGGAAAGGCCATCGTCCGCCAGATGAGACGTTAAGCCGTGGCCAGGAGAGCATTACCTAGTGTACAGTCGCTCAAAAAAGTATCCGAACACTATGGTTGATTACAGAATTCAGAAAAAATATCTGGCAACGATGTTGTTTAGAAATTAGTGATCTGGCAACCTTCGTGTCACGTGACACGAAGGTTGCCAGATCACTAATTTCTAAAATAATCGTTGCCAGATATTTTTTCTGAATTCTGTAATCAGCCATAGTGTTCGGATACTTGTTTGAGCGACTGTACGTTAAAGAACATTCTGGGTGGTCTTGTCGGGAAGCTACCATCTATCCCAGTGTCTCGCAAACTGCGTGCCGCGGCACAGTAGTGTGCCGCGAGAGATTCCAAATGTGCCGCGAGAGATTTTCAAATTGATTCTAGATATTCCAAAGATTTCATTTTGACTTGACTTGTGTTATCGACGTGCTATCGACGTGCTTTAATAAAAAATCTTTCAGATTTTATCAACTGGGATCTTGTAAGTATTTATCAAGCTTTTTCCAAATTTTGGTATTAATTTTTGATTATTTCAAGCCATAGAATGGACAAATATTTAAAACAAACACCGAATTATGATTAATTATATTTATTATTATATTTATTTTAAATAAAATGCATTTAACGAAACTTAAATTTTCCTCTTTTTACGTAACCATCAAAAATTCTTTTTTAGGTGTGCCGCGGAAAAAAAATTAGATTCAGTGTGCCGCAGAGTAAAAAAATTTGCGAGACACTGATCAATCCTATAATACCTGTCCAATGGGTCTCCTCCTCCAACATTCTCTGAGCCCTTGGGGGTCCTTGTCACCTGGTCATTTAGCCCATTGTGTGCAAAAAAGTGCCACTCAGAGTTAAAACAATCCAAATCAAAGCAAATACGTATATTTGATTTCTGACTACTGCAAGCAAAAATCACTTTTAAAACTTTTTAACGTGGGGTAGCATTTTTTTTTAATTTGTTGTTTATTTTATTTTCTGACAGAAACAAAATATTTTCATCTAATTTGCAGATCTAATACTTATCATCAATTTCCTCGCAAGCTGAATACACACTTTTTGCGTACAAAAATACAGCACATTTTGTACATCAAATAAAGAGTTTCGCTTTGGAGTCAAAAACAATATCAGTCACGATAAGATTTGTGACGAAACCGGACCTTGCCATCTAGCCTATCGTAAAATGTAGAAAAAAAACGCATACTTGCGCAAACAGAGAAGGAGATAACATACTTTCCACGAAGACGACATCACTGGCAGTGGGGATAAGCGAACAAAGTGTGCCAGCGAATGAATATGTTGTTGTTTCATTCTCTAAGACCATGAATGTCAAACATGGCACTACATTCGTAACTCTGCTAATAATAATCACTCTAGGTCCAATTGCCATCAACTGTCAGTTACGATTTGCCTGTGATCCAAAATACTGCGAAAATCAGGCGGGCCCTTGCCCCGAGATCGATTGTAGCGATGGTCGGCTTGTAAAAAATGCCACGGAATGTGGATGCTGTCATATTTGCATCAAGCAACAAGGTAAGACTTCCGATTTCATTTGTTTGTGCGCGCCAGGCTCGTAATCTGTAGTACCCAGGTTCGAGTCCCAGCTGGGTCAGCGTTGAGATTTATCTCCGCAAAATTCCCCGCCCTGCCCACGGTCAGTAAGGGACACCGATGGGCTTGGAAAGGCCGCTGTCCGTCGGATGGGACGTTAAGCCGTTGCCCCGTGTGCGGGAGAGCCATACCATGTGCACGTTAAAGAACACGCTGGATGGCCTTGACGGGAGGTTACCATCTGTCTCCCAACAGCTGTTCCAGTGGGTCCCCTCCCCCAACCTTCTCTGAATCTTCGGGGTCCATGTGACCTGGCTATTTAGCCCATGGTGTGCAAAAAAGTGCCGCTCAGAGGTGAAACAACCCAACCCAACTTATTTGTTTGTTTATTTTACCTCTGAGTGGCACTTTTTTGCACGCCATGGGATAAATGGCCAGGTCACATGGACCCCAAAGACTCAGAGAAGGTTGAGGAAGGGGACCCACTGGAACAGCTGTTGGGAGACAGATGGTAGTCTCCCGTCAAGGCCGTCCAGCGTGTTCTTTAACGTGCACAAAGTATGGCTGTCCGGCATACGGGGCCACGGCTTAACGTCCCATCCGACGGACGGCGACCTTTCCAAGCCCTTCGGTGTCCCCTACTGACCGTGGACAGGGCGGGGAGTTTTGCGGAGAGAAGTCTCAACACTGACCCAGCTGGGACCGAACCTGGGAACTACAGATTAAGAGCCACCGCGCCCCTCTGATTTCGTTCTCTGATTTTTCAGGTTCTTATGTTGCTCTCAAATTTGGAGCAGGGGCTGTCCCAAGAAACACTTTTTTTGGGGAGTGATAGTTGGTTTGTTGTATCTCTGAGCGGTACTTTTTTGCACATATCCGGCTAAATGAGCAGGTCTCAAGGACCCCGATAGCTCAGAGAAAGTTGGAGAAAGAGACCCACTGGAACACCTGTTGAGAGAAAGATGGAACCCTCCCGTCAAGGCCATCCAGCGTGTTCTTTAATGTGTATCCGCATATGGGGCCACGGCTTAACGTCCCATCCGACGGACGGCGGCCTTTCCAAGCCTATCGGTGTTCCCTACTGAACGTGGACAGGGCAGGGAGTCTTGCGGAGATAAATCTCAACTCTGGCCCAGCTGAGACTCGAACCTGGGAACTGCAGATTACGAACCTGGTGCACTACCGACTGAGCTACCCCCCTCCCCGAGAGGAGGGGGGCAGGCAGGAACTCTCCAAAATCTGAATTCATTGAATTGAAATACTTCTGTACTTTAACATGCACATGGTATGGCTCTCCCGCACAGGGGAGCCACGGCTTAACGTCCCATCCGACAGACGGCGGCCTTTCCAAGCCCATCGGTGTCCCCTACTGACCGTGGGCAGGGCGGGGAATTTTGCGGAGATAAATCTCAACGCTGACCCAGCTGGGACTCGAACCTGGGAACTACAGATTATGAGCCTGGCGCGCTACCGACTGAGCCACCTCCGCCCCCGGAACCGGCGCGTTAAACGTTGCTCCAAGATGCCAGCGTTGAAAGAAATTATTAGCTTTTTAATATAAGATAAATGCTTGATACTTTAACATTGATTTCGTAGTGTATTAAGGCTGTGATCGTATGGAGTCTTTTTCTGGGTCTTTTGAAGGGGCCATCGCCCTTCCCCCTTGAGACCGTCTTGCCATGACATCCTTGTGATCTTCAATGGGATTCACTGGGAAGCAAAAACAATGCCCATCAGAAAAAAAATATCAAGTAACATTTCTGTTGTATTAGAGTGAAAATTATGTGGGAAAATTTAATAAATTCGAAGTTTAATGCCTCTTCTTTTAATTGAATATTCATTTTTCACTTATAAATCCTTTAATTTTACTCCATACGATCACAGCCTTAATACACTACGAAATCAATGTGAAAGTATCAAGCATTTATCTTATATTAAAAAGCTAATAATTTCTTTCAACGCTGGCATCTTAGAGCAACGTTTAACGCGCCGGTTCCGGGGGCGGGGGTGGCTCAGTCGGTAGCGCGCCAGGCTCGTAATCTGTAGTTCCCAGGTTCGAGTCCCAGCTGGGTCAGCTGGGACTCCAGCGTTGAGATTTATCTCCGCAAAATTCCACGCCCTGCCCACGGTCAGTAGGGGACACCAATGGGCTTGGAAAGGCCGCCGTCCGTCGGATGGGACGTTTAGCCGTGGCCCCGTGTGCGGGAGAGCTGTACACGTTAAAGAACACGCTGGATGGCCTTGACGGGAGGCTACTATCTGTCTCCCAACAGCTATTCCAGTGGGTCCCCTCCCCCAACCTTCTCTGAGCCTTCGGGGTCCATGTGACTTATCCATTTAGCCCATGGTGTGCAAAAAAGTGCCGCTCAGAGGTCAAACAACCCAACCCAAGGCGCCGGTTCCCGTTTCCAATTTAGATAGATAGATAGATAATTTTTATTTCAGATAATGTTTTACAGTATACAAAAACTTTTGAAGTCTCACAAGAGCAGGCTCGTTCGTGAGATCTCAATATAGAAACAATTTCAATTGAAAGCATCAGTCGTCACATTGAATAATACACAAAAAAAAACGAAAACAACTCAAAACAAAAAATTTCTAGTAATCCAGAAGTGTGAAAGTCAGAAACATTCAATATCCATGTTACATATAACAGTTATAGTAGATTAATGCAAAAAGGTTTCCACGTCATCCAGTTTCAAAATGTATTTCTTGAGAACTTTAGAAAACAAATGATAATTCGTGATATTTTTCATGCTGACTGGGAGAGAGGAAAGAAATTTCGGTGCTAAATACAAATAATAGTGCCTAAAAATTTCCTTATGTAATGCAGGAATTTCATAATTTATGTTTTTATCTCGTCGTAATTGGTAATTATTCGTGTCAGTTTTAATGCTATCATTTCTAAAGTAAAAGTATTTAATTATTTCGAAAAAATAATCACAGCCTAAAGGCAAAATTCCTGCTTCTCGAAACAAAGGTAATGAAGGTTGCGTTTTCGGGCTTTTAGTTAATAAGCGAATAAATCTCTTTTGCAGCACTAAAAGTTGTTTAAAATTATTGAAATACATGCCTCCGCAAGATTTTATACCATATGTTAGTTGAGAATGGATTAATGCATAATATAGTGTACACATAAATTTAAATGAAACTAAATGTCTTACAAGATATAAGCGGGCCAGGTTACGGATGACCTTTCTTTTTACCCATGTTGCATGCACTTTCCAAGTTAGGCCTGCATCAATCCAAATACCTAAATATTTCACTGACGGCACAAAAGGAATTTGAGGACAATTACAGTGACTTTTCGATGAACAATTCGTATCATGATATTTCAATTGATTGCGGTGCAAAATATCTGTAACAGAACTATTTTTCTTTAAGTAGAAATAAACTGCATTTGTCTTTGTCAGATTAATTGTTAAAAAATTACTCGTGGTCCAGTTTCTAATTAATTCTAGATCACTATTTGCTTGTTTAAAAATAATCGAAGAATCAGAACCAATATATGTAAGGCAAGTGTCGTCAGCAAAAATAGTTAATTTACCTGTTAGGTTAATGGAATCTAGATCATTAATGTAAATAATAAATAATAAGGGACCTAGAACAGATCCCTGGGGCACTCCGTATTCAACTTTAGTCCAAGCACTGTATGTATCTTTTATTTTTACTCTTTGCCTTCTGTTAGCTAAATAACTGCGAAACCAATTCAATGCCACTCCTCTAACTCCAGCAGCTTGTAATTTTTGTATTAATTTTTGATGATTTACCGTATCGAATGCTTTTTTAATGTCCAGAAAGATTGTTAATGCATAATCACTGTTATTCATAGCTGTGTAAATCGTATTTGTTACCTGCAATAATGCATCATCCGTACGCATTTTTTCTCTAAACCCAAACTGATTGCTACTGAGAAAACATTTTTTTTTTCCAGATATTCATATAATTTATTTTTCACTATTTTTTCAAAAATTTTAGATATTACTGAGAGTAATGCAATAGGTCTATAATTCCCTAATTCCTTTGGGTCACCGTCTTTAAAAATAGGAACAATAGTAGCTTTTTTCAAAACATCAGGGAAAATTCCTTGCTCAATGGATAGATTAAATAGATTTACAAGTATTTCGATAAATGTTTCTCCCAACAGATGAATTATTTCTGCGGTTAAGCCATCAAAACCTGGAGATTTATTTTTTGGTAGAAGTATAATTTGAGTCCTAATATCTTTAGCTATTATTGGCGTTAAGAAGAAAGAACTTACCGCAGTTGATGATTTTCCGTCTCCTTCCCAATCAGCATTTGTTTGAACTAAATCTTTGTTCAAATTTCGTGCAATTCCGGCAAAATAATCGTTGAAGAAATTTGCAAATTTACAAGGGTCTTCATCATATTTAATTAAATCGTTTTTACTTTTAATTGCACGGGGATAGTTTTCTTTCTCTTTAAAGTTACTACATATTTCATTTATTACATTCCACTGCTTTTTCTGATTTTTACCTGCTTTGGAAAATTTATTAGTAAAGTATTGTATTTTTGTTTCCCTTATGGCACTAGTAACAAAATTTCTGTATCGGGAAAATGACAGTTTAAGCGACATATCTGTAGGATTCTTCTTCATTTCCTTATACAGAGTGTTACGATAATTTATTAAAATTGCTAATTCATTTGTCATCCACGGTTTAATTTTCTTAAAACGTTTTTTCTTTACTTTCGTTGAATCATCAATTAAATGGCTTAGTGTATCAATTAAATTTTTAAAAGAAGCATTAACAGAACCGTCAATATATATATCATCCCATTTTATATTTGCAATTAAGTTCGTTAATCTTTTCAAATCCACCATTTTTATTTCATCATTTTTTAATTTTTTTTCAATTTTAATATCTAAATTAACCTTAACTAAGCAGTGGTCTGTAATTCCAATGTCATCCAGAAATATATTACAGTTATATAATTCTTTGGTTCTAAGAAATGCATGATCAATACATGTAGACGGGTTCTCCGTAATTCTGGTTGGCTCTTCTATCATATTAAGTAAACCATTTTCTGCTAATAGTCCTAGATATTCATCAGTGTTTGTGTTGTCATTTAATAAGTTAATATTAATGTCTCCAAGATAGAGAATATTAAGAGTATCAAGTGATTCTAAGATTCCGTTTAATTCGGAAATGAAATTAGATACATTTTCAGAAGGAGATCTGTATACAGCCATTAATGTCCACTCTTTGTTTTCAATTTCAAGTTTTAAAACCGCAATGTCTGCGCAATTCATTGTGATTGGTTGCTGTATAGCATCGATGTCGCAGCTAACATAAATTAATACTCCACCTGATCTATAATCATCCCTACAAAATGAGAAGCACTTGGAACCGTCTATTTTGTACAGTGAGACTTCCCAGGAGTAGATCCAAATTTCTGTCAATATAATTAATCTGGGTCTTTCCTGAAAAGTCCCCAAGTACATCAAAAATTCATCAAAATGTGCTCTAGCACTGCATATATTTAACTGAATAAGAAAAAAATTACCAACAAACATCACAGAAAAAAAGAAATAAATACAAAAATACAAATCGGAAATTTGAAACATCTGTTTGAATACTGGAAAGTCCCCCTCCGCCTCCCCAAACTTTTCTCTTTTACATGTAACACGTAAAAATATGCAAATATTCGATGTAGCACCAATGTTTCCAAATAACCATTTTTTACAATTCCTTTAGCAATAGAGAGATTTAAGCACTAAAGTTCCATTTGAAATGAAACGGATCTTTAATTTTCTGCGTAGTTACAAAATGTTATTTCATCTTTAATACTGCACATTTAATTTCACTGTGGATTCTTTTAAGAACAATTTTATTCTTCTACTCTGATTTAGTACTTGCTTTTATTAACTCAGTAAATGAAACGATTTCAAAACTGCACGATTAATTAGTATTTTACATTGGAGGCATTTTTTTTTTTCTTTCCTCCTTCTGCCATCTTCGGTCTGACATGTGCACCACCATATACAAAACTCCGAGTCCCCCTACTGGTTCCAGCTAGGTCAGCGTCGAGATTTATCTCCGTAAAATTCCCCGCCCTGCCCACGGTCAGTAGGGGACACCGATGGGCTTGGAAAGGCCGCAGTCCGTCGGATGGGACGTTAAGCCGTGGCTCCGTGTGCGGGAGAGACATACCCTATGCTCGTTAAAGAACACGCTGAATGGCCTTGACGGGAGGCTACCATGTGTCTCCCAACAACTGTTCCAGTGGGTCCCCTCCCCCAACCTTCTCTGAGCCTTCGGGGTCCATGTGACCTGGCCATTTAGCCCATGGTGTGAAAAAAAGTGCCGCTCAGAGGTAAAACAACCCAACCCAACTGGTTCAAGTTAAGATCAGATCATAGTGAAATTAGCCTCTAACATGAGTTTCCATCCTCCGCTGGATGAAGAGCAATCATTGTATTACAGATCATTCAAGTTATCTCTTTCACTTTTAAGAAGCAGAGCTCCTTGATATGAACCGTTTAATCACCTAAACTTTTCACACTGAGTGATTATTGAATAGTGACCAGCCACTCCATGTTTTGTCGATGAAACTCTAACTTCGAAACTCTTTAACTTTTAAAATGAATCTTTTGTGGGAAAATAGGACAGAAGATAAGCTGAAGCTCTGGATCAGTTCTATCTCAATTGTTCGATTTTTCAACAATGTTCCTTCAGTTTTTAAAGAATTATTTAAGTTCGAACATTCACTAACTCAAATGTCAGACAAAAGAACTTACCTTTGAAGTTAATTGAAACTGAAATGAGAAATATTATTTCAAACTATTTAATAAATAATTACATATTTCAAAAGTGTCTATAAATTCCTTCAATAGTCGATTTTTCTTGATAAATTTCTTAAAACACATTGCTGCTCTTAATTGATTAAACTTCAATACCTATTTAAATATTTAAATATTGAAAGACTACTAATATTGATATAAGATTCTCTCTCCTCCCGTAATGTTGGGTCCTTGTCTCCTTCACTGGTTGTTATCGCTGATTCATGGCACTGCTCCTCAGCAGTTCGATGCAACGGCAATCAACAAAAATCATCTGATACATCACAGGCACAAGATAGTAGACAAACTTTTACTTCATGTTAGGGTTGGGTTGTTTTACCTCTGAGCGGCACTTTTTTGCACACCATGGGCTAAATGGCCAGGTCACATGGACCCCGAAGGCTCCGAGAAGGTTGGGGGAGGGGACCCACTGGAACAGCTGTTGGGAGACAGATGGTAGCCTCCCGTCAAGGCCATCCAGCGTCTTCTTTAACGTGCACAGGGTATGACTCTCCCGCACACGGGGCCACGGCTTAACGTCCCATCCGACGGACGGCGGCCTTTTCAAGCCCATCTGTGTCCCCTACTGACCGTGGGCAGGGTGGGGAAATTTTTGCGGAGATAAATCTCAACGCTGACCCAGCTGGGACTCGAACCTAGGAACTACAGTTTACGAGCCTGGCGCGCTACCGACTGAGCCACCCCCGCCCCATTCATTTGCAGAGTTACAGTATAAATTTAGATTATTTTGATTTAGATTAATTTGCTACCCAAATATATCGGCAACGAATCATTGGCACGGCTCAAAATTCAAAACAGTACCCAAGGTTCAGATATGAATGAACTGACAGAATTCGATATCATTAGTGTAATGTTGATCACTTCGGCAGGTTCCTTCTCCACTGCTTCGCAGCATTAATGGCAGTTGCCTTTTAGACTTCAAACAGCACGCGAATGTGACATGTGGTGCCATCATCAGATCTAGTACTGTCCTGTATAGTGGAATATCGGATGGCACATTCAATCATATTTCATATTAGGAAATATACAGACACGTTTCGAATCACTCAGGGTAGCTTTGGGTTGGGTTGTTTTACCTCTGAGCGGCACTTTTTTGCACACCATGGGCTAAATGGCAGGATCACATGGACCCCGAATGCTCAGAGAAGGTTGGGGGAGGGTACCCACTGGAACAGCTGTTGGGAAACAGATGGTAGCCTCCCGTCAAGGCCATCCAGCGTGTTCTTTAACGTGCACAGGGTATGACTCTCCCGCACACGAGACCAAGGCTTAACGTCCCATCCGACGGACGGTGGCCTTTCCAAGTCCATCGGTGTCCCCTACTGACCGTGGGCAGAGCGGGGAATTTTGCGGAGATAAATCTCAACGCTGACCCAGCTGGGACTCGAAGCTGGGAACTACAGATTACGAGCCTGCAGCGCTACCAAATGAGCCACCCCCGCCCCAACTATATTTATGACTTAAATGTAAAAGGGATAGGGGTCAAAAAGAGCCCAGTGCTCAAGCATCCTGAATCCATCAATTCCTAACATCTATTACTGACTAATTCATAATTTATACCCCTTGCTATTTAAAAGCATTATACTTGCTCAAACATTTTGCACTTAAGCCCCCTCCCACTGCACTGACCAAATTTATCGTATAGTCGCTCAAAAAAAATCCGAACACTATGGTTGATTACAGAATTCAGAAAAAATATCTGGCAATGATTTTTTTTAGAAATTAGTGATCTGGCAACCGTGTACACGAAGTACACGAAAGTATTTTGATCTGGCAACAACCTTCATGTACACGAAGTACACGAAAGTATTATGATCTGGCAACAACCTTCGTGTACACGAAGGTTGCCAGATCACTAATTTCTAAAAAAAATCGTTGCCATATATATTTTCTGAATTCTGTAATTAACCATAGTGTTCGGATTTTTTTTAATACATTTAATGCATATGAATATATAATGCAATGAATATGGAGCGTGTGCAGTTACCGTTCACAGCAAACTGGAGCGATTGCGGTTAATGTTCACAACACATTGAATCGTGTGAGCTCACAAAAACCTGGATCGTGTGGGCCCACTCACAGAAATATTGAGCGTGTGCAGTTACCGTTCACAGCAAACTGGAGCGGTTGCGGTTAATGTTCACAGCACATTGAATTGTGTGAGCTCACAAAAACCTGGATCGTGTGGGCCCACTCATAGAAATATTGAGCATGTGCAGTTGCTGTACACGCTCCAGATATTTTTCCTGAATTCTGCAATCGCGTGACACGAAGGTTGCCAGATCACTAATTTCTAAAAAAATCGTTGCCAGATATTTTTTCTGAATTCTGTAATCAACCATAGTGTTCGGATACTTTTTTCAGCGACTGTAGGTGGTCATATTACTTTGATACTAGATCATGTGGGCTCACTCACGGAAATATTGAGCGTGTGCAGTTACCGTTCACAGCAAACTGGAGCGTGTGCAGTAACTGCACACGCTCCAGTTTGCTGTGAACGGTAACTGGAGCGTGTACAGTTGCTGTACACGCTCCAGATATTTTTTTCTGAATTCTGTAATCAACCATAGCATTCGGATTTTTTTTGAGCGACTATATGCCTCCCCCCCCCCCACCATCTTTACTAAAACCATCGTTTTATATACTTTATGTCTCTTTATATTAATGTGAATTAATTTTAAAGCCCCTGTAAGTCTACTCTAGTTAAGAAACTTAACTTCCCCTCCACTTGCATTTGTATATTCCTATTTTCATAATCGTAATTTTCTAACGCTGCCTCAAAGTACCTCCCATTCACCTTCCAATTCGAAAATCCCTGCACTAAAAAACCTCAATGTTTACGACTTTCAAAGGATACTTTTCCCCTCCCATCCAAGCTATGCCTAACGAAATCATTTACTCTCCCAAAAGGCATATCGGCGAATGATCATTTCTCTTTTATCGTCCATTCTTTCCCTAAGAGCGAAATTTTGATGAAGATGGAGCGCCTGTCCTCTAACAACACTCCTCCCATTTCTTCTCTTCTTTAGATTAGCATCTTAAGGGTTGAGCAGTAGAACACATCAGCTGAAGACAGTCTTGATTGCTCGCTTTTCAGGGGATCAATAACAAGTTTCAAACACTACCAGCAACTGACACCCACTCCGTTTTGGCAATGCTCTCTTATCCAGTTATTAACGAAAACAGACTGCCAATGAACGCTCTCTCTCGCGTCGTTATTACCATATTTATTGGTATTTCTTATTAATGTGAGAAAACAGAAGCAGCATGGTGGATGCCAGACAAGTAGCATTTCTCAACACCTCTGTAAGCGGTAGTTTGAAAAGCCATTCATCATCTTAAGGCCAAGTGGACAGGTGTTCCGCTTACAGCTGCTTCTTGTAGACCTAGAGGAGCATCGTCGGGAAGTTGTATTTGGAGATCATGTGACTACAATACCAAACTTGCTTTGCTCAGAAAGACCACCGAATTGTACAGTCGCTCAAAAAAGTATCCGAACACTATGGTTGATCACAGAATTCAGAAAAAATATCTGGCAACGATTTTTTTAGAAATTAGTGATCTGGCAACCTTCGTGTCACGTGACACGAATCACTAATTTCACTAATCCTAATTTCACTAATCACTAATTTCTAAAAAAATCGTTGCCAGACACTTTTTCTGAATTCTGTAGTCAACCATAGTGTTCGGATACTTTTTTGAGCGACTGTACTCCTCCACTCCAATAATATTTAAATAATACTTCCAGGATTGAGGTTTTAAAATTTAAAAAAAAGTTCTGTAACGTTTGAAAAAAATTATGGAAGCTGCCAATGTCTTGTTTAACGAGAAAACACTTTCCAATTCTTTTTGTGGTAACATTTGCCTGAAAGAGAATCTAAATCATCAATCGTCTTTTTCAATCTTGATTTTCATCAACATGGTTTCGGTGTTAAAAGAGCCATGGGAATATTGAACAATTACGCCACGTTCACTAAAATCATTAGGCAAACTCTAAAAATATTTCAGCTAGATTTTTAAGAAAAGCATTCATAGAAAAGCACTATAAAGAAATTCTTCAAAAAGAAGAAAAAAAGCAGAAATTATTACGGTGATATATTCTCCATGTGTGATTAGAGAGAGAATAACAATATAAGAAAACATTTAGGTTTTCTCCGAGGATCGAACCCCGGTCCCTCAATTAGTAGTCAAGCATGCCAACCACTCGACACTGAAAATGAAATGATAATCTGTATCAAGTCTATCTAAATCCTGAATTTAAAACGTATTCAGTTAGTATTAAACAGTTCCATAATCTGGAATGTTCAACAGCAATGCCAGTCCTAAGAAGCAAATAAAACTGACGAATATCGAACGACTTCGGGCGGGGGTGGCTCAGTCGGTAGCGCGCCAGGCTCGTAATCTGTAGTTCCCAGGTTCGAGTCCCAGCTAGGTCAGCGTTGAGATTTATCTCCGCAAAATTCCCCGCCCTGCCCACGGTCAGTAGGGGGCACCGATGGGCTTGGAAAGGCCGCCGTCCGTCGGATGGGACGTTAAGCCGTGGCTCCGTGTGCGGGAGAGCCATACCCTGTGCACGTTAAAGAACACGCTGGATGGCCTTGACGGGAGGCTACCATCTGTCTCCCAACAGCTGTTCCAGTGGGTCCCCTCCCCCAACCTTCTCTGAGCCTTCGGGGTCCATGTGACCTGGCCATTTAGCCCATGGTGTGCAAAAAAGTGCCGTTCAGAGGTAAAACAACCCAACCCAAAATCGAACGACTTCTAAAACATACGCTTATTTTGTTAATTGATTTGAAATAATACTTGTTTCAATGAAATGATCAAAAGTTAAGCAACAAACACTCGAATTACAAACAAGTCCTTTCGGATTTCGATGAAACGTACATGTGAAGTCCATGATCATATATCCCACTAATACCTGAAAAATTAACGAATTTCCGTAAATAGTCAATGAGATATTCAAATTAGAAAATTACTACCTCAAAATGTCATGTAAAAGTTCAGTGATAATAGAATTTTTATATGGTGTGGGATCACCTCGGACAGCGATACAGGCTGCACAACGATTCATCATGCTGCAAATCAGGTGCCATTGAGAGTTTGAGGGAGTAATTGCCACACACCCGTATATTTTCTATTTGCATAGAGCGTCCCGTGTATGCTTTATTGGATATAGGTTAGGTGCTCGCGAAGGCCAGTCCGTACGGATTATGGTTCCACTTTTCAGATATTGGTCCACCAAGCTCTATGAGGACGAGAGTTATCGTCCCATTGATGCGGGTTGGGTTGTTTTACCTCTGAGCGGCACTTTTTTGAACACCATGGGCTAAATGGCCAGGTCACATGGACCCCGAAGGCTCAGAGAAGGTTGGGGGAGGGGACCCACTGGAACAGCTGTTGGGAGACAGATGGTTGTCTCCCGTCAAGGCCATCCAGCGTGTTCTTTAACGTGCACAAAGTACGGCTGTCCGGCATACGGGGCCACGGCTTAACGTCCCATCCGACGGACGGCTGCCTTTTCAAGCCCATCGGTGTCACCTACTGACCGTGGGCAGGGCGGGGAGTTATGCGGAGATAAATCTCAACGCTGACCAGCTGGGACTCGAACCTGTGAACTGCAGATTACGAGCCTGGCGCGCTACCGACTGAGCCACCCCCGCCCCCCATTGATGCGGAATCCGGACCCATTGATGAGAGAAATGGACAAACAAAAGGTTTGAGGATTTCACTGCGAGACCTAACAGCTGTTACAGTCCCTCCTGCGAAGACATGAAGGTCTGTGCGGCCATTGAGAGTGATTCCAGCCCACATGAACACACCACCAGCTCCAAAGCTGTCTCTTACCCGGATGTTAGAAAAAAATAAATATCCCTTCAAGCAGCTGCTTGCTACAGAGGTCTGACAGGAGCCTGTCAGTTTATATGCTATAGTAGAAGGTCTGAGAGGGTGGTAGGACCTCAGCAGAAAAACGACACAAACATCCATGCTTTACCCGGGGCTTGAACCCAGGTTCCTTAGATCAGTAGCCAAGCGCGCTAACCACTCGGCCATGAGACCGCTCCCCGATGTTAATGGAACATATCTGGTTCCAGGCTGTCTCCAGACCAATAGTGTCGGAAATCGGTTTGCAGACTAAATCGAGATCCATCGGTGAACAGAACATCACCCCATTGACGTTGAATCCAGTTGCGATGTTGTCGAGACAAATTAAATCAAGCTTTGAGCCCGCCGGACATCAAATGGACACACACAACTAGTCGTCTTGCATAAAGATAACCTACATGAAGCCTTCTGGACACAATGTGCCAGGATACATCCCGTCCCGTGGATGCAACGAGGTCTAATGCCAGCTGGAGTGCTGAATAGGTTCTATGGTGCCTTGCTTTTAGGAGCAGGTAACAATCGTCCGTAGTCGATGTCACTCTCGGAAGTCCAGGGTTGGGTTGCGTTGTTTTACCTCTGAGCGGCACTTTTTTGCACACCATGGGCTAAATGGCCAGGTCACATGGACCCTGAAGGCTCAGAAAAGGTTGGGGGAGGGGACCCACTGGAACAGCTGTTGGGAGACAGATGGTAGCCTCCCGTCAAGGCCATCCAGCGTGTTCTTTAACGTGCACAGGGTATGGCTCTCCCGCACACGGGGCCACGGCTTAACGTCCCATCCGACGGACGGCGGCCTTTCCAAGCCCATCGGTGTCCCCTACTGACCGTGGGCAGGGCGGAAAATTTTGCGGAGATAAATCTCAACGCTGACCCAGCTGGGACTCGAACCTGGGAACTACAGATTACGAGCCTGGCGCGCTACCGACTGAGCCACCCCCGCCCCCGGAAGTCCAGAAAGAGGTCTTCTAGCTATGTTTGGCTTCGTTGAAATCGATTCCAAAGGTGACTATTATGCATATTTAGCAATCTGGCTACCTCAAACTGATTTTATCCGGCTTCGGGTCTCCGGATTGCTCGTCACCTCATTTCTTCACTCAGAAGATTTCTCCCGGCCATTATCCTTTATCCAACTATCTCGGATGGAAGCGCGTACAAATGAGGTGCTTTTTTGCACTGACCTGTTTCGTATGTACGACTGTGTTTTAATGCAAATTTCGTATGCAGATTTGAACTCAACGAAATTTTTTATGTAAAAAAAATAGGACTTTTATTATTTATTTTCGAATATCTCACAAAATATGCCGTTTTTTGCACATGTTGTTTAACTTTTGAGTACAAGTGTAAATTCTTATAACTGGTATTGATATGCAGTGGACCCCCGATATAACGCGCATGTCGGGCGGGAAATAACACCCGCGTTATAAGGTGAACCGCGTTATACCGAGCGGCGCGGTGGCGACACAATAAATTTCACACTGTAAGCTTTTCTTTTACTCATCATGCATACAATAATTAAACACTATTCAAAATACATGCAGGAACTCAATACATACACAATTACTCAATACGCAGTAACAATAAAATGCGATACTCACTAACGCCGCACGGACCTGTATAAACATGTTTGAACTTATCGCGAACTTCGCCCACGCTATAACCGAGTGCGTGGTATAGCGAGTAGCGCTATAACGAAGGTCCACTGTACTTAAATTTTCCAACTTTCACAATTCATTAAATGCTGAACGAATATTTTTTTTTAAATCAAGATTTAGATTGAGATCTTTATCTTGCGTTTTCAGATCTTTATCTTCAGTTCCAGATATCACGTATTATGACTTTTTTCTTTTCGATAAGGGGAGGGGGGCTCAGTCGGTAGCACGCCAGGCTCATAATCAGCATTTCCAAAGTTCGAGTCCCTCCTGGATCAGCGTTGAGACTTATCTCCGAAAAAGTCCCATTCAGAGTTAAAACAATCCAAATCAAAGCAAATACGTATATCAGATATCTCTGATCTCATCTTCCTCGTTCAGTAGGGAACACCGATGGGCTCGGGAAGACTGCCATTCACCGGATGGGACGTAAAGCCACAGTTCCGTTTGCAGGAGAGCCATACCCTCTGTACGATAAAGAACACGTTTGGTGGCCTTGACGGGAGGCTGCCGTATGTCTCCCAATAGCTGTTCAGTGAGTCCCCTCCCCCAATCTTCTCTGAGACTTCGGGGTCCTTGTGACTTGGCCATTTAGCCCATTATGTGCAAAAAGATGCTGCTCAGAGGTAAAACAACTCAATCTTCGCGACTAGAAACAAAAGAATTTAAAAGTCCCTGTCCACAAATTCTTCATGAATTGGAATATTACAACTTTTCCGACTTTTGCATTATTCCCGTGAACCTAGTCAATAAATTAAAAATCGTGTTTTGTCCCTGTCCGGATTTTTTTTAACTTGACCAATTCTTTGACCAAAATCTCAAATACGTCCATACAAGAATTCTAATGGTCAGATCCCAAGTTAATCGTCTAACGACAGTTACAACGCTTTGCAATGAAATCGCCCAACAGTGCGTGAAATATCGGTTGGGTTGTTTTACCTCTGAGCGGCACTTTTTTGCACACCATGGGCTAAATAGCCATGTCACTAACATTAATCTCTAAACATTAATAAAATTTTTTAGAATTTAATTAATTAATTCTAATTATAATAATTATTCTCGAATTATTACCGGAAAAATTAGGATAGTAATATTAGAATAGCAGGACGATGGCCATGGAGGTCGGAATTCTCTCAGGAGTGTGTAGCGACTCACCTGCCGAAGCAACAAGCCCTGAAACTGGATGATGCTCCAGCGTCAAGACCATACTGGGCCGCCGCGGAAGTGTGTTGAAGGTGCCGGGGGCCAGTCCCCTGGAGCTGCCGCAGGTCTTGGTGATAGTAGCAAATACTCAGGTGAGAACCTTGAGGTTTGGGTTGTTTTTCCTCTGAGCGGCACTTTTTTGCACACCATGGGCTAAATGGCCAGGTCACATGGACCCCGAAGGCTCAGACAAGTTTGGGGGAGAGGACCCACTGGAACAGCTGTTGGGAGACAGATGGTAGCCTCTCGTCAAGGCTATTCAGCGTGTTCTTTAACGTGCACAGGGTATGCCTCTCTCGCACACGGGGCTACGGCTTAACATCCCATCCGACGGACGGCGGTCTTTCCAAGTCCATCGGTGTCCCCTACTGACAGTGGGCAATTTTTGCGGAGATAAATTTCAACGCTGACACAGCTGGGACTCGAACCTGGGAACTACAGATTACGAGCCTGGCGCGCTACTGACTGAGCCACCCCCGCCCCAAGAAAACCTTGAGGACTGAGATGAAAAAGGTTCCATGTGTAAGCAGCTGATCGTGAGTCAGGCGGTCCTTCATGTTATGCGAATGTAATTCATGGTGTCTCAACTTAGAAAATAAGCATTTTACGAAAAAAAAATATCTTGAAGATCATTCGCAAATTTATCCAAATATCGATTTGTAACAATATTCATTTACTTCTTCAATAATTATGGTAGATGAAGCATTTAACAGGAGTGGGTCTAGTCATAAAAATTTTCCCCGAAAAGTTAAAACACAAGTACCAACTGATATAAGAAATCTTACACAAAAATAAACGTAAATTTTGCATGTTTGTGCAGTCGCTCAAAAAATTATCCGAACACTATGGTTGATTCGTGTCACGTGACACAAAGGTTGCCAGATCACTAATTTCTAAAAAAATCGTTGGCAGATATTTTTTCTGAATTCTTTAATCAACCACAGTGTACGGATTTTTTTAGACACGAAGGTTGCCAGATCACAAAAACCTGGATCGTGTGGGCCCACTCATAGAAATATTGAGCGTGTGCAGTTACCGTTCACAGCAAACTGGAGCGGTTGCGGTTAATGTTCACAGCACATTGGATCGTGTGAGCTCACAAAAACCTGGATCATGTGGGCCCACTCATAGAAATATTGAGCGTGTGCAGTTACCGTTCACAGCAAACTGGAGCGGTTGCGGTTAATGTTCACAGCACATTGGATCGTGGGAGCTCACAAAAACCTGGATCGTGTGGGCCCACTCATAGAAATATTGAGCGTGTGCAGTTACCGTTCACAGCAAACTGGAGCGGTTGCGGTTAATGTTCACAGCACATTGCATCGTGTGAGCTCACAAAAACCTGGAACGTGTGGGCCCACTCATATAAATATTGAGCGTGTGCAGTTACCGTTCACAGCAAACTGGAGCGGTTGCGGTTAATGTTCACAGCACATTGAATCGTGGGAGCTCACAAAAACCTGGATCTTGTGGGCCCACTAGATAGATAGATAAGATAGATAATTTTTATTTCAGATAATGTTTTACAGTATACAAAAACTTTTGAAGTCTCACAAGAGCAGGCTCGTTCGTGAGATCTCAATATAGAAACAATTTCAATTGAAAACTTCAGTCGTCACATTGAATAATACACAAAAAAAAAACGAAAACAACTCAAAACAAAAAATTTCTAGTAATCCAGAAGTGTGAAAGTCAGAAACATTCAATATCCATGTTACATATAACAGTTATAGTAGATTAATGCAAAAAAGTTTCCACGTCATCCAGTTTCAAAATGTATTTCTTGAGAACTTTAGAAAACAAATGATAATTCGTGATATTTTTCATGCTGACTGGGAGAGAGGAAAAAAATTTCGGTGCTAAATACAAATAATAGTGCCTAAAAATTTCCTTATGTAATGAAGGAATTTCATAATTTATGTTTTTATCTCGTCGTAATTGGTAATTATTCGTGTCAGTTTTAATGCTATCATTTCTAAAGTAAAAGTATTTAATTATTTCGAAAAAATAATCACAGCGTAAAGGCAAAATTCCTGCTTCTCGAAACAAAGGTAATGAATGTTGCGTTTTCGGGCTTTTAGTTAATAAGCGAATAAATCTCTTTTGCAGCACTAAAAGTTGTTTAAAATTATTGAAATACATGCCTCCGCAAGATTTTATACCATATGTTAGTTGAGAATGGATTAATGCATAATATAGTGTACACATAAATTTAAATGAAACTAAATGTCTTACAAGATATAAGCGGGCCAGGTTACGGATGACCTTTCTTTTTACCCATGTTGCATGCACTTTCCAAGTTAGGCCTGCATCAATCCAAATACCTAAATATTTCACTGACGGCACAAAAGGAATTTGAGGACAATTACAGTGACTTTTCGATGAACAATTCGTATCATGATATTTCAATTGATTGCGGTGCAAAATATCTGTAACAGAACTATTTTTCTTTAAGTAGAAATAAACTGCATTTGTCTTTGTCAGATTAATTGTTAAAAAATTACTCGTGGTCCAGTTTCTAATTAATTCTAGATCACTATTTGCTTGTTTAAAAATAATCGAAGAATCAGAACCAATATATGTCAGGCAAGTGTCGTCAGCAAAAATAGTTAATTTACCTGTTAGGTTAATGGAATCTAGATCATTAATGTAAATAATAAATAATAAGGGACCTAGAACAGATCCCTGGGGCACTCCGTATTCAACTTTAGTCCAAGCACTGTATGTATCTTTTATTTTTACTCTTTGCCTTCTGTTAGCTAAATAACTGCGAAACCAATTCAATGCCACTCCTCTAACTCCAGCAGCTTGTAATTTTTGTATTAATTTTTGATGATTTACCGTATCGAATGCTTTTTTAATGTCCAGAAAGATTGTTAATGCATGATCACTGTTATTCATAGCTGTGTAAATCGTATTTGTTACCTGCAATAATGCATCATCCGTACCCATTTTTTCTCTAAACCCAAACTGATTGCTACTGAGAAAATATTTTTTTTTCCAAATATTCATATAATTTCTTTTTCACTATTTTTTCAAAAATTTTAGATATTACTGAGAGTAATGCAATAGGTCTATAATTCCCTAATCCCTTTGGGTCACCGTCTTTAAAAATAGGAACAATAGTAGCTTTTTTCAAAACATCAGGAAAAATTCCTTGCTCAATGGATAGATTAAATAGATTTACAAGTATTTCGATAAATGTTTCTCCCAACAGATGAATTATTTCTGCGGTTAAGCCATCAAAACCTGGAGATTTATTTTTTGGTAGAAGTATAATTTGAGTCCTACTATCTTTAGCTATTATTGGCGTTAAGAAGAAAGACCTTACCGCAGTTGATGATTTTCCGTCTCCTTCCCAATCAGCATTTGTTTGAACTAAATCTTTGTTCAAATTTCGTGCAATTCCGGCAAAATAATCGTTGAAGAAATTTGCAAATTTACAAGGGTCTTCATCATATTTAATTAACTCGTTTTTACTTTTAATTGCACGGGGATAGTTTTCTTCTCTTTAAAGTTACCACATATTTCATTTATTACATTCCACTGCTTTTTCTGATTTTTACCTGCTTTGGAAAATTTATTAGTATTGTGTTTTTGTTTCCCTTATGGCACTAGTAACAAAATTTCTGTATCGGGAAAATGACAGTTTAAGCGACATATCTGTAGGGTTCTTCTTCATTTCCTTATACAGAGTGTTACGATAATTTATTAAAATTGCTAATTCATTTGTTATCCACGGTTTAATTTTCTTAAAACGTTTTTTCTTTACTTTCGTTGAATCATCAATTAAATGGCTTAGTGTATCAATTAAATTTTTAAAAGAAGCATTAACAGAACCGTCAATATATATATCATCCCATTTTATATTTGCAATTAAGTTCGTTAATCTTTTCAAATCCACAATTTTTATTTCATCATATCTTAATTTTTTTTCAATTTTAATATCTAAATCAACCTTAACTAAGCAGTGGTCTGTAATTCCAATGTCATCCAGAAATATATTACAGTTATATAATTCTTTGGTTCTAAGAAATACATGATCAATACATGTCGACGAGTTCTCCGTAATTCTGGTTGGCTCTTCTATCATATTAAGTAAACCATTTTCTGCTAATAGTCCTAGATATTCATCAGTGTTTGTGTTGTCATTTAATAAGTTAATATTAATGTCTCCAAGATAAAGAATATTAAGAGTATCAAGTGATTCTAAGATTCCGTTTAATTCGGAAATGAAATTAGATACATTTTCAGAAGGAGATCTGTATACAGCCATTAATGTCCACTCTTCATTTTCAATTTCAAGTTTTAAAACCGCAATGTCTGCGCAATTCATTGTGATTGGTTGCTGTATAGCATCGATGTCGCAGCTAACATAAATTAATACTCCACCTGATCTATAATCATCCCTACAAAATGAGAAGCACTTGTAACCGTCTATTTTGTACAGTGAGACTTCCCAGGAGTAGATCCAAATATCTGTCAATATAATTAATCTGGGTCTTTCCTGAAAAGTCCCCAAGTACGTCAAAAATTGAGCGTCAAAAATTGAGCAGAAATATTGAGCGTGTGCAGTTACCGTTCACAGCAAACTGGAGCGGTTGCGGTTAATGTTCACAGCACATTGGATCGTGTGAGCTCACAAAAACCTGGATCGTGTGGCCCACTCATAGAAATATTGAGCGTGTGCAGTTACCGTTCACAGCAAACTGGAGCGGTTGCGGTTAATGTTCACAGCACATTGGATCGTGTGAGCTCACAAAAACCTGGATCGTGTGGGTCCACTCATAGAAATATTGAGCGTGTGCAGTTACCGTTCACAGCAAACTGGAGCGGTTGCGGTTAATGTTCACAGCACATTGGATCGTGTGAGCTCACAAAAACCTGGATCGTGTGGGCCCACTCATAGAAATATTGAGCGTGTGCAGTTACCGTTCACAGCAAACTGGAGCGTGTAGTTGCTGAATGGTAACTGGAGCGTGTCAGTTGCTGTACACGCTCCAGATATTTTTTATGAATTCTGTAATCAACCATAGTGTTCGGAAACTTTTTTGAGCGACTGCACAGCAGTTTTCTCTATTTTGTTTCAAATTTCAAGAAAAGTGTTTAAGCAATATAGTGTATGTTAACTGCACAATGACAGGGTGTAGGTAGAACTACGATGATTCTTCCTGTTTTTTTCTGAGAAATGTTTCTTATTTTCTTTTTTCTTTTCTCATACAGATAAAGGAGATAAATGTTACAACAGAGATGTTTCTGACTTACCAAAAGTAGAGTGTGGTCCTGGACTCAAATGCATTGATGGAGTATGCAAAGCAGGTAAGAGATAACTGGTATATTCTCGTCTCTTTCGTTACAACTTTGGGAATTTTTTCTTTTAATTTATCGGCTTTCGCTAATATTCTATCTTCCTATTGCTTTCCGCTTCACATTGGGGCGGGGGTGGCTCAGTCGGTAGCGCGCCAGACTCGTAATCTGTAGTTCCCAGGTTCGAATCCCAACTGGGTCAGCGTTGAGATTTATCTCCGCTAAATTCCCCGTCCTGCCCACGGTCAGTAGGGGACACCGATGGGCTTGGAAAGACCGCCGTCCGTCGGATGGGACGTTAAGCCGTGGCCCCGTGTGCAGGAGAAACATACCCTGTGCACGTCAAAGAACACGCTGGATGGCCTTGACGGGAGGCTACCATCTGTCCCCCAACAGCTGTTCCAGTGGGTCCCCTCCCCCAACCTTCTCTGAGCCTTCGGGGTCCATGTGACCTGGCCATGGTGTGCAAAAAAGTGCCGCTCAGAGGAAAAACAACCCAACCCGCTTCACATTTGTCTGGTTTCGAGATTTGTCAAAACAGTTGCTCCACCATATCTTTCGAACGCGATGGAGAAACTTAATGATTTATGTGTCAATTGAAAGCTTGTGACGCCGGGAGTGTCATAGGATATAAAACATTAATCCCTCGTGCATTCTTCCCCCCCTAAAAAAGGGAAAATGTGAAAACAATTGTTCCCCTTTATCTCCTGAATGCGAGTGCGGTAAGTAACAAGCTACTCGTCAAATGAAAGTTTCTGATGTGGGGAATATCGTAGTCTATTAAAATTTGACCCCCATTCTTTCTTGACCCCTAAAAACTAGAAATAAGAAAGTCGTTCTGCTCTATCTACCGAACTCGAGGGGGCGGGGGTGGCTCAGTCGGCAGCGCGCCAGGCTTGTAATCTGTAGTTCCCAGGTTCGAGTCCCAGCTGGGTCAGCGTTGAGATTTATCTCCGCAAAAATTCCCCGCCCTGCCCACGGTCAGTAGGGGACACCGATGGGCTTGGAAAGGCCGCCGTCCGTCGGATGGGACGTTAAGCCGTGGCCCCGTGTGCGGGAGAGCCATACCCTGTGCACGTTAAAGAACATGCTGGATGGCCTTGACGGGAGGCTACCATCTGTCTCCCAACAGCTGTTCCAGTGGATCCCCTCCCCCAACTTTCTCTGAGCCTTCGGGGTCCATGTGACCTGGCCATTTAGCCCATGGTGTGCAAAAAAGTGCCGCTCAGAGGTAAAACAATAGAACCCAACCGAACTCGAGAGTCTAAAGTTACGAGCTAGGTGTCAAATGGAAGCTCATATAATGACCGTCCTAAACTATTTCAAATTTTGCCCCCACTATTCTGACCCCCGAAGAAGAAATAAATTTTGCCCTCACTATTTCACCCCCCCCCCTCCCGAAGAAGAAATAAATTTTGCCCCCACTATTCTCCCCCTCTGAAGAAGAGGATTCCTGAAAAGAGCAGAGATGCTGAATTAGATAGCAGAGGGTTGCGCTTCAACAACCAACGCACGCGAAAGAAAAGAAAGAGCATCGGAACTCTCCCATCTCAGAGATGCATCAAACAAGAACCATGTGCTCTCTTTGTGATGAAAGATGAAAATCCGCTCTCTTATTATCCGAGATGTAAAGGTGTGGCTCCAAAAGACGAGATCGCAACACGAACTGACACAAGAGCAACTGCAGCTGCGTGGAAGAGGCAAGTGGATGAACAGAGCATGGTCCACTGCCTGTTCTCACCGCATCACCCACGTGTTGTCTTCCCTCGTTCTGGCAGGTATCAACTGACGTGGAGATTGGTCCGCCACGTCAAGATGGCCAGTCACGTGATGGATGATGATCGATGACGATATTAAGAGATGCGAGCCAAAATTTCGCGAGGGAAGCCATCCGCCTCGCCCACCGTCATCTCATGCCTGGAATATGAGAAAGCGCAACTGTCTATCGTTCGCCTTTGCTGATGCCTACAAGCTACAAAGTTCGGACATCAACTCAATGGGTGCAGTCACACAAGAAGCGGTTTCAGCGATGTAGCGCTTTTAGCACTTCCAAACTTTCTGGTGTTTTAAATCAAAGCCGTTACGAACAACGGATCTTGCCTCACAGCAAGCTGGAGCCTGTGCAGTAACTGGATGAGGGTATGCAGTAGCTCCATCCGCTCCGATAATTTTATTTTCAAACACCATAAATTTTGGTAATGCTCATTAACGCTAAACCGCTTCTGTGTGGAACACAGCGTTCGTGTTCCGTTGCTCACTACACAATCAAAATCAGTATTATTTTATATTTATTATATATTATTTATATTATTACTGCTTATTTTCATCAGATGATGAACTTACAGACAGGTAAGAACTGATTCTGATAATATGGTTACGGTTATTTTTAGGATAGGCTTGTGGGCTTCTGTGGAGGGAAAATCTTCCGCTGTGTTTTTTGTTTGTTTGTGGGTTGACAGCCCCAAGTGAATAGATTCACAAGATATGTTTATCAGCTGGTGGATAATCCTGAGCAGAAGTCATCGCAGGCACCTGAACTCTTTGCTTCTATTGGCATCGTCAAATTCTATATTGGAGGAAGTCTTCCAGTGTAGATGGCTTCAGCCTTTAGTGGTGGGGGAACGGGACTTTGCCCCATGTCTGCGATTAGGGGGCTGTTTGATATTGTCGGCATTCCCTCTCTCAATAAACATAGTTTCTTTAAACATCCCACTAACCATTTTCTCTCCATAGGTAGTTGGAATGTGAGGACTCTGCACAGAGCTTTTTCTCTTGATGTCCTCACACAAGAATTCCACAATTATAGTTTAGATATTCTCGGCTTGCAAAGGACCAGATGGACAGATAAAGATCAGGATTCTTAAAAATAATCTTAAATTTCTCTTTTCAGGGAGGGACAACAATAAGCATCACCAAGGCGTGGGTCTGCTTCTCAGCAGACACACTAGTGATGCTCTTCTAGGATACGACATTATGAAAAGTTTAATTAATTAAACTTAATTAGCATTAATGAAAGGTTTCTCACAGCAAAATTTCAGACAAGCATTAAAGACTTGAATGTTATCTGCTGTTATGCCCCCACTGAGGATGCCGTTGAGGATGAGAAGGATAGGTTTTACGGACAACTTCAGGATATTTTGAATTCTATCAAGAAAGGAGATATTACCCTTGTTCTTGGTGACTTCAATGCCAAAGTTGGAACTGATTTTGACCTTTTGGGAGGAGTAATAGGCCCTTTTGGGAGGAGTAATAGGCCCTTTTGGTATTGGTAGCTACAATGGCAATGGGCAGCGTCTCCTGCAGGTAAGTAAACTCAATGGATTCAGAATAACTAACACTTATTACAAACACCGCGACATACATAAGTACACATGGGTTTCACCCGATGGGCTGCATAAGAATATGATTGATTATATATTAATTAACAGCAAATGGGCTAGTTATGTTAGGAATACCAGGTCATATAGGGAAGCTGAAATTGGATCTGACCGTAACATTGTTAAAAGTGTCTTGCAACTTAAACTTAAAAAGTGTTGTGCTAGGGTTAAAAAATTTGCTTTTAATACTGAAGCTCTCAAAGACCCAGTTATAGCCAAACCTTACCATGATAGGTTATTAGTCATTATGACAGTCATGGTATGCTTACTACTGAAGTTGAGAAAGAATAGGATCATTGTAAAGAGGCTTTTTTGGACACTAACAGTACTCTTTTAGGAAAAAAGGAGCAGAAGAGACAGAATTATCTGAGTGATAAGACACTTGAGCTTATTTCGGAAAGAAGGAACTGCAGGAATGTTCTTAATCAATACCCTACTACTCCTAATAGAAAGCATTACAGAGAACTTAATAAACGTGTAAAAGATCAGTTAGCTGCTGATAAGAATCTTTGGCTTGATGGTTTGGCTGACAAAGCCGAGGAAGCAGTTAGACAGCACAACAGCAGAGAGCTGTACCAGATAGTTAATGTTTTGTGTGGTAGAAAACGGACAGGTATACAGGGATTGAAGGATAAACAAGGTAAGGTTATAGAAAATGAGGATTCTGTCATGGTTAGTGGGCTGAGCATTTCAGTGATATTCTAAACAATGCGGTTAGTTCTATTCCCATTGTTTGCAATGACGATAGATGCATTGGTGGCTTTAATGTTGGCCCTATAACACAATCTGAAGTTATTTTGGCTGTTTCTAAACTTAAACTTCATAAATCCCCAGGTGTAGATGAAATTACTACGGAAATGCTTAGCGCTGGGAATGTTTCGGTTACCGCATGGATGACTGAAATTCTGAATATCTTTTATGATAAAGGCATGGTTCCTAAGGATTTTACCAGAACTATTGTTATCCCTATTTTCAAAAAAGGTGATCACAGTTCTTGTGATAACTGTAGGGCTATCAGCCTACTCTCTGTTCCAGGTAAAGTTCTTTCCATGATTGTGCTTAATAGAATTAAGAATCTGGTTGACAGTCAATTGCGTGATGAGCAATGTGGCTTCAGAAGTGGTAGGGGATGTGTGGATCAGATATTTTCACTTAGGCAGATTCTTGAGAAATGTTTAGAGTTTCAGAAACCTTTGGTTGCTAACTTTTTTGATTTCAAAAAGGCTTTCGACTCTGTTGATCGTCATAATTTGTGGTTGATCGTGAAATCATATGGTATACCAGACAAGTTAGTTAACATAATGAAAACTCTCTATAACAACACTGAGTCGTGTGTGAGAGTTGGTAAGGCTTGTAGCAATTGGTTTAGCATTACTTCTGGCGTTCGACAAGGGTGCATTTTGTCCCCTTTTCTCTTTAGCTTGGTTATGATTATGTTATGCGAAATTCACTTCAAGGGAAAGATTTTGGCCTTAAATGAACTGGACATATGAAAATGTCTGATTTAGATTATGCTGATGATTTAGCCCTTTTTTGCAAATGATGTTGATGAAATGAACTCTTTCATTCGAGCTGTTGATGAGACTGGTAGTAGAGTAGGTTTGGTTATAAACAGAGAGAAAACTAAAGTGATGAAAATTGGTCAGGCAGGCTGTGATTCAGTTAATCTGAATGGTTGCAGTCTTGAGCAGGTGTCACAGTTTAATTTTCATGGGAGCTATGTAACAGATAATGGTGATGTGCGGCATGAGATTAACAGACAAATAGGGATTGCTGTCGAGACTTTTAAGAATCTATGGAGAGTGTGGAGAAATAGGCATATACACCTAAAGACTAAAATTGGACTGTATAATAGTTTAGTTCTTTCTAAGGTTAATTTTGGTAGCGAAACTCGGACACTTTGTAAACAAGATAACAGGAAATTAGATGCTTTTGATTCCAGATGCTTACACAGTATCTTGGGCATTAGGTGGTTTAACTTTGTAACTAATGATGAGGTTAGGCAAAAGAGTCTGCAACCTCCTTTAAGCAGCATATTGTGCAGAGAGAGACTCCGCTGGTTTGGCCATGTTTCCCGTATGAGTAATTATAATTTGATGAATAGGGTTATGAACAGTGTGCCTAAAAGCCTGAGAAAGAGGGGGAGACCTAGGATGCGGTGGGCGGACAATGTCAAACAGGACCTTGTTAGAATTGTTGTGCAGTGGGCAGATGCAATTGATGTAGCTCAGGTCAGACTTGCTTGGAGAACTAAATTGCACGGTCTGGTTGGACCTCCGTAGCCCGTGGCTGAGCTATAAGAGCCCACTAACCAATTTTGAGCCCGGGACAAGATTTATTTTTCAAGTTATCAAATAGTTTCTCCATGTAGTCTTAAAAATTGACCATATAATAATATGTAATTGCAACCGGACAAAGTCCCACTTGTCTGATTGTTGAATATAGCCCTGAGAATTACATTCAATCGATGCTGAGGCATCAGACTCAACAGAAAGAGTAAACGTAACTTATTATTCATTCCCAGAGAAGGGAAGTGGACAAATCAATCGCTTTTGATCCAAGTTCGCAACTGGATTCCAGCAGGATTGATTCCCACTGCTTTCCCACTGCTCCAGTAGGATTGATTCCCATTGCTTTCCCACTGCTCCAGCAGGATTGATTCCCATTGTTTTCCCACTGCTCCAGCAGGATTGATTCCCACTGCTTCCCCACTGCTGCAGCAGGATTGATTCCCACTGCTTTCCCACTGCTCCAACAGGATTGATTCCCACTGCTTTCCCACTGCTCCAGCAGGATTGATTCCCATTGCTTTCCCACTGCTCCAGCAGGATTTCCCACTGCTTCCCCACTGCTGCAGCAGGATTCATTCCCACTGCTTCCCCACTGCTGCAGCAGGATTCATTCCCACTGCTTTCCCACTGCTCCAGCAGGATTCATTCCCACTGCTTTCCCACTGCTCCAGCAGGATTGATTCCCACTGCTTTCAGATTCTGGATTATTCTCCGCGCATTCGTGTCGGTGAGAGACGAAAGCAGTTTGACCCTGATTCTGTCCGTAAGCCCTGCTCAAGCACCGCATCTGTGTTTGGCTAACATTTAGCATCTTACGTTAGACCAACATAGTGATGCAACTATGTTTGTTTGTCATGCTAGGCAAACGAATGGTCAAAAGTTAGAACACTCAATCGAGCCGCAAAAAGTAAAAAGAAAGGGGAGCTAAGAGACTGGATTTTCATTATAATATTTCCATCCTCCGTTTTAAAGATATTTAAAACATTTCATGAGGAATGCGTGAAAATTCCAAAGTTAAAAACAGTTTTTGCCTCTATTACCTTTACCATCATTCAAGGGGGGCATGCCGCCCCCTCCTAAATCCGTCTCTGAATGCCTCATTTCGAAATTCACATTACTCTCCTCCCGAACTTGAGGCAGGGGTTGCTCAGTTGGTAGCGCGCCAGGCTCATAATCTGTAGCTCCCAGGTTCGAGTCCCAGTTGGGTCAGCGTTGAGATTTATCTCCGCAAAATTCCCCACCCTGCCCACGGTCAGTAGGGGACACCGATGGGCTTAGAAAGGCCGCCGTCCGTCGGATGGGACGTTAAGCCGTGGCCCGGTGTGCGGGAGAGCCATACCCTGTGCACGTTAAAGAACACGCTGGATGGCCTTGACAGGAGGCTACCATCTGTCTCCCAACAGCTGTTCCAGTGGGTCCTCTCCCCCAACCTTCTCTGAGCCTTCGGGGTCATGTGACCTTGCCATTTAGCCCATGGTGTGCAAAAGAGTGCCGCTCAGAGGTAAAACAACCCAATCTCCCGAACTTATCACTTCTTTTACAGTACACAGAGAGACTTCTTGTCTCGTCAGATTCACCACGCAGCCATTAACAGGTTCGAAACGGTTGGTGTCTTGCGACCTTCGCAATTTATGCGACACCTGATAAAAAAAAATGCTTTCAAATGGGCTTTTCTTGAGGTCATCATTACTCCCCTAACTGTTCAATTTTCATTCCATAGATTTTTTCGTACAAAAACACTAAACTGTTTGAATCACTATTTATTACCAAGCACGACCGGGGGTTGGCTCAGTCGGTACCGCGCCAGGTTCGCAATCAGCAGTTTCCAGCTTCGAGTTCTAACTGTGCCAGTGTTGAGAATGTTCTCCGTTAACTTCCCCCCTCGTCTCTCCTTAGTGAGAACGTGGATAAAAATAGGTTTAGAGACACAGACAACAGTCAGATGAGTCGTTAAGCCTTGTGCTAAGGGATAGGCTGTCTGTAGCACATCAGCATCATAATCCGCAGTTCTCAAGTTTGAGAATGCGTCTCGCTTGCGTTGTGAGTTTTCCTCCTAACTTCCTATTTTCCCTCGGTGAGAAAGAGAACACCAATGGTCTTGGGAAGGCTGCCGTCCGTCGGATGCTTGTTACGCCGTAGGTCGTGCACAGGGTGTGATATGCTGGAGAGTCGTCACACTCTGTGCACAATAAAAAATCCCAGGATGGCCTTGACGGAAGCTTTTATCTGTCATCTAACACGCATCCAATGGGTCTATTCCCTCAAACTTCTCTGAGGTCCCCTGACCTCAAACTTCTCTGAGCACTCGGTGTCCTTGTGACCTGGACATTTGGCCATTTGTGTTCAAAAAGAAGTGCCGCTCAGAGGTAAAACAAACAGTTAGTTCAACTGAAGATAAACTGAAAACCAGAAGCCATTCGAACTGTCATCTAACACGCATCCAATGGGTCCCCTTCCCTCAAACTTCTCTGAGCACTCGGGGTCCTTGTGACCTGGACATTTGGCCATTTGTGTTCAAAAAGAAGTGCCGCTCAGAGGTAAAACAAACAGTTAGTTCAACTGAACATAAACTGAAAACCAGAAGCCATTCAAACTGTCATCTAACACGCATCCAATGGGTCCCCTTCCCTCAAACTTCTCTGAGCACTCGGGGTCCTTGTGACCTGGACATTTGGCCATTTGTGTTCAAAAAGAAGTGCCGCTCAGAGGTAAAACAAACAGTTGTTCAACTGAAGATAAACTGAAAACCAGAAGCCATTCAAACAGTCATCTAACACGCATCCAATGGCTCCCCTTCCCTCAAACTTCTCTGAGCACTCGGGGTCCTTGTGACCTGGACATTTGGCCATTTGTGTTCAAAAAGAAGTGCCGCTCAGAGGTAAAACAAACAGTTAGTTCAACTGAAGATAAACTGAAAACCAGAAGCCATTGAAACTGCATCATTATTACTCAAGGATAGCGACATTTAATGTTATCCCCGCCCCCATTTTTCTTTGAGTGGCTGGCCTCTACCAATTTTGTCCCTGTGGAATTCTCACCACGAAATGAACTGTGATGAAATTGCCTAATAAACAGCAGTGATTTAGAAATCAGAAATCCTGTATCCATTAGCAACGCTGCCCTTATCACGTAAGGGGCGTCTCCTTTTACAATGCTAATGATTTCTTCAGCAATTCATCCAAAGCACAGCAGTTCAAGATTTTTTTTCTTTCCTGCATAGACGACGGAATGCAAACTATAATTATCGATTACATGAATTAAGCGAACATACTCTTAAGCCGGAGGCGTAGCACGGGATGGAACCTAATTACTGTCTCCGACATTCAAATAATCTTTTTTTTTTGCTTCTTCAGTTGCAAAGAGCAACTTTATTAGATATTGTGATTTCTCTCTAATGCTGTAAATGTATTGATTTGTAATTCTGATGCCATAGAACAAGTTGAAAGCATTTAATATTTAGATGTTTCCGTAGATAACGATTTAAAATTGAAGAAACATAATGATTTCATTACAAGTAAAACGCGTTTCGCACTGCCTTAAATTATATCACTTGATATTCAACGTAATCTCGATGTGTCGCCAACATTGTATTTCTCACCGATTCAGGCAACATTCAAATAGGGTAAAATCTGCTGGGGTCGAACTACGTGTCGTTTTTTAAAACCTCTGGTTTCTCGGCGAAACAATATATTAAATTACAAAAAGTAATATGGATAATGTAAGTAATTTCATCCGTTACTCGGGGCGGGGGTGGCTCAGTCGATAGCGCGCCAGGCTCGTAATCTGTAGTTCCCAGGTTCGAGTCCCAGCTGGGTCAGCTTTGAGATTTATTTCCTCAAAACTCCCCGCCCTGCCCACGGTCAATAGGGGACACCGATGGGCGTGGAATGGCCGCCGTCCGTCGGATGGGACGTTAAGCCGTGGCCCCTTTGTGCGGGTTCGGTTGTTTTACCTCTGAGCGGCACTTTTTTGCACACCATGGGCTAAATGGCCAGGTCACAAGGACCCCGAAGGCTCAGAGAAGGTTGGGGGAGGGGACCCATTGGAACAGCTGTTGGGAGACAGATGGTAGCCTCCCGTCAAGGCCATCCAGCGTGTTCTTTAACGTGCACAGGGTATGGCTCTCCCGCACACGGGGCCGCGGCTTAACGTCCCATCCGACGAACGGAGGCCTTTCCAAACCCATCGGTGTCCCCTACTGACCGTGGGCAGGGCGGGGAATTTCGCGGAGATAAATCTCAATCCTAACACAGCTGGGACTCGAACCTGGGAACTACAGATTATGAGCCTGGCGCGCTACCGACTGAGCGGAGAGCTTGTGCGGGAGAGTCATACCTGACACACGTTAAAGAACAGCTGGATGGCCTTGACGGGAGGCTACCATCTGTCTCCCAACAGCTGTTCCAGTGGGTCCCCTCCCCCAACCTTCTCTGAACCTTTGTGGTCATTGTGACCTGGCCATTTAGCCCATGGTGTGCAAAAAAGTGACGCTCAGAGGTGAAACAACCCATCCATTACTCTGTGCCAGTCCCCCCGGATCTAGAAAAAAAAATCGAGGTGGGTGAGGGGGCGCTGCAAACACAATCAAGCCGGGAAAATGTAAAGAGGGGGGAAGGGACTGAATTTTTAATGCAGTATAACATTTCTCCCTCCGTTTTACAGGTCTTTGCCTCTATTACCCTAGGTAGCATTCTGAAAGGGAGGGCATGGCCTGTGCCCCCCCCCCTTATCCGTTCCTGCTCTGTGCTAAATATGCTACCTGTTGGCGTGTTTTATTTTTAGAGTGATATTTTTTGAGCAAAATTATTTTAATTTTCAAATTCAGCCTTATTTATATAACTTTAAGGAGAAGCGCCCAAGTTCCTTTGATCAGAAAAGAAATTCTTCATACGCATTATTTACATATCGCATCTAAAATACCATTGCCGATCGGTTAACCTGCTTGGCTACTGATCAAAGGGACCTGGGTTCGAGCTGCAGGTAAGGCATGGAATTTTTGTTGGTTTTCTGCTGAGGTCTCGTCATCCTCACAGACCTTCTACTATGGCGTATAAACTGACAGGTTCCTGTCAGACCTCTGTGGCAAGCAGCTGCTTGAGGGCGTTTCTTCTTTAATCTTCAATAAGTTGTCTCTTGAAATAAGAAATGTAAACAATTTTAATCAGTTTAAAGAGAAATTAAAGAGCTTTCAATGCGTTTATTGGAAGATGTTGCACATATGTTGAATAACCTGATGTAAAGCAGAAATTTATTGTACATGATAGTTGAACGGCACTCGGCGCTGTCCTGGTCTCATTTTCAATCTATATATTCTGATTTTCGCTGCACTATAGGTTAGTTTCAGGAGCACTTCTCACCTCTTTCCATCGACTCTTTATTACAGATTCAATGCGAAGAATTACCCGGCGTTTCTTCGTAAGCTGATGTCAGCTCACTTTTAATCTGTATAGTCCTGTTTTCACTGCGCTAAAGATTAGTTTTGTGAGCACCCCCACACACACTCACTTTCTTACAGCACACATTCGATATGAAGAATTGTATGGCGTTGCTGACGTCAGTGCACGCTCTCGTAGCCCGTGGCATCGTATCTACACAAACTGTCGAGATTTTAATTTCCGTTTCGACAGATTTTGATATCCTGTGGTTTCATGTTTAACCGAACGTTCCGAAATTTTGTACACGAATTCCCTCTGTGTGTTCCTGTTAAAAAGTGAAGTTCCTACCTGCAATGGGACGCCTTAAAATAATAATACCTTTGGGAATGTGGGGGATCTGGCATCGGCAGCAGATTTATATGTTATGATTCTTACGTTCAGAGTTAGGGAGCAGTGAATGGCAACAACGAACTTAGCAGCAACTTGGGTTTCCCTAGAGGTCCTGTATAGTTAGAGGCTGGCCATCTCGGTGATTCACTTGCATTGGTTGATTGAGTCACGTGATTTATGGGCGCCATGTTTTGTCGTTCCGTGAGACGAAAGCCTATGAGTTAGTGTATGTACCAAGTTAAAACTTCTCAGTTGATATAGTTTTATATATTTCTACCACTTTTTTTTTGTCTATAAAAGCTTCCATATTTTATGAATGCATCACTGCGCTGCATTTGGGAGTAAAAATTTCACTCAAAGAAATAAATTAATGAATTTTTTTTCCGAGAAACTCCGTCAGAAGACGGCAATCGACTGCAAAAGTGAAATGAGCTAACTGAAAACCAATAAATAATTTCTTTTAAGGTTCATTTGAAAAACCAACTAATATTTTCACTTTGTCGTCTGCCAATGCCAAAATTTGCTCGTTTGTCTGTCTGTCTGTCTCTCTGTTAACTGTTTGTCTATCCATCTATCTTTCTACCTGTCTGTCCGTCTATAGACAATCAACTTTTTTACTTTTATAGCTAAATGAAAAATTCTTTTTGGGTTGCATAGATGTCGAACAAGTATTGCGATTCGCAATTTGGAAAAATTTCAATAGCTTTAATAGCGTCCTCTAGACGGTGGAAAAAGATGGAAAATGCTAAAATTTCAAACGAATATTGCAAACAAACTATTTACACTAGAAATCTGAAATTTTGGTAGTTTACAATGGTACAATGTTTACAATGGTAACAAGGCATTGCCGTCTTAGCCAAAAGGGTGTGCGAAAATGAAACTGTTTTTAAGAGTAAACGAAACAATATATATATATTTGTTTTACAGGCACTAACAAAATATTAATGATTTAAACAATATTTGATGATCTCAGCGTTACCTGTAGACGTGTAAACGTCTATAAATTAATAAATGTTTTTTGTGAAAAAAGCTGGCGTTAGTTTAACAGGTTAGAATACTCTGATATGTTTCTGGAGAGATGCGGGTTCGAACACCGTATGTTGGCGAAATTTTTTTCCATGAGAATATTAATATTTGCATTTTTCGAATCCCCATCATTGGAATTTCCAGTGTTAGAGAGTGCTAAAGGCGGTAAATAAAATCTCGAATGGCGACCTCTAGAGGCGGAAAAAAGCTGGAAAATGTCAAATCTTTAAATAAATATTGCAAACGATCTATTTTTGCTAGAAACTTAAATTTTTGGTCATAGAGTGTAATGGTCAAGTGGTTTACACTAATAGTAATGATTACTCCCGTTGGTAAAATGCAACTTTTCTGCTTTAAGAGATAAATGAAAAACTCTTTTTACACATTACAGGTACAGTCGCTCAAAAAAGTATCCGAACACTATGGTTGATTACAGAATTCAGAAAAACATCTGGCAACAATTGTTTTAGAAATTAGTGATCTGGCAACCTTCTTGTCACGTGATTACAGAATTCAGGAAAAATATCTGGAGCGTGTACAGCAGATGTACACGCTCCAGTTACCGTTCACAGGAAACTGGAGCGTGTGCAGTTACTGCACACGCTCCAGTTTGCTGTGAACGATAACTGCACACGCTCAATATTTCCGTGAGTGAGCCCACACGATCTAGTATCAAAATAATATGACCACCTACAGTCTCTCAAAAAAGTATCCGAACACTACGGTTGATTACAGAATTCAAAAAATATCTGGCAACTTTTTTTGGAAAATAGTGATCTGGCAACCTTCGTGTCACGTGATACGAAGGTTGTCAGATCACTATTTTCCAAAAAAATTTGCCAGATATTTTTTTGAATTCTGTAATCAACCGTAGTGTTCGGATACTTTTTTGACCGACTGTACTATTAAATATTAATAGTTTATTTTCTCAATTATACAGTTGTTCGAATTTCCACTGTCACAGGGTACTGAAAGTGTAAAATAATCAGAAGAACGCATATCGCCTCTGTCGCATATGGGAATCTCATTTTCAAAGAGAATGACGTTCTTCCTTTGCCTACTTTTTCACTCCTTAAAAGTTTTAATTATGGATGTTAATGTTGGCATTTTGCTGAGGTTCCGCCATCCTCATGGACCTTCTGCTATGGCGTATAAATTGACAGGCTCTTGTCAGACCTCTGTACAAGCAGCTGCTTGAGGGGTTATTTATTTATTTTTTGGTGTATGATGGGGGAATGCACATAGTAATATTTTATTAAATAATAAAATAATAATAAATACCCCCTCAAGCAGCTGCTTGCCACAGAGGTCTGACAGGAGCCTGTCAGTTTATATGCCAGAGTAGAAGGTCTGAGAGGATGGCAGGACCTATTTATTAGTAATTTTAAAACATAAAAAGAATTTGTCTTTTAGTTCTTAAATTTAAAAAGTTGCTTTTCTCTCGCTTCTCTGAAAATAGTGGGCAAATCATTGTTGTCAATGGAATTTCTACCATAATAGAACTCAACACGCCGAAATTTCTACCATAAACAGATCACTTGAAACATTCGTTAAAAGTATTGCAGTTTCGATATTTAGTGATTTCTAATGATATAAATTAAAACTGCTTTGAAAATGCGAATTACATTTCATTAGTAACCAACTAAAAAAGAGATTTCCAACTCTCTCTCTTAAAACAAAACCGTTCCGTTTCTTACCTACTTTGGTCTTAGGGTCCACTCATTGTTGTTAAGGAAATTTTCAAGATTGTCACATTCCATCACAAAATTTCAAATTTCTAGCATAACTACATCGTTTGCAATATTCATTTAAATTTTTGGGGATTTTTCGTTTTTTTTCCACCGTTAGAGGGAGAAATTATCGCTTTTTGAAAATTCGCAAAATGCAAATAAATATTTTTCAATACCTGTTCAACCGAAAAAGAATTTTTAATTTATCTCTAAAAGCATACACTTCTCTGTTAAAATAAAAAAAATGCATTCACCTCCACTCCCCCCCCACCCCGAGTCTAAAGGGTCAACTGATTGTTGCCAATGGTAACTTCGCAACCCTCAAATTTTATCACCAAAATTTCAAACTTCTAACATAACTACATCGTTTGGAATATTCGTTTGATATTTTGGAATTTTCAAACTTTTTCACCGTTAGAGGGCGCAGTTATAAATTTTGGGAGATTCGAAAAATGCAAATAGTAATATATCATTAATACCTATCTAACACCAAAAGAATTTTTTATTTATCTGTATAAAGAAAAAAGTTCGATGTCTACAGGACAGACAACGAAGCGAAATTATATCTTAGTTTTTTTTTTTAAAAAAAGCCTAAAATTTACTTTTCCTTTCTTAGCCGTTTTCTAAAGTGCTTCCAATCATGAACATTGCAATCTGTATCAAATATTACCATTTCCTTTTCCGGAATCCATAAATACCATGCAATACCATTCAGCTATACACGCTAAACAATCCTAGCGACGACAAAACATGGCGTCCAATTTTGAGATGGCCAACCTCTACCTATGTAGGGCCTCTAGGTTTCCCTTAAGAATAGCATGGTAAATATGTTTCCTTCTAACAAGCCCCCCTTTTTGGAATTTTTCAATTTTTAAGTTTTAAATTTTTAAAGGGAAGAAAGTATTCCCTTACACAAAGGGCAGAAACAACCTATAATCTTTATATGGCTTGTCCTGGTTTCTCATACAACATGCAAACGTATGTACATGCGTATTATACATACAAAATCCTCATGCAGCCATGGGCTACGGAGGTCCAACCACACTGAGTAATTTTCCTCTCCAGACGTGTCTGCTCTGAGCTACAGCTGCTGCATTTGGCCACTCTAGGCCAATCTCATCAAGGTCCTGTTTGACATTGTCTGCTCATCGCATCTTAGAAATCCCCTTTTTCTGAAACACTTTGGCAAACAAAATTATGAACAATTGTGCCTATCTGCAGCTATACATACGGTTGGCCACTCTAGGCCAATCTCATCAAGGTCCTGTTTGACATTGTCTGCTCATCGCATCCTAGATCTCCCCTTTTTCTGAAACACTTAGGCACAATGTTCATAATTCTGTTTGCCAATCTGCAGCTATACATACGGGCAACATGGCCGAGCCAACGCAGTCTCTCTCTGCGCAAAATGCTGCTTCAAGGAGGTTGATGATTCCTTCTTCTAACCTCATCATTACTTACAAAGTCAAACCACCTAATGCCCAAGATACTGCGTAAGCATCTAGAATCAAAGGCATCAAGTTTCTTGTTTTCCTGCTTACCAAGAGTCTATGTTTCACAAATATAACTAACGTTAGAAAGAATCAAACTATTATGTATCGTAATTTTAGTCTTTCGGTGTATACGCCTATTTTTCCACATTCTCCAAAGATTCTTAAAAATCCCAGCCGCAATCACTATTCTTCTACTTATTTCAAGCCGACCGTCACCAGTATCTGTTACATAGCTTCCAAGATAATTAAACTGAGACACTTGCTCAAGAGTAAATCCATTCAAAGCAACTGAAGCACCATCTGCATGACCACTTTTCACCACTTTAGTTTTTCTCTGTTTATCACCAAGCCTACTCTATTACCAGTCTCATCAACAGGCCCAAATCATCTGCATAATCTAAATCAGAAATTTTGAAATCTCTAGACCATTTAAATATGTTAATAAATTATTATAAAAAAACTCTAGAACCATTAAATATGTTAATTTTGTTAATTAAAATATGACAACTTTGCAAGGTCAAAATCTTTCCCTTGCAAAGACAAAGTTTTGCATAACATAATCAATAACCAAACAAAAGAGAAAAGGAAACAGAATGCACCCTTGTCTAACTCCCCTAGCAACGCTAAACCAATCGCTGCAAGACGTACCAACTCTCACAAACGACTCAGTGTTACTATTATAGAGAGCTTTCATTATACTAAATAATTTATCAGGCATTTCGTATGATCTAACAATCAACCACAAATTATGTCGATCAACAGAATCAAAAACCTTTTTGAAATCTATAAAACTAGTTCCCATAGGTTTCTGAAACTCTAAACATTTCTCAAGAATCTGCCTAAGTGAAAATATTGGATCCCCTACCGCGTCTGAATCCACACTATCCATCACGCAGTTGTCCATCAATCAAATTCTTAATTGCATTAAGTATAATCATGCAAAGAACTTTTTCTGGAACAAAAAGTAAACTAATTCCCCTATAATTATCACAAGTACTGCGATCACCTTTTTTAAAAATCGGGACAATAATAGCTTTAGTAGAATCCTTAGGAACTCCTTTATGACGAAAAAATATTCAAAATTTTAGTCAGCCATATGACAACAGAAATGTTCCCAGCTCTAAGCATTTCAGTAGTGATATCATCCACCCCTGGGGATTTATGCAGTTTTAATTTCGAGATAGCCAAAGTGACTTCGGAATGTGATATAGGGCCATCAATTATAGCCCGTAATTCCTCTATCCTCATTGCAAATAATGGGGTCGAAGTAATCACATCATTTGGAACATCTCTGAAATGCTCAGCCCACCTAGCCATTACAGAATCCTCACCTTCAACCACCTTGCCAATTTATCCCTCAATCGCTGTGTATCTCTCTGTTTCTTCCCACATAAAACATTAACAATCTGATACAACCCCCTGCTGTTGGGCTGTCTAACAGCTTCCTCTGCTTTGTCAGCCAAGCTATCAAGCCAAAGATTCTTATCAACTGTTAACTGACCATTTACATGTTTATTAATCTCGTTGTAATGCCTTCTATTAGGACTAGAAGGGTGTTGATTCATATTAATCCTGCACTTCCTTCTTTCAGAAATAAGTTTCATAGCCTTATCACTCAAATAATTTTGTTTTCTTCGTTCCCTTTTACCCAAAAGAGTACTGTTGGTTTCAAGAAAAGCCGGTTTAAACTGATCCCATTCTTTCTCAACTTCAGCAGTAAGCAAACCACGATTGTCATAATGAGTAAGTAGCCTATCGTGGTATGCTTTGGCTAAATCTGGATCTTTCAGACCTTCAGTGTTGAAGGTAATTTTCTTAACTTTAACACAACATTTCTTAAGCTTCAGCCAGGTAAATGGTCAGACCCAATTTCGGCTCCCCTGTATGATCTGATATTCCTAACTGAACTAGCCCATTTGCTGCTAATTAAAATATAACCTATCGTATTCCTATGCAACAAATCAGGTGAAACCCATGTATATTCATGAATGCCCCGGTGTTTGTAGTATGTGTTAGTTATTCGTAAACCATTAAGTTTACTTACCTATAGGAGACATTCTCCATTGCCATTAGAACTACCAATGCCAAAGGACCTAAAATTCCTACCCAAAATTAGAGTCAGTACCAACTTTAGCACTGAAGTCACCTAGCACAAGAGAAATATCTCCTTTCTTCACAGAATTCAAAATATCCTGAAGCTGGCTGTACAAACGCATCCTTCTCGTTTTCATCTGAGTCCTCTGTGGGAGCATAATAACGGATGACATTCAAGTCTTTAATTTTTGTTTTAAATTTTGCTCTAAGAAATCTTTCATTAATGCAGTAATATACTAAGAAGAGCATCGCTGGCGTATCTGCTGAGAAGCAAACTTACACCTTGGAGATGCTTTCCATCCTCCATTCCTGGAAAGAGAAATTTAAAGTTATTTTTAAGCATTTCACCTTTATCAGTCCATCTGGTCTCTTTCAAGCCTAGAATATCTAGGTTATAAAGCTGGAATCCCTGCATGAGGACATCAAGAGAATAATCTCTATGTGACGCCCTCACGTTCCATGTTCCTGTAGAGAGAAAATGATTAGTAGGAGTCTTAAAGAAACTAGGTTTTGAGAGAGGTATGGCCAACAGTGTCAAACAAACCCCTGATCGTAGGCATGGTACAAAGACCTGTTCCTCCTCCGCTAAAAGATGAAGTCACCGATGCTGGTAGGAACTTCAAGCATCACCTTTTCAAGTGGACCTTTTCAAGAGCCGTAGACCTGCTGAGACACATTACTCCAGTTTAGGCTTGACAATGCCCAACTAGCTAAGTGAGGGTTCAGGTACCTGCGATGGCCTCTGATTGGGATTATTCACCAGCTGATATAAGGTATCCCGTGCCTCTGTTCACTTAGGCTTAACCCACAATCAAACAGAAAACAAAGCGTCAGATTCTCCCTCAACAGGGGCCCACCAGTACAGCAAGTTCAGGATCCGTAATCAAGCTTCAATACATAAACCAGTTCGGTCCAGTAGGTATAAATGATCAGCACCTAGACCCAGTTGCTATTTTTTTTCTGCCCTGGACTCCTCAGCACGGCAGAAAAAAAAAAGGAAAAAGGAGACCATAGATGACCAGATCAGTAGGCCACACTGAGCTGGCAGCCCTCCCCTTCCGTTCCCGTCCAAAAGAGAATATCTCTTTTGAAAGGTACTAACGGCCTGCACCACGAGAAGGCAGGGGTCGGACATTAGGCGCTTGACCTGGCCGGTTCTGTGCATTATCACTGAGGATTGGTACATAGCTCTCCTTCCAGTTCATGCCTAGCTACCATTTACAAACACTTAGAAAAACATTCCCCCTGATCTTATTAGTCAGGTACGCTAACCAATATACCAGGTAGAGTATCGACTTGAAATTCGCGCTGGAACTCGGACGACAACCAGAAACAATCTGTGAAATTTTGAAGCGTCTATCGTGATTTCCCGGTAACTAACGGCTGCCACAGACACACTCATACACATAGACAACCTTAATTATTATTATAGATTATAGATTTCAGAAACAAATACATATTGATTTGTAATGTCTGTAGTGAGTAAATCTTTATTGATTTCAATTTTAATATCCTTCAACGGTCCAAACGAAGCGTGTGGTTTTTTGAGTTCACCGGACAGTTCGATTATTTTTGATGTTGCAGTAGCAGTGACCTGCGTGCCCTAATCACAACAAATAATAAGCGAATTTAAAATGTATCATTCATTATTTGTCTTATTTAAAAAAAACGTATCATTCTTATATTCGTTTTGTAACCATTATTTTGCATGTTATGTAGATAATCATAGCATTCACTTTGCGAATCATCGCCTGCTTTGGGGCGGGGGTGGCTCAGTCGGTAGCGCGCCAGGCTCGTAATCTGTAGTTCCCAAGTTCGAGTCCCAGCTGGGTCAGCGTTGAGATTTATCTCCGCAAAATTCCCAGTCCTGCCCACGGTCAGTCGGGGACACCAATGGGCTTGGAAAGGCCGCCGTCTGTCGGATGGGACGTTAAGCCGTGGCCTCGTGTTCAGGAGAGCCATACCCTGTGTATCTTAAAGAACACGCTGGATGGCCTTGACTGGAGGCTACCATCTGTCTCCCAATAGCTGTTCCAGTGAGTCCCCTCCCCCAACCTTCTCTGTGCCTTCTTGGTCCTTGTGACCCGGCCATTTAGCCCATGGTGTGCAAAAAAGTGCCTCTCAGAGGTAAAACAACCCAACTTAAGTAGAAAATTTTAATTAAATTACAGATGTGTACTTTTGGTTTTCGAAAGGTTAATTTCAGAGCAAATTTTTTTTTGAGCAAATGTCCTATGCTTTAACCGAAAATTCGCCAATGTTTTTCCATGTCACGAAAATCGTTTAGGCTTTCCGTCCCTGGACCGAGAAATCAAATCATTATCCGTCAACGATATCATCAGGAATGTCACACTGGGCGTAAGTCACGCAGTCAAAGTGATCTTGTTCCATGTCAAAGGTTGAGAATGATAAGAAATCTTTAACCTCTTTTACTGAGTGACAAGTTATAACTCCATTTCTCTCTCTGGCTGATAAGAATCGTCGTTCCCAGAAGTGACAGCGGCAGTTGATAGAAAGAAAGCAATCGATGGACAGATGATGAGATAAAAAGCATTTCACTGAAGTCAACTCTGCTCAACATCAACTCTCATCGACGGCTGACTTTCCTTTTAATTGTCAACTATCGTGACGATAGAGATACGACATTTTCGTTTTCATCTGAACACGATAATTAAGTTGACAAGAAAACGTGTTTCCCCCCCCCCCCTCAGCGACTCTTTTACGTTTCACACATCAGTTTTGAAATTGAGATAAACTTTGCTTTTAATCGCTCGAAAGAGATTGTAATTAAAGGTGCGTTTCAATCAACTGCTTGCCCATTCGAAGTAATTGCAGAAGATGTCACAGTCGTTCCCATCATGCAATTACTGTTTTCCTTCGTCTGATGCGTGCAATGTTAACGACATCCAATGGCTCATTGCTATTCCGTGAACGACTCGCTGACTGGACGGCTGCAAAAACAGGCAACTGAAAAATATTCTCCATCCCAAGAAATAGTGATCGGTCTCTTGGTTAAAAGTTATTGCTTGTGACGGCTGATTTCTGCCAAGCTCTCAATAGCACTTTACAAACTCCACCCGGAGGCCAAGATCGAGGCTGGGAAACGGCAGCAGAGTGGCAAAAGGGTCATAACCTTTCCCTCCTCTAAAGAAATTACGAGGGTTCGTCAGAAAGTTTGTTTACAAGGCATATACAGATCATGGTTAAGGAATTGGGTGGCCTTGGAGCCAAGTTCTAAGAGTTCCTAGAGACAAGTTTTGAATGGGAACCATGGAGCAAAGTTCTGAATGGGAGCCATAGAACCAAGTTCTGGGTTGGGTTGGGTTGTTTTACCTCTGAGCGGCACTTATTTGCACACCATGGGCTAAATGGCCAGGTCACATGGACCCCGAAGGCTCAGAGAAGGTTGGGGGAGGGGACCCACTGGATCAGCTGTTGGGAGACAGATGGTAGCCTCCCGTCAAGGCGGGGCGGGGGTGGCTCAGTCGGTAGCGCGCCAGGCTCGTAATCTGTAGTTCCCAGGTTCGAGTCCCAGCTGCGTCAGCGTTGAGATTTATCTCCGCAAAATTCTCCGCCCTGCCCACGGTCAGTAGGGGACACCGATGGGCTTGAAAAGGCCGCCGTCCGTCGGATGGGACGTTAAGCCGTGGCCCCGTGTGCGGGAGAGCCATACCCTGTGCGCGTTAAAGAACACGCTGGATGGCCTTGACGGGAGGCTACCATCTGTTTCCCAACAGCTGTTCCAGTGGGTCCCCTCCCCCAACCTTCTCTGAGCCTTCGGGGTCCATGTGACCTGGCCATTTAGCCCATCGTGTGCAAAAAAGTGCCGCTCAGAGGTAAAACAACCCAAACAACCCGTCAAGGCCATCCAGTGTGTTCTTTAACGTGCACAGGGTATGGCTCTCCCGCACACGGGCCACGGCTTAACGTACCATCCGACGGACGGCGGCCTTTTCAAGCCCATCGGTGTCCCCTACTGACCGTGGGCAGGACGGGGAATTTTGCGGAGATAGATCTCAACGCTGACCCAGCTGGGACTCGAACCTGGGAACTACAGATTACGAGCCTGGCGCGCTACCAACTGAGCCACCCCCGCCCTACCAAGTTCTGAATGGGAGTCCTGGAGAGAAGTTTCAAATGAGGCTCCTACGATTTATTTCTTGTTTCTTTACGATATCTAATACATATAGACGATTGTGAATGATTGACTGACGGCTGATAGAAAATCATGTTAATTCTATCTATGATACACAAATGGCAGAGCTCTGAAAATTCGTACCTAGTACCCCTCACTTTTAATCTGCATATTCTTACTTTCACTACGCTAAAGATTAGTTTTGCGAGCATCGTCAAACCCTTCTTCGAGGGGGAAAAAGTTAATCCCCTGTAAGAGGGGTTGAAGATGAGATCGTCAACCTGACTGACTTGAGGTCGTCTCAGCAGTGTATCCAGCAAATGCTCCATAGGGTTCAGGTCTGGAAAATACCTATAAGTTAAGCAAAATGGCCACTCTATATTGCTTAACTTATGAGGAATTAATCGGCTCTCTGAGCTCTAAGAGGGCAGATATTATCTTCCATCGATTTAACTGGGTAGACAAGCCCTGGGTAAGGCATGGATGTGTGCGCTGTTATCTTCCATCGATTTAACTGGCTCCATGGTTCGTCCATCGATTTTTGGCTCCATGGTTCCCATTCAAACAGCTGTTTTTCTGCTCAGGTCCCGCCATCCTCACAGACCTTCTACTATGGCATATAAACTGACAGTCTCCTGTCAGACCTCTGTGGCAAGCAGCTGCTTGAGGGGGTATTTATTTTTTTTTTATTTAGACAACAATTCCCCGAATAGCCTCACATAAGAATGAATGTTATCATCTCTATACCTCTGACTGGTCAGAGGCTTGTGGGAAAGATGCTGAGCAAGGTGCGTCCATTTGACATAATATCATCCCAGATCATCAGAGGCCACCGCCATAGACTCTGATGGTAAAGGATTGGTAACGAGTTCCTTGGTCTCTCTCCAGATCGTTGCATGTCGAGAAACAGTCTGAAGACTGAAGACTTCTTTGGTGAACAGCACATGCGCCCCTTGTTTTGAGGTCCAGTTGCGATGTCAGTAGGGTTCTCCTGTGGAAAAGATTGAGCGGAATACAAACCTTCAGTTGTCTGTTATAGATCCCTTTCTGATGAAAACTTCTGAAAACACGAAACTGTCTTCCTGATGGCTGCAAAAAGCTCCGGAAAGAGTTACCTGGCTGACATCTATGATGTCGGAGTGTTAGCATATGATAGCTGTCATCTTGCTCTGTTACACTCTTGAAGGATATTGCAATATCGTCAAAGAGACTAACGTGTTTTGTCTGTTGGAACCTTCTCCAAGGTCTTCAAATCATTATTTCGGAAGCCTTTACAGTCCTAGTCACATCGGTCTCTACTCAGCCGGACTCTAACGTACAGATTTCTCTACTAAACATCCATATGCTATTGCTATTCTGTGATGTTTCTCCTCCACATTGTTGTTGCGAAACCCTCTACCAACACGAACATAACGCTTTCTGTGGCAACAGGAAGTGAGTGGCTCAGAATCAGAACCAGCTTTACGGTGACCCGGATTTGCTTCTCGTGTCACTTGTGCAGATTTTCTCTTGTTTGGTGATATTTAAAAGGTGTAAGACCCTTTATATATATACAGGGTGATTCAAAAGTTATCGTTCAAATTTCGTGGGGTGGTAGGGAATACGTCAGGAAACCGATTTCACATAGGAAAGTATGTCTGCAAATGTACGCATGTGTATATAGAGGGCGCTGTGTGTACCCAACTAGTGTACAGCTTGCCCGACCACTCCCGCTGTCATCAGTGTATCCCCATATGCGAGATGCATATCCGCTAGCTCTTGATGCGTAAAACAATTCATCTTATCACTAGTAAGTCAGCTCGTACACTGATGACAGCGGGAGTGGTCGGGCGAGCTGTACACTGGTTGGGTACACACAGCGCCCTCTACATACGCATGCGTACATTTGCGGACATACTTTCCTATGTGAAATCGGTTTCCTGACGTATTCCCTCCCTCCCCACGAAATTTGAACGATAAGTTTTGAATCACCTTGTATATTCTGTTTCATTGCCTCACAAAATGTAATGTTAATAATTTCAGTTGTTTGTTAGATTTTTAACCTTTTGGGAATTAGGCTTAACTTTTGGAAGTCAATGTGCATTTTCATCCTCTAAAGTACTCACATCCGTCCCGTGACCGAGTGGTCATCTCGCTTGGCTACTGATCTGAGGGACCTGGGTTCGAGCCCCGGGTAAGGCATGGTTGTATGTGTCATTTTTCTGCTGAGGTCCTGCCATCCTCACAGACCTTCTACTATGGCATATAAACTGACAGGCTCCTGTCCAGACCTCTGTGGCAAGCAGCTGCTTGAGGGGGTATTTATTTCTTTTATTTTAAAGTACTCACAAAGCTGACGGAAATGCAAAAGAGCAAGTTTTTGCTCTTCATTTATTTTGCTTCAGTTGTTTGAGTTGTGGATTAAAACCTGTTCTTTTGAAATTCGAGGAAACCACTGACACAGCAGAGAGCTTTACTTCGTCTTCCCACCAATCTGCTTGAATACTCCAGCTAATAAAATCGTCTCCCAATATTACAGAAATTCCAATTATATCAGCTTACATTGACAGCCTGCGTGATTAAGCGCGTCGAAAAACAAGTAGCATAGTATTTTTTTAAAGCAGTAAGAAGAAGGCCACTTCTTCATCGCTCATTTCCGCAGAGTGGTTCCATTAATTAGTACCACCATTAATTAGTACCACAATTTGATTTATCGTAGTAGCATCATGAAAGTGAGCTACTTAGAAGCCGGTTCATTATCTATTTTGGGGCGGGGGTGGCTCAGTCGGTAGTGCGCCAGGCTCGTAATCTGTAGTTCCCAGGTTCGAGTCCCAGCTGGGTCAGCGTTGAGATTTATCTCCGCAAAAATTCCCCGCCCTGCCCACGGTCAGTAGGGGACACCGATGGGCTTGGAAAGGCCTCCGTCCGTCGGATGGGACGTTAAGCCGTGGCTCCGTGTGCGGGAGAGCCATACCCTGTGCACGTTAAAGAACATGCTGGATGGCCTTGACGGGAGGCTACCATCTGTCTCCCAACAGCTGTTCCAGTGGGTCCCCTCCCCCAACCTTGTCTGAGCCTTCGGGGTCCATGTGACCTGGCCATTTAGCCCATGGTGTGCAAAAAAGTGCCGCTCAGAAGTAAAACAATCCAATCCAAGCCTGTCGTAGAGCATCCACAATTGCCGGTGGTGTTGGCAGGCTCCAACAGATCTTTCCAATTCGTCCCACAACTTCTCAATGGGTTTGAGATCCGGCATCGAGGGATGCCATTCGAGTGTGGTAAACTCATTTGAATGCTCCTGGAGCCAATCAGTTGCCACTCGAGAAGTATGCGATGTGGCGTTGTCCTGTTGAAAGATGGCGTCATGGTGCGGAAAGAGAATCGTTACAAACGAGTATAGATGGTTGGCTAGGATGTTTACATATCTTGTGCTGATGACAGAAGTTTCGACGGGTACAAGGGGCCCCAAAGGATCCCATGTAATCTCACCCCAAATTCTCACACCGCCTGCATGACCTCAACTTGGCAAGATGGGCCCATCGCTTCGTGTGGTTTATGCCACACATGCGCCCTCCCATCGATGAGATAGAGTTGAAACCGTGATTCGTCAGAGCAGATGATGTGTTTCCAGTCCTCAGCACTCCAATTGCAATAGGCCTTTGCAAACTGCAGCCTATGGGTCAGCGTTGAGATTTATCTCCGCAAAATTCCCCGCCCTGCCCATGGTCAGTAGGGGACACCGATGGGCTTGGAAAGGCCGCCGTCCGTCGGATGGGACGTTAAGCCGTGGCCCCGTGTGCGGGAGAGCCATACCCTGTGCACGTTAAAGAACATGCTGGATGGCCTTGACGGGAGGCTACCATCTGTCTCCCAACAGCTGTTCCAGTGGGTCCCCTCCCCCAACCTTCTCTGAGCCTTCGGAGTCCATGTGACCTGGCCATTTAGCCCATGGTGTGCAAAAAAGTGCCACTCAGAGGTAAAACAACCCAACTGCAGCCTAATCTTTCAGTGCCTTGCAGTCAACAAGGGACATGATGTGGACGCTGACTGCCATATCTTCTTTTTTCCATTGGTACCATGGATAGTCTTTGTACATAAGCTTGTGGATGCGCCCTCATTCAATGACAACGTTATCTCTTCCATGATAGCCTGCAATTCTTTGTAACGATGCAGGGCAGTCTGCACTCACCTCGAAAGTCAATTGCATGTTTCAGTCCACATTTGTCCCACTGGTTGGAGGTTTTGATGTATTTCACATAGTCTTGGTATACACGTGCGATGGTCTGACGTGGAAATCCCGACAGTTCAGCAGTTGCGGTGATTGAACAACCGGCCTTCCTCGCAACTACTCTCTGGCCACGGTCAGATTCACTTACGTCACTGCCTTTACCATGATTACTTTTCCGTGACTGGTTTACAATACGTAGAGACCTGCTCTATTTATAGGCATTGCCAGTTTTAGCGTTTCACAAGACTGGACGCGATACTTCTGCTTTGTATATTGTTATCAGGGTATATATAATAATTTATCCCTTCAGTTTAGTTCCAGTGGAAGTTTGTCCTGAATGAAGCGCTGTTTAAAGCTACTGCCATGCGTCTAAGAAGATTCAAGTATTTTAGAGGAAGCTGAAGACTTGAAAAGTGTTGATTAACGAACTTTCTTTCGGTTTACTAGAGGTAGCTATGGATTTTTAAAAAAGATTAGACTCTCATTGTGGCAAAAAGTATGTCCAGACAAAGACTGTTCCGATTTCGAATCTTTGGTACCATTCATAGTAGTTCGCGAGTCTTTGGTACCATTTCATAGGATCTTGATAATATTGATTCCTTGGATTCAATCAGTCTCGATTCTAGAATCTGGGAAATGGATTCTTCTATGCTGCCGTGCAAGATTTTCTAAAAGGAAACAGAGTTCTTTCCTTGAACTCTTTATAGCGCAAAGGTCGACAGGGAACAGGTAGAGATAAGAAAAAAAAAATTCTCGTTGCATTGGAAGTTCATGTTAAGAGCTTTTAAAATAACATGATTGAAAACGAAGAGAGGATGTCACCTGAATTTGAAAAGCTGATAGACCAATTAAATAATGGAAAGAATATTCAGTCGCGGCTGTATACTGATCTCTAGCTTTCTAGAATCTTCAGTATAGATTTAGATATGTAGTAGGTACTAAAGAACATAGAAATCTTTGTATTTTTGGGATCTGCTATATTTTATCTATTTAAATCAGGAGGAACAGCGAAAAAAATGTACTTGTCTGGGAAGTTCATCGTAAATCTCTTAGAATGGCTCGTAATCTGCAGTTCCCAGGTTCGAGTCCCAGCTGGGTCAGCGTTGAGATTTATCTCCGCAAAATTTCCCGCCCTTCCACGGTCAGTAGGGGACATCGATTGACTTGAAAAGGCCGCTTCCGTCGGATGGGACATTAAGCCGTGGCCCCATGTGCGGGAAAGCTATACCCTGTGCACGTTAAAGAACACACTGGGTGGCCTTGACGGGAGGCTACCAACTGTCTCCCAACAGCTGTTCCAGTGGATCCCCTCCCCCAACCTTCTCTGAGACTTCGGGGTCCTTGTGACCTGACCATTTAGCCCATGGTGTGCAAAAAAGTGCCGCTCAGAGGTAAAACAACACAACACAACTCTTAGAATGGCAGGTAGATTAAAGTACAGTATTTGAAGCATGTTTAAATAAGATAATCACGACCTTAGTATTGTGAATGAAGGAATTTACAGTTTGAACGGCAGGTGAGAGGAAGTCGACAGATACTTCTCGTGATGCAGAATGAAGATGATGAGGAGGAGGGTTTTAATTCAGAGTTCATACGCTGTCGTATTGAGTTGCTCTATTTCTCAGCGATAATTATAGCAGTCAAACTTTTAAATTCATCTTTGATGACTTGAACTGGTGATGTCAGTGAAGACTCACTATTCTAAAAGAATCTCATCGATCAGATTGGGCGGGGGTAGCTCAGTCAGTAACGCGCCAGGCTCGTAATCTGCAGTTCCCAGGTTCGAGTCCCAGCTGGGTCAGCGTTGAGATTTATTTATCTCCGCAAATTTTTGGGGCGGGGGTGTCTCAGTCAGTAGCGCGCCAGGCTCGTAATCTGTAGTTCCCAGGTTCGAGTCCCAGCTGGGTCAGCGTTGAGATTTATTTTTCTCCGCAAAATTCCCCGCCCTGCCCACGGTCAGTAGGGGACACCGATGGGCTTGGAAAGGCCGCCGTCCGTCGGATGGGACGTTAAGCCGTGGCCCCGTGTGCGGGAGAGTCATACCCTGTGCACGTTAAAGAACACGCTGGATGGCCTTGACTGGAGGCTACCATCTGTCTCCCAACAGCTGTTCCAGTGGGTCCCCTCCCCCAACCTTCTCTGAGCCTTCGGGGTCCATGTGACCTGGCCATTTAGCCCATGGTGTGCAAAAAAGTGCCGCTCAGAGGTAAAACAACCCAACCCATCGATCAGAAGCAACAGATTTTGTGCCATCTTAAATATTAACCTAATACTTCGAGAATCATGACTTCGCAGTGTTATTGTCGGAATTTGCTTTTCTAGAATACTTCGGCGAAAACTTACAGTGTTGTCGTTGTTGTTTCTGAACCGAAAGAAGTGCAATGACAAAAAATATAAAAAAAACGATCAAGCATTCCCTTTAAATCCTAGTGTAAAAACAAACTCAAAATGTTAGTTTCTTATGTCAGTTGTTCTCAACCTTTTATGCTTCACGTACCCCCTGGAAATGTGTATGTAACTGGTGTACCCCTTGTATAGATAGATAAAACTGTAGTTATAGTATAACAATGGGAACAAAACTTTGTTACTAGATCTAATGACTTTTGAGCTCTCATGGCGTACCCCAAATAATTTTACCGCTTACCCCAATTTGAGAACCCCTGTCTTATGTGATTCTGCAACAACATACTTACGAATTGCTATTATTCGTCATAAGATAATTGACTCCAAAAGAATAATCAGAAAAGTTCGATCGAAACTTCAAATAAGCACAGTTTAATAATTTTCTTTCAGAATTGGAAGAAAGCTAATTACTTAGTGCGATAGGCATAAGCGTTTCTTAAAAATTCACCATTGCCATCGGTAACTACAATAGTCTGGCAGAAAGGAAATATTGTACTTAAAATGACCGAAAAAGTCGCTCCCTTTTTCGTTAGTAGATCCCCGCACGGTTACTCTCTGACACAGTTCATATCTAATTATATGTCGCCCTGCAACCCGTAATTAGCTATTCATTAGGCACCTGTCAATCAGTTTATTCTCATGCCTCTCCATTAAATCTCTCTTCTGACTTAATGTAGTAATCACGGTTGATATTACACAACTATAATTATACATTTTCTCCGCGTTTAATGAATAGTTTTTGTCCCCCATTCTCTCGGATGACTGGCTCCAGTGTGCGGCCGTTTCCCCGCTTACGAATGCCAAACCCTCTGTAATCATCTACCCTTTCGTAAACTGTGACACCCATCTGAAGACGCAAACATACATGTCGACCATATCTGTAGGCGGGGGTAGTCGGGCTTAAAGCACTCCTCTCGCACTCATCAAATCAAAAGCAGCTGTTTTTGCTTCAGCGAAAAAGCACAAAGAAAATGGCCTTCGCTACAGAGACTCTGAACTTTGCATTCCTATTATCAATGCGACATTATTTTTACGCACAGACTGCGTCGGAGGATCGTGCAATGCTTAGAGGACAGCGTCCACTCTTGAAGCTCGTTTGACACGGGTAATTAGCATTAAGAATGTTGTTTTACATTAGGTTGCATTTATTTCGCTTATCTTACGAGCTAACAAAAAGGAAGCATTCTAAAAATTAAATTATGAATCAGCAGAATAAAGCTGTACTTCAGTGGACCGCACATTACCTTCGACGATTACAAATCCCTCAGTATGAATGATCTGTATGAAATAGAATTATGAGTGCATTCTCTTGTGAACACGAGTAGAAGGTTGGGTTGTTTTATCTCTGAGCGGCACTTTTTTGCACACAATGGGCTAAATAGCCAGGTCACATGGACCCCGAAGGCTCAGAGAAGGTTGGGGGAGGGGACCCACTGGAATAGCTGTTGGGAGACAGATGGTAGCCTCCCGTCAAGGCCATCCAGCGTGTTCTTTAACGTGCACAGGGTATGGCTCTCCCACACACGGGGCCACGGTTTAACGTCCCATCCGACGGACGGCGGCCTTTCCAAGCCCATCGGTGTCCCCTACTGACCGTGGGCAGGGCGGGGAATTTTGCGGAGATAAATCTCAACGCTGACCCAGCTGGGACTCGAACCTGGGAACTACAGATTACGAGCCTGACGCGCTACCGACTGAGCCACCCCCGCCCCTCACGAGTAGAAGAAAGTTTATGCAATGGGCCTCTATATTTCTTTCTAACTTAATGTGAAAATGCAATAGGATCGTCTTTTATTCAGGCAGAAAGGCCACAAAGACTGGCCGGTTCCAAACAATGGAGTAATGAAAGGTGACATTGGTGGCAAAATGCAACGGACTAGGACTTCTGGGGGCCAACTCAAAATCAACCTCATACCTCATCAAAACCAAAAAGACAGAAATTATCAAATTACTGATCATTTCAAGAGTCGTTTAACAGAGTGTTTCCCAAATCTTTTGGAGGTCGAGGGTGGCGCAATTGGTAGCGCGCCAGGCCAATACCTTCTACAAGAGAAGGCCATCCAACAGACTCCATGACGTCACGCTAGTTAGACCCACGTTCGTCTCGTCAGGAGCACTTCGCTTGTTAACTGTATGATAGTGACTCTCACCGAATTTTTTTTAAACCATATAACGCGATGTTTACTTTAACATTTTTTATTATTGTACTTGATGATTTAATAAATCGCTAACTTTTAAGTTTTTATTTTAAAGGTTTACTCCGAAAATTTCCTGCTGAACAACTAGTGTATAACCGATTTCAGCACTTTTCTCAAATTGCCTATATGATAAAATTTTCTTCTATTGAGAAAACCAAGTTTGATCATAATAAAATTTAAATATTATGCTACTATTAACAGATTTTATCACTTTAAATAAATATATTCCGATCTTTTTAAGTGATCACCACTTCTAAATGTTACCATTTCAAACAGAAAAACAATTCTAATTTCTGTAAATAATTTTATTTCCACATTAAAACATATGTACAAAAAACGATATTATTCAAAAAACGCATTTTATCCTCTTGACACATGATAGTTACATATAAATACTACTCTCATGATTATTACAAGAAAATACAATTTTTAGAACTGACTGATTCCCCACCCAACATAGGATATACCATCATTCACTCGATTATATAAAAGTCATATTGCCAAAAAATTAAACTTGATATTGGATACACATCTTCAACACAAATCATAAACACAATTTTTTAAACTGCTATTATGAAGATTTATAGGTCAGCCTACACCTCTTTTATAATATCAAAGGCACATATTGAAATGAAAAACTATTTTGAATCAGATACAATTAAATTAACTCTTATATATCTATGACTACCATAGAGCAATTGATGAAAATAAACCTCTTGCTCTATAATAACTTGCAAAATATTTTTTTTCCAGCCAGATCTTTTCAAACTCGTCATCAAAACTAAAGGCAATTCCTCTTACCATAAATGACTAATCTAAAAAATACACACACTAATGGATTATTCTCAAGCATGTATTTCCTCCACATGTATTGCAGGAATCTATTATTTTCTACTTAAAATTCCTCCATCAAGTAAACACTGTAAATGACTTCTATCACTTGAGCTCGAGGAAGGAGAAACCAAACCAAAATGAATAAAAATAATTTTTTCAACAGTGACCAAGCAACAATTCCCATGATTTATCAGAACATATATCTGACTAATCATAAAACACACAATGTTTCACACTGATGTGCAGTACCTGTCTCTAAGTACTATTATGAAGATATATGTTAGACCTGTTGCTCTACAATACGTTGCAAAATATTTTCCCCCCAGCCAGAACTCTAATTTTTACTTCAACTCAAAATATTATATGAAAACTAAAGGAAGTCATTATCTCAAACACATAGTCAAAAAATTCCAACAAACCTGACTATCTATTTCATGAGTCCCATGTTTACAGGACATCTGTGAAAATTAACTACTGAATATATGCACACACACATATGAATTATGCACAATCATGAATGCATTTATTCACTTTTAGTGTTCAAAGACTGGCAAGTGTAATTCTATTAAAATTAGTTGATTTTTTCTAGTTAAATATTTATTGACTAAGAGGCAAAAAAAAATTAAAAACACCTGGACTATCATTTACATAGCCATTAAAATAAAAAGATGGCACATAAAGAAATTAACTGCTTTTGGATTCCATAATTTAACAAAGCAAATAAACCTGATATTAAGCATATGTGACACAAAGTATTAATTACTATGATTTTCAGTCGCTTTAATCAGCAAATTCACAGTTATGTTTTTACCAGTATTCTGATTCATAATGCTCAGATGTTCTGCAGATGTCTTTTACATCAAAATGAATTTCACAAACCTAAAAGTAATATAAACTCTCAAAACTTTGGCAAATAATTTATATTATGTATAGAACATTAATCATCTAAAAGAAAATGAGCTAAAAAATGAATCTTACTTCTCAACATTCAAATATAATCAAATAAATATTTTAAATAAAAATGCATTGTGAATGTGGCATCTTAACGTGAATGAAAGTTTAATAAAATGTACTAATTCACCATTTCAAACAACTGTCTCTATTGTAAGGTGCCTCTCCTACAGATATTTCCAGTTTGTTTATGAAATTACAGAACAGTGATTCCCAACTGGTGTGTTCCTTCTAAGACCCAGGTGTGTCGCGAAAATATATAAAAAACAATAATACTGCATAATAACATGGCAACGTCATGGTAAGTGGACTATATCACAAGCATGTCACGTAAATAAATGATTTCAGACGTGGCTCCAAGTTAAAAGGTTCGAAAACCCTCTTATAGAATCATGGTTTTATTTCTGTGAAGTTTCTAAAAGAGGAGGCATGAATCCTTATTATTTTGTAACCTAAGCACATATTTTTATGTAGCTAAATATATATAGATATGCTCCACCACTGCATAAAATCCCATAACTAAAAGCAGACTGATTTGTTAAAGTAGATAATTCTAAGTATGTCTCAATACAGTACCACTGTTACAGAGTATAACTTGTACAAGTACCTCTTAATACTAACCATTTTATCAAAATTGGGTATTATAAAATTGACATAGTTACTTAATTTTATAAACGATATGGTGCATGTTGTATGTTATAGCTTTGAAATATTTATGGCTAAATCATTTACTTTATCTCCAATATGAATTAGGTCAGTAGTATAGCCCCACTCCACAGAATCCCCACTAGTGCTTTCGCCTCTTATGACGACACCTCCGGCCACGCCCTCATGACGTCACTGACCACACCCCCTTATTAATATTAATAATTAATAATTCATAATTAATAATTCATAATTAAAAACCCTTCCTATCCCCCTTTTTTAACCCCTGGCGCCATCTGGTGACTATGAGGAGCACCATTTTCGGAAAAAACCCTATTTTAGCTCTAATTTCCCGATTTTTGACTCCCCCTTTATTAAAAATTTCTCCCCCTTATTAAAAAACCCCTTCCTTCCCCTCCCCCTTTTAAACCCTGGCGCCATCTGGTGACTATGAGGAGTACTATTTTCGGAAAAACCCCTATTTAACTCTAATTTCCCAATTTTTCAGCCAACTTGTCATTAAAGACCCCTGGTTGGCCCACCTATATTTTAAGCCCTCCTTCTCGAATAGTCCCGATTTTTCTTTATTTCAGACCCCCCCCTGATTGACCCCCTATATTTTAAGCTCCCCTTAATCTCCGAATAAGTCCCTTACCAACTAAACTTCGGGTGGCAACGATCGGATGATGCAAGCCTCAGAATAATTGCATGGGTGGCAACCTCATGCAGAAAGGGATGATGCAAGTCTCTAAATAATTGCAAAACTTTCGATAGTAGTCACTCACAGAAAATCAACTCCCAAAGTTGTATTACCCATTTTTATTCCTTATTAATTAAACACTCATTAACCACCCCCCCCCCTTTATTAAACCCCCTTATCAAAAGTTCACTCTATTAAAACTTCACCAAACTCCTTTGGTGTCCACGTTCATCTGAAATTTGCCAAGACCCGCTAAACTTTGGGTGGCAACCCTTCGCTGAATGGTTGATGCAATCCTTGAACAAGGTCCCCGTATTTTGCGAGTTCGACCTTCACTAGAAGAAGGACTCTTTCATTCCATAGATTTCAGCGAATTCGAATGAAATCATTTTCTTGAAGTGAAAGAAAGATTTAAACTTTTTTTAATGTATATCAATTTATTTCCTATTTATATTTAGCAATGCTGATGTTTGTACGTAATTTTAATAAATTACTATACTTTATCAATAACTATCTTTTTTCAACAAAATATTTATATATTTTATTAGATGAAAAATGTTTCGGACCTCGAAATCAACCTCAAAAACAGTGAAGATAGTTGGGTTGTTTGGGTTGTTTTACCTCTGAGCGGCACTTTTTTGCACACCATGGGCTAAATGGCCAGGTCACATGGACCCCGAAGGCTCAGAGAAGGTTGGGGAAGAGGACCCACTGGAAGAGCTGTTGGGAGACAGATGGTAGCCTCCCGTCAAGGCCATCCAGCGTGTTCTTTAACGTGCACAGGGTATGACTTTCACGCACACGGAACCACGGCTTAACGGCCCATCCGACGGGCGGCGGCCTTTCCAAGCCCATCGGTGTCCCCTACTGACCGTAGGCAGGGCGGGGAGCGTTGCGGAGATAAATTTCAACGCTGACCCAGATGGGACTCCAACCTGGGAACTACAGATTACGAGCCTGGCGCGCTACCGACTGAGCCACCCCCGCCCCCAGTGAAGATAGAGAAACTCATAAGCTTTGCCACGTGCCATTTTGTTCCTAGTTATGCCACTGGTTCCTGGTGCGAAAAAAGTTTTATTATAAACAATAAAATCTGGAATTCATTTTACTAATATTGATAAATTTTGTAAATAATGAAATATTGGCAATTAATATAACTAAATTTAGAAAATGATATTAAGGCTGTGGCGTTTCGAACTTTGCTATTATATCTAAATATATCGCTCTTTCTATCTGCTATTTGCAACTCAAACGAGGAACTCTTGGTTTTTTCCTGCTTATCAGCAATTTGTCCATTGCCACAGACAATCAAATTAATAGTTTTAGCAGAGGAGCTTGTCATAATGAGGTAACTGACTTCTAGCAGGAACTCTGATCAGATTAATTAAGACCGCGAAACCCATTAAGAATTCATTCCCATGTTAAAAGAACACTACTTTTGTTAGATTTCTAAATTAAAAAGATGCACGATGTCTGTTCTGTCCAGGGGGCGGCGGGTGGCTCAGTCGGTAGCGCGCCAGGCTCGTAATCTGTAGTTCCCAGGTTCGAGTCCCAGCTGGGTCAGCGTTGAGATTTATCTCCGCAAAATTCCCCGCCCTGCCCACGGTCAGTAGGGGACACCGATCGCCTTGGAAAGGCCGCCGTCCGTCGGATGGGACGTTAAGCCGTGGCCCCGTGTGCGGGAGAGCCATACCCTGTGCACGTTAAAGAGCACGCTGGATGGCCTTGACGGGAGGCTACCATCTGTCTCCCAACAGCTGTTCCAGTGGGTCCCCTCCCCCAACCTTCTCTGAGCCTTCGGGATCCATTGTGACCTGGCCATTTAGCTCACGGTGTGCAAAAAAGTGCCGCTCAGAGGTAAAACAACCCAACTCTGTTCTGTCCAGACATGCTCTAGTTCCAGGTCACGTGTGTTTTCTTCGCTAAACCCACACCCCTTTCCCTCAATCAGAAAGGGGAAACCGATTGGCTTTGAAAGGTCTCCGTCCATTGAATGGGATGTAAAGCCGTGGACCCATACACCCTGTTAGAAACATACACTGAATGGCCGTGATGCCGTGTACAGGAGAGCTATACCCTGTGCACTTTGAAGAACACGCTGGATGGCCTTGATGCGAGTCTCTTCTGTCTCTCTTCTCTCCAGACATTGTACAGTCGCTCAAAAAAATTCGTGTCACTTGACACGAAGGTTGCCAGATCACTAATTTCTAAAAAAATCGTTGCCAGATATGTTTTCTGAATTCTGTAATCAACCATGGTGTTCGGATACTTTTTTGAGCGACTGTAGGTGGTCAATTACTTTGATACTAGATCGTGTGGGCTCATTCACGGAAATATTGAGCTGGAGCGTGTGCAGTAACTGCACACGCTCCTAACGTAACTGGAGCGTGTACAGTTGCTGTACACGCTCCAGATATTTTTCCTGAATTCTGTAATCACGTGACACGAAGGTTGCCAGATCACTAATTTCTAAAAAAATCGTTGCCAGATATTTTTTCTGAATTCTGTAATTAATCGTAGTGTTCGGATATTTTTTTGAGCGACTCTACATGTCTAAAGGACTGCAAGGGATCGGAAGTCTCCTTCCCCCAACCTTATCTGATCCCTTGGGGTCCTTGTGACCTTCACATTTAGTCCATTATGTGGAGAAAAAAAGTGCTGCTCAGAGATAAAATAATATAACCTAACCCAGATACTAATCTACCGCAATAGTTTGTCTCTGAATAGCAGGTTTTGTAGAAGCTTAATTACAAGAATTCAGACAGACAACGTAGAAGATAATTTTCAACAGTTTACTGACGTCTAACTAGAGGGAATTTCGTTTGCTCTATTGATTCCTTAAATTGTCCCTTTCTCTCCTTCAGTTTCCACAAAGTGTACCAAGGAACAAGAAGAACATGACAAAAACAGTGGATTGGGAGAATTGACAACGGGCAAGCCTCGTCCCAAATGCAACGAATTTGGATATTATGAACCAGTTAGCTGCAAGCCAGGAATGCTGTGAGTTACTGCTTTCTCATCTCTCATCTTCTTTAGTTTCTTCTTAATATTCAAAGTGTTGGGTTGGGTTGTTTTACTTCTGAGCGGCACTTTTTTGCACACCATGGGCTAAATGGCCAGGTCACATGGACCCCGAAGGCTCAGGGAAGGTTGGGGAAGGGGACCCACTGGAACAGCTGTTGGGAGACAGATGATAGCCTCCCGTCAAGGCCATCCAGCGTGTTCTTTAACGTGCACAGGGTATGGCTCTCCCGCACACGGGGGCCACGGCTTAACGTCCCATCCGACGGACGGCGGCCTTTCCAAGCCCATCGGTGTCCCCTACTGACCGTGGACAGGGCGGGGAATTTTGCGGAGATAAATATTCAAAGTGAATACATCCTCCTCTTTCAAAATTAGCCCGCAAAAGCACATTGTCAAAGAGTTCATCGGCGCGAGTGTCATTTGCGTGGATGAGACATATGCACAACTTTTCTAAATAACTCAGATGTGCAGAATTTTTATTTACACCTTTTATTCTATATACATCTATGTACATTTACATCTAATGCATAATTCACTCTCAGGGACACAATATTCCCTTAGCTCAGCAGTTACAAACTGCCCTAAACAATATCAGCTGGCCTAATCTCATGGCGTAGCCGTCCCGTGGCCGAGTGATTAGCGCACTTGGCTACTGATCAACGGGACCTGGGTTCGAGCCCCGGGTAAGGCATGGCTGTTTGTGTCTTTTTCTGCTGAGGCCCTGCCATCCTCTCAGACCTTCTACTGTGGCATATAAACTGACAGGCTCCTGTCAGACTTCTGTGGCAAGCAGCTGCTTGAGGGGGTATTTATTTTTAAATCTCATGGCCCCAACTAGGACACAGTTCTAGTTCACCCGGCTCTCTTCCCGCCCTGCCCTGGGGCGGGGGTGGCTCAGTCGGTAGTGCGCCAGGCTCGTAATCTGTAGTTCCCAGGTTCGAGTCCCAGCTGGGTCAGCATTGAGATTTATCTCTGCAAAATTCCCCGCCCTGCCCACGGTCAGTAGGGGACACCGATGGGCTTAGAAAGGCCGCCGTCCGTCGGATGGGACGTTAAGCCGTGGCCCCGTGTGCGGGAGAGCCATACCCTGTGCACGTTAAAGAACACGCTGGATGGCCTTGACGGGAGGCGACCATCTGTCTCCCAACAGCTGTTCCAGTGGGTCCCCTCCCCCAACCTTCTCTGAGCCTTCGGGGTCCATGTGACCTGGCCATTTAAGCCCATGGTGTGCAAAAAAGTGCCGCTCAGAGGTAAAACAACCCAACCCAACCCAACCCGCCCTGCCCACGGTCAGTAGGGGACACTGATGGGCTTGGAAAGGCCGCCGTCCGTCGGATGGGACGTTAAGCCGTGGCCCCGTGTGCGGGAGAGACATACCCTGTGCACGTTAAAGAACACGCTGGATGGCCTTGACGGGAGGCTACCATCTGTCCCCCAACAGCTGTTCCACTGGGTCCCCTCCCCCAACCTTCTCTGAGCCTTCGGGGTCCATGTGACCTGGCCATTTAGCCCATGGTGTGCAAAAAAGTGCCGCTCAGAGGTAAAACAACCCAACCCAACCCACCGGCTCTCTCTCCCGAGCCTCGTGATAAGCGTCCCCTCTTCAAGACATTCACAGAGGAACTCCCTTCTTCCCGCTCTTTCTATCGTCGGGCGAAACATCACATAGAGGGTTCAGCTCTCACCCCTTGTCACAATGATGCTAGGTGTGGCCCAATAGCTCATGCTGACACTAACGACCTTCGTTAGGAGTGTAGCACACGGGAACACGAGAGCTGACAACCGTCACACTATTGGACCGTCATAGCTCCCCCACTTGTGAACGGCGCTGCCCGTGGTTGCAGCTGGGATGGCAACAAGCTGTTGTCTATCAGCTGAGAAAGGAGGGGTTGGGTAGTTTTACCTTTGAGCGGCACTTTTTTGCACACCATGGGCTAAATGGTCAGGTCACATGAACCCGAAGGCTCAGAGAAGGTTGGGGGAGAGGACCCACTGGAACAGCTGTTGGGAGACAGATGGTAGCCTCCCGTCAAGGCCATCCAGCATGTTCTTTAACGTGCACAGAGTATGGCTCTCCCGCACACGGGACCACGGCTTAACGTCCCATCCGACGGACGGCGGCCTTTCCAAGCCCATCAGTGTCCCCTACTGACCGTGAACAGGGCGGTGAATTTTGCGGAAATAAATCTCAACGCTGACCCAGCTGGGACTCGAACCTGAGAACTACAGATTACGAGCCTGGCGCGCTACCGACTGAGCCACCCCCGCCCCAGAAAGGGGGAGACGGGAGGCTGAGTAGGAAACGTTCGACCATGACCCCTCCCTTCCCAAGTTCGTGTACGCCGAAACGGCCTAAAGAACCCAACATTCGAATGAGCGAACGAAACTATTGTTGCGGATTACAAAAATGGATAGCCACTGAGCGTGAGTATTAAAAGCTATATTTCAAAACCAAATTCAATACAAGGTAAATTGTTACAAAGGAAATATGGATGAAGTATCTTATTAACAAATCAACTATTAACATGCACAAGTCATCAATCTTCCTGCGTAGAGCACACAATATCAGCTCTGTGTATTTTACTAAATACTACCTTTTACTTGATTTACCAGGTCACCCGAAGATCTTCACTCGTAAACCAATTCTCGTCCTGTGCTAATAACTTTTCACACACTAGCCGAACAAAAAGACAGTCCGTGTAGACATTCGAAGTTAGCCATAAAAGTTCCCACTTTTATACTTCCGCGTATACACAACACATCAAGTTACTTCTTGATACTTAACGATAAAAGATCCCACTTTTATCCTTCCGCGTATACACAACACATCAAGTTATTTCTTGATACTTACGCGCACTGTCTCAGAACAGCTCACCGTCCATTTTCGAACTCTCCGACCGTTACAATACAACGACCGTTACAATCCAAAACGACCGTTAACGCTCCACTCTCCTTCTCCAAATTCTCCCAAAGTTCTTATTCGTTGGCTGAAACTTTGCTTTCGGTTGCCAGATTCTTCTGTCGTAACACTGCCCCCTTCCTAGGTCTTGTTCGTCCCGAACAATTCTGGATTCCAAAGCTTCTTCAGTTCTTCGATGAAACGGGGCCAAATGATCCTCGTGAACCACCTTGCACTTTGTAGCTGGACATCGACGAATGCGATATACCACGTCTGTGTCAAAATGAAAGCGAATCTCATTATGACGTAGATTTCTTTTCTGACTGAAGCCTCGTCCACAAACATAATACGTGTAAGGCCTATAGCCCTTGTGAACACGTTTATGTCTCTGCAGGGAGAAGAATCGACTAAGAGTTTTCGTGCAAAACCTGTAAAAAGTTTTCTTCTTTGTCGAAAGTTTTCTTCTTTGGATTTTTACTTCTATCAACAGTAACAAGGAATGAAAGTCATTAGTGACATAAAATCTAGGGAGGAGTTTCATCCTCCAGTCTGACCCTTTTGTCAGTTGACTTTCACTTAATTCAGAACTGTCGTGATGAACCTTCAGCCATATTTCACCTGATTCAATTTGATCCCCAAGGTGCTTCACAATTATATCAGCTCCATAATTCTTTTTAGCGCTTCGGTCCATCTCCTCCTTCCATACTCTTGCTAGAACTGCAGCTTCTAATCCGACAACCTTACCTGTTTCTCCTGTATAAGTGAAATCAGTGATGTGTCGGGCTGCTAGCAATATTTTTTCTGTTTTACCTTCACATAGCCAGCTTGCAACATCTTCAGATACTCTTTGTTCTATTAACATGTTACGAAACTTGTTCAAAGCATTGCCGTTATGCAGAACCTTACGGACACGTGATGCTTCATCTACCCTATTATCCACAATGTTCACAAAACGCAGAAGTTCTCCTAACTCTTCGACGAGCTCTTGCAGTTCTAAGGATCCGTTACCAAGGAAACACTGAACAGCTTCCATCACTTCCAGAGAGTTGTCAACAGAGTTTTCAAGAGGTGAATCCATGTTGCTGATAACAGCTGAACAACTCAAACTCTTCATTCCACGAGCTTGTGATGCTGCAACCACTTTCTTAACTAAATCAACAGCAACATCTTCTGTACTGATGAGATCAATAGCTCCTTTTCCGAATTCAACATCATAAACCAAAGCACACACTCCTTCAGCCAGCTTTTTGGACACAATTGAGCATATCATTAGAGGAACGCTATCTATGGTAGCCATCAGATCCTTGCAGCGGTAAATCTCCTTATCTGTTGGCACCAGCTCCTCTGTCTGTCCTACGATGCAGCATCCGACGTCTTCCATCATCTGCTCGATTTTATCTTTAGTGCAGTCGACTGTGAAGCCAGGGATGGATTCCAATTTGTACAGAGTATCTCCCGTCAATTGGAGAGCACGACCGGAGATCATAGGGACCTTGAGACCTAAAGCAGCAAGTGCAGGAGCCAAGACAAGACTCACTTTGTTGCCGACACCTCCTGTGCTGTTTACATCTACCATCCGATGGCGCCACTCGGGTCTCCAGCAAAACACATGACCCGAGGAGGTCATAGTTGCTGTTTCTTCGGAATTCACTTTCTTGGAGCTCTCATTGTAATTAGCCAGGGAAACATCAGTCATGATTGCCAAATTGTTCATTCTGGAGATCAGCGACGAGTTTTGTAACATGATATTGTCCACTTTAGAGCTCTTGTAGTCGTGATAAAACTTTTCTATATCCTTATAATCTAAATGGTTATAATGTCCAAATCTGCACATTGACTGTTCAGAAAAGAAATTCAGCGTGGCTACGTTGAAATTATCTGAGGGATTCACTTCTCTCTGATCGTAACTCTGAGGCTTAGTTTCATCCAGAAAGTTAGTCTTTGAAGTACTGTCTCTGCCTGAAGCTCCTTTACTAGCATCACCTGTTACGCTTCTAAGCCATTCTTCGGAATTCCTCTTCCTTAAATCTCCACTTTCTATAAACGATTCAAGTGTGGCTATATGCTTCGGAAAAATCTCTCCGACTTCCCGGGTAACGTCGAATGGCACTTTGTTTCTATGATGAATGGACGCCTCTTCTTTACTCGGACCACTCTGCGAAACGTAAACTCTGTTTCGTTCCCCCTCATTACCACTCGTTACTCTGCCTTTGCGATAATTGTCCATGACACATTTTGCTGACGGCGAGGAATAGAATACCTTTCGTGTGGATCTCTCTTCAGATCGTGCCAGACTTGTATACCTAGGTATTTTGAAGTGCAAAGCGTACTGTATAGTCTCACAGCTCTCTGATCTGTGTGATTGTTCTTCACAGTTCCTAGACATGTCACCAGCGACATAGACACTCTGCCATGCATCACCAGTAGTTGCGTGGTCAAAGGCATTATCTGCGCTATCTCTACGATTCTTGATTTCCAGTAGCAGATCCACATTTTTATATGCGTTGCCTTTCTCTTTTTCTTTTCCATGTTTACAATCTAACTTAACACTATCAAGATCAACTTTTTCACTGACAAATTCAACATTTAAACTATTGAATTGTCTATTGAGTTCGGTTTTACTATCCTTGAACTGATCAATAATCTTACCAACTTGAGGAGCCACTTCATCTCTCATCTCAGTATTTTGTGCGGCCATTTCGGCTTTCAACTCACCTATTTTATCGCTTTGGGCAGCTAGATCACTTTTAATATCAGTCATCTGCGTAGCCATATCGGCTTTCATATCGGTCACCAGCGTAGCAATAACGGCTTTCCTATCAGTCATCAGCGTAGCAATAACGGCTTTCCTATCAATCATCAGCGTAGCCATATCGGCTTTCATATCAGTCATCAGCGTAGTCATATCGGCTTTCATATCTTTCATATCAGTCGTCAGCGTAGTCATATCGGCTTTCATATCTTTCATAACAGTCATCTGCGTAGCCATATCGACTTTCAAGCTATTTATCAACTTTACTAATTCATCCATACTTCTAGTTAACGGCATTCAAAAAATTATCCCGCTTCTGACACCAAATGTTGCGGATTACAAAAATGGATAGCCACTGAGCGTGAGTATTAAAAGCTATATTTCAAAACCAAATTCAATACAAGGTAAATTGTTACAAAGGAAATATGGATGAAGTATCTTATTAACAAATCAACTATTAACATGCACAAGTCATCAATCTTCCTGCGTAGAGCACACAATATCAGCTCTGTGTATTTTACTAAATACTACCTTTTACTTGATTTACCAGGTCACCCGAAGATCTTCACTCGTAAACCAATTCTCGTCCTGTGCTAATAACTTTTCACACACTAGCCGAACAAAAAGACAGTCCGTGTAGACATTCGAAGTTAGCCATAAAAGTTCCCACTTTTATACTTCCGCGTATACACAACACATCAAGTTACTTCTTGATACTTAACGATAAAAGATCCCACTTTTATCCTTCCGCGTATACACAACACATCAAGTTATTTCTTGATACTTACGCGCACTGTCTCAGAACAGCTCACCGTCCATTTTCGAACTCTCCGACCGTTACAATACAACGACCGTTACAATCCAAAACGACCGTTAACGCTCCACTCTCCTTCTCCAAATTCTCCCAAAGTTCTTATTCGTTGGCTGAAACTTTGCTTTCGGTTGCCAGATTCTTCTGTCGTAACACTATCCTTCGCTAATTGGCACAAACACGTCTTTCAGTCCTCAGGGTACCACACCCTTCATAGTTCTAGCGCACTCCGACAGTTCATGATGCAAGTTCATAAACAGTTCAGTCCTATCTGGGTGGCTTCTCGTTTCGGGAACGCATGAACCTTCCCGGATTGGATATTTTCTAATCACTCACTCACTGACATAAAAGTCTGCAGGATTTTTCCTTCGAATTTTTCATGGCTTCTACCACTCTCGGGCTTCTCTGCAAGGCAGCCTGGGCCCCAAGCTTCCCACTATGCATTTCCTGCTCCCTTATTACCTTAATAAAGCGAGTCTTGTTGGTGTCCCCCCCCCCATCATCTTTTCCCCCAAGCTACTGACGCGCAGGGAGACTGCCTACGACATCTGCAGCAGCTCGAACCCGAGTACGCCACCTACCATGCATTCGAAAAAACTTTCGTCTTCCACGTGTTGGCAATAGGTCACTTTCGCACCAATTCTCGCACGTGAGATAGCAATCCATCTCTTAGCTTAAAATCACAATCGGGACCACGCCAACGCTCACTATTTTTGCATGATAATTCTTTTAGAAGCGAGTTTTCTGTAGCCAGCTGCTTTCTCCAGCTTGCCTGATTCCCCGCCCTGCCCACGGTCAGTAGGGGACACCGATGGGCTTGGAAAAGCCGCCGTCCGTCGGATGGGACGTTAAGCCGTGGCCCCATGTGCGGGAGAGCCATACCCTGTGCACGTTAAAGAACACGCTGGATGGCCTTGACGGGAGGCTGCCATCTGTCTCCCAACAGCTGTTCCAGTGGGTCCCCTCCCCCAACCTTTTCTGAGCCTTCGGGGTCCATGTGACCTAGCCATTTAGCCCATGGTGTGCAAAAAAGTGCCGCTCAGAGGTAAAACAACCCAACCCAGCTTGCCTGCTTCTAGCGCCTTCCTCGCGCATGCGCTCTGAAAAGAACTTTTTCTGCCACCCGCACTGCTCTCGTCGTTTCGCCTGTTTCTCGTGCTCAGCTTGTTTCGTACCAACACCTATCAATTTGCTATCTACTTTTTCTGCGCGCTCAATAAAATTCCAGTTTCCTATATTTCTCATCTGTTCATAGGTGTTATTGGTAATCAATGCTTCCTCCACTAATTCCTTCGTCATTTCGCAAGTGACCAATACCTCAGGATAGATAAGGCCACCTTCCTTCCCTTCTATTTGCATCTTCATCGGGATTTTAATTAACGGGACTAAACGATTATCCCCGAAAGTAGATCGGAGCTGTATCCTTCCGCAAGGCCTTTTCCATTGACAGGTCACGCAATCAGACCTAATTAAATTAACTTCTGTTCGGCTATCTAGGATACATTCCAAAGTATAGGTTCACATACTATAGGAACTTCTGTTCCGCTATCTAGGATACATTCCAAAGTATAGGTTCACATACTATAGGAACTTCTGTTACCTTAGCAGGTTACATGTTGCATTCCCTACCTTGCGTTTTAAAATTATCGGCCGTTACTGTGGTGCATACTGCTGTTTCTCCGAACAGTAACTGAAGCCCTTCGCCCTCGGATTCCTTAGCCTCTACTGGCGAACCTGTGCGGACTTATTGTGCCTTCCAGCCCTCAGCTGAGGACAATTTCTCCGAACAGTAACTGAAGCCCTTCGCCCTCGGATTCCTTAGCCTCTACTGGCGAACATGTGCGGACTTATTTGTCCCTTCCTGCCCTCAGCTGAGGACAATTTCTCCGAACAGTAACTGAAGCCCTTCGCCCTCGGATTCCTTAGCCTCTACTGGCGAACATGTGCGGACTTATTGTCCCTTCCTGCCCTCAGCTGAGGACAATTTCTCCGAACAGTAACTGAAGCCCTTCGCCCTCGGATTCCTTAGCCTCTACTGGCGAACATGTGCGGACTTATTGTCCCTTCCTGCCCTCAGCTGAGGACAATTTCTCCGAACAGTAACTGAAGCCCTTCGCCCTCGGATTCCTTAGCCTCTACTGGCGAACATGTGCGGACTTATTGTCCCTTCCTGCCCTCAGCTGAGGACAATTTCTCCGAACAGTAACTGAAGCCCTTCGCCCTCGGATTCCTTAGCCTCTACTGGCGAACATGTGCGGACTTATTGTCCCTTCCTGCCCTCAGCTGAGGACAATTTCTCCGAACAGTAACTGAAGCTCTTCGCCCGCGGATTCCTTAGCCTCTACTGGCGAACATGTGCGGACTTATTTGTCCCTTCCTGCCCTCAGCTGAGGACAATTTCTCCGAACAGTAACTGAAGCCCTTCGCCCTCGGATTCCTTAGCCTCTACTTGCGAACATGTGCGGACTTATTGTCCCTTCCTGCCCTCAGCTGAGGACAATTTCTCTGAACAGTAACTGAAGCCCTTCGCCCTCGGATTCCTTAGCCTCTACTGCCGAACATGTGCGGACTTATTTGTCCCTTCCTGCCCTCAGCTGAGGACAATTTCTCCGAACAGTAACTGAAGCCCTTCGCCCTCGGATTCCTTAGCCTCTACTCGCGAACATGTGCGGACATATTGTCCCTTCCTGCCCTCAGCTGAGGACAATTTCGCCGAACAGTAACTGAAGCCCTTCGCCCTCGGATTCCTTAGCCTCTACTTGCGAACATGTGCGGACTTATTGTCCCTTCCTGCCCTCAGCTGAGGACAATTTCTCCGAACAGTAACTGAAGCCCTTCGTCCTCGGATTCCTTAGCCTCTACTGCCGAACATGTGCGGACTTATTTGTCCCTTCCTGCCCTCAGCTGAGGACAATTTCTCCGAACAGTAACTGAAGCCCTTCGCCCTCGGATTCCTTAGCCTCTACTCGCGAACATGTGCGGACATATTGTCCCTTCCTGCCCTCAGCTGAGGACAATTTCGCCGAACAGTAACTGAAGCCCTTCGCCCTCGGATTCCTTAGCCTCTACTGGCGAACATGTGCGGACTTATTGTCCCTTCCTGCCCTCAGCTGAGGACAATTTCTCTGAACAGTAACTGAAGCCCTTCGCCCTCGGATTCCTTAGCCTCTACTGGCGAACATGTGCGGACTTATTTGTCCCTTCCTGCCCTCAGCTGAGGACAATTTCTCCGAACAGTAACTGAAGCCCTTCGCCCTCGGATTCCTTAGCCTCTACTGGCGAAAATGTGCGGACTTATTGTCCCTTCCTGCCCTCAGCTGAGGACAATTTCTTCGAACACTAACTGAAGCCCTTCGCCCTCGGATTCCTTAGCCTCTACTGGCGAACATGTGCGGACTTATTTGTCCCTTTCTGCCCTCAGCTGAGGACAATTGATCCGAATAGTAACTGAAGCTCTTCGCCCTCGGATTCCTTAGCCTCTACTGGCGAACATGTGCGGACTTATTTGTCCCTTCCTGCCCTCAGCTGAGGACAATTTCTCCGAACAGTAACTGAAGCCCTTCGCCCTCGGAATCCTTAGCCTCTACTGGCGAACATGTGCGGACTTATTTGTCCCTTCCTGCCCTCAGCTGAGGACAATTGATCCGAACAGTAACTGAAGCCCTTCGCCCTCGGATTCCTTAGCCTCTACTCGCGAACATGTGCTGACTTATTTGTCCCTTCCTGCCCTCAGCTGAGGACAATTTCTCCGAACAGTAACTGAAGCCCTTCGCCCTCGGATTCCTTAGCCTCTACTCGCGAACATGTGCGGACTTATTGTCCCTTCCTGCCCTCAGCTGAGGACAATTTCTCCGAACAGTAACTGAAGCCCTTCGCCCTCGGATTCCTTAGCCTCTACTGGCGAACATGTGCGGACTTATTTGTCCCTTCCTGCCCTCAGCTAAGGACAATTTCTCCGAACAGTAACTGAAGCCCTTCGCCCTCGGATTCCTTAGCCTCTACTGCCGAACATGTGCGGACTTATTTGTCCCTTCCTGCCCTCAGCTGAGGACAATTTCTCCGAACAGTAACTGAAGCCCTTCGCCCTCGGATTCCTTAGCCTCTACTCGCGAACATGTGCGGACTTATTGTCCCTTCCTGCCCTCAGCTGAGGACAATTTCTCCGAACAGTAACTGAAGCCCTTCGCCCTCGGATTCCTTAGCCTCTACTGGCGAACATGTGCGGACTTATTGTCCCTTCCTGCCCTCAGCTGAGGACAATTTCTCCGAACAGTAACTGAAGCCCTTCGCCCTCGGATTCCTTAGCCTCTACTGGCGAACATGTGCGGACTTATTTGTCCCTTCCTGCCCTCAGCTGAGGACAATTTCTCCGAACAGTAACTGAAGCCCTTCGCCCTCGGATTCCTTAGCCTCTACTGGCGAACATGTGCGGAATTATTGTCCCTTCCTGCCCTCAGCTGAGGACAATTTCTCCGAACAGTAACTGAAGCCCTTCACCCTCGGATTCCTTAGCCTCTACTGGCGAACATGTGCGGACTTATTTGTCCCTTCCTGCCCTCAGCTGAGGACAATTGATCCGAACAGTAACTGAAGCTCTTCGCCCTCGGATTCCTTAGCCTCTACTGGCGAACATGTGCGGACTTATTTGTCCCTTCCTGCCCTCAGCTGAGGACAATTTCTCCGAACAGTAACTGAAGCTCTTCGACCTCGGATTCCTTAGTCTCTACTGGCGAACATGTGCGGACTTATTTGTCCCTTCCTGCCCTCAGCTGAGGACAATTTCTCCGAACAGTAACTGAAGCCCTTCGCCCTCGGATTCCTTAGCATCTACTGGCGAACATGTGCGGACTTATTTGTCCCTTCCTGCCCTCAGCTGAGGACAATTGATCCGAACAGTAACTGAAGCCCTTCGACTCGGATTCCTTAGCCTCTACTGGCGAACCTGTGCGGACTTATTGTCCCTTCCTGCCCTCAGCTGAGGACAATTTCTCCGAACAGTAACTGAAGCCCTTCGCCCTCGGATTCCTTAGCCTCTACTCGCGAACATGTGCGGACTTATTGTCCCTTCCTGCCCTCAGCTGAGGACAATTTCTCCGAACAGTAACTGAAGCCCTTCGCCCTCGGATTCCTTAGCCTCTACTGGCGAACATGTGCGGACTTATTTGTCCCTTCCTGCCCTCAGCTGAGGACAATTTCTCCGAACAGTAACTGAAGCCCTTCGCCCTCGGATTCCTTAGCCTCTACTGGCGAACATGTGCGGACTTATTGTCCCTTCCTGCCCTCAGCTGAGGACAATTTCTCCGAACAGTAACTGAAGCCCTTCACCCTCGGATTCCTTAGCCTCTACTGGCGAACATGTGCGGACTTATTTGTCCCTTCCTGCCCTCAGCTGAGGACAATTGATCCGAACAGTAACTGAAGCCCTTCGCCCTCGGATTCCTTAGCCTCTACTGGCGAACATGTGCGGACTTATTTGTCCCTTCCTGCCCTCAGCTGAGGACAATTTCTCCGAACAGTAACTGAAGCCCTTCGCCCTCGGATTCCTTAGCCTCTACTTGCGAACATGTGCGGACATATTGTCCCTTCCTGCCCTCAGCTGAGGACAATTTCTCCGAACAGTAACTGAAGCCCTTCGCCCTCGGATTCCTTAGCCTCTACTCGCGAACATGTGCGGACTTATTGTCCCTTCCTGCCCTCAGCTGAGGACAATTTCTCTGAACAGTAACTGAAGCCCTTCGCCCTCGGATTCCTTAGCCTCTACTGGCGAACATGTGCGGACTTATTTGTCCCTTCCTGCCCTCAGCTGAGGACAATTTCTCCGAACAGTAACTGAAGCCCTTCGCCCTCGGATTCCTTAGCCTCTACTGGCGAAAATGTGCGGACTTATTGTCCCTTCCTGCCCTCAGCTGAGGACAATTTCTTCGAACACTAACTGAAGCCCTTCGCCCTCGGATTCCTTAGCCTCTACTGGCGAACATGTGCGGACTTATTTGTCCCTTTCTGCCCTCAGCTGAGGACAATTGATCCGAACAGTAACTGAAGCTCTTCGCCCTCGGATTCCTTAGCCTCTACTGGCGAACATGTGCGGACTTATTTGTCCCTTCCTGCCCTCAGCTGAGGACAATTTCTCCCAACAGTAACTGAAGCCCTTCGCCCTCGGAATCCTTAGCCTCTACTGGCGAACATGTGCGGACTTATTTGTCCCTTCCTGCCCTCAGCTGAGGACAATTGATCCGAACAGTAACTGAAGCCCTTCGCCCTCGGATTCCTTAGCCTCTACTCGCGAACATGTGCTGACTTATTTGTCCCTTCCTGCCCTCAGCTGAGGACAATTTCTCCGAACAGTAACTGAAGCCCTTCGCCCTCGGATTCCTTAGCCTCTACTCGCGAACATGTGCGGACTTATTGTCCCTTCCTGCCCTCAGCTGAGGACAATTTCTCCGAACAGTAACTGAAGCCCTTCGCCCTCGGATTCCTTAGCCTCTACTGGCGAACATGTGCGGACTTATTTGTCCCTTCCTGCCCTCAGCTGAGGACAATTTCTCCGAACAGTAACTGAAGCCCTTCGCCCTCGGATTCCTTAGCCTCTACTGGCGAACATGTGCGGACTTATTGTCCCTTCCTGCCCTCAGCTGAGGACAATTTCTCCGAACAGTAACTGAAGCCCTTCGCCCTCGGATTCCTTAGCCTCTACTGGCGAACATGTGCGGACTTATTTGTCCCTTCCTGCCCTCAGCTGAGGACAATTTCTCCGAACAGTAACTGAAGCCCTTCGCCCTCGGATTCCTTAGCCTCTACTGGCGAACATGTGCGGAATTATTGTCCCTTCCTGCCCTCAGCTGAGGACAATTTCTCCGAACAGTAACTGAAGCCCTTCACCCTCGGATTCCTTAGCCTCTACTGGCGAACATGTGCGGACTTATTTGTCCCTTCCTGCCCTCAGCTGAGGACAATTGATCCGAACAATAACTGAAGCTCTTCGCCCTCGGATTCCTTAGCCTCTACTGGCGAACATGTGCGGACTTATTTGTCCCTTCCTGCCCTCAGCTGAGGACAATTTCTCCGAACAGTAACTGAAGCTCTTCGACCTCGGATTCCTTAGTCTCTACTGGCGAACATGTGCGGACTTATTTGTCCCTTCCTGCCCTCAGCTGAGGACAATTTCTCCGAACAGTAACTGAAGCCCTTCGCCCTCGGATTCCTTAGCATCTACTGGCGAACATGTGCGGACTTATTTGTCCCTTCCTGCCCTCAGCTGAGGACAATTGATCCGAACAGTAACTGAAGCCCTTCGACTCGGATTCCTTAGCCTCTACTGGCGAACATGTGCGGACTTATTGTCCCTTCCTGCCCTCAGCTGAGGACAATTTCTCCGAACAGTAACTGAAGCCCTTCGCCCTCGGATTCCTTAGCCTCTACTCGCGAACATGTGCGGACTTATTGTCCCTTCCTGCCCTCAGCTGAGGACAATTTCTCCGAACAGTAACTGAAGCCCTTCGCCCTCGGATTCCTTAGCCTCTACTGGCGAACATGTGCGGACTTATTTGTCCCTTCCTGCCCTCAGCTGAGGACAATTTCTCCGAACAGTAACTGAAGCCCTTCGCCCTCGGATTCCTTAGCCTCTACTGGCGAACATGTGCGGACTTATTGTCCCTTCCTGCCCTCAGCTGAGGACAATTTCTCCGAACAGTAACTGAAGCCCTTCACCCTCGGATTCCTTAGCCTCTACTGGCGAACATGTGCGGACTTATTTGTCCCTTCCTGCCCTCAGCTGAGGACAATTGATCCGAACAGTAACTGAAGCCCTTCGCCCTCGGATTCCTTAGCCTCTACTGGCGAACATGTGCGGACTTATTTGTCCCTTCCTGCCCTCAGCTGAGGACAATTTCTCCGAACAGTAACTGAAGCCCTTCGCCCTCGGATTCCTTAGCCTCTACTTGCGAACATGTGCGGACATATTGTCCCTTCCTGCCCTCAGCTGAGGACAATTTCTCCGAACAGTAACTGAAGCCCTTCGCCCTCGGATTCCTTAGCCTCTACTCGCGAACATGTGCGGACATATTGTCCCTTCCTGCCCTCAGCTGAGGACAATTTCGCCGAACAGTAACTGAAGCCCTTCGCCCTCGGATTCCTTAGCCTCTACTGGCGAACATGTGCGGACTTATTGTCCCTTCCTGCCCTCAGCTGAGGACAATTTCTCTGAACAGTAACTGAAGCCCTTCGCCCTCGGATTCCTTAGCCTCTACTGGCGAACATGTGCGGACTTATTTGTCCCTTCCTGCCCTCAGCTGAGGACAATTTCTCCGAACAGTAACTGAAGCCCTTCGCCCTCGGATTCCTTAGCCTCTACTGGCGAAAATGTGCGGACTTATTGTCCCTTCCTGCCCTCAGCTGAGGACAATTTCTTCGAACACTAACTGAAGCCCTTAGCCCTCGGATTCCTTAGCCTCTACTGGCGAACATGTGCGGACTTATTTGTCCCTTTCTGCCCTCAGCTGAGGACAATTGATCCGAACAGTAACTGAAGCTCTTCGCCCTCGGATTCCTTAGCCTCTACTGGCGAACATGTGCGGACTTATTTGTCCCTTCCTGCCCTCAGCTGAGGACAATTTCTCCCAACAGTAACTGAAGCCCTTCGCCCTCGGAATCCTTAGCCTCTACTGGCGAACATGTGCGGACTTATTTGTCCCTTCCTGCCCTCAGCTGAGGACAATTGATCCGAACAGTAACTGAAGCCCTTCGCCCTCGGATTCCTTAGCCTCTACTCGCGAACATGTGCTGACTTATTTGTCCCTTCCTGCCCTCAGCTGAGGACAATTTCTCCGAACAGTAACTGAAGCCCTTCGCCCTCGGATTCCTTAGCCTCTACTCGCGAACATGTGCGGACTTATTGTCCCTTCCTGCCCTCAGCTGAGGACAATTTCTCCGAACAGTAACTGAAGCCCTTCGCCCTCGGATTCCTTAGCCTCTACTGGCGAACATGTGCGGACTTATTTGTCCCTTCCTGCCCTCAGCTGAGGACAATTTCTCCGAACAGTAACTGAAGCCCTTCGCCCTCGGATTCCTTAGCCTCTACTGCCGAACATGTGCGGACTTATTTGTCCCTTCCTGCCCTCAGCTGAGGACAATTTCTCCGAACAGTAACTGAAGCCCTTCGCCCTCGGATTCCTTAGCCTCTACTCGCGAACATGTGCGGACTTATTGTCCCTTCCTGCCCTCAGCTGAGGACAATTTCTCCGAACAGTAACTGAAGCCCTTCGCCCTCGGATTCCTTAGCCTCTACTGGCGAACATGTGCGGACTTATTGTCCCTTCCTGCCCTCAGCTGAGGACAATTTCTCCGAACAGTAACTGAAGCCCTTCGCCCTCGGATTCCTTAGCCTCTACTGGCGAACATGTGCGGACTTATTTGTCCCTTCCTGCCCTCAGCTGAGGACAATTTCTCCGAACAGTAACTGAAGCCCTTCGCCCTCGGATTCCTTAGCCTCTACTGGCGAACATGTGCGGAATTATTGTCCCTTCCTGCCCTCAGCTGAGGACAATTTCTCCGAACAGTAACTGAAGCCCTTCACCCTCGGATTCCTTAGCCTCTACTGGCGAACATGTGCGGACTTATTTGTCCCTTCCTGCCCTCAGCTGAGGACAATTGATCCGAACAGTAACTGAAGCTCTTCGCCCTCGGATTCCTTAGCCTCTACTGGCGAACATGTGCGGACTTATTTGTCCCTTCCTGCCCTCAGCTGAGGACAATTTCTCCGAACAGTAACTGAAGCTCTTCGACCTCGGATTCCTTAGTCTCTACTGGCGAACATGTGCGGACTTATTTGTCCCTTCCTGCCCTCAGCTGAGGACAATTTCTCCGAACAGTAACTGAAGCCCTTCGCCCTCGGATTCCTTAGCATCTACTGGCGAACATGTGCGGACTTATTTGTCCCTTCCTGCCCTCAGCTGAGGAAAATTGATCCGAACAGTAACTGAAGCCCTTCGACTCGGATTCCTTAGCCTCTACTGGCGAACCTGTGCGGACTTATTGTCCCTTCCTGCCCTCAGCTGAGGACAATTTCTCCGAACAGTAACTGAAGCCCTTCGCCCTCGGATTCCTTAGCCTCTACTCGCGAACATGTGCGGACTTATTGTCCCTTCCTGCCCTCAGCTGAGGACAATTTCTCCGAACAGTAACTGAAGCCCTTCGCCCTCGGATTCCTTAGCCTCTACTCGCGAACATGTGTGGACTTATTGTCCCTTCCTGCCTCTACTGGCGAACATGTGCGGACTTATTGTCCCTTCCTGCCCTCAGCTGAGGACAATTTCTCCGAACAGTAACTGAAGCCCTTCGCCCTCGGATTCCTTAGCCTCTACTCGCGAACATGTGCGGACTTATTGTCCCTTCCTGCCCTCAGCTGAGGACAATTTCTCCGAACAGTAACTGAAGCCCTTCGCCCTCGGATTCCTTAGCCTCTACTTGCGAACATGTGCGGACTTATTGTCCCTTCCTGCCCTCAGCTGAGGACAATTTCTCCGAACAGTAACTGAAGCCCTTCGCCCTCGGATTCCTTAGCCTCTACTGGCGAACATGTGCGGACTTATTTGTCCCTTCCTGCCCTCAGCTGAGGACAATTTCTCCGAACAGTAACTGAAGCCCTTCGCCCTCGGATTCCTTAGCCTCTACTGGCGAACATGTGCGGACTTATTGTCCCTTCCTGCCCTCAGCTGAGGACAATTTCTCCGAACAGTAACTGAAGCCCTTCGCCCTCGGATTCCTTAGCCTCTACTGGCGAACATGTGCGGACTTATTTGTCCCTTCCTGCCCTCAGCTGAGGACAATTTCTCCGAACAGTAACTGAAGCCCTTCGCCCTCGGATTCCTTAGCCTCTACTGGCGAACATGTGCGGACTTATTGTCCCTTCCTGCCCTCAGCTGAGGACAATTTCTCCGAACAGTAACTGAAGCCCTTCACCCTCGGATTCCTTAGCCTCTACTGGCGAACATGTGCGGACTTATTTGTCCCTTCCTGCCCTCAGCTGAGGACAATTGATCCGAACAGTAACTGAAGCTCTTCGCCCTCGGATTCCTTAGCCTCTACTGGCGAACATGTGCGGACTTATTTGTCCCTTCCTGCCCTCAGCTGAGGACAATTTCTCTGAACAGTAACTGAAGCTCTTCGACCTCGGATTCCTTAGTCTCTACTGGCGAACATGTGCGGACTTATTTGTCCCTTCCTGCCCTCAGCTGAGGACAATTTCTCCGAACAGTAACTGAAGCCCTTCGCCCTCGGATTCCTTAGCATCTACTGGCGAACATGTGCGGACTTATTTGTCCCTTCCTGCCCTCAGCTGAGGACAATTGATCCGAACAGTAACTGAAGCCCTTCGCCCTCGGATTCCTTAGCCTCTACTGGCGAACCTGTGCGGACTTATTGTCCCTTCCTGCCCTCAGCTGAGGACAATTTCTCCGAACAGTAACTGAAGCCCTTCGCCCTCGGATTCCTTAGCCTCTACTCGCGAACATGTTCGGACTTATTGTCCCTTCCTGCCCTCAGCTGAGGACAATTTCTCCGAACAGTAACTGAAGCCCTTCGCCCTCGGATTCCTTAGCCTCTACTGGCGAACATGTGTGGACTTATTGTCCCTTCCTGCCCTCAGCTGAGGACAATTGATCCGAACAGTAACTGAAGCCCTTCGCCCTCGGATTCCTTAGCCTCTACTGGCGAACCTGTGCGGACTTATTGTCCCTTCCTGCCCTCAGCTGAGGACAATTTCTCCGAACAGTAACTGAAGCCCTTCGCCCTCGGATTCCTTAGCCTCTACTCGCGAACATGTGCGGACTTATTGTCCCTTCCTGCCCTCAGCTGAGGACAATTTCTCCGAACAGTAACTGAAGCCCTTCGCCCTCGGATTCCTTAGCCTCTACTGGCGAACATGTGCGGACTTATTTGTCCCTTCCTGCCCTCAGCTGAGGACAATTTCTCCGAACAGTAACTGAAGCCCTTCGCCCTCGGATTCCTTAGCCTCTACTCGCGAACATGTGCGGACTTATTGTCCCTTCCTGCCCTCAGCTGAGGACAATTTCTCCGAACAGTAACTGAAGCCCTTCGCCCTCGGATTCCTTAGCCTCTACTGGCGAACATGTGCGGATTTGTGTCCCTTCCTGCCCTCAGCTGAGGACAATTGATCCGAACAGTAACTGAAGCTCTTCGCCCTTGGATTCCTTAGCCTCTACTGGCGAACATGTGCGGACTTATTTGTCCCTTCCTGCCCTCAGCTGAGGACAATTTCTCCGAACAGTAACTGAAGCCCTTCGCCCTCGGATTCCTTAGCCTCTACTCGCGAACATGTGCGGACATATTGTCCCTTCCTGCCCTCAGCTGAGGACAATTTCTCCGAACAGTAACTGAAGCCCTTCGCCCACGGATTCCTTAGCCTCTACTGGCGAACATGTGCGGATTTATGTCCCTTCCTGCCCTCAGCTGAGGACAATTGATCCGAACAGTAACTGAAGCTCTTCGCCCTTGGATTCCTTAGCCTCTACTGGCGAACATGTGCGGACTTATTTGTCCTTTCCTGCCCTCAGCTGAGGACAATTTCTCCGAACAGTAACTGAAGTCCTTCGCCCTCGGATTCCTTAGCCTCTACTGGCGAACATGTGCGGACTTATTTGTCCCTTCCTGCCCTCAGCTGAGGACAATTTCTCCGAACAGTAACTGAAGCCCTTCGCCCTCGGATTCCTTAGCCTCTACTGGCGAACATGTGCGGACTTATTTGTCCCTTCCTGCCCTCAGCTGAGGACAATTTCTCCGAACAGTAACTGAAGCCCTTCGCCCTCGGATTCCTTAGCCTCTACTGGCAAACATGTGCGGACTTATTTGTCCCTTCCTGCCCTCAGCTGAGGACAATTTCTCCGAACAGTAACTGAAGCCCTTCGCCCTCGGATTCCTTAGCCTCTACTGGCGAACATGTGCGGACTTATTGTCCCTTCCTGCCCTCAGCTGAGGACAATTTCTCCGAACAGTAACTGAAGCTCTTCGCCCTCGGATTCCTTAGCCTCTACTGGCGAACATGTGCGGACTTATTTGTCCCTTCCTGCCCTCAGCTGAGGACAATTTCTCCGAACAGCAACTGAAGCCCTTCGCCCTCGGATTCCTTAGCCTCTACTGGCGAACATGTGCGGACTTATTTGTCCCTTCCTGCCCTCAGCTGAGGACAATTTCTCCGAACAGTAACTGAAGCCCTTCGCCCTCGGATTCCTTAGCCTCTACTGGCGAACATGTGCGGACTTATTTGTCCCTTCCTGCCCTCAGCTGAGGACAATTTCTCCGAACAGTAACTGAAGCCCTTCGCCCTCGGATTCCTTAGCCACTACTGGCGAACATGTGCGGACTTATTTGTCCCTTCCTGCCCTCAGCTGAGGACAATTTCTCCGAACAGTAACTGAAGCCCTTCGCCCTCGGATTCCTTAGCCTCTACTGGCGAACATGTGCGGACTTATTGTCCCTTCCTGCCCTCAGCTGAGGACAATTTCTCCGAACAGTAACTGAAGCCCTTCGCCCTCGGATTCCTTAGCCTCTACTGGCGAACATGTGCGGACTTATTGTCCCTTCCTGCCCTCAGCTGAGGACAATTTCTCCGAACAGTAACTGAAGCCCTTCGCCCTCGGATTCCTTAGCCTCTACTCGCGAACATGTGCGGACTTATTGTCCCTTCCTGCCCTCAGCTGAGGACAATTTCTCCGAACAGTAACTGAAGCCCTTCGCCCTCGGATTCCTTAGCCTCTACTGGCGAACATGTGCGGACTTATTGTCCCTTCCTGCCCTCAGCTGAGGACAATTTCTCCGAACAGTAACTGAAGCCCTTCGCCCTCGGATTCCTTAGCCTCTACTGGCGAAAATGTGCGGACTTATTGTCCCTTCCTGCCCTCAGCTGAGGACAATTTCTCCGAACAGTAACTGAAGCCCTTCGCCCTCGGATTCCTTAGCCTCTACTGGCGAACATGTGCGGACTTATTTGTCCCTTCCTGCCCTCAGCTGAGGACAATTGATCCGAACAGTAACTGAAGCTCTTCGCCCTCGGATTGCTAGATTCTAAGACTATTCTTTATACTAATATTTATTTATAAATATACTTTTTTAAGAAAAATATTCATGCCTATTAGCATTGTGAGAATGCTAATAAATAGGAATAATTTTCCTTCTGAAAAAGTTTCATTTGTAAATAAACATTGTATAGGTTAGCAATAAATATTTTTTACTACTGGTGGTAAAAAAATGGTATTGCTCAGAGCAAGCATTGTATAGGTTAGCAATAAGTACTTTTTAAACCACCAGTAGTTTATTGTTGTTTTAGGTTGTTTTACTTCTGAGCGGCACTTTTTTGCACACCATGGGCTAAATGGCCAGGTCACTTGGACCCCGAAGGCTCAGAGAAGGTTGGGGGAAGGGACTCAATGGAATAGTTGTTGGGAGACATATGGTAGCCTCCCGTCAAGGCCATCCAGCGTGTTCTTTAACGTGCACAGAGTTCCTCAGCCTCTACTGGCGAACATGTGCGGACTTATTTGTCGCTTCCTGCCCTCAGCTGAGGACAATTTCTCCGAACAGTAACTGAAGCCCTTCGCCCTCGGATTCCTTAGCCTCTACTGGCGAACATGTGCGGACTTATTTGTCCCTTCCTGCCCTCAGCTGAGGACAATTTCTCCGAACAGTAACTGAAGCCCTTCGCCCTCGGATTCCTTAGCCTCTACTGGCGAACATGTGCGGACTTATTTGTCCCTTCCTGCCCTCAGCTGAGGACAATTTCTCCGAACAGTAACTGAAAGCCCTTCGCCCTCGGATTCCTTAGCCTCTACTGGCGAACATGTGCGGACTTATTTGTCCCTTCCTGCTCTCAGCTGAGGACAATTTCTCCGAACAGTAACTGAAGCCCTTCGCCCTCGGATTCCTTAGCCTCTACTGGCGAACATGTGCGGACTTATTTGTCCCTTCCTGCCCTCAGCTGAGGACAATTGATCCGAACAGTAACTGAAGCTCTTCGCCCTCGGATTCCTTAGCCTCTACTGGCGAACATGTGCGGACTTATTTGTCCCTTCCTGCCCTCAGCTGAGGACAATTTCTCCGAACAGTAACTGAAGCCCTTCGCCCTCCGATTCCTTAGCCTCTACTGGCGAACATGTGCGGACTTATTTGTCCCTTCCTGCCCTCAGCTGAGGACAATTTCTCCGAACAGTAACTGAAGCCCTTCGCCCTCGGATTCCTTAGCCTGTACTGGCGAACATGTGTGACTTATTTGTCCCTTCCTGCCCTCAGCTGAGGACAATTTCTCCGAACAGTAACTGAAGCCCTTCGCCCTCCGATTCCTTAGCCTCTACTGGCGAACATGTGCAGACTTATTGTCCCTTCCTGCCCTCAGCTGAGGACAATTTCTCCGAACAGTAACTGAAGCCCTTCGCCCTCGGATTCCTTAGCCTCTACTGGAGAACATGTGCGGACTTATTGTCCCTTCCTGCCCTCAGCTGAGGACAATTTCTCCGAACAGTAACTGAAGCCCTTCGCCCTCGGATTCCTTAGCCTCTACTGGCGAACATGTGCGGACTTATTGTCCCTTCCTGCCCTCAGCTGAGGACAATTTCTCTGAACAGTAACTGAAGCCCTTCGCCCACGGATTCCTTAGCCTCTACTGGCGAACATGTGCGGACTTATTGTCCCTTCCTGCCCTCAGCTGAGGACAATTTCTCTGAACAGTAACTGAAGCCCTTCGCCCTCGGATTCCTTAGCCTCTACTGGCGAACATGTGCGGACTTATTGTCCCTTCCTGCCCGCAGCTGAGGACAATTTCTCCGAACAGTAACTGAAGCCCTTCGCCCTCGGATTCCTTAGCCTCTACTGGCGAACATGTGCGGACTTATTGTCCCTTCCTGCCCTCAGCTGAGGACAATTTCTCCGAACAGTAACTGAAGTCCTTCGCCCTCGGATTCCTTAGCCTCTACTGGCGAACATGTGCGGACTTATTGTCCCTTCCTGCCCTCAGCTGAGGACAATTTCTCCGAACAGTAACTGAAGCACTTCGCCCTCGGATTCCTTAGCCTCTACTGGAGAACATGTGCGGACTTATTTTCCCTTCCTGCCCTCAGCTGAGGACAATTTCTCCGAACAGTAACTGAAGCACTTCGCCCTCGGATTCCTTAGCCTCTACTGGAGAACATGTGCGGACTTATTGTCCCTTCCTGCCCTCAGCTGAGGACAATTTCTCCGAACAGTAACTGAAGCCCTTCGCCCTCGGATTCCTTAGCCTCTACTGGCGAACATGTGCGGACTTATTGTCCCTTCCTGCCCTCAGCTGAGGACAATTTCTCTGAACAGTAACTGAAGCCCTTTGCCCTCGGATTCCTTAGCCTCTACTGGCGAACATGTGCGGACTTATTGTCCCTTCCTGCCCGCAGCTGAGGACAATTTCTCCGAACAGTAACTGAAGCCCTTCGCCCTCGGATTCCTTAGCCTCTACTGGCGAACATGTGCGGACTTATTGTCCCTTCCTGCCCTAAGCTGAGGACAATTTCTCCGAACAGTAACTGAAGTCCTTCGCCCTCGGATTCCTTAGCCTCTACTGGCGAACATGTGCGGACTTATTGTCCCTTCCTGCCCTCAGCTGAGGACAATTTCTCCGAATATGGGAGTCGGACCCGCATTTAAAACAACGAGACTTGTATGTATTTGCTGAGAGTGGAATTTCTCTCATCACACTTCTTGCATTTCTCAGCGCTCTTTGTTCATTGCACTTAGGTGAGGGAACATTTTTATTCGACTCCCCCCCCCTTTTGGCAGGTTTCATTTGCATTGCGGCAACTCAGATGATGATCATTGTAATCAGATAATTCCATAGGTTTGAGCCACTCCTTATCCTCTCTCTCTCTCTCACTGATGAAATTCGAAGTTTCGGGAGACAATTCCCGTTTTATTCTGTCAGCCACAATTAATTCTTGCAATTCCTTTGAAGTTTTAACCCCTCTGCTGTCCTGATAATGACTCCACAGCGATCTGATTCGCTCTGTAAAATGATATAATTTTTCATTTGCTTTCCTCTTCGATGTATCGAACCTACGCCGATACTACACAGAGGATAAATGGCAAAGCCTTAACACAGCATCCTTAATCTCTCATAATTCCGCGCATCATCCTCTACCATCCCTCCAATCACGTGCCTCAAGAGCTCTGCCAGCACTTGCATCAGGAGTCGCCCCCAGTGTTGCGATGGAACATTATTCGCTGTAAATACTGCCTCCACCTCTTGAAAGAAAAGAGGCATCTCACTAGCATCATCAGCAGGAGTCGACCCCAGTATCGCAATGGAACATTAAATAATATAAATACCCCCTCAAGCAGCTGCTTGCCACAGAGGTCTGACAGGAGACTGTCAGTTTATATGCCACAGTAGAAGATCTGAGAGGATGGCAGGACCTCAGCAGAAAAACGACACATACATCCATGCCTTACCCAGGGCTCGAACCCAGGTCCTTTAGATCAGTAGCCAAGCGCGCTAACCACTCGGCCACGGGGCGGCGATGGAACATTATTCACTCTAAATACTGCCTCCACCTCTTGGAAGAAAAGAAGCATCTCACTAGCATCATCATGAGGTCTACTAATAATCGGACGCAGGAATTGTGCATAGCGATGAACGGCATCCATCTCTTTGACCTCTGGGTCCATTTCTTCGGATGGGGTGTGCTCTGGAGAGTCGTTTCCATTTCTGCGAACTCCCAGATTCACCCCCAACCGAGCCATTTCTATTTCATGCGCTCTCTGTTCGCGGTGCACTTCTGTTTCATAGGCTCTCTGTTTGCGCTGTGCTTTTATTTGCATCGCTAAGCAAAATCCGCGAATCTGTGATTTCACCCCAATCACGTGTGAATATTAATTAATTGCAATAATTAACTAAAGAGAATAATTAAAAAGTAGTGTTATGCCCTCTGAAGAGCAGGATGTCAACACCACCTCAATTGCGATCTGATCTTGCAAAAGCAAGTGGAATGGCGATATCCGCTGCCACTCTTTGCGACGACTTCATGAGGTGTGCCTTTACGCTAGGCAGGCAGAGTTATTCATGCCCCAGATACGATGCCAAAGGAGGGGCCATTTAAAATGGTGCAGGTATCATGCCAACTGGACATAGGAGTGATCCTCACTCTTCGCAGATGAATCGAGATTTGCCCTCCACAACGATTCGCAGTATCAGTTGATATTGAGGGAACCAGGAACACCAGAAACACACTTATAAAATGGTCCATTTCGAGCGACACACTTCTGAAGTAGTCCATTTCGCGCAACACACCTCTGAAGTAGTCCATTACGCGCGACACACCTCTGAAGTAGTCCATTTCGCGCGACACACCTCTGAAGTAGTCCATTTCGCGCGACACACCTCTGAAGTAGTCCATTTCGCGCGACACACCTCTGAAGTAGTCCATTTCGCGCGACACACCTCTGAAGTAGTCCATTTCGCGCGACACACCTCTGAAGTAGTCCATTTCGCGCGACACACTTCTGAAGTAGTCCATTTCGCGCGACACACCTCTGAAGTAGTCCATTTCGCGCGACACACCTCTGAAGTAGTCCATTTCGCGCGACACACCTCTGAAGTAGTCCATTTATCGCGACACACCTCTGAAGTAGTCCATTTCGCGCGACACACCTCTGAAGTAGTCCATTTCGCGCGACACACCTCTGAAGTAGTCCATTTCGCGCGACACACCTCTGAAGTAGTCCATTTCGCGCGACACACTTCTGAAGTAGTCCATTTCGCGCGACACACCTCTGAAGTAGTCCATTTCGCGCGACACACCTCTGAAGTAGTCCATTTCGCGCGACACACCTCTGAAGTAGTCCATTTCGCGCGACACACCTCTGAAGTAGTCCATTTCGCGCGACACACTTCTGAAGTAGTCCATTTTGCGCGACACACTTCTGAAGTAGTCCATTTCGCGCGACACACCTCTGAAGTAGTCCATTTATCGCGACACACCTCTGAAGTAGTCCATTTCGCGCGACACACCTCTGAAGTAGTCCATTTCGCGCGACACACCTCTGAAGTAGTCCATTTCGCGCGACACACCTCTGAAGTAGTCCATTTCGCGCGACACACCTCTGAAGTAGTCCATTTCGCGCGACACACTTCTGAAGTAGTCCATTTCGCGCGACACACCTCTGAAGTAGTCCATTTCGCGCGACACACCTCTGAAGTAGTCCATTTCGCGCGACACACCTCTGAAGTAGTCCATTTCGCGCGACACACCTCTGAAGTAGTCCATTTCGCGCGACACACCTCTGAAGTAGTCCATTTCGCGCGACACACTTCTGAAGTAGTCCATTTCGCGCGACACACCTCTGAAGTAGTCCATTTATCGCGACACACCTCTGAAGTAGTCCATTTCGCGCGACACACCTCTGAAGTAGTCCATTTCGCGCGACACACCTCTGAAGTAGTCCATTTCGCGCGACACACCTCTGAAGTAGTCCATTTCGCGCGACACACCTCTGAAGTAGTCCATTTCGCGCGACACACCTCTGAAGTAGTCCATTTCGCGCGACACACTTCTGAAGTAGTCCATTTCGCGCGACACACCTCTGAAGTAGTCCATTTATCGCGACACACCTCTGAAGTAGTCCATTTCGCGCGACACACCTCTGAAGTAGTCCATTTCGCGCGACACACCTCTGAAGTAGTCCATTTCGCGCGACACACCTCTGAAGTAGTCCATTTCGCGCGACACACTTCTGAAGTAGTCCATTTCGCGCGACACACCTCTGAAGTAGTCCATTTATCGCGACACACCTCTGAAGTAGTCCATTTCGCGCGACACACCTCTGAAGTAGTCCATTTCGCGCGACACACCTCTGAAGTAGTCCATTTCGCGCGACACACCTCTGAAGTAGTCCATTTCGCCCGACACACCTCTGAAGTAGTCCATTTCGCGCGACACACCTCTGAAGTAGTCCATTTATCGCGACACATCTGTGGTAAAAAGTCTATTTTTGCTCTCTTATATAAATCTTAAAACTATATACACTTTATACATATTATTATATAAACATATTATTATATAAACTCTTATACACATTATTTCTCTTTATACATATTATTATATAACATATTATTATATAAACTCTTATACATATTATTTCTCTTTATACATATTATTATATAAACTCTTATATAAATCTTAAAATTCACTTTATTTAAACAAACACGCATTTTAAACTCAACATTTGGGAAAAACAATAAGAACCATAATGAAAAAATTGTTATGTAGTAGTATTGCTTTTCTTAAATTTTCGAGACAACCTGGACCTTGAACACGACTGTGTCGCTACACACCACTTGGGAACCCTTATTCTATGTATATAGGAAGAATGTATATAGCAAGAATGTTGTGGGTCATCTAGACGAGCGAACACATTTATAACCCAAAGAATTAATTTGGAGAAATAAACAATGATCGTAGGGCAATTAGAAGATAATGTGCTCCTACTCCCAAGATAACTTTAATTGTATACTCGTATTTATAGTCGTTTATTTCTTACGAATCTTGAGATTTTTCTTTCCTTAGATGCTATTGCGTCGACAAGGATGGCAACAGGATTTTTGGAACAGGTTCACATATTGAAAATGCAACCACTAACTGTAGTAAGTGAATTTTTTTTCTACTTAGCTCCAAAAAGAAAACCTTTATGATTGAATAAATAATCATTTCTATATTCTTTTCCTGATTATATACCTAACTTCATTTTTATACTTTAATTTTGAACGTCAGTTTTAAGATGGTTCAATTAAAGACTTAACCGAATCTTAACCGCAAACCAGAACGAACCTCATAATTATTGCGAACGAAATCATTAAAATCAAAAGATTCTTAACACTTACATAAACAAAATCTTCTCAATTAAAATTCCTGTTCAAACCGATTCGTAATTGCTCCACAAATTTAAATATTCTCACTCTTGTGGTAATGCATGTTTACCATTGAACCACTAAAGCGATTGAAGATTATTTATGCTATTTGGGAATGTCATCATCATATTATTATTATTATTCATCTTCTTCTCCTTCATCATCATCACCATCATCATCAAGCAGCCATGGGCTGCAGAGGTCCAACCAGACGGTGCAGTTTAGTTCTCCAAGCAAGTCTGTCCTGAGCTACATCTACTGCATCTGGCCACTGCACACCAATTCTAACAAGGTCCTGTTTGACATTGTCTGCCCATCGCATCCTAGGTCTCCCCTCTTTCTGAGGCCTTTAGGCACACTGTTCAAAACCCTATTCATTCATTCATCATCATCATCATCATCATCCTCAAGCAGCCATGGGCTACAGAGATCCAACCAGACCGTGCAATTTAGTTCTCCAAGAAAGTCTATCCTGAGCTACATCTACTGCATCTGGCCACTGCACACCAATTCTAACAAGGTCCTGTTTGACATTGTCTGCCCACCACATCCTAGGTCTCCCCTCTTTCTGAGGCCTTTAGGCACACTGTTCAAAACCCTATTCATTCATTCATCATCATCATCATCATCATCATCATCATCATCCTCAAGCAGCCATGGGCTACAGAGATCCAACCAGACCGTGCTATTTAGTTCTCCAAGCAAGTCTCTCCTGAGCTACATCTACTGCATCTGGCCACTGCACACCAATTCTAACAAGGTCCTGTTTGACATTGTCTGCCCACCACATCCTAGGTCTCCCCTCTTTCTGAGGCCTTTAGGCACACTGTTCAAAACCCTATTCATTCATTCATCATCATCATCATCATCATCATCATCATCATCATCATCCTCAAGCAGCCATGGGCTACAGAGATCCAACCAGACCGTGCTATTTAGTTCTCCAAGCAAGTCTATCCTGAGCTACATCTACTGCATCTGGCCACTGCATACCAATTCTAACAAGGTACTGTTTGACATTGTCTGCCCACCGCATCCTAGGTCTCCCCTTCTTTCTGAGGCCTTTAGGCACACTGTTCATAACCCTATTCGCCCGAGCCACTTACACTCGGACATCTTTTATCTGATAGTACCAATTTTTCTCCAATTTTTGCCTTTTTACAGTATACAGGATATTTTACCAAATTATAATTTTATTCATTTGTAATTTATTCACCGTCTCACCTAGGTCATTTACACCTGGACTAGTTTTATCCTTTGTCTCTTCTGTATTTATTTATCTACACATTTGTTGTTTTACACCTTCTTTTTTATTTCTGTTATATATATATCTTGTTGGTTTTATTTTTTACCTTTTCCATCATTTGTTTTTTAATTTTCGTTGAGGAGTATTTGTCTTTTAGCATATTTTTACCTTGTTTGGCGCATTATAGCCTTAGTAGCTCATGCGCCATAAAACTCCAAACAACCAACCAACCAACATAACCCTATTCGCCAATCTATAATTATTCATACGAGCAACATGGCCAAACCAACGGAGTCTCTCTCTGCACAATATGCTGCTTAAAGGAGGTTGCAAACTCCTTTGCCTAACCTCATCATTAGTTACAAAGTTGAACCACCTAATGCCCAAGATACTGCGTAAGCATCTGGAATCAAAAGCATCTAGTTTCCTGTTATCTTGTTTACAAAGTGTCCACGTTTCACTGCCACTACTAACCCTAGAAAGAACCAAACTATTATAGTCTAATTTTAGTTTTTAGGTGTATACGCTTATTTCTCCACACTCTCCCTAGATTCTTAAAAGTCCCGGCAGCAATCCCTATTTGTCTGTTAATCTCATGCCGCACATCACCACTATCTGTTACATAGCTCCCAAGATAATTAAACTGTGACCATTCAGATGAACTGAATCACAACCTGCCTGACCAATTTTCATCACTTTAGTTTTCTCTCTGTTTATAACAAAACCTTCTCTACTACCAGTCTCATCAACAGCTCGAATGAAAGAGTTCATCTCATCAACATCATTTGCCAAAAGGGCTAAATCATCAGCATAATCTAAATCAGAAATTTTCGTATCTCCAGTCCATTTAAGGCCAAAATCTTTCCCTTGAAGTGAATTTCGCATAACATAATCAATAACCAAACTAAAGAGAAAAGGGGACAAAATTCACCCTTGTCGAACACCAGAAGTAAGGCTAAACCGATTGCTACAAGCCTTACCAACTCTCACACACGACTCAGTGTTATTATAGAGAGCTTTCATAATGTTAACTAACTTGTCTGGTATACCATATGATCTCACAATCAACCACAAATTATGACGATCAACAGAGTCGAAAGCCTTTTTCAAATCAACAGAGCTGGCAAGCAAAGGTTTCTGAAACTCTAAACATTTCTCAAGAATCTTCTTGAATGAAAATATCTGATCCACACATCCCCTACCACTTCTGAATCCACATTGCTCATCACGCAATTGACTGTCAACCAGATTCTTAATTCTATTAAGCACAATCATGGAAAGAACTTTACCTGGAACAGAGAGTAGGCTGATACCCCTATAGTTATCACAAGTACTGCGATCACCTTTTTTGAAAATAGGGATAACAATAGCTCTGGTAAAATCCTTAGGAACCATTCCTTTATCATAAAAGATATTCAGAATTTCAGTCATCCAAGTGGTAACCGAAACATTCCCAGCTCTAAGCATTTCTGTAGTAATTTCATCTACCTCTGGGGATTTATGAAGTTTAAGTTTAGAAACAGCCAAAATAACTTCAGATTGTGTTATAGGGCCAACATTAAAGCCACCAATGCATCTATCATCATTGCAAACAATGGGAATAGAACTAACAGCATTGTTTAGAATATCACTGAAATGCTCAGCCCACCTAGCCATGACAGAATCCTCACCTTCTATAACCTTACCTTGTTTATCCTTCAATCCCTGTATACCTGTCCGTTTTCTACCACACAAAACATTAACTATCTGGTACAGCTCTCTGCTGTTGTGCTGTCTAACTGCTTCCTCGGCTTTGTCAGCCAAACCATAAGCCAAAGATTCTTATCAGCAGCTAACTGATCTTTTACGCGTTTATTAAGTTCTCTGTAATGCTTTCTATTAGTACTAGTAGGGTATTGATTAAGGACATTCCTGCAGTTCTTTCTTTCCTAAATAAGCTCAAGTGCCTTATCACTCAGATAATTCTGTCTCTTCTGCTCCTTTTTTTCCTAAAAGAGTACTGTTAGTGTCCAAAAAAGCCTGTTTAAAATGATCCCATTCTTCCTCAACTTCAGTAGTAAGCATACCATGACTGTCATAATGACTAAGTAACCTATCATGGTAAGCTTTGGCTATAACTAGGTCTTTCAGAGCTTCAGTATTAAAAGCAAATTTTTTAACCCTAGCACAACACTTTTTAAGTTTAAGTTGCAAGACACTTTTAACAAGGTAATGGTCAGATCCAATTTCAGCTCCCGTATATGCCCTGGTATTTCTAACAGAACTAGCCCATTTGCTGTTAATTAATATATAATCAATCATATTCCTATGCAGCCCATCAGGTGAAACCCATGTGTACCTATGTATGTCGCGGTGTTTGTAATAAGTGTTAGTTATTCTGAATCCATTGAGTTTACTTACCTGTAGGAGACGTTGCCCATTGCCATTGCAGCTACCAATACCAAAAGGGTCTATTACTCCTCCCCAAAGGTCAGAGTCAGTACCAACTTTGGCATTGAAGTCACCAAGAACAAGGGTAATATCTCCTTTCTTAACAGAATTCAAAATATCCTGAAGTTGTTCATAAAACCTATCCTTCACCGCATCCTAGGTCTCCCCTTCTTTCTGAGGCCTTTAGGCATACTGTTCATAACCCTATTCGCCAATCTATAATTATTCATACGGGCAACATGGCGAAACCAACGGAGTCTCTCTCTGCACAATATGCTGCTTAAAGGAGGTTGCAGACTCCTTACCTAACCTCATCATTTGTTACAAAGTTGAACCACCTAATGCCCAAGATACTGTGTAAACGTCTAGAATCAAAAACATAAAGTTTACTGTTATCTTGTACTTAAGTAAAACTTATTTAATTGCGATTAAATAAAACTGTGTCATTACAAATGTCCATGAAATGTTGCCAATTGCATAAAAATATAAATAAATTAGCCCTCAGGCAGCTGCTTTCCACATAGGTTTGACAGAAGCCGGTCAGTGTAATAACGCCATAGAGAAAAATTGTAAGGAAGGTGAAATTTCAGCAGACTAACACAAGAAAGAAAGAAAGAAAACACCAAAGTTTTATCCGGGGCTCGAACCCATGTCATCTATGATCAGTGACCAAACACGCTAACCACTCGACCACGGTCGGCACTCCAATTACATAATGTACTAATTAATTTATAAAGAGTACAATTAACGTATCATTAGTACTTCGCATAATTCCATGATTGGTCATAAAGGCAGCGAAAAGTTCTGGCATAGACTTGTCTTAATATTCGATATCGTCAGCAACATTTCTGGGAAGATGACTTGCACTGACATAGACGAAGGTATTTAAAAATCTCCCTCCAAATTCAATTTCCAATTTGAACCCAGTGTCTTCCACAACAAACAGTAGAGAAACAGGCCGTAGGATGTCTCGGATGTATCATCAAACATTCAAATTTCCAGTAACACAAGAGGTTATTGCTTGTTGCAGAGAGAATGACAAAGGGGTCTGAACTGTGCCAACATTGCATGCTTTCCATTCCTCGTCACACTCGTTGATGATGCATGGTTAGAGCTACAGACAATGGACAATGAGTCCTGTCTCTGAAAATCACATGACAATAGTTCTGTGGTTAATAGGGTATTCCTTAGTGTCCATACATCTCTCTGAATGGTTGATAATGTAGCAGTTGGATCTGATATTGATGAGTATAGTTCTGTGGTTAATAGGGTATTCCTTAGTGTCCATACATCTCTCTGAATGGTTGATAATGAAGCAGTTGGATCTGATATTGATGAGGATGTATCAGCTATTCTCCCTTGATGGTGCTTGATCCTTGGTATAGAGTGTGCATGCCGCATTGCACCCACTACAGCTAATAACTACTGATTGTCTGAATAGTCCATCTCACTAAATGCAGTCCTGTTTCTGCTTCGCTCAAACTGGTCCAGCTCCTGGTGGTGTGCATGTGAACATTTCGTCCTGACATCCCGTACCTTTATCGTCGCTATCTGCATTGATCTGTTTCTCTTCCCTAGCTGCCTTGAATCACAACACCAAGAAAATTTTGCTCAGTTTATTGTCCTTGTCCCATCATTTGCTGTTTGTTCTTGCAACGTTATCTTATGCATATATTTCCAACTTCAGCTCACGTGATAAATTCGAAGCGAATGTGTTCACTCTCGAAGCGAATGTGTTCACTGCTTCTAAAGTAGAGTATCTTCGTGCCAGAGAATGTACATACACAGAACTATACCTTCATATCTAACACTGGAATAGAAAGCTTTACAGCATAAATTTATCTTCAGAATATAGTAATTAAAAACGTATTTATATTTAGTGCCAGACAAAGCGCTTAATTCTATTCTCCCCCTTCCTTCACTTTTCAATAGCGAAAAGTTAGAGAGAGATTCTAGAGATTTCGAACGTTGAACTGAAAATTTTGAACTTGTAACCCCCAACCGAATGGTTAGAGCGTTTCACTACGATCAAAGTTGCCTGGGTTCGAGTCCCGGAAGAGGTATGGATGTTTCTTGTGTTGATTCTGAGATCTCTCCGTCCTCACACCTCTTCTCTATGGGGCATTCTATTGAGAGTCTTGTCAGGCCTGTGTGTAGCAGTTGCTTTTGAGAGTAGTTTCATTTCCATCAATTTAAATGATCCTATCCGCAGAGCTAATAGTTTATCAACATTATGATAGAACAAACAACAACCATGCCATCAACCTAGGGTGGCGGGGGTGGCTCAGTCCGTAGCGCGCCAGGCTCGTAATCTGTAGTTCCCAGGTTCGAGTCCCAGCTGGGTCAGCGTTGAGATTTATCTCCGCAAAATTTCCCCGCCCTGCCCACGGTCACTAAGGGACACCGATGGGCTTGGAAAGGCCGCCGTCCGTCGGATGGGATGTTAAGCCGTGGCCCCGTGTGCGGGAGAGCCATAACCTGTGCACATTAAAGA